>JASDDO010000012.1:252586198-253230441 GCA_030015575.1 Agapanthus africanus
TGGTTTTAGATTTCTGGGCTTTTGGCTTACTTGGATCAGATGGAGTCCTATAGGCTTCATATGGTTCAAGGGCCAGTCACGTGCTCTTTCGGGTCGTGACAAAGTTGGTATCAGAGCCAGGTTGACCTTGGTTCGAGTCTGAGTTTGACTATGTGGAGCCTAGGGCGTTGTTTATATACGAAACTTAGGCTTGACCTTACGGAACTTAGACTTGGTCGAGGGGGTATTCGACCCGAACATTCGTCGTATTAGGATGACCCTTGGTTGATGGATTAGGTGACTAAAGTAGAGTGACGTACCGTTGGTATGTTCCGCGGCATACTTACGACACGCCACTCCGCTTAAGGAACCATAGGATGTACATACTTTCGAGATCAGTGATTCTCTTCATATCCTGGATTATACATCCATTTGAGATCCCCGATTCTATTAGTTTCATGATCATACCTCCATTGATGCTGTTCCTTCCTATGATCATGTATCCACTTTGGATCTGTTGTTTCCTTTCTTGCCATTGATGTGCTCTCTTTGATACTCGACTGAGGTTCCTGTCGCCATGTTTGAGCGCAGTTTGGGCTGCTGCTAGGGTTACGGCCGGTGTGAGCTCGTTTGGTACGAGGGCCGACCATTGTGTTTTCTGGTGACATGGGAACGTCTCGAGTTAGTGTTGGTGATTGTGACCTCTAGTGGAGGCGAGTGCTTGGTCTTGCACCGGATGATCGGGCCATTGTTAGAGCTGCCAGTTGAGAGAAGACTGTTGATGTACAGCATACCTCAGAGATTGTGATGTCGCCTACCGTGCAGACAGATGGACCAGCTGTGGCTGAGATTGACAGGATGTTGCTTTCGGAGCTTACGAGCTGAGATTGCCGGAGCTTTCGGGCAGTCATGCGACTGATGATAGCTAGTCTACCCGATTTGAGAGACGAAGGTGATTCGTCCGATTTTGCGCCAGAGCGGGCCCAGATGAGTTGAAGATTTCCAGTGTGGAGAGTCTTACTCAGATCTAGAGCAGACCGACTCAGAGATGACCGCTTATGTATTGCCTTTCCTGGAGGATTGAGGCGTTGTTCGGCGTACAGGCGTATGAGCCAGTTGCTACTGCAAATGACGAGATATCGCCCAGATGGTTGGAGCTACTGCAGCATGAGCATGTTCTTGGAGTTATGATAGCGAGTCGCTAGTCACCGAGGATGAATGACTAGGACGTGTGGTGAGTTTGCTTACCCGATGCGAGTCATCAGGTGGATCGATTCCAGATAGAGACGACTTCACGCAGGTTCGTTGAGAGTCGATAGAGACGATCGAATGTCAGGAACCTATTTTCCAAGTTTAAAGTATACGGAAAGACATGCAGGTGATTCTATGGACCCTCTAGAAGAATGAAACCCTAACTCGACTTAATGACCGTGTGAAAGCCTTTGAACCTTCGGGTTTGCGGCGGTTCCTCGGCGCCATTAGTGAGGCTTGGGTTTGCCCTTCTACGGCTGGACCACCGACGCTGTGGCATGTACTCGATACTATTAAACTGTACCCGAGATGTGAGCTCTTGGGGGATTATGAGGATCTGGCGAGTCGATCGGATGGTTCGACATCTTCGGATATCGTGATGGGACACTGCTTGGGAGACTCCAGATGCGAGCATAGCCGTTGGAGCACAGTACATGCAGCCATGATGAGACGAGTCCGAATCAGTCGACATTGACGCAGAGTGAAGAAAAGAGTTCGCAAGATATTTCGACGAGATGACGTCCCACTCCGCTGACATCAGAGATGTGATACGCACCCCGAGGCGTGGTATGTGGATAGATCTTCCAGAAAGAAGCGCAATATGTATGCAGCCGTTCCGGAATGAGCTTTAGCTTCAGCATCGGATGACGACTTCCGGGCATTTCGGCAGGTTTGAGATTTGAGAAGGAACCTCGACAGGACCTTTCTGGAGTACGATACGAGAAGACCTAGACCAGGAGTGGTCGTATTGCGCACACCCAGCAGGACAGAGTTCGGCATTGTCGACGGGGTAGTCGACTAAGTTCGGATAAAGGAACTTACCCAGATGCGTTGCGGATTGACCAAGGACGGACGAGTGATAAGTATTCCTCCGATGGTTGGGACGTGTTCCCGAGGACCAGTTCGGCCTGACATCTTCTACGGAATGATGAAGCTACAGAGTACGCGATTTTGAGTCCGTACGAGAGACTTCAGATTGACTGCGGCCGAGAACAGTGCGGTGCATCGTAGCTTAGCATGACGCCATAATGGACGGCGATAGATACAGGTGGAACAAGAGGTTCGTGTGAGACACTGACGAGCTGTCATTGCTTCCCGTCGAGACTAGAGACCTGATATGCTTACAGAGATGTTGGGATGTGACCAGTTTCTGAGAAAATATTGTGCTGAGGACACAGGTGTCTTTTGAGCGAGAAGAGGTTGTGCAGGAAGGCCAGCCTCTGTACAGATCGGCATAGGCATGCTTGGAAGAGACCTTGAGCATGACCCCTTCCAGGACATTGCTGCCATGATGATTGCACCCAGGATCAGATGTGTGACGTGCTTTCAGAGAGCCAGAGGCCGGCGCCAGTGATATGCTGCCTTACGAGTGGTCGTGAGGTTTGACCGAGAGGTGACCAGAGAAGTGCCAGAACGGAATCATCCCCGTTAGCACATCTGACAGGGCCGATGAGCCAGTTGACTGTGAGATTGGAAATCCACGGAGAAGATAAGGACCCAGAGAGCCAGAGGACGCCAGATCGTGAGCAAGAGGCAGGTAGATATCCTGCGCTGCTAGCAGTGGATTGCACCGACTCCTTCTCGACCTTGAAGGAGGAACTACCGACGACGGTATTTATGATTTGTGATTTTGTGATTCGATTATCACGTATCCGTCATTTTGGATTTCGGTATTTTGGGCGTTCTGTTTGCATGATTTAGTTTTGATGACTGAGTTTCATGATATTTGATTTTGTGCACCATGGTTGCACCTACTGGGTATTTATACCTTGTACATAGTTATTACTCTTGAGCTGTTGATTGCGATTTCATGCCTATTTTATGCTAGTGATTTGATTTACGTTTCCAGCAGAGTTTCATGTAATTTTAGTGTTTTGATTTTGCACTCGGTATAGCTTATATGTACTTGTAGTGCATCGATATGTGTTTTGTGCCCGCAGCTGCACACGTTTATGATTTTCTTCATATCTGGATACACTTGGTGTTGCTGCTTACGTATTTGAGTTATTGCTTGGTATTTGTGCATGGGATGCACCAGTTCTATACTTCGTGCATTTGTCGCACCAGTTTTATGTTTCTTGCGTTTATCGCATCAGATTTATATTTCGTGCCTTTGTTGCACCGGATTTATATTTTGTGCATTACGATTGCACCTGACTTCGATTTGATGCCTTTCGGTATGTCGATTTTGATTGTGATATTGATGTGGATTCTTGCACTCCGTGCTTTGGGGTTTGACTTACGCATATTCGACGTTGCTATTGGATTTTGTGGTTCCGTGCATATTGAGTGCGCAGGGTCTAGATTTTCATTCGTGCATGATGGATGCACCGATTTGGATTTTCGCGCATGTTGGGCGCATGTTTGAGATACGATTTTGGGGCACACCAGATGCACTAAATCGAGATTCTTCGTGCATTTCAGATGCACCTGTTTTGGCTGTCAGGCACACATGTTGTCTATGACAGATGCTTCGTGCACACCCGTTGGACCTAGATGTTGTTTTGTGCACATGTTTAGCGCATATATGGATTTTGATTTCCGTGCGCATCAGACGCACAGGGTGGTGTTATGTGCATTTTTGGAATTTATTCCTTTTGGAGCAGTACATTTTTATGATGTGGGATATTTGCTTTCATACTGAGCAGGACTAGTCAGTGGACAGTGCCTGGATATATTTTGCATGCATCGATAGTTATCGAAGGGATTTCCGAAAAGCGAGCTATAGTCTCAGTATATACCTACGTGTCCGATATGACACAAAACGTTTTAAAAATAAGGAAACCCTTCTGATTATTTTCAAAATGGTGGAACGTGCTTATTAAACAAAGGATATATATACACATATATAGTTATTTTCTTATGAGAAACATCCGCCACTGTGCAGTGTTACGCGCATCGCACAGCGACTTAAAAAGATTTGGCATATAGTTGCATCAGCTAATTACATGTATAGATTGGGTGTCTACATGTATAGTCTTGGTCCATATCATATTGATTTTGTATTGGATTTGACATTGTGTCGTTACCATAACTCCGATGATTGCGGATGCTTGATGGAGTGTTGCTTTTGAGTTATCTGCTCAGTACTCATGCGCATGCATTGCGCTATGGTGTTTTATGTATAGATGATTTCGGAGCCCCGATGACTTGGAATTTGTATTGAAATATTTTAGTATTTGGGGGTTTAAATTTAAATTCGGGGACCGAATTTCTTTAAGGGGGGTAGATTGTAACGTCTTCAAAATAATAAAATATGATTTTTGGGAAATTTTATAATTTAATATTATTTTAATGAATATTTTAATATTCTGGTATAATTAAATACAGATAAATGGGGAAAAATTATGGAAAATTCTAAAATAAGGTATTTTAAGGAATTGCCTCGTTTTCTGTGCATGCCCCCATTTCCTCTAGTTTTGACCCTGAGTATGTCTAGTTTTGACTGATTCCATCTAGGGTGAAATCTGGGTTGATTTTCCTATGTTGGTGTATAATTTGGGACTTGTTTTAGCATGGATTTTGGTATTTGGTGATTCATTCCTGTCGGGTGGCGTTTGGACGTCAACGACAAGTGGATTTTGATTGTGTTTACACGCGAGTCGATAGGTTTTTACCTATGCGGGTAGCGTGTGCTATTTTGGTTTCCGATGTGATTTTCATGTGCTTTAGCATTGTGATATACTTGTAGGTACCCCGCGTGATGTTGAGGCAAAGGAGGTGAAGATAGCGACATCGGCTTTGGCACACGAGAAGCAAGGTGAGTAGATTATATCTACAGGGGGAAGTCGGGTGGATGGCGTATAGCACCCCCGCAGTCCGTAGATAGATTATTATGTAGTTATCGTGATATTAGGTGTATTATGGATAGTACAGGGTTAGAAGTGACTAGTGCAGTTCATAGTCGCGAACCCTAGGATAGAATTACACCTATACACACACCCTTGCTTATCACTTGTACTTGCACTATGATTGATGATATGTGATGACTTTGGAGATGAGTCGATGATGTGGGCTTGGTGCCCTGGGATCGGTGATTTGATACGATTCATATGTGGGATATGACTTGTGATTCTTGCGGGCTTGGGATATGTGTTTATCCCCGCATGCATACTTTACTGATGTTACCGTTTTGTACTAGACATAGAGTAGTACTCCAGACTATATGTTCTGATGATGGTGATATCTGTTATGTGATGAGACAGTGAGATGTTGACCCCTACCCAGCTTTTGGGGATGCCGTACGATGATTTACCGTACGTGCCGATATTGATGATAGATCCGCACTCATAACTCGAGGATATCTTATGATATGACATTGAGGCGAGATCACCGACTATATATCTTTATATATATACCGACTCAGATTTAGGTGGTTTCCACACCTACCCCTCCTGTTTGACCTGATACTTAGGTGTAGTTGCATAGTAGATACTTTACTGTGGTGTTGACTACTAGATTTCTGCATCTTCATGCTATTCGCATTGCTGGCATATGTTCATTGCTATATTATTATCATGCTGTTAGGACACCAGCACCATTATCGATGATGCGTATGTTCCACGTACACTATTTGCCGGCTCACACACTTCATCATCGATAATTGCCATGCCACTACACTGTAGTACTATTGCATTCATGAGATGATTCTTCCTTCGACATATGCACATTACTATTCCATGTTGCATGATTTCCGATATGATTACTGTTCTTTACATGTCGCATACGTCATGGATTGACTGCATAGCACATCGCATTGGATTTACTTCCTGATGTTGGATTTTCATGTGATTTCTGGTTTTTGAGGACCGTGGGGTTATTTAAGAAAAGAGGCACTTTTATGAAAACCCGGTACCTCGTGATATGATATTTCGGTGCGTCCACCACGCGTTTTCTCGGTGCTGAGACGTGTGCTTGAAACCCGATTCGAGGAGGTGATGATCCGTTTGCGGGTTCGTGGTGGGCCCGGTATGGTTCCCCTCGGCGAGATTATCGATGGGTTTGCCGATTGAGCCTGGAGGCGGGCGAGTACCTACCGGTGATTGTATTTGAGCTCGGCGGATATCTGGAGGATACCGGCCGCAGTCGAGAGATGGGCTGACCCGTACTGCCGGGGGCCGAGGGCCGATACCGCAGACGGAGCCCAGAGATGGACATGGGTTGACTCGTACTGCCGGGGGCCGAGGGCCGATACCGCCGACGGAGCCCCATATGGATGAGGATTTACGTGTCGATGCTAGGCACGGGTTTTCATGATGTTTTTCCATGATATTGTTTATATCCTCATACTTGCATACTTGATGCTTATCGTCAGTGGGTGACGAGTGGACGGGTTCCACATACATACAGACATGGATTATATACAGACTTGGATCATATACAGACTGGTTTTACATTGATCATACTTTATTTGTATGTATAACAGGGTATGAGGGCGCTGTTATATATACCCTTACACCAATATTAGTGGTATGGGACGCTAATATATGTGTATTGATATCATTGATATTTCTTCATGGTTACTTCATGCAGACATACCTTACACTGTTGACATGTGATTACCTGAGTACCTGGCACTACATACATGATTAGATGTTACCTTGCCACCCTATTACACTCAGATGTACTCTTGTGGATTATATTATTGATCGTTGACTTAGGTTTATGTCTTGCATTCGGTTTCTGCTTGTAGATGTTTCTATTCACGAGTTGGCAACTCACCCCCGTTGTGCCACAGTTCTTGCAGGTTCTGCCGTACAGGTTCTATTGCGGCATTTCTGGCACACTTTCTTCTTGCGGGTGACTTGCTTTGGTAGGTGGATTCTTTCACATCAAGAACCACCATTGTATTTATTTATTTCATTGTATCTAGAATTTCCATCAACCAAAACTTGTATTGTTTCAGACCTAGACTAGTGATGTATTATTTCGACCTTAGAGTCGCGCTTAGTAGTATTGCGTTTTTTTCTTATTGCTTTTGAGTTTTCTTTGGATTTGATCCTCGCCACTAGGCGTTGTATATTATTGCTGCATATGTGGTTGTGACCGTCGATTGACGAAGAGCTAGCTCCCGCTTGGGGATGCCATTATCATTGCATACATATTGTTATACTTGTTGTACCCCATTCGGGGCCAGTTTTTCAAAAGAAACTCTGCCGAAATTTTTAGAAAAGACTTTATTGTTTTCAAAACGTACCTTCGGCTTAGTTATTTAAAAACCTTGATTTCAAACCTGTATTTCTTCACTTCTTTAAACCAGTTTTCTTTACTTATTCTCAAAAATGGTTTTAGATTTCTGGGCTTTTGGCTTACTTGGATCAGATGGAGTCCTATAGGCTTCATATGGTTCAAGGGCCAGTCACGTGCTCTTTCGGGTCGTGACATCCTTGGACATTGCATGCCTAACCAAATGAATTCCTTAGACATCGCATGCCTAACAATTATAAACCCCGCATTTTAGTCTCATTATCGAAAACTCTTTTCAATATCAAGTCGGGCAATTCAACAAGATCCCTGTAAACCTGATCGCATGCTCGTCGCAAACTTTAGTAGACGGCCGCACCCCAGATGCCGTCGACGAAGTGCACTAAGGCGGAACACCGCTGCCGCGAGCACCCGAACGGATGCTTTTGGCGACGGGGTTCTCCTTCAGTCACTTGGTCGGGGCTATGGGGCGTGGCTGTCTATTAAGTTTACCCGGCGAGTATCCGCGTACGCTACGTGATTGCGACGGACTTTTGATCGCATCAAAATCCTGTGGCAACCGATCATGTGAGACTGATCTGCTAGATTTATAACATTCAAATTAGTTATCTCATAACTACTTGTGGATTCAAAATATTGTATCACATTTCAGATAAATAGACAATGTTAAACTTTCCGATCGAATAAACAAACACCCAAGATTTCCCAAAAAGCTCAACAGTTGAAATTAGTTTAAAAACATCCATCACATGCCATAGTACCAACGGTCCAGCCGTAGAAGGGTCAAGCCAACGCCTCACATGTGGCAACGCCGTACTGCCACAAACCCTAAGGTTTAGAGGCGGTTCAGACGGACACATAATCGAGTTAAGGTTTGTTGTCTTCTAGAGGGTCCACCGCGTTACTTGCACGACTTAGAACGTTCTTAAACTACGGAAAAATCCAACACTTGGAAATTTTCCGGCAGGGAAAAAAGTGAGTTATTGATATCCGTTCGAACTTTTTAACACGTTCTAAAATTACCCGGAAAAACATAAACGAAGTTAAACTTTCCGATCGAATCAACGAGTTCCCAGTACAACCCAGAAAACTCAACACTTGAGTAATGATTTAAAATTTCCAGAAGCAGTAGGTAACACATACGGATGTTACTGTTGGAAAAAGATACCCTAATTCTCAATTCTTGCGGCGGAACCGCCGCCAATACCCCAGTTTGTCCGCTGTTCCGCGGTGCTATAGTGGACTTAGGGTGTCGTTTTTCACAGGTCTCCATAGAATTCCCTGCTGATTTTTTTTGAGTATTTTTAATGCAGAAAAAAACACATTTTTAGAAAATATCCAGAGAGGGGTCTAAACCGGGGATTCGGAGTTCGATCGGACTGTAAACTTCATCTAGACTTCGCCTAAAGCTCTAGCTTGGCTCTGATACCACTGTAGGGTTACTAGGCACTCGCACAAGGTTCTACAAGGCATCAACTATGCCCGATTCAAAATTTAGACGTGCCGAACAACCCTACCAAGATCGTATACAAGAGATTATGCGAAAACAATAAGCAAGTAAACAACTTTACTTCTAAGAGTTTGGGATTACAACCTTTGTAGTCCTGTCCTTCACTTCAAATATCTCCGTGTAGTAGTCCTCTTCGCTGCGATTGCAAACCCCGGACTCTAGAGAGGCTCTATGAAGAAACGAACGTGCTTGCATCGATGACTTCGAGGCCGAAGATGATCTACTTCGAGGAGACACTGAATCAAGCTATTCCATCACTAGGTCATGAACTTTGTGAAGAGAACGCACTCTACTACATGGCAAGTGGTAGAGGATGAAAAAGTAGGAGGTGGCCTCACTTTAGAATTTATTTTCTCACACTTTATCTCAAAACTCCATTAGAGATAGCAAGCTTTTTCATGGAGCTTGAAGAAGAAGAAGAAGACTTATGAAATAATTCATCCAAATGAATTATTGCACCCATGGTTGAGTTAAGCCCTCATGGCTAACACATGCAGAGAATTAACTCATGGCTATGGTTAAAGGTTAGGTTTGATAAATATCTTAAACTAGACAAAAGGGTTGACTTTGTCAAAGCTTATCCATAAGCTTTTGTCCAAGCTTTAGCATAACAAACTCAATCTCTTTTGAATTAGCTTAACATAAATAGAAACCCTAACTTAACCCTAGCATTGTGTTAATCTTATACACCCATCTTGTATGTATCATCAAACATGACATATTCCATGTACACAAATGTACATATCGCGTATATATATACAATGTGCACATCATGTGAGAAAAGAAATCAATAGTGAGCTTAATATTAGTTAATGTAATATAATATATCAAATATATAATTATACATTAAATTATAAAATCAACTCTTGATTTAATAATCCGGCTATATCACATATAACCGACTAATATCAAATGCAACATCTTATCGAATCAACGCTCGATATAACTCGGCTATATCATATATAACTAATCAGGTCACACATCGCGAGAATATAATGCGATATCACATACTCGCATTAATCTCGTTCCCGCGCATATCACATATGCGCTCCTACTCCGTTTCGCTTGAGCCAGGAAACCTCTTTGTAAGACTCTAAAGACTCGTCAATACGCCGGCAGTAGGTGATGATCATATCAAACACCCACAAGCCGCAAGCGGTCTGCCAAACGTAACGGCCACCCGGGTATTGAGCGATCAGAAGATCAACAAGCAAGCATGTACTTTCTCCAGCGAATCCAATCAGCAACACTCCCGTACAGTCTGGTCTCTTCGTCTATTATGTCGCATATCTCGCCTAGGGGTGGTAAACGTCAGACCCCAGTAGCTTGATAAGTCGTGCCAATATGAGGTCTATAACTGTTCGAGAAACTACTGATAACACTTACCAGTAAATCTCAGCAACCCTGGCAAGGGATTTCCAGTTATAGCCAATCGAACACAGAGCAACATCAACTCCCTATACCGGGAGAGACGAATCCCCTCCTATCGCTCATTGCCTCCATGTGATTCGGTACTGTACCCAAAAGCCACCATTTTGCACGCCCTAATGGACGTGGTAAGGTGGAAATAAAAGCACAGTGGGAATCACACAAGACTCTATGACGATCTTGGGTCTACAGACTAACCTGTACCAGTGTCACCAGAGAACTGCCATCTGACGTGAGGTATAATACCATCTGGGAGTTCTCGGCGAGTTCGTCCAGTATACCCAGTCTCCACTGAGCACCCGTATACCTTCTCTGATGTCAAACACCAATGGATATGAGATCATCTATCGCCCATCATATGGGTCAAGAAGCGCATACGCTAGTCTACTCTGGAGTATCGATGCCCTGTCTCGGTACTCCCACGACTAGGAACATTTGAAGGATGTACTTGACGACTACACTGTCCCCACTAGTATGATCCGCATCATAGTCCTAGTAGTCAAGTACTCATCCTAAGGGCTTTATCAACATGTAACATAGATACAATCAGAGTACATGTTAAGATAAACAGTAACCAGATAGCGTACTATCATGTCGAGCAAGAAAGTCCTCCCTATATATTTCCAAGCATCCATTACAATATACATCATATGTGTTAGTGTATATGCCCTAGAGGCCATTACTGTATCATACTAGTTTGTATATTACTTAATGGAAGCTTGGGATATTCACCTTATATAAACAATCTTGCTCAATATAGTAGTATGCTACTTGGTTTGTTTCTACTTCAATGTGTACATGTGTTTATTTTAGTATATCACCTATACACATTAGTGGAGCCCTTAGGATCTTTGCTTGATTACCAGCGTTGTGATGGCAGACACACTAGTGGGGGCTGGGTAATCTATAAGCACATCCTTATACAGGTCCCTTGTCGCAGGACTATCGAGACAGGGCATCGATACTCCGGAGTAGACTAGCGTATGCGCTTCTCATCCTTGTGTGGGAGATGGTCTGTCCTACAGCCATCAGTACGTCGTACTGGAGATAGTATACGGGTGCTCGTTAGGTTACGAGTACACTGGACAGGACTCGTCGGGAACTGACTGGTTGGTATTATACCTATCGTCAGTTATCAGTTCCCAGGTGACATGAGTACAGCTTAGTCCGCTGGCTTGACACTGTCACTTCGCCTCGAGTGTGTTCCCACTGTACTTTGATTACTACCCTACCACGGCTCAAAGGAGTCGTGCAAATAGGTAGTGGTTGGGTACAGTCCAGAAGGACTTGGAGGCAGTGACGGTTAGACAGGATTCATCTCTCCCGGTATTGGGGGTTGACATCGCGCTGTGTCTAGGAGAGCCATTACACGAGTAGTCCCTGGCCAGGGCAATCGAGATATACTGGTAGGATTCCAGTGTTATCTCAGGGTGTTTTGGGCTTCACTCCGACACGACTTGTACCGCTATTAGGGGACTGACGTTTACCGCCCCCCTAGGCCCGCCATGCGATGTATCAGACGAACAGACCGGACTGTACGGAGATTGTCACATGCAGGCTCAGTAGGAGTTCAGATGGGTTTCACCTCGTCAGTCTTCTTGTCGGCTTCTACCTGGGGACCGTTACGCACAGCTAGTGCCGCTTGCGGTCTGTGGTTAAACCCACTGCCAGCGTAGTGTCGAGTCTTTAGAATCCCACACAGAAAGCTATTCGCCTTTAGCCAAAAGAGTAGAGGTCGCATAGTTTTGCGACAGGTCGCATGGTTTTGCGACAGGGTTTGGTCACATCCGTGCACTTATGCACGTACAATGTCCGGATAGTTAACACTAGCGGGCTTTGGTCACATCCGTGCATTTATCCAGTATGTATTCGTGTTCCTCGGAACACGGATGCGGGTGTGTATGCACAGTTGACGGAGAGACAGAGGCAGAGGATTCTCATTAGGGTTGTTGACCGTTGACTGTTGACTATTGACTTTTTGCTCAACCCTAATGAGAATATGATATATGATTAACAATAATATTAATTAAGTATTGTGGTGACATGGTTGTTGAGGGGTTGACTTTGTTGACTTGTTGACATTGTTGACCGGTTGACTAGGTTTGACTAGTTGACCATCATGATGGCAATGGCTATCATTTCATGGCAAAGACTTTTGCTTGCTTGTTCTCTTATGCAAAATGAGTGCATGAAATGATATGGCTATTGTAGCTTAAACCATTTTACACAATACTTGATTGCTATTTTTGTGATGATGGTTTTGGATTATGTGAGCCAAGAGAGAAAAGTCTTTCTTATTCTATCATTCTCATTCTCTCTCTTGTTCTTGAGCTCTCATCTCCTTCCTCTTGCTCTCCCTCTCTTTTTGTTTATGGTTCACTTGTCTCATGTGTTGAGAACCAAGAACCATAGATTCAAATCCTAACACACTTTTCTCTACTCATTCTAGTTCATAAGGTTTAGCAAACCAAGTGAACTAGTTTCTTCAAAGACCGAAGAAGAAGCCAAAGGTGGAAGCTTTCGAGGTGGATCTATCTTCGGCGCAAGGAGACGACGGAGTGAAGCCGATCCGGACAACCATCGAGAGTCAAAGAAGAAGGAGTTCAAGAAAGAAAGGTATAACCCCCTAACCGAGTAGTTAACAACTCCTAGTTAGGTTGTTAGTTAGATGTTTAACAAAGATCCGGTTTTGAGTCCATGTTACCACCTCTAGAAAAATTATTTTTCACTAAATTCCGCATGCCCGAAAGTACCGGGAGAGGTAGCATGGACTTACAGTGGTGTCAGATCCTAGTTAAACTCTATCTAACATGTTAGCAAAGTTGCTAGAAGATCGATCAAAGAAAAGTCGCAAAACGAACCCAAAACTGTCAAGTTTCTGCCGAATTTTATTCTGTTCAAAAGTTGATAAATTTCATCTTAAAAATCGGCTCAGGCTTTGTATAGAATAACCACCAAATTTGGTCCCACGGTCGATTCAAAGCGCCGCGGAAACGCGGCAGGAGCACGCTCCCGCCGCGGTTCCGCGGCCGAGTTGACTCGGCCGGGGTCCATCTTTGGTGCAGAGTATTTCTGGGGTTGTTTTGGGATTTTTGGAATATGTATTTTCTGCCCAGATTTTCCAGAACGAAAATTTTGTGTTTGGGGCCTATAAATCCGTATTTTTGATCGAACTTCTAAAAGACTTAAGCTGACGGGATTTTCTGTGATGTGATATTTGTATTGAACGTCTACTAATCGCTATATGTTGATTAGTGGAGGTTATACAAATCTGTGATCTGTAATGTCATTGGAATGTGTATATGAATTCATTGGATTGTCGCGGGTGAATAGCCGGAGGTTGTGAGACGAGAGTTTTCTTTTCTTTCAATTCATGTAAATTTGTAAATTAATGTAATAATTATTTGTATGGCCGCACAACCGGGTCGGGGTTGTAGCCGTGGTTGTAGCCGTCATTGTATAATTTCTTTTTACTATTTTTGCTCCTAGGATAGACCCATGGAGGGGGTGCACAAACTACCGGGTATGCCGAAGTGCCGAGTGGCCTACTCACGGGGATGAGGGAGGTTGCTTCGCTTCGGGTACTTGGCGGGTAGTTTGCCGCACCCGTAGGGGTCTTGGGTGGGGTTTTGGCTATTCACCGCGACCGTGTAATCTGCTTTTCGTTACAGGCTCGTACGAATTGCAGCTTTCTAGTATATCCAATGTGTTCATCTGTGATCTGAAATGTCTATCATTGCAATATATCTATATATGATATTATTTAGGCGTTGCTTATGTTTTACAGCTGCGCTAGCCCAGCCCCCACTCTGTCGTTAGTTAAGTAACCTAACGGGTAATGACGGGGCCCCGTGGCGAATACGAATGGCATAAGCGTACGTCATATTTTGGTTGTTTTCTGCAATGGTAGGTTTTAAATGATGGGACGCATTAAAAGAACTATTGCAAAAATATCACGCATTAAAAGAACTAATGCAAGAAAATAAACCATGTAAAAGTCGTTGGAACACTTTCGAAAAACCACTCGGTTCTTTTCGAAACAAACTTTTAAAATACGGAGTTTGAGCCACTCCTTTTAAAAGCTATCTCATTCCATCGATTATATCAAGTTCTTTACGTTCACGTTTTCGCCAAAACCATTCGTAGCCCTCCGTCGTTTCACATGAATAGTCAATAGTATTCAAGCTGTGTTTGTTGGCCAAAGTCAAGGCATAGTGATTGGTAGCTATTGGGTATTCATGTGCAGCATAGATAGATGCGTTGGTTTGGAACAGTTGATTGAAAGAATTAAAGTTAACCGCAATCAAGACGGTGTCGCTATGCAGCTAGCCGGTTGAGCACGGGTCGATCCACAGGGAGATGGTTGTATTTCCGTTCTTGTCTTAGACGAGTCAATAAAGAATTTGTATGAGGTTTGTTCAAGACTATCCTATGTGTATTATTTGCAAGTATAAAGTTGTTAAGAAAAAGATACGAGATTATAAGCTAAAGAAATCCGTACTCGAAACCTTTGAGCCGAGTCTTGACCAATTAAAGCTAGAGTAATCGGCAACAACGTGGATTAGGGGATTTAAGCGCGGTATTCGTGGAATACGGCTTATTTACCCTTGTCCTTCCGTTCTTGTCTCTTGCTTTCTCCTCCGGCCAAACCGAACGCAACCGGTCGTGGTTAGGAATCACCGTTACCTTGTTAGGGTAGGGTGCCTAACGGAGCGCTTGCGTATGGTTTGGGCGGAGTTCAATGGAAAATAACGGGAAAAGGAAATGAGAAGAGAAAATCTTTAACTTATAATATCATATTTCTTCTTAACAATAATAATTACAACATTCACAAAATGAACAACAAAGAGCAAAAGAAAAGAACAAAGAAAAGAAAAGATTACAAGTAAGTATGTGCATGAAATGAAATTGCAAGAAAGTAAAGCAAGATAATAATAAGCAAGTAATAAAAAGCGATAAAAAGAACAAGAAACTAGAACTCAAGACAAGCATGGGATCAATAGCCAACCCTTAAACTTGCAAGCTCAATCAAGAGGTTGCAAGATCAAGGGAAGGGTAGAGAACGCATGTGAAATGAAGTGCTAATTCCATAAGAAAATACGACCCTTGAGATCAATAACTAACCCTTAACCATTCAAGCTCAATGAAGAGGTTGAATGATCAAGTGAAAGCGAGAATCTCAAAGGGAAGAAGAAACAAAAGAGAATGATACAAAAAGCCCTCATCTTCATTGATCTCCAACTCAAAAAGCTCTCACTACAATTTTCATGGAAAAAGAATGAAGAAGAAGAAGAAAAAGACTAAATCGTAAAAAGAAAGAAGAACAAAGAATGAACACCTCAAGCTTGGCAAGTTCTGGGGTATTTATAGGAGGTGAACTGAAAACCTAGGGCAACAATCTGCCATAAAATGAAGTACCCAAACTACCCCCAAAAGTTGACCCTCTGACGACACTACAGGGCCGCGGATCCGCGGCCTAGACCCCCTTATTGGCCGTGGATCCGCGACTATATGGAGGAGTTAGCTCCTCGGGCTTTGTGGGTTGTCCTGGTTTGTGGTTATCTTCAGTGTGGTATATGACTTTTCTCATAAACTCTTCACAATTATTCCAGAATTTTAGTAGAACAAAAGGTGATGTGATGTGGATCTTTTGCCATGATTTCCTCGAGCTCCGCGTAGATTTCTTGGATCTTGTGTTGCCATTGAGCCTTATGCATGACATGATAATCGATTTGCCATTTTGTCCCTTAAACTGGTATGTGGCAACACACGGATAGAGAGCGGAGACCCGTGTTTTATCAGTTGTTGACAGTAATCCAGAATTTGTCGTACTTTTCATGGATTTCACTGTTCAGAGCCGAGAACCTGTATTCTGCAAATATGTAGCAAACACCGATCAAAAGCACCTACCTATAAACACACGAGCGTAAGAATGGGTGGTATAAAATGCAATATTCTGGTATGAACAAATACCCCCAAACTTAACTTTTGCTCGTCCCGAGCAAAACCAATTATTCACAAAAATAAAATCCTAGCCGCACTTTCGCAGGGAACGCGATTGCACTGAGCACGTGCAACAAGTCGTTAAACCTCTAGGTGTCCCTAGTAGGAGGAGTGTTGTCTCCTGAGGGTTTTCAGCGGATTACACCCACAAAATCCCGTCAAGCTAGTGTCATAAGTTAACATAGATTCTACTCCTACAGTTCAGTATTTACGTTAGAAACTCTATCATCCTAAGTTAAAAATATTCAACCCTTATTTTTCACACCTCCTATCTATTTAACCTTGGATCTCCTGAGTTTTCCTTCTAAAGTGCGGCCTCAAATCAGGGATTTTTATCAACTTTACAGAAAACACAAGTCTTATTCTTTATTTCTATGTTTTATTCAAACATCGATTGTATACCCCTACGTGTGTGTGTATTTGCACCCCTACACTCAAGAATTCAATTCAAGATATAATACCCTTGCCCTAATACCTAATACTACTTCTTTTCATTAAGGATGGACGGATTTGCTCACACATCTTTCATGCGACTATTAATGCTTCTTGAGGCACTAACGACCGATTACTGAATGTGTGAACTTTAAAGCGTAATTAGCAGTTTCCAGGTCTTGACTTTATTCTATTTTTTTTTCTTTTTCTTTTTCTTTTTCTTTTTCTTTTTCAAGACCGGATATATTTTTCAATATGCTCTTTTGGTGTTTAGCTTTAAATACCGTTTTTTCTTTCATACTAGGCTTTCAGGCAAGAGTATTTCTAGGTATCCTCTACTATCCCAAGTTTCATGGTGCGTGTAAGTGGAGTTTGTAGGGTATATACTTTCTAAATTTGAACTAAAGAAAAGAAACTATTTTTCAGACTTATCCTTCAGTAAAACTTCAATACTTTCCCTTCATCTTGACTTAACTCAAGAACTGAACTCAAAAATTGTAAGGACGTATACTTACCAAAGTTAGACAGAATGAGGGTTATTTTTAGGGTTTTCAATTCCTAATCCTAGAATTTAGTTATTTCTAATATATCAACTAAACTTTCAGAATAAAAATCTAAGTTACCCTATTAACTAACTTAACGACAAAGTTTTTATATTTTTTGGAAAATTTTTCGATTTTTGTGGGTTTTTAATAAGGTATGCAAATGCAAAATATACAAATGAATGCGAAGGAAGAAAGCTTACCGAGCACACCCCCAAACTTAAACTTGACAGTGCCCTCACTGTCATGCTACACCAAGAGGGTCAAAATTGCCGGCGCTCCCTAAAGACAGATTATATACCAAAAAGGAAAACAAAAATATATACAAAAAAAGTGTCCCCCCAAACTTAAGTAAAACAGTGTTTCCACTGTTAAGCGTTGAAATTCAGGATTAGGGGGGAAAAAGAACAGTATCAAGCTATACAAGGCCTAACACAGGCCAAAAGTTAGTACCAACCATTCAAAGATCTTATCGTGATAAAACAGTGGCTGGTGAAAGAAGGTGAAGAGGAAGGAAATGGAGAATACGCGAGACCGTATGCAGAGAGAAGCGGGATACGGTCTCGGTATATGAGAGGAAGAAGAATGGCGGAAGGGAAAAAGAAGTGGAATACGAACTTGAGGGTGCAAATGGAGTAAATAGATTAGCACAATTTGTGATGACCGATGTGTGAAAAGCGATTGTGCTAATATATTTACCCGTCGAGAAATAGGGTCAAATCCCTCAAGATTCGTGAGAAACCATGGGTACGCCGAACCTGGTAAACCAGACACAGGAAGTGAAAATGGTACGGTTTCTTGCAATGTAGCAACGATGGAAAGGATGGAGGGAAGTGGTTGAGGAAGGGTATCGGTTAAGGGTTCTGGAGGGTGTACACGGTCAGTGAAAGGAACAGGATGAATTGGAAAATCCGACTCATCATCTAGAACTGTTTCATTCTCAAAAATATCCTCAAAATTCTCCTCAAAGTTAAGCTCATCCATGCATATTTCATCAAAATCCAGATGCATATGGGGTTCGGGAAAAACATTTAATGACTCGGGATGATGATTTGAAGAGACAAACTCAGCCAAATTTACGGGTTCATCATCCAAAATGTTCCCAGCGTCAATATCCTCGATCAAGTGAAAATCTATATTCTCCGACACCTCAACAAAAGCATGGATATTAATCAATTCAGGTTCTAAAGTGGAGGTGTAGAGGTCAAAAGGTTTAGGATCGGTTTCACTTAGAAGAGACCCTTCACAATCGGGTAAATCAAACACTACGAAGTCGCACAACTCATTCATCATTCTATCTTCAATTGATAAATCATGTGGGATACTCGAAAGACTTTCAAAACAGGAGTTGTGGGATTCAATATGAGACGGGTAGGTTTGATTTGGAAGGGGATATATCTCACTCTCTCCACTCAAATTCACAGCCTGTTCTGCCGCCTCATCATACATTGAAAAATTTGGAGCTAGTTGAAAACTAGCTACCGGATCACTGGGTTGTATGAGGGCAGCCATGGACGCATTCAAATCCATCATTTGTTGGCTTGACGCTACCCTAAAGTCTTCCAACGACTGTTCCAGACTAGACATGGGTTGTGAAGGGGTTTCAGTAAAAGATTCAAAGTTGTTTGGATACTGAAAACTCCCAAATGGCGGTTCTGAAGCAATGTCTAGGGAAGGTGCAAAAGTAAGGTAGGATTGGTAGGAATTGAATGGCTGGACAGGAGTGAGATCAACATTGGGATAAGAAGGTGAATGGAATTGTTGATCCCAAGAATTTGAAGCGGTGAAAGGAGTGAAAGATTGGCTACGAGATTGTTCAATACGTTCAGCAAGAGACAGTGGTCTCGGGGTTACAACTGGACTTTCAAAAGGTGTATCAACGCAAGAAGGGGTGAATGTTTGAAATGGTTGATACGCAGTGGATTACTGGGTCCAGTTGTTCGTCCTAGACGCGTTTATCCGATCTTTCAAAGAAATTTTGGGCATGGTGGGGTCGTTCGAAGTTCGGCCAAAGCAAGAACCGTAAGAAGTAATGTCTGGTTGTAGGTACCAAAGTTCGACAAGAGTTTTGCGAGGTGGAGTACCCATGATATGAAAAGAGAAAGAAAGAAAGGCAGAGAAAAGGAGGGGAAAAAGAATGTGATATTTTTTTTTTAAAGTTTATATATTAACAGAAGAATGAAATATACATACAAAAAGAATATTGACAAAAACAATCACGACACAAAAATACCACACACCTAATCGTTCTAGGGTTCACCTAGGTCAACTAAACCTGCTCCAGAACTTGATTGTCGAAGTAAAACTGTGTCGAGAAACGGGCTTAAGATACACTGATCACGAGGCCAGGTAAGTGCAGAGATAAGGGGAGGTTTTCCAACGCTTTCGCGAAGTTCCTTAATTAAATAACCCTTTCTCTTGTGGCGGTTTCGCCGTTAACACTTTCCTAGACACCCCGTAAACAATATAACGTTAAGTAAGGTTCTAAACGCAGTTAACTTCTCCTAGTGAGCGCGAAGTCCTTAAGGCTTAAAGTCTAGTTTTTTTTAAATTTTGTGCGGGTAAACGTTATGCTCAAGTTCGTGATTTGTGGGCCACGGAAAAGGTGATGAAATCCTTTACCGTATGTTGTGGGGTTCGCATGCCCTTAAGTCCGTATTAATTGATGCAATGCGCAATTCAATAAATTCTATAAGAAATCAAACAATCGTTTTTTAGTTTAAGCGCGGCGCTGCAACAAATACGGGTTAGTCAATTTTTAGCGTTTGCTAGCGAACTTGCAAAGAATCCTGCAAAGAATAGTATATTGGATGCGTCGGATTTGAGAAGAAGGTGTTAGTAAAATACGTACCGTTAAGTTTTGGGTTTAGAAACCCCCGTTGAATCAAATCCGGTAAGCTTGAAAAGTTCGCTTGCGCGGGTCAAACTACCCGGATCTTTGTCACTGTACTTCGTAATCACCTTAGCCTTGAATGCACACTTTGCTCCCACAATCATAGTTTGCAAATCCGCAAAATTCTGCACACTTGCCCACAAAAATGATAAAAAAAACAAAAAGATTTTTTTTTTATACAAAAAGAATATTAACCCGAATAACAAGAAAGAAAATACGCTACCGTTTCCCTGGCAACGGCGCCATTTGATATTTGGATCCCGATCCTACTGTGAGTATATGCTGCTCCTCGGGAAATTTCTCACTTAACGATCAATGCTATAAACCTAGTAGGTGTCTAGAAAGGTGTTAGCGGGGCTACGCCCCCAGGGAAAATAGGTTCTTAAATTAAGGAACTTCGCGAAAGCGTTGGAAAACCTCCCTCGAAGTACCGACACCAGCCTGGCCGAACGGTTAAGCAAGTATTCTACGGTGAGATTGATCCTGACTAATTCTTCCTTTTTGGTTTTAAGGAGGGATTCAAGAAACAGTGGGAGCCATCCTGTTTAGACAAACTAAAAACCACTCTAAACTTGCAAGAGCATCATGCTGAGTGTTTCTTCTTCTCTCTCCTAATTGCAGCGACCAATCGACATGACTGGACTTGTAGGGTTACTAGGCACTCTCAAGAGGTCTCACAAGGCATCAACCATGCCAATTTCAAATTTTTAGGGTGCCGAGAAAACCTAACACGGATCGTTGACTAGAAATTTAGGCGAAAAGCTAATCTAGTTAACAACTTAACTAAAGATAAGAAGCTACAACCTTTGTAGATCCGGATATCCACTTCCTTGACTCCACGTAGGCGTCCTCTTGCTGTCCATCTCGAATCCCGAACTCAAACGTCGGCTTCATCGGAGAATTGGGCGGACTAGGTCGTCGGCTTCGTGCCGAAGATGATCTACGTCGAGGCATCACAAGTTCAAGCTCCGACATCAAAAATTTGTGAAACTTGTGAAGAAAACACCCAAAACAACTTGGCAAGAGGTAGAGGGTGAAGAAATAGGAAGTGGGTTCACTTTAGAATTGGATTTCTCACATTGGAACTCAAGATGCCATTGATGGCATCAAGCTTTTTTCTCTTGAAGATGAAGAAGAAGAAGTAAATAGAATATGATAAGTATTGTGTAAAAAGAATAATAAAATCAATACTTATCATCTTCTAAACTTGGTTAAGTGTAGAGAATAAACCATGGTCAAATGAGAATGGTTAGGGTTAAGGATGATGACAAAATGGTCCTTTTGTCAAAGCTTCATGAAGCTTCATGAAAGAAACCATTTTGTTATCATTTATTTATTTATCAAAAAAGAATAGATAAATAAATAAGTAAATAAATAAAAACCCTAACTGTTATCATAACCATGGTTTAAGTCTTAACACAAAACCAATCTACATGCATCATCAAACATGACACAAAGTAGTGCACAAAAGTATATCACATATACAACTTGTGAACTACAAGTGAGAAAATCCTATTAAAGTGAACCAATACCAGTTAATGCAAAGTAATATATATCAAATATATAATTATACATTAAATCATTAAATCAACACTTGATTCAATGATCCGGTCATGTCGCACATAACCGACTAGTATCCAGTGTATCGACTTATCGAATCAATCTACGATTCGATAACTAGGTTATATCGCATATAACCAATCGAAACATTCATCGCGATAATGAAATACGGTATCACATACACGCATTATTCTCGGTCCCGCACATATCTCATATGCGCTCCTATTTCGTTTCGCTTGAGCCAGGAAACCTCTGTGTAGGACTCTAAAGACGCGTCAATACGCCGGTAGCAGATGATGATCAAATCAAGCACCCACAAGCCGCAAGCGGTCTGCTAAATATAACGGCCATCTGGGTATTGAGCGATCAGAAGATCGACGAGCTAGCCCGCTCACACTCCTGTGAATCCAACCAGTAACACTTACCGTACAGTCCGGTCTGTTCGCCTGATATGTCGCATATCGAGTCTATGGGTGGTAAACGTCTAACCCCAATAACCGATAAGTCGTGCCGATGTGAGGCTCATAACGGGTCGAGAAACAACTGGTAACACTTACCAGCAAATCTCTGATCAGCCCTGGCCAGGGACTTCCCTGTTACGGCCAATCGAGCACAGCGCAACATCAACCCCCAATACAGGGAGAGACGAAACCCCTCCTATCGCTCATTGCCTCCATGTGACTCGGGACTGTGCCCAAAGACCACCGTTTTGCACGCCCTCATAGACGTGGTAAGGTGGAGATCAAAGCACAGTGGGAATCACACAAGACACTATGACGATCTTGGGTCTACAGACTAACCTGCACAAGTGTCACCTGAGAACTGCCATCTGACGTGAGGTATAATACCATCTGGGAGTTCTCGGCGAGTCCGTCCAGTGTACCCAGTCTCCACTGAGCACCCGTACACCATCTCTGATGTCAAACACCAATGGATATGGGATCATCCATCGCCCATCTCATGGGTCGAGAAGCGTATACGCTAGTCTACTCTGGTATATCGATGCCCTGTCTCGATACACCCACGACTAGGGACCTTGAAGGATGTACTTATGGACTACCATGTCCCTACTAGTATGATCTACATCATAGTCCAGGTAGTCAAGTACACATCCTAAAGGCTTTACCAACATATAACTATAAGACAGTTTAAAGAGATAAGTGTACATGTTAAGATAAAGAGTAACCAGATAGCATACTATCATATCGAGCAAGAAAGTCATCTCTATATATGTCCAAGCATCCAATATAATATACATCATCTGTACAATACTGGCCTCTAGCGCATACATACAACTAACAATCTCCCACTTGCACTAGGGCCAGCTGCTGTAGTATCGCATACCGAGCATCCCGAAGAGTCTCTCAAACTGTATCTGGGGAATGGCCTTCGTGAGTGGATCTGCTGTGTTGTTCTTCGTGTCAACTTCCCTGACCACGATCTCCCGGCGATCAACTATCTCCCGGATCAGGTGATACCGCCTCAGAATATGCCTGGATCGCTGATGGGACCTGGGTTCCTTGGCTAAAGCCACCGCTCCATTGTTATCGCAATACAAAGGTATTGGATGCTCAATGGATGGAACCACTCCAAGTTCAGTAATGAACTTCTTGATCCAGACAGCCTCTTTGGCAACATCGTTGGCAGCGATGTATTCAGCCTCCATCGTCGGGTCTGCCACGGTTTCCTGCTTGGAACTCTTCCAGCTAACCGCCCCTCCGTAAAGGGTAAAGACAAAGCCCGACTGCGACTTAGAGTCGTCCTTATCACTCTGGAAGCCCGAATCGGTAAAGGACTCCACTTGGAGTTCTCCGTTACCATACACCAAGAGCATCTCTTTAGTCCTTCGCAAGTACTTGAGAATGCTCTTCACAACTGTCCAGTGACTCTCTCTAGGATCAGCTTGATACCTGCTCACTATACTTAGTGAGTATGCAACATCGGGTCTGGTACATAGCATCGCATACATGATAGAGCCTACAGCCGAAGCATAGGGTATCCCTTGCATGCGAGCTCTCTCCAAATCAGTCTTGGGAGACATCTCTTTGGAGAGAGTGACTCCAGAGATCGTGGGCAAGTTCCCACGCTCGGATTCTTCCATACTAAACCTCTTTAGTATGGTGTCAATGTACCTGGATTGGGACAATCCCAAAATCCGTTTGGATCTATCTCTATATATCCTAATCCCCAATATGCAGGAGGCATCACCAAGATCTTTCTTTGAGAATCTTTATGATAAGAAGAGCTTGACCGATTGCAGCATAGGAATATCATTTCCTATCAAGAGTATGTCGTCCACGTACAATACGAGGAAGACAACCTTACTCTCTGCCACCTTCTTGTAAATACAAGGTTCATCTGGGTTTTTGACGAAATCAAACTCTTTGATAACGACGTCAAAGCAGATGTTCCAACTCCGCGATGCTTGCTTTAATCCATAAATGGATTTAAGCAGCTTGCACACCTTCCCGCTGCTCCCACTGTCTACGAAGCCCTCTGGCTGAGTCATGTACACGCACTCTTCTAAATCACCGTTTAGAAAGGCGGTCTTAACATCCATTTGCCAGATTTCGTAATCATGATATGCAGCGATGGCAAGCATGATCCGGATGGATTTAAGCATAGCCACTGGAGAAAAGGTTTCGTCATAGTCCACACCTGGTCTTTGGCGAAAACCTTTTGCAACAAGTCTAGCTTTGAAAGTCTCCACTTTCCCATCTACACCAAGTTTCTTCTTGAAGATCCACTTGCTCCCAATGGGTTTTACCCCTTCAGGAGCAACTTCCAAAGTCCATACTTTGTTGGTATACATGGATTCCATCTCGGACCGCATAGCATCCAGCCATTTCACTGAGTCCCTACTCGTGATGGCCTGCTCGAAACTAGTTGGGTCATCATCCTCCATGATGCAATCCTCGCTTCCACCATCCATGAGAAAACCGTAGTATCTCTCAGGTTGGCGAGGAACCCTACTAGATCGGCGGAGAGGCTGAGGTTCATTGGGAACTACTGAATCTTCTGGTTCCACTAAATCTTCAGTTACGGTTTGTGTATCTGGAACTTCTTCCAGCTCTACCATTTTGCCACTAATTTCTTTTTCAAGGAATTCCTTTTCTAAAAAGGTGGCATATTGAGAAACAAACACTTTTTGTTCTTCAGCATGGTAGAAAAAATATCCTTGGGAATTCCTAGGATATCCCACAAACTTGCAAAGAACTGACCGTGCCTCGAGTTTGTCTGGATTTTGCCTTTTGACATAAGCCGGACAACCCCATATCTTAACTCGTTTAAAATATGGTCTCTTCCCACTCCATATCTCATATGGTGTGGTAGGTACAGATTTACATGGAACTTGATTCAATAGGTATGTTGCTGTTTCCAGCGCATATCCCCAGAAGGAAATAGGTAACTCAGCTGTGCTCTTCATAGAGCGCACCATATCTAATAGGGTGCGGTTCCTCCGTTCTGATACACCGTTGTGTTGTGGTGTATACGGAGGAGTCAGCTGAGAGAGAATCCCATTCTCTTTTAGGAAGTCTAGGAATTCATTGCTCAAGTATTCACCTCCTCGATCAGATCGTAGGATTTTAATACTTTTTCCGGTTTGGTTCTCAACTTCTTGTTTATATTCTCTAAATTTCTCAAAAGCTTCTGATTTGTGTTTCATCAGGAACACATACCCGAACCTAGAGAGATCGTCAGTGAATGTAATGAAGTACGAAGAACCATCCCTGGCATGTGTAGACATGGGACCGCATACATCACTATGTATTAGTCCCAAGAGTTCGATAACTCTTTCTCCGTATCCCGTAAACGGAGTTTTGGTCATCTTGCCTTTGAGACATGACTGGCAAGTGTCATAAGATGAAAATTCGAATGGTTTCAAATACCCATCCTTATGCAACTTAGCCAGTCGTGTCGCATTGATGTGGCCCAGTCTACAATGCCACAAGAAGGATTCGTTCAGTTCAGAACTCTTCCTCTTGTGTGTGTTTGTTATGCTCAGAACTGTTGATTGATTTAGAACATAAATGCCATTGCACAACGTGCCTGATCCAACCAACTTTTGGTTACGGGAAATGTTCATAACATTGTCCTGTAATACAAAATTATATCCCTCTTTACTTAGCAAAGAAACCGATATAATGTTGCATATCAGGTTCGGCATGTAATAGCATTCGTTCAGAACCAATGTATTACCTGTTGGTAACACAAGGTGATATTCCCCGACAGTCTTAGCTGCAACAATTGCACCATTTCCAACTCTAATGTCTTTATCACCTTCTCCAAGTTCTCTACCTTTCCGAAGCCCATGTAACTGATTACATATATGGGATCCTGACCCGGTATCTAATACCCATGACGTAGGGCAAATGGAGAAACAGTTCTCTGTAACGAACACACCCGAAGAAAAATGCATCAACATGTACTTTCTTCAATCGGGTGGCATGGGAATCCTGGTATTGCCCTATATCCTGTTCATTCCTATAACTCTTATAAGAAAGAACGGAACCAACGTTCCCCAGCACAGTATAACATGCGGGTTCGGTCAATACATCCATATTATTATCTTGATTAAGGCATGAAGTGGTCGCTACCTGGAGAGAGAGAGAAGAAAACACTTTAGCATATGCTCGTGCAAGATCAGATTGGTTATTATCTTATCTAATCAGGATGGCTCCCACTGCTCTTTATCAAATCTTCCTTCAAACCCTAAAAGGAAAGAATAGCCGGGATTAATTACACACTACAAGTTTGCCAATCTTTCAGCCAGGCTAGTGTCGGTACTTTGAGGGAGGTCCCCCGTGCTTTCGCACGAACCTAATTAATGTAAACCTCGTTTTCCCAGAGGCGTAACCTCGTTAACACCTTTCTAGACACCTACTTGATCGGCTAATTGTAATGTGTAAAACTCTCCCAGGAGTAACTCTTACTCGCAGTGGGTATCGGGATCCAACTATCTCATAGAAGGTATGCAATCTCATTGCAAATTTCAACACTTGAAATTCCCGATAATATTTTTCCCCTAGCAACTATATGACCTTAACATAGTCAACAAATCATAAGTGCTAGTCAAGTTCAACCCGTCATTTCCTGATTGAATTAAACCCACCCGCACGACCCTTAACATAGTCAACAAAGTCGCACGACTACCCTAATCTAATCTGCATCATATGCATAAACAGATAAATACTGGTCAGCTACCGCACACTACGCCTTAACATAGTCAACAAACGTAGCACGAATACTAACTAGTACTTATCTGAAATGACGGAGGGCTACGCAGGGTTTTTCTGAAAACCTATTGCGTAATGAACTTGATATCGTTGTAGAATCAAATGAAGTTTTGAAATGGAGTGATTTTGAAGCTTTTCTAGTTTTGCTAAAGGGGTCACACCCGGTGAAGGGATCGTCGGCCCTTTCCTCGTCGAATGAGGTGCGGGATATATCATATATATCACTGTGCAAAGCAAAAAACTCTTAAAAGCAATCAAAGCCAAACCGAGTGTGTAGCATCTGCCAGTTACTGCTAAAGGAGTCACTCCCGATGAAGGGATCTCGGTCCTTTCCTCATCGAATAAGGTGCAGGGTATATCATATATACCGCTATGCAAAGCAAGAACTGTAGCTACCTGTTTTGTTTAAAATTTGATTCTACAACATCTTAGGTTTCTTTTCTTTCATTAATCACATTAATGAAGTCCCATCATTTAAGTACCTAAACATCACAGATAAATACGACGTACACTTATGCCATCCGCATTCGCCTGGATGTCCCCTCGTGCATCGTTAGGTTAGGTAACTAACGACAGAGCAGGGCAGGGCTAGTGCGGGTGCAAAACATAAGTAACGTCTATATAATATATCATATATACTATATATAGTATCTATCACAGAACATCACATGATCACATCACAGATAAAGCAGCAGAAGAAACATATGAAATATTGGATATACTAGGACGTCCGTGTTTTCAATACGAGCCAGTATAAAACACGGATTCCACGGTCATGATGAATAGCCAATCCCACACCCCTAGACCCCTACGAGAGTGGCAAGCAACCCTGTCAATTCTAGGGTTAGGACACCCGGACTCGACTCCTCGAGTTGGTCTCCCACTGGACCCCAGAACCCGGTTACTTGTGCTCCCCTCCTTGGGTCTATCCTAATGCGGAAAAGTAAATAATATACAAAAGGTGACAACTTCCGCTACCTGGAAGTGCCCCAAATAAAAGAATATTGCATACAAGTTTTTTACATGAATGAAAATGAAAAACACTCATCTCACATAAAAACCCCCGGCTATTCAAAAACGACGATCCAATATAACATATCCAGCAACGCATAACATCACATGTCATCAACGTAAGTAAATATGCGCATCCCAATTGTCGTTGACATATAGCAACGAAACCGGCGATAACACATATTACACTTACGGTCACAGAAAAGAAAGTGTAAAACTACAACAGTTGGAATCCGCAACTCATTTAGACATCACATGCCTAATCAAATGAAATACTTAGACATCGCATGCCTAACAGATATAAATCCCGCATTTTAGTCTCATTATCGAAAACTCTTTTCAATATCATGTGGGACTAAACTGCTAGATTTATAACATTCATTCAGTTATCTCATAACTGTTTGTGAATTCCAATTATTGTATCCCATTCCGAATAAATAGAATATATTAAACTTTCCGATCGAACATTCGAACACCCAAGTTTTCCCGAAACCGTTCAACACATGAAATAGGTTCAAAGACATTCACTTCATGCCTCAGTAACAACGGTCCAGCCGTAGAAGGGTCAAGCCAACGCCTAACATGTGGCACGCCGTACTGCCCCAAACCCGAAGGTTCAAAGGGCAGTTCAAGACGGTCACATAATCGAGTTAAGGTTTGTTGTCTTCTAGAGAGACCATCGCGTTACTTGCACTACTCAGAACGTCCTTAAACCACACAAAAATCCAACACTTGGATATTTTCCGGCAGGGGAAAAGTTGGGTATTTATATCCGATCGAACTTTTTAACATATCATGAAATTATCCGGAAAAAACACAGACAAAATTTGATAATCCGATCGAATCTTTGATTCCCAATACAACCCCAGAATACTCTTCTGTAGAGTCACAATAAAAATACCCCAGAAAATATAGCATTAAATTATATGAGTTACTGTGCAGAAATCATCAGACAAGGGAACAGTACGGCCGCGGAACCGCCGCACATGCCTAGCTTGTGCCGCGGTTCCGCGGTGGAAAAGTGGACTTAGGCCCTCGTATTTCACAGTAATTCAAATAACACCCAGATTAATTTTCTGCATATTTTTAATTGACAAAAATCCCCGATTTCAGAAAAAGTACAGAGAGCATTTTAGGGTTTTGGGTTTCGGTTCGATCGGGTTTCAAACGTCGTCTAGACTTCGCCTAAGGCTCTAGCTAGGCTCTGATACCACTGTAGGGATCCAAGGCACTCTCAAGAGGTCTCACAAGGCATCAACCATGCCAATTTCAAATTTTTAGGGTGCCGAGAAAACCTAACACGGATCGTTGACTAGAAGTTTAGGCGAAAAGCTGATCTAGTTAACTTAACTAAAGATAAGAAGCTACAACCTTTGTAGATCCGGATATCCACTTCCTTGACTCCACGTAGGCGTCCTCTCGCTGTCCATCTCGAATCCCGAACTCAAACGTCGGCTTCATCGGAGAATTGGGCGGACTAGGTCGTCGGCTTCGTGCCGAAGATGATCTACGTCGAGGCATCACAAGTTCAAGCTCCGACTTCACAAATTTGTGAAACTTGTGAAGAAAACACCCAAAACAACTTGGCAAGAGGTAGAGGGTGAAGAAATAGGAGGTGGGTTCACTTTAGAATTGGATTTCTCACTTTGGAACTCAAGATGCCATTGATGGCATCAAGCTTTTTTCTCTTGAAGATGAAGAAGAAGAAGTAAATAGAATATGATAAGTATTGAGTAAAAAGAATAATAAAATCAATACTTATCATCTTCTAACCTTGGTTAAGTGTAGAGAATAAACCATGGTCAAATGAGAATGGTTAGGGTTAAGGATGATGACAAAATGGTCACTTTAGTCAAAGCTTCATGAAGCTTCATCAAGCTTCATGAAAGAAACCATTTTGTTATCATTTATTTATTTATCAAAAAAGAATAGATAAATAAATAAGTAAATAAATAAAAACCCTAACTGTTATCATAACCATGGTTTAAGTCTTAACACAAAACCAATCTACATGCATCATCAAACATGACACATAGTAGTGCACAAAAGTATATCACATATACAACTTGTGAACTACAAGTGAGAAAATCCTATTAAAGTGAACCAATACCAGTTAATGCAAAGTAATATATCAAATATATAATTATACATTAAATCATTAAATCAACACTTGATTCAATGATCCGGTCATATCGCACATAACCGACTAGTATCCAGTGTATCGACTTATCGAATCAATCTACGATTCGATAACTAGGTTATATCGCATATAACCAATCGAAACATTCATCGCGAGAATGAAATACAGTATCACATACACGCATTATTCTCGGTCCCGCACATATCTCATATGCGCTCCTATTTCGTTTCGCTTGAGCCAGGAAACCTCTATGTAGGACTCTAAAGACTCGTCAATACACCGGCAGCAGATGATGATCATATCAAGCACCCACAAGCCGCAAGCGGTCTGCTAAACGTAACGGCCATCCGGGTATTGAGCGATCAGAAGATCGACGAGCTAGCCCGCTCACACTCCTGTGAATCCTACCAGTAACACTTACCGTACAGTCTGGTCTGTTCGCCCGATATGTCGCATATCGAGTCTAGGGGTGGTAAACGTCAGACCCCAATAACCGATAAGTCATGCCGATGTGATGCTCATAACGGGTCGAGAAACTACTGGTAACACTTACCAGCAAATCTCTGATCAGCCCTGGCCAGGGACTTCCCTGTTACGGCCAATCGAGCACAGTGCAACATCAACCCCCAATACCGGGAGAGACGAAACCCCTCCTATCGCTCATTGCCTCCATGTGACTCGGGACTGTACCCAAAGACCACCGTTTTGCACGCCCTCATGGACGTGGTAAGGTGGAAATCAGAGCACAGTGGGAATCACACAAGACTCTATGACGATCTCGGGTCTACAGACTAACCTGCACAAGTGTCACCTGAGAACTGCCATCTGACGTGAGGTATAATACCATATGGGAGTTCTCGGCGAGTCCGTCCAGTGTACCCAGTCTCCACTGAGCACCCATACACCATCTCTGATGTCAAACACTAATGGATATGGGATCATCCATCGCCCATCTCATGGGTCGAGAAGCGTATACGCTAGTCTACTCTGGTATATCAATGCCCCGTCTCGATACACCCACGACTAGGGACCTTGAAGGATGTACTTATGGACTACCATGTCCCCACTAGTATGATCTACATCATAGTCCAGGTAGTCAAGTACACATCCTAAGGGGCTTTACCAACATGTAACTATAAGACAGTTTAAAGAGACAAGTGTACATGTTAAGATAAAGAGTAACCAGATAGCATACTATCATATCGAGCAAGAAAGTCATCTCTATATATGTCCAAGCATCCAATATAATATACATCATCTGTACAATACTGGCCTCTAGGGCATACATACAACTAACAGGACTTAATTTACTTCTAGATAAAAACATACTGACAGGGCCAAACTACAAAGATTGGCTCAGGAATGTCAAAATGGCAATCACTTACGACAAGCTGGGGTATCTTCTTACCACCAAAGCTCCCCCTGTCCCAAGTCCCACCTCCAGCGTCGCGGATAAAGAAATTCATAAGACTTGGTAGATTGATAGCGCGAAGGCCAAGTGCCTCGTACTTGCCTCGATGGACAACGAACATCAGAGGAGGCACGAGAATATGGACCTTGAATCCATATTTCTCCATACAAAAGAACTCTATGGAGAGCAATCTCGTATCGCAAGATACGAAGTGTCGAAAAAGTTATTTTCGGCAAGGTTGGTCATCGGATCATCGGTAGCGGAACACGTGCTTAAGATGATTGGCTTCATTGAGGAGCTCGCGGAACTTGGAACCACGTTGGAGAATGAGCTCTATACCGACTTGATTCTTCAGTCCCTTCCTTCCACTTACGCCCAGTTTATACTGAACTTCAACTTACAAGAAAAAGAAGTTGAACTTTCAGAACTCCTCAACATGCTGAGGAGTGCAGAGGGCACCCTACAGAAAGGTAGGGAAACATCCACATTGTTTGTAGGAGGATCTTCCTCTTCTAGGTCCAAGGCGAAAGCCAAGGGAAAGAAGAAGAAAGCCTTCGCCAAACCAAGGGGCGGTGTTAGTAAAGTGGATACGAAGGGAAAAGCAAAGGCAACAAAGAAAGCGGGGCAGCTTGTGGATAAAGAAGAATGCTTCTATTGTCATAAAAAAGGTCACTAGAAGAATGATTACAAGACTTGGAAAGCCAGGACACAGGAATTGAAGCAGGTTGCGGCTTCAGCTTCAGGTGTGTATGTTATTGAAAACTGTCTTTCAATAAACTCTACTTCCTGGGTATTGGATACCGGATCAGGATCTCATATCTGTAATTCTTTGCAGGCGTTGAGAAACCGTAGGGTTTTGAAGGCAGGTGACATGACCCTCAGAGTTGCAAACGGAGCTAGCATGGATGCTAAGGCCGTGGGGGACTATCACCTGGGAATGTCAGATGGACATGTTTTGGTTTTGCGTAATTGCTTTTTTGTACCCAACGCAACTTGTAATATCATTTCTGTATCTTTAGTTTCTAAAGAAGGTTATGAATTTGCGTTTGTATGTAATGTTGTAAACATTCACCTTAATCAAGTTTTGATTGGGTCAGGTACATTGAGCAATGGTATATACGTATTAAACCAACCACAGATTTTCAATGTCCAGAATACACACAAAAGAAAGTCTCCGGAAAATAATCAGACTTTCTTATGGCATTGTAGACTGGGTCACATCAATGAGAGAAGGTTGACGAAGTTACATACAGAAGGATATTTGAATCCGTTCGAATATCAATCGTATGCCACTTGTCAATCCTGTCTCAAAGGAAAGATGACAAAGACTCCGTTCACTGGACACGGAGTAAGAGCGAGCGAGCTCTTGGGACTCGTACACAGCGACGTGTGCGGTCCAATGTCTACACATGCGCGAAGCGGTTATTCTTACTTCATTACTTTTACGGATGACTTTTCAAGGTACGTTTATGTCTTCTTAATGAAACATAAGTCCAAAGCCTTTGGAAAGTTCCAGGAATATAAGAATGAAGTAGAAAAACAAACCGGCAAAAGTATCAAGATTCTAAGATCGGATCGAGGTGGAGAATACTTAACTGCCGAGTTCCTGGATTATTTAAAAGAGAACGGAATACTCTCTCAGCTTACTCCTCCATACACTCCGCAACATAACGGTGTATCAGAGAGACGGAACCGAACCCTATTGGATATGGTACGGTCCATGATGAGTAACGCTGAGTTACCGCGATCGTTCTGGGGGTATGCGCTAGAATCAGCTGCATACCTTTTGAACCGAGTTCCTACTAAGACTGTGCCTACTACACCATATGAGATGTGGTGTGGGAAGAGACCCTATCTTAAGCACATTAAGACATGGGGATGTCCATCTTTTGTTAAAAAGTAGCATGCGGACAAGCTCGAGGCACGCTCAGTACAGTGTAAGTTCGTGGGATATCCAAAGAACTCCAAGGGATATTTCTTCTACTGCGAAGAGGAACAAAAAGCTCTTGTTTCTCGTTATGCCTACTTCTTGGAAACTGAGTTTTTGGAAACCCAGATAAGTGGGAGCACAGTAGAACTGGAAGAAATTCCAGAACCAAGAGCTATTACTGAAAGCTTAGTGGAACCTGAGGGTTCAAAAGAACAGGACATTCCTACGCCGCTCCGCAGGAGTAGTAGGCAGTCTCATCCGCCAGAGAGATACTACGGTTTTCTCATAGACGGGGATAGAGAGGATTGCATCATAGATTATGATGAGCCTACTAGCTTCCAGCAAGCCATTCAGAGCGTCGACTCGGTAAAATGGCTGGATGCAATGCGGACCGAAATGGAGTCCATGTACACCAACAAAGTATGGACGTTGGACATTGCTCCAGACGGGGTAAAACCCGTAGGATGCAAGTGGATCTTCAAAAGGAAGATTAGTGTAGATGGACAGGTTGTGACCTATAAAGCTAGAATGGTAGCAAAGGGTTTTCGTCAAAGACCTGGTTTGGACTATGACGAGACCTTTTCTCCAGTGGCTATGCTGAAATCCATTCGGATCCTTCTTGCCATTGCTGCCTTCCACGATTATGAGATTTGGCAGATGGACGTAAAGACCGCTTTTCTAAATGGAAATTTAGAGGAGTGTGTCTATATGGACCAGCCAGAGGGTTTCATTTAGAGTGGGAGCAGCGGAAAGGTGTGCAAGTTGCTTAAGTCCATTTACGGACTAAAGCAGGCATCGCGGAGTTGGAACATCTGTTTTGATGAGACGGTCAAGGAATATGGCTTTATCAAAAATCCAGATGAACCATGCATCTATAGTAGATTTGTAGCGAGAACTGTAGTATTCCTCGTTTTATATGTGGATGACATTCTCTTAATAGGAAATGACATTCCTATGCTACAATCTGTCAAGGGGTTCTTGTCACACAGGTTCTCCATGAAAGACCTGGGTGATGCCTCATACATCCTGAGGATCCGGATCCATCGTGATAGATCCAAGAGGATATTAGGACTTTCGCAGTCCAGGTACATCGACACCATACTGAAAAGGTTCAGTATGGAAGATTCCAAGCGCGGTAACCTACCGGTTTGTCACGGGATCACCCTCTCTAAAGAGATGTCTCCCATGACTGATTTGGAGAGGGATCACATGTCTATTATACCTTACGCTTCTGCGGTAGGCTCTATAATGTATGCGATGTTGTGTACCAGACCGGATGTAGCTTATGCACTGAGTGTAGTAAGCCGTTATCAGTCAAACCCTGGGGAGAAACACTGGATAGCGGTAAAGAACATTCTCAAGTACCAGAGAAGGACTAAGGAGATGTTCTTGGTGTATGGCGGAAAAGACCTCCAGATCGAGGCCTTTGCTGACTCCAGCTTCCAGAGTGACAAGGATGATTCCAAGTCCATGTCGGGTTTTGTCTTTACCCTCAATGGAGGGGCGGTGTGTTGGAAGAGTTCCAAACAGGAAACCATTGCAGACTCGACGATGGAAGCGGAATACATCGCTGCATCTGATGCCGCAAAAGAAGCTGTCTGGATAAGGAAGTTCTTGAAAGAACTTCAGGTGGTTCCGTCCATTGTTGATCCAATACCTCTGTATTGCGACAACAACGGGGCTATAGCTTTAGCGAAGGAACTCAGGTCCCATCAAAGATCCAGACACATCTTGAGGCGGTATCACCTGATCAGGCAGATCATGGATCGCCAGGAGATCGAGGTTCGGAGGGTCGCTTCAGAAGATAGCACTGTAGATCCATTCACCAAGGTCTTGCCCCAGACTCAGTCCGAGCAGCTGATCGAGATGATAGGTCTTCGATACGCCAGTACATGGCCTTAGTGCAAGTGGGAGATTGTTAGTGTATATGCCCTAGAGGCCATTACTGTATCATACTAGTTTGTATATTACTTAATGGAAGCTTGGGATATTCACCTTGTATAAACAAACTTGCTCGATATAGTAGTATGCTACTTGGTTTGTTTCTACTTCAATGTGTACATGTGTTTATTTTAGTATATCACCTATACACATTAGTGGAGCCCTTAGGATCTTTGCTTGATTACCAGCGTTGTGATGGCAGTCACACTAGCAGGGGCTGGGTAATCTATAAGAACATCCTTATACAGGTCCCTAGTCGCAGGACTATCGAGACAGGGCATCGATACTCCGGAGTAGACTAGCGTATGCGCTTCTCATCCCAGTGTGGGAGATGGTCTGTCCCACAGCCATCAGTACGTCGTACTGGAGATAGTATACGGGTGCTCGTTAGGTTACGAGTACACTGGACAGGACTCGTCGGGAACTGACCGGTTGGTATTATACCTATCGTCAGTTATCAGTTCCTAGGTGACATGAGTACAGCTTAGTCCGCTGACTTGACACTGTCACTTCGACTCGAGTGTGTTCCCACTGTACTTTGATTACTACCCTACCACGGCTCAAAGGAGTCATGCAAACAGGTAGTGGTTGGGTACAGTCCCGAAGCACTTGGAGGCAGTGACGGTTAGACAGGATTCGTCTCTCCCGGTATTGGGGGTTGACATCGCGCTGTGTCTAGGAGAGCCATTACACGAGTAGTCCCTGGCCAGGGCAATCGAGATATACTGGTAGGCTTCGAGTGTTATCTCAGGGTGTTTTGGGCTTCATTCCGACACGACTTGTACCGCTATTAGCGGACTGACGTTTACCGCCCCCCTAGGCCCGCCATGCGATGTATCAGACGAACAGACCGGACGGTACGGAGATTGTCACATTCAGGCTCAGTAGGAGTTCAGATGGGTTTCACCTCGTCAGTCTTCTTGTCGGCTTCTACCTGGGGACCGTTACGCATAGCTAGTGCCGCTTGCGGTCTGTGGTTAAACCCACTGCCAGCGTAGTGTCGAGTCTTTAGAGTCCCACACAGAAAGCTATTCTCCTTTAGGCAAAAGAGTTGAGGTCGCATGATTTTGCGACAGGTCGCATGGTTTTGCGACAGGGTTCGGTCACATCCGTGCACTTATGCACGTACCGTGTCCGGATAGTTAACACTAGCGGGCTTTGGTTTAAGCCAGATCCTAGTGTACGTTTTGGGATTGGATTTATCCAGTATGTATTCGTGTTCCTCGGAACGCGGATGCGGGTGTGTATGCACAGTTGACGGAGAGACAGAGGCAGAGGATTCTCATTAGGGTTGTTGACCGTTGACTGTTGACTATTGACTTTTTGCTCAACCCTAATGAGAATATGATATATGATTAACAATAATATTAATTAAGTATTGTGGTGACATGGTTGTTGAGGGGTTGACTTTGTTGACTTGTTGACTTTGTTGACCGGTTGACTAGATTTGACTAGTTGACCATCATGATGACAATGGCTATCATTTCATGGCAAAGACTTTTGCTTGCTTGTTCTCTTATGCAAAATGAGTGCATGAAATGATATGGCTATTGAAGCATAAACCATTTTACACAATACTTGATTGCTATTTTTGTGATGATGGTTTTGGATTATGTGAGCCAAGAGAGAAAAGTCTTTCTTATTCTATCATTCTCATTCTCTCTCTTGTTCTTGAGCTCTCATCTCCTTCATCTTGCTCTCCCTCTCTTTTTGTTTATGGTTCACTTGTCTCATGTGTTGAGAACCAAGAACCATAGAGTAAAATCCCAACACACTCTTCTCTGCTCATTCTAGTTCATAAGGTTTAGCAAACCAAGTGAACTAGTTTCTTCAAAGACCGAAGAAGAAGCCAAAGGTGGAAGCTTTCGAGGTGGATCTATCTTCGGCGCAAGGAGACGACGGAGTGAAGCCGATCCGGACAACCATCAAGAGTCAAAGAAGAAGGAGTTCAAGAAAGAAAGGTATAACCCCCTAACCGAGTAGTTAACAACTCCTAATTAGGTTGTTAGTTAGATGTTTAACAAAGATCCGGTTTTGAGTCCATGTTACCACCTCTAGAAAAATTGTTTTTCACCAAATTCCGCATGCCCGAAAGTACCGGGAGAGATAGCATGGACTTACAATATGTACAGTAATGGCCTCTAGGGCAAACATATAACTAACAATCTCCCACTTGCACTAGGGACATCTGTTGTGGTATTACATACCCAACAATCAGCAGTGGTTAAAGTATCTCATACTCAACCATCCCATAAAAATCTATACTGGGTAATAGGCCTTTGTGAGTGGATCCGCGCTGTTTTCCTCTGTGTCTACTCTCCTAATCTTAATCTCCCTAGAGATCAACCATCTCCATGATCAGGTGATACTGCCTAAGAATTATATCTGGATTTCTGATGGGACGGGGGTTCCTAGGCCAAAGCCATAACTCCATTGTCACACAATGGTTGGAACTGAGTTCATCTCATGAGCTATTTTCTATATCCAGACTTCCTCTTTGGTAGCATCTTTGGTAATGATGTATCTAGCCTTTAATCGTCTAGTAAGTCACGGTATCTAGCTTGGAACTCTTCCAACATATCGTCCCTCCACTGAGGGTAAAGACAATGCCTGCGACTGACATTCAGTCGTCCTTATCACCCTGGAACCTTTCCAGTGATTCTCCCCAGGATCGATTGATACCATCTCACTACAACTAGTGAGAATCCTAACATCCAATTAGATCTATCTCATAGATCCATAACCCAGGATTTAGGAGGTATCACTTTGATCCTATATGGAGAATCCGTGCGATAAGCGGAGATTGACCAAGCGTAGCATAGGAAACTCCTTCTCTATCAAGAGTATGTCATCTACGTACTCTACGAGGATCATCACCATACTCTCTACTACCTTTTTTGTATATACAAGGTTCATCTACCATTTTGATGAAGTCAAACTCTTTGACAACCACATCAAAACAGACGTTCCAACTCCGCGATGCCTGATTTATCACATAAAACACCTTGCACACGTTTCTGCTGCTCCCACTGTCTATGAAGCTCTCTGGCTGTGTACTTATAGACACTCTCATCCAAATCAATATTTAGAAAAGCAGTCATGACACCCAACCGCCAGATATCGTAGTCTTGGTATGTAGCAATGGCAAGTAGGATCTGGATGGACTTAAGCATAGCGTTCAAAGTCTTAACTTTTCCATGCACACCAAGTAATCTTCCCAAGATATACTTGCTTCTGATGGGGATTTAACCCTTCAGATAAAGCAACCAAAGGCCATACTTTGTTGGTGTATAAGGATTCCATCTCAGATCGCTAAGCATCCAGCCATTCTTACAGAGTCCCTACTCCTGATGGCCAGCTCGAAACTAGTTAGGTCATCATCTCTTGATGCAATCCTTACTCCCACTGTCATAGAGAAACTGAAGTATCTCTGAGGTGCGTGAGGAACCCTACTAGAACGGCGAAGAGGCCGAGGTTCGTTGGAAACTATTGAATCCTTCGGGTTTACCAAATCATCTGTAGCAGTTTGTATAGATGGAACTAATTCCAGTGTTACAGAGCTGACGTAGCCTCGAGCTTGTCCAGATTTTGCTTTTAGACATAGGCCGGACAACCCCAAATCTTAATGTCCTTAAGAGATGGGCTCTTCCCATACCATATCACATATGAAGTGGTAGGCACCTGAATTGATTGGAACCCTATTCAATAGGTACGCAGCTTCTCAAGTGCATAACTCCCAAAAGGAAATAGGAACCTCAGTAGTACTCATCATAGCGCACACCATATCAAATAGGGTGTGATTGCCCCACCCCGATACACCGACGTGCTGTGGTGTATGCGGAGGAGTAATGCTGAGAGAGAATTTCATTCTCCTTTAGAATACTCTAGGAATCACGTGCCCAAATATTCTCCACCTTGATCACATCAAAGGACATAATACTTATACCTGTTTTGGTTCTTTACTTCTAACTTATATTCATTGAATTTCTCAAAAGCTCCAGACTTGTGTTTCAACAGGAACATATGTCTGAATCTTGAGAGATAAACAGTGAATGTAATGATGTATAAAGAACCGGTCTTTGCATGTGTAGACAGGGGACTTACATACATCATCATGTATCAATCCCAAGAGTTCACTAACTCTTTCTCTGTTTCCAACAAACAGAGTTGTGGTCATCTTATCTTTATGACATGACTGGTAAGTTTTACAAGATGTAAATTTAAACTAATTTAAATATGCATCTACAATGTAACTTAGCTAGTCGGGTCGCATTGATATGACCTAGTCTATAATTCCTCAAGAAGGATTCGTTCATTTCTGAACTCTTCCTCATGTGTGTGTTCTGTACACTAAGAATTGTGGTTTGATTTAGAATGTATATGCTTTTAGATAACGTGCCTGAACCGATCAACAGTTGATATAGGAAATGTTCAAAACATTATCCAACTGTACAAAATTATATCCTTCTTTATTAAATAAAGATACTTGATATGATGTTGTATATCAGGTTCGGTATCTAATAACATTCGTTCAGAATCAATGTATTCTGGTAATACAGGATGATAACTACCAACAGACTTGGCTGCAACACTTGCATTATTTTTATCTCATGAAAATTATCACCCGTTCTCAGTTATATACCTATATGTAGCCCATGTAACAAATTACATATGTGGGATCCTGATCCGGTATCAAATACCCAGGACGAAAAGGTCATCGAGAAACAGTTCTGTGTAATGAACACACCTGAAAAAGATGCATCAGCATGCACTTTCTTAGTTTGGGCGGCACGGGAATTCTGGTAATCCCCAAATTTCCTGCTCTGAGTTATAACACTTATAAGTTGGAGCGGGACCAACGTTCCCCAGCTCAGTATAACAAGCGGGTTCGGTCAATACATCCGTATTATTATCTTGATTAAGGCGTGATATGGTCGCTACTTGGAGAGAGAGAGAAGAAAACACTCAGCATATGCTCTTGCAAGATTAGATTGGTTATAAAATATATCTAATCAGGATGTCTCCCACTATTTTAGTCAAATCATCCTTCAAACTCTAAAAGGAAAGACTGGCCGGGATTAATTACACGCTACAAGTTCGCCAATTTTTCAACCAGGGCAGTGTCGGTACTTTGAGGGGGGTTCCCCATGCTTTCGCACGGACCTAAATAAAGTAAACCTCGTTTTCCTAGGGGTGTAACCCCGTTAACACCTTTCTAGACACCTACTTGATTGGATAATTGTAATGTGTAAAACTCTCCCAGGAGTAACTCTTACTCGCAGCGAGTATCAGGATCGAACTATCTCATAGGAGGTATGAAATCTCATTGCAAATTTCAACACTTGAAATTCCCGATAATATTTTACCCCTAGTACTTATGACCTTAACTAAGGTCAACATGTCATAAGCACTAGTGAAGTTCTACCCGTCATTTCATGATTAATCAGACCCACCCTATATGACCCTCAACTATGGTCGACATAATTACATGAATGTCCTAACTAATCACATTATATGCTGTGTAGGAAGACATCACTTAGCTACCGTACACTACGCCTCAACTAAAGTCGACATACGCAGCACGAATACTAAGTACTCTACTTCCTAAAATGACGGAGGGCTACGACAGGTTTTTATGAAAACCTATTGCGTAATGAACTTGATATCATTGTAGAATCGAGTGATTTTGAATGGAATGTTTTTAGGCCTTTTCTAGTTTTGCTAAAGAGGTCACTCCCGGTGAAGGGATCTCGTCTCTTTCCTCATCGAATAAGGTGCAGGATATTTCACAAATATCACAATGCAAAGCAAAAACTATAAAAACAATCAAAAGACAAACCGAGTTTGTAGCATCTTCCAGTTATTGCTAAAGAGGTCACTCCCGGTGAAGGGATCTCGGCTCTTTCCTTATCGAATAAGGTGCTGGATGTTCTACAAGAAACACCGCTATGCAAAGCAATTACTAGAGCTACCAGTTTTTAAAAAAGTTTCTACAACATCTTTAGGTTTCTTTTAGTTTCATTAATCTCATTATTGAAGTCCCATTTTATTATGCTTCACAAGCATCACATTTGAAACGAAATCTGCAATATAACATATATCTCATATATATAATTTAAACATTCGTCTCAGGAAGTAATATGATCTCATCACAGAACATTGCAGCAGAAGAACATATATGAAATATTGGATATACTAGGACGTCTGTGTTTTTAATACTAGCCTGTATAAAACACGGATTCCACAGTCGCGATGAATAGCCAAACCCACAACCCTAGACCCCCTAGGAGAGCGACAAACAACACTGCCAATTCTAGGGTTGAGAGACCCGGTCTCGACTCCTCGAGATGGTCTCCCACTGGACCCTAGAACCCGGTTACTTGTGCTCTCCGCCTTGGGTCTACCTAATGCGGAAAAGTAAATAATATACAATGGTGACATCATCCTCATCCCTGAAGTGCCCCAATAAAAGAATATTACATAGAAATGAATTTTACATGAATTAAAAAGAAGAACTCTCATCTCACATAAAACCCCGTCTATTCAAAACACGACGATCCAATATAACATATCACAGCAACACATAATATCACATATCATCAACGTAAGTAAATATGCATATCCCAATTGTCGTTGATGTATAGCAACGAAACCGGCGATACACCACATATTACACTTACGGTCACAGAAAAGAAAGTGTAAAACTACAACAGTTGGAATCCGCAACATCCTTGGACATTGCATGCCTAACCAAATGAATTCCTTAGACATCGCATGCCTAACAATTATAAACCCCGCATTTTAGTCTCATTATCGAAAACTCTTTTCAATATCAAGTCGGGCAATTCAACAAGATCCCCTTAAACCTGATCGCATGCTCGTCGCAAACTTTAGTAGACGGCCGCACCCCTAGATGCCGTCGACGAAGTGCACTAAGGCGGAACACCGCTGCCGCGAGCACCCGAACGGATGCTTTTGGCGACGGGGTTCTCCTTCAGTCACTTAGTTGGGGCTATGGGGCGTGGCTGTCTATTAAGTTTACCCGGCGAGTATCCGCGTACGCTACGTGATTGCGACGGACTTTTGATCGCATCAAAATCCTGTGGCAACCGATCATCTGAGACTGAACTCCTAGATTTATAACATTCAAATTAGTTATCTCATAACTACTTGTGGATTCAAAATATTGTATCATATTCCAGATAAATAGACAATGTTAAACTTTCCGATCGAATAAACAAACACCCAAGATTTCCCAAAAAGCTCAACACTTGAAATTAGTTTAAAAACATCCATCACATGCCACAGTACCAATGGTCCAGCCGTAGAAGAGTCAAGCCAACGCCTCACATATGGCAACGCCGTACTGCTACAAACCCTAAGGTTTAGAGGCGGTTCAGACGGTCACATAATCGAGTTAAGGTTTGTTGTCTTCTAGAGGGTCCACCGCGTTACTTGCACGACTTAGAACGTTCTTAAACTACAGAAAAATCCAACACTTGGAAATTTTCCGGCAGGGAAAAAAGTGAGTTATTGATATCCGTTCGAACTTTTTAACACGTTCTAAAATTACCCGGAAAAACATAAACGAAGTTAAACTTTCCGATCGAATCAACGAGTTCCCAGTACAACCCAGAAAACTCAACACTTGAGTAATGATTAAAAATTCCCAGAAGCAGTAGGTAACACATACGGATGTTACTGTTGGAAAAAGATACCCTAATTCTCAATTCTTACCGCGGAACCGCCGCCAATACCCCAGTTTGTCCGCGGTTCCGCGGTGCTATAGTGGATTCAGGGTGTCGTTTTTCACAGGTCTCCATAGAATTCCCTGCTGATTTTTTTTGAGTATTTTTAACGCAGAAAAAAACACATCTTTAGAAAATATCCAGAGAGGGGTCTAAACCGGGGTTTCGGAGTTCGATCGGACTGTAAACTTCGTCTAGACTTCGCCTAAAGCTCTAGCTTGGCTCTGATACCAATGTAGGGTTACTAGGCACTCGCACAAGGTTCTACAAGGCATCAACTATGCCCGATTCAAAATTTAGACGTGCCGAACAACCCTAACCAAGATCGTATACAAGAGATTATGCGAAAACAATAAGCAAGTAAACAACTTTACTTCTAATAGTTTGGGATTACAACCTTTGTAGTCCTGTCCTTCACTTCAATTAGCTCCGTGTAGTAGTCCCCTTCGCTGCGATTGCAAACCCCGGACTCTAGAGAGGCTCTATGAAGAAACGAGCGTGCTTGCATCGATGACTTCGAGGCCGAAGATGATCTACTTCGAGGAGACACTGAATCAAGCTATTCCTTCACTAGGTCATGAATTTTGTGAAGAGAACGCACTCTACTACATGGCAAGTGGTAGAGGATGAAAAAGTAGAAGGTGGGCTCACTTTAGAATTTATTTTCTCACACTTTATCTCAAAACTCCATTAGAGCTAACAAGCTTTTTCATGGAGCTTGAAGAAGAAGAAGAAGAAGACTTGTGAAATAATTCGTCCAAATGAATTATTGCACCCATGGTTGAGTTAAGCCCTTATGGCTAACACATGCAGAGAATTAACTCATGGCTATGGTTAAAGGTTAGGTTTGATAAATATCTTAAACTAGACAAAAGGGTTGACTTTGTCAAAGCTTATCCATAAGCTTTTGTGCAAGCTTTAGCATAACAAACTCAATCTCTTTTGAATTAGCTTAACATAAATAGAAACCCTAACTTAACCCTAGCATTGTGTTAATCTTATACACCCATCTTGTATGTATCATCAAACATGACATATTCCATGTACACAAATGTACATATCGCGTATATATATACAATGTGCACATCATGTGAGAAAAGAAATCAATAGTGAGCTTAATATTAGTTAATGTAATATAATATATCAAATATATAATTATACATTAAATTATAAAATCAACTCTTGATTTAATAATCCGGCTATATCACATATAACCGACTAATATCAAATGCAACATCTTATCGAATCAACGCTCGATCCGATAACTCGGCTATATCACATATAACTAATCATGTCACACATCGCGAGAATATAATGCGATATCACATACTCGCATTAATCTCGTTCCCTCACATATCACATATGCGCTCCTACTCCGTTTCTCTTGAGCCAGGAAACCTCTTTGTAGGACTCTAAAGACTCGTCAATACGCCGGCAGTAGGTGATGATCATATCAAACACCCACAAGCCGCAAGCGGTCTGCCAAACGTAACGGCCACCCGGGTATTGAGCGATCAGAAGATCAACAAGCAAGCCTGTACTTTCTCGATCGAATCCAATCAGCAACACTCCAGTATAGTCCGGTCTCTTCGTCTAATATGTCGCATATCTCGCCTAGGGGTGGTAAACGTCAGACCCAAGTAGCTTGATAAGTCGTGTCAATATGAGGTCTATAATAGTTTGAGAAACTAATGATAACACTTAACAGTAAATCTCAGCAACCCTGGCTAGGGATTTCCAGTTATAGCAAATCGAACACAGCGCAACATCAACTCCCTATCTCGGGAGAGACGAATCCCCTCTTATTGCTCATTACCTCCATGTGATTCGGGACTGTACCCAAAAGCCACCGTTTTGCACGCCCTAATGGACGTGGTAAGGTGGAAATCAAAGCACGGTGGGAATCACACAAGACTCTATGACGATCTCCGATCTACAGACTAACCTGTACCGTGTCACCAGAGAACTGCCATCTGACGTGAGGTATAATACCATCTGGGAGTTCTCGGCGAGTCCGTCCAGTATATCCAGTCTCCATTGAGCACCCGTATACCTTCTCTGATGTCAAACACCAATGGATATGAGATCATCTATCGCCCGTCATATGGGTTAAGAAGCGCATACGCTAGTCTTCTCTGGAGTATCGATGCCCTGTCTCGGTACTGCCACGACTAGGAACATTTGAAGGATGTACTTGACGACTAAACTATCCCCACTAGTATGATCTGCATCATAGTCCTGGTAGTCAAGTACTCATCCTAAGGACTTTATCAACATGTAACATAGAGACAATCAGAGTACATGTTAAGATAAAGAGTAACCAGATAGTGTACTATCATGTCGAGCAAGAAAGTCCTCCCTATATTTGTCCAAGTATCCATAACAATATACATCATATGTACAGTAATGGCCTCTAGGGCATACATATAACTAATAGTCTCTCCCGGTATATGGAGTTGATGTCACGCTGTGCAGGACATGACTACAACCATAAGTCAATAGCCATCACAGTGGAGATAAACTGATAAGTGTTTCAGTTGTATTTCTAGTTTGTTATGAGTCTTCTGTCACACGACTTATAGAGTTATTGGGGTTTGACAGATTCCAAACTCTAGACCCGATATGCGATAATCTTATATGAAGAGACCAGACCGTACGGGGATGTCACTGATAGACTTTGCAGGGTTCAGATGATCTTGTTCGTTGACCTCTTTTCGATCAATACCTGGGTAGCCGTTATGTGCAGCTAATACCGCTGATGTGCTTGTGGGCTATAGATATGATCCTAACCTACTGTCAGCGTATTGTCGAGTCTTTAGAGTCCCATTCAGAAGTTTCCTAGCACATGCGAAATGATGTAGGACACGTACAACTATACGTGCAGGAGTTCGATTAAACATGTGTATTTGATACACGGATATAATCAGGTGTTTATTGATATTAGCCGGTATATATATGATATAGCCGAATTATTAAATCAAGTGTTGATTTAATAATTAAATGTGTAGTTATATATTGATATATTTATATATTAACTAATATCATGCTCACTTTAATATTTTTTTCTCTTTATTAATATTTATATTTGATATAAATATTATGACATGTATATTGATACATATGAGATGGGTGTATAAAAATCATATGGTTCAAATAAGAACTTTGTTATTCTTTTATTTTATTTTAATAGAAAAAAGAATGAATCATAGATTCAGAAGGTTGTAGATTTCATGTGGTGTTTTTTGATGACTCATTTTTTTGTTTTTTTTTTCTCATATTGATCCTTATCATCTTCTTCATCATCTCATCTCCATAGCTCCTCTCTTGAGTTTTTCTCAAGTGAAGGAACCAAAAGAAAAGAGGAAAATTAAGTGATCTAATTATTCTAAATCTCCTACTAATCATTCTCAGCAAGTTTAATTACTAGGTTGCTTCATTTTGATGAGATCAATTTGAAGCAAAAGCTTGTCTTGGAGTTATCTCAAGGTGGATCATGTTCGGCGAGGAGATCATCTAGCAAGCTGGTTCCGGATTTCATAGAGACTAGCCGGAGTCTATGAATAGATGGCTAATGCGCTACAAAAGTTATAGCCTTTTTAAACTTGTATAATTAGCTCACTAGGTTTGTTGTATGTTGTAGCTGTTGTTCATGATCATATATTTACTTGTAGTTGCTCTCTAGATTTTTAAAATTATCGTTTCTGCTATGTTATAAACCCTATTGTAGACTATTGTAGGGAGTACAGCGAACTTACAGCGGATGGGACGTAATTGCTCTCTAGATTTTTAAAATTTTCAAACGAGCGGATTGATGGTAATCGGACATTTGTAAAACTAGCCGATCTTCTAGAAAGACGGATATAAAATCTAGTGTTTATTTAATATATGTTACATGTATTGGATATATGTAATTACTAGTATTATGTCACATTTTATATTTTTCCTCTCATATTGCATATTAGTGCACATGAGAATATACTTCTATATATTTTACAGCAGTATGTTTACATTATGTAACATATTAATATAAATATATATATATATATATATATATATATATATATATATATAGACACTAATATTCCTCTTTATTTTGTTCTCTTTTAGTTATGTTGTTCCTTAGGATGAGCACATTCATGCTCATTCTCATAGGAATGACATGTGGAGAAGATAGAGAAGAGTGGACACTTTGAATTGACATGGTATCATATTGTTGAGATTCAATTTGGGTTTTGTTTTACACTTAACAAATTGGATTTCCTTTAATAATTTATCTAAACTCATTTTCTTCATCTCCTTCCTCAAGTTCTCTGCTCTCCATAAAATGAGCAAATAAAAGGGAATTAAATGTGGGAAAATTAGAAATGTGAAGGGAACTACATCTCATAGACATGTAGTGTAGAAAACTTCAAGCCCGTGTCACTTCATTGGTTGATGTTGAAGCCAATAGTTGGAAGGTCTCAAGTGGATCAATCTTTGACAAAGGAGGTCTTCACCAAGCTTGTTCCCCTCACGTCAAGGAGCTTTGCATGGAGTCCAATACAACATGGAGCATATGAATATGATACAAAAGTTGTATTGATTCCAACCCTGTATGTTTTAGTGATAGTTTAGGTTTTATGGTCATGATTCTTGGTTGATTGAAACTTTTAACTCTCTAGTTTTTTGAAATCCTATTGTGCTACCATTTTAAAATCCATACCAGGGTGCAAAAGTCCTTTCACTCTTAAGCTTTGAGAGATAAGTGAAAATGATAGTGGAAAATTTCTACATCCCCACACTCCATTTCTAGCAAACTTGGAGCGTCGATTTCTTCACTAAGTGAAGCTGGAGTTTCGATCGATTTTCCTCGGGTGGATCATCTTCTGTTAGGGCGGTCGTGAATCAAGCGTGTTCCCGATGGCCAACGAGGAGCTTGGAAGGGTCTACCACGATTGGTTGGACACGCGACAAAGGTTGTAATCCCTACACCTTGCATCCTTAGTTTACTAGTTTAATATTTGTAACGATCGCGAGGGATTTGTTTCTAATGCTCCTTTTGAAATTTTTATTTTTCGATTCTGTATCGGCCGCGGTTGTAGTGGTAAGGGCATTAGGAACTTTCACTATCTACTAGGCCTGAGTGCCCGCTAGGTGTGGTTCTTACTAATGGGATGAAGTGGTCAGATAGCACAGAAGAATGCAAGTGATAATATCCCTTCCAGTATTCCAATCCATCACCGATATCTTTGCATCAAAATTTCTAACGAGAAGAATGATCTAGATATTGTGACGTATCTATAGAAGAGCATTCATTCTGACTTCCTAATGTTTACAGTCTAGGTATAGCTTTCTTTAAGGTCTGATGCATGTCTCTTGCAGCTAGTTTATTAGCACGATTTTTGTCGGATCCAGTAGAAATCACCGTATAAACCATACCATTTGCTTCAACTGCCACATTAAATGAAGGGACACCATCTTTGTATTTTTTTATTAACATTTCTCATATGTCTTTTTAGAGCATAGCTCGTTCAATGTCGGTTTCTAAATTCAATTCCATTGTTTATAGCTAAGTTAAAGACAATGGAAATGAATCCAGTAACCGAATTGAATGAGCTTTGATCTAAAAGGCATAGGAGAAATGTCCATCACATACATACAAAGATGGCGTCGCTTCATTTATAAAGGCAAGTGAAGCAAATGGCACAGTTTATACAGCGAATTCTACAAAAACCGACAAAAAGACTGCTAACAAATTAGCTACTAAGAGACATGCTTCAGATCTTAAAAAAGATATACCTTGACTTATTAGAAAGTCAGAATGAGCGCTCTTCCATAGCTATGTCATGGTATCTAGAGCATTCTTCTCGAAGAAATTTGGACAAATAATTTTTAGATTATTGAAGTGTATATTATTGTATGACTGTTAATAAAGTACCTAAATGATATAAAAAAATTTAGATTGTTGATGTATATATTATGTGTGAGTGTGTGTTGAACAGTGAATATTTAGATTTGACATAAACTACCCAAATGATATAATAAATATAATATTTGTTTTTATTCTCCAACTATATATGATATGTATTGAAGTTTGTTGATGTGTATTAAAGTTTGTATATATGATGTGTGTTGAGAATTGTATTTGAATTCTGATATTTGTTTGCTATAAATGATATAAATTTGTGAGAAAATAAAATACATTTAAGCTAAAAATTTAACTTCTACTTAAAATAGTTAAATTTTGAGCTCACACTAGGTAAAATATAACCGCTGCTTTAAGAGCGGTTTAATTTTGAGCTTATTCTTAGTAATATTTAACCGCTACTTAAAGTAGCGGTTATATCTTGAGCTCACTCCCTGTAATATGTAACACCTTACAATGCGATTAGTGTTAATTAAGCGATAATGCGGTTTTTTTGTAAAAAGTTAACCAAAATAGTTTTCACATATTTTATAAAAATTAATTAATATTTTATTATTATTTGTTTGGGCTTGCACACACTTGTGCATGTTAACCTAGGTTAATTAGTGTTAACCATTCTTAAGTAGCCATGGCACATTAACCCTCATTCCATTAAGTTGTATGTATTTAATTAATTAATTAGTTTTAAAATAAAGGGTTTGAATTGGGTTGACTTAAGAGAGAGAGGGTTGACAATGGAAATGATGAGGCATGGCAAACATGGGGAGCATTTAATGAGGAGAGAGAAATGGGGGCATGGTTCAGTCTCTAACCTCACACCCTCATTTCCCTCATTCCTCACTCATACACTCCCTCATTCTCACCTCACTATCTCATTCTCAATTATTCTCAATCTCATCTCCCCTCAACTGAAACCCTAACCATTTCATCACTAAACCAACCCAAATCACCACAAAACTTATCTAAACCCTCACAAAGCCTAGTTAAGCCACTAAAAATGACTTGGAGCTTGGAAAGCTAGGATTTTTGAGCAAGTGTGGAAAGGTAATGATCTCTAACTGTTAATTAGGATGTTAGGATGTTGTGTTGCCTAGTAGTTGCTGTTTAGAACACTAAAGATGTAGTTATTGTGTAATATCATATTTTTAGTGTGATTTTGGGGTCACTGTAATCTGCTATCACCACGGATTGTTACATTAAAATCTAGCTGCAGGGTTCCTTATCACCCTCACGGTGTTTACTAGGGCATCGAACATGCCATTTCAAAATTTTCTAGAGAGCTAAAGAACCCGGACGAGGATCGAACTAGAGACTTAGGGTTTTCTAGATTGTAAACTCTTTACAAACTAAAGGGAAGAAGGAATACAACCGTTGTAGACTGGTCCTTCGCTTCAAATGCTCCGTGTAGTAGTCTTTTCGCTCCAAGTAAGGAACTCCTCGGACTCTAGAAAGGATCCACAAGATGTACGGAACAAGCTTGCATGATGTCGTCGAGGCCGAAGATAATCTACGTCGAGGAGACTCAAGCTCATGCTTCCTCTTCACTAATTGTAGATTAGTGAAGCAAACACCCTAAACTAAATGACAAGTAGTAGAGGATGATGAAGTAGGAAGTGAGCTCACTTTAGTTTTATTTTTCTCACATTATTTTCTCACTTGAAGAAAAGCTAGCAAGCTTTTTCAATGAAGAAGAAGATGAAAAAAAATCAAGAAAGAATGAACTCATAAGGTTAGAAATGCAACCATGGTAAGTGTATGTCATGCACTAACCATTGTAGAGAATAAAGCATAGCTATGAGTTAAGGGTTGGGTTAAGAAATAACTTAAGCTAGACAAACAAGTGGACTAAGTCAATGTTTTCTACAAGCTTCTCCAAGCTTCAACCATGACTCATTATCCAAGTTGTTTGAATTACTTAAAATAAATAAAACCCTAACTTTAACCTAGCATGGTGTGAGTCTCATACATACATGTTGCATGTGTAACCTAGCTTGACACAATAATATATATCACATATATATTTTGTGCAAAAAGAAAACAATACATTTAACATATATCGCATATATATCAATGTATCAAATGTGAGAAAAAGAAATACTTAAGTGAGCTAATATTAGTTAATGTAATTTAATATATCAAATATATAATTCTACATTAAATTATTAAATCAACATTTTATTTAATAATCCGGCTATATTACATATAACCAACTAATATCAAATGTAACAACTTATCGAATCAACACTTGATCCGATAACCCGCCTATAACTCATATAATCTTTGATGTTACATATCACGAGAATAGAATGTTGTATCACATACGTGCATTAACCTCGGTCCCGCACATATCACATAGGTGCACCTACTCCGTTTCGCATGAACAAGGAAACCTGTCACGACCCGCAGGGTACGGAACGTGACTGGCACTTAAGTTTACGAAACGTCTAAAGGCGTCCGTAAAATAAGTAAGCCAAAGCCCAGAAAACAAAACCAATGAAGCAAAAGAGTGAAGAAAACCCAATCAATTGAAAGCGAGTTATCAAATAAGTCATGTAAAACACTTTTTAAAAACAATACAAATTTTTCCCGAAAATTTCGGCAGAGTCTCCTTTGTAAATACTGACCCCCAAAAATGGGTACAACAAAATATATACATGAATCCACAAAATAGCGCATCCCCAAGCGGGAGCTAGCTCTTCGCCATACGGCGGTCACAAATCCCACGCAATGTAAATGACAACAAGCATAATAGAGCATAATAATGCATAAGGAAGCATGAAAAAGTAGCATGTCGGCTCAAGTGAGCTCGACCCCAAATACAGTATAAAATCCACAAACCTCACAGTCTCATCTCTAGGTCAATATACAATAATCTGGTAGAACAGTAGATGGAGTACACTAGATACAAGAATATACAAGGTGGTACAAAAAAATAACATAACCCACCTATGAGCAAATCTCGAGCTCAGGCAAAAGAGACAAAAGAACAAGTGCGCCCGCCGCTACTGAACTGACGGAGCGGACCTGCAAAAGACTGTGGCACAACGGGGGTGAGTTGCCAACTCGTGAGTAATAAATAACATCTACAAAGGCTATCGTATGCATGCACACAAGCATCCTAGCATCTAAAATACAGGTATGACTGGATGCACTAGCAGGTGTGTATACAATATCAGTGTGCTAATATGTATGCAACATGAAAATCTGAGGTCTCAATAGGTATATATAAGAAATATTTTATCTCTTTTTGTTTTTGAAACTCTTTTAGAATGCCAGCATAATATCAAGGAATCGACGAGAACCGGTGTCCAGCAACGACACCTAAAAGCTGTCTCAAACCTCATAAATGTATCTCTGGCCTCAGCCGTCCGGCTGACCCATCTCAAATATCAATATCTCATCATCTAGTGGCCACGGTCGGTATCCTCTGGATATCCGCCGTCCCAAACAGTCACCGGTAGGTAATCCGTCCCCTGCCAGGCTCAACGTCATCACCACATTCCTCTTGCCCCGGGGTACCTTACCGGGCCCACCATGTACCCGTGCCGGTTCCTCCACTCCTCGACACGGATTTCCAAAGCCACAGCAAACTCATGGTGGACGACACTTACATCACTAGAAAACCGCAATTTGCATAATTTAAAAATATAATAATTTTAGAAATTTTGCGGCTTTCCCCCGAAATCCAGCAATATCATAAAATCTCAAGAAATCCTCATAAGTGCATATATCAGTGATAATGAATGCATATGGTATCAATAATCAAGTTGCGATGTGTGATTAATGTATTAAGCATGAACAATGAATATGATGAAGTACATGCACATGAATAGCAATACTACGGTTTCATTTTAAGGAAATAGCACAATTTAAGTATCAATTAGTAAAAGGTTTCAATTAAAGGTCATCTAGTGTGGTGGCATGGCAATTACCAGGGTGTGTGTGTAGGCATGAATAGTGCTCGTGCTGCATATAAAAACCTGGTAATGGTGCATGTGTCCTACAATTGAGTTTGCGTATATGGGTATAACATATTGATCTAATTGCAGCAATTATCATGCCAGTAATATTATTCTAATGTCACAAGTGGTTATCCAATTTACTATTTTCCAGTTTACTAAATCTATCGGGCGACTTGCGCCATCCAAACGATCGTCCCCCGTAGATGTTAAATCTACTCACCGGGATCCCTGGCTAGCTGTGTCCAATCACCGCCTTTCCCTTTCGCGCCGCGTCTGACGTCTCCGCGACCGAACCTGGAATTTACATCAATACCCAACATAAGGTTACCTATCAAGAACGACGCAAAACCCCAACGAAACTACTAAAGTTCGCTAGCTAAGTACAACGTGCACAAAGTGCGCGGAACACACGCGAAAATCGCAAAAACTGCCGAAAAACGCCGATTTGGGTCACCCGGCAAAACTAAAACCCGACTACCCAAAACCGCACTCACGCATCCTAAAAGTCGTAGGACAAGCCATACAATCAACAAGATACTAAAAATAATTCATCACATAACTTTTATAAAAATCTAGTAAGCATTTCAATCCAAAATCGGTGCAAAAAAAATCGCCGATTTGCGACAAAACGACAACAATATAGCACAATCACCCAACCACACTACAAGCAATCTACAAACACTAATTATAACACAACAACAATGATTCCAATCCTAATTTCCATAAACAACCAATTCTTGATTTTTGTAATTAGCAAACATAAACCAAACTATATATGAAAAACCTTAATTTAACACCAGATTTTAGCCTAATAAGCAAATTAACCACTTAGATTAAGGTTAGCAAAACACTAGATAGCAAATTAGGTTTAATCAATTAGATAATGTTTTCTAAAACTTAATCAACTCACTAATCATGTTTCAAATACCATTTCCATACAAAAACCTTTTCTTGAAAATCCTAAAAAGCAATTTCACACTTCTAAATTTAACCAAATTAGCATAATTGGAAACTATATAAACAAGTTAACCATATAAATTAGTTAATTAACAACTAGATTAACTACAAAACAACTTAATTAATTATCATGGCTTCAAAACCCTAATTTAAACAAACTACTCTTTTAAACTAGATTAGAAATAAGCTAACTTTTAACACTAACCATACAATTAAAGGAATTTTTAGCAAAAGAAAGCAACTTGATGAGAATTATACCTCTTGATCAATGGATCAAGCAAGAGAATTTGCTCCAATTGATGGCCTCAACACCAAGGTCCAAGCAAGAATGGCTAAGGATAATGATAGCATAAGGATTTTTGTTTGGATTTTTGAATTAAATCATGGATTTTGATGTATTTCTTGAAGAAATTGAAGAAAAATGAAAAGAAAAGAGAGGAAGAAGAGGGTGTGCAGGAATTTCGGCCAGAATGAGGTATGGGGGAGGGTGTGGGCAAGTGGGGAAAGTCATGGTCAAGTCCACAAAAGTCAATGTATCATACATTATCCATTTTAATTAAAATAATACCATAAACTATCAAATTAACTCAAGAAAGAAACCAAGAAGAGAGAGGCCAGAAATTTCTGGTCTCACACAAGGTGGGGCTGTCCTAGGGCTGAGGAAAAAGAGAGAGGGGTTTTACAAAAGAAATTTTATGCAAAAAGGCCCCCTACAACTCAAAAATTGCAAGTTTTAGCCCAAAATTCAATAATTTCGTTTCAAATCATAAAAATTTGTTAAAAATCAAAATAAATTACTAAAAATTCATGTTATCACTAGAATATAATTATCATAATTTTAGAGATTAAAATTAGCCCGGAAAAATTTGTATTTATCGCTTATTTAATGTATTTTCTTACCGGCTTAAAATAATATTAAAAAATGAAAAATAGGGAAAAAATTTTAAATGACCAAAATTTCATAATTAACTCATTAGTCACTAAAAACAAGTAATTACCTATCCATTTTAGGTATAATTAGCCCTAAACTGCAAAATATCGAGAAAGACGGTTTTCGGAAAAATACCGAATTTTCACCGAATTTTAAGAAAACACCAAAACGACTTTTCAAGACGCTACAATCTTCCCCCCTTAAAGAAATTCGGTCCCCGAATTTAAAAATATAGCTACGCGTACCTTCAAAGAGATGGGGATACTTCTTCCTCATCTCGCCCTCGGTCTCCCAGGTAACCTCCTCGCTGCTCGGGCTACGCCAAAGGACCTTGACGGTTGGTATAATCTTCGACCTCAACTTCTTCACCTGCCGATCCAGGATGGCCACCGGCTGCTCTGCAAAAGAAAGGTCGCGCTCTAGTTGGACTGTCGGGTGCTGAATCGCATGCGAAGGGTCGTGAAGGTACTTGCGGAGCATCGAAACATGGAAGACGGGGTGAACATCGGGAAAGCTGGGTGGAAGAGCCAAACGATATGCAACAGCGCCAACACGCTCGAGGATCTCGAAGGGACCTACGAATCTAGGGCTAAGCTTCCCTTTTCGCCCAAAACGCATCACGCCCTTCATCGGAGAGACCCTCAGAAAAACATGGTCGCCAACTGCGAACTCTAATCTGCGACGGCGCCTGTCTGCATACGATTTCTGCCTGCTCTGAGCCGCTCTCATCCGGTCTCGGATCAACTGGATCTTCGATGTCGTCTCCTCAACAAGCTGCGGCCCCAAAATGCTGCTCTCGCTGAGCTCTGTCCAACAAACGGGCGATCTGCATCTCCTCCCATACAATGCCTCGAAAGGTGCCATCTGAATAGTATCCTGGAAGCTGTTGTTGTAGGAGAACTCCACTAGAGGTAAATGACGATCCCAGCTACCACCAAAGTCTAAAACGCACGCTCTGAGCATGTCCTCGAGTGTCTGAATGGTCCGCTCTGACTGTCCGTCTGTCTGCGGATGAAACGCTGTGCTGAAGCTCAAACGAGTGCCCAAAGCCTCCTGAAGTCTCTGCCAAAGTCGGCTGGTGAACTGAGTGCCTCGATCTGACACGATGCAAGACGGTACGCCATGTAGTCGCACGATCTCGTCAATATAGAGCTGAGCATACTGAGCGAAGCTGAAAGTCGTCTTCACTGGAAGGAAGTGAGCCGCTTTCGTCAATCTATCCACGATCACCCAGATGGAGTCGTACCCTCGACTGGACCTGGGTAGACCCACAACGAAATCCATCGAAATCTGCTCCCATTTCCACTCTGGAATGGGTAACGGCTGTAGCTCTCCTGCGGGCCTCTGGTGCTCGGCCTTGACCTGCTGACAAGTCAGGCATCTCGAAACGAACTCCGCAATGTCCCTCTTCATCCCGTCCCACCAGTAGGTCTCTCTCATATCATGGTACATCTTGGTGGAACCGGGGTGGACACTATACACTGATCGGTGTGCCTCCTCAAGAATGTCGCGCCGTAATCCATCAGCATCTGGTACGCACAGTCTAGATCCATATCGTAAAATCCCCTGATCGTCAACCACGAACTCGAAAAATCTGCCCTGTCCCATCTGTGCCATGATCTCTGAGCAACGGTCGTCACTGCGCTGCGCCTCATATATACGGTCAAGCAACTGTGGGCGTGCACGAACATGCGCTAGCTGTCCCCCTGCCTGAGTGAACTCGAACTCAACTCGGCTGTCGCATAACATCTGCCAATCTGCTGACGACTGCCTCTGCACTGCGCGCAAAAAGGATAGAGTACCCCCGGGCCTCCTACTCAACGCATCTGCCACCACATTCGCCTTACCGGGGTGATATAAGATCTCGCAGTCGTAGTCTTTCACCAACTCCATCCAACGACGCTGTCTGAGGTTCAGGTCTCGCTGCTGAAATATGTACTTTAAGCTCTTGTGATCGGTGAATATCTGACATGGCTCGCCGTAAAGGTAATGTCGCCAAATCTTCAGTGCAAAGACCACTGCAGCCATCTCCAAATCATGAGTGGGGTAGTTCTGTTCATGCTTCTTCAACTGCCGAGAAGCATAAGCGATCACCCGGCCATGCTGCATCAATACGCATCCTAATCCCACTCGCGAAGCATCACAGTAGACAACAAATCCGCCTGATCCCGAAGGTAAAGATAATACCGGCGCAGTAGTCAAACAAGTCCGTAGCTGCTGAAAACTGCGCTCGCACTCCTCTGTCCAAACGAAAAGAACTCCCTTCTGGGTCAAACTGGTCAACGGTGCAGCTATACGGGAGAAGTCCTGAACAAAACGCCTGTAGTAGCCCGCCAAGCCTAGAAAACTACGGATCTCAGTAACCGATGTAGGTCGGGGCCACTGCTGAACAGCCTCAATCTTCTTCGGGTCCACACAAATGCCGTCTCTCGTAACCACGTGACCCAAGAATCCGACGCTGTCCAGCCAGAAGGCACACTTGGAGAACTTCGCGAACAGCTGGTGCTCCCTCAGAGTCTGTAACGTAATCCGCAAGTGCTGCTCGTGCTCCTCTCTGCTCCGGGAGTACACCAAGATATCGTCGATAAACACGATGATGAACAAGTCAAGATACGGCCTGAATGTACGGTTCATCAAATCCATAAATGTTGCTGGGGCGTTGGTGAGTCCGAACGACATCACCAAAAACTCGTAGTGGCCATAGCGTGTACGGAAAGCTGTCCTCGGTATATCCTCCTGTCGAACTCGCAGCTGATGGTATCCTGATCGTAAGTCGATCCTCAAAAAATACCCCGCACCCTGAAGCTGGTCGAACAAATCATCAATGCGCGGCAACGGATATCTGTTCCGAACGGTAACTTTGTTCAGCTGGCGGTAGTCGATACATAAGCGCAAACTTCCATCCTTCTTCTTGACAAACAGGACCGGAGCACCCCACGGAGAAACACTCGGTCGAATAAGCCCCTTGTCCAACAAATCCTGCAACTGATCCTTCAGCTCTCGAAGCTCTGCCGGGGCCATCCGATAAGGCGGTATAGAAATAGGCCCCGAGCCGGGAATCAAATCAATGCAGAACTCAACATCGTGCTCAGGCGGTAGCCCGGGTAGCTCATCAGGGAAAACATCAGGGAACTCACAAACTACCGGGACCTGGTCCAACGGAACCTCTGTAGCTCGAGTATCACAAACAAACGCTAAGAATCCCTGACATCCCTTCCGCAAGAGCTGACCAGTGCGAAGAGACGAAATTAAGCTGGGAAGGGTGACACTGCGGTCTCCCTGAATAACAAGGACTGGCTCTCCCGGAAAGCTAAATCTGACTGCCTTCTCACGGCAGTCCACCGAAGCATAACAAGTGGCTAGCCAATCCATGCCCAGAAGCACATCAAAGTCCAACATATCGAGGAGTATCAAATCAACTGATGAATCCCTCTCCCCGATACGAACGGAACACAAACGAAATACAAACCGAGCGACAAACGACTCGCCTACCGGAGTAACAACAACAAGCGGCTGATCTAACGACGACGACTCACGGCCCAACATCGGTGCAAAGTGTGTAGAGACGTACGAATGTGTGGAACCTGGGTCGAATAATACCCGTGCGTCGAAAGAACAAACTGGCAAAGTACCTGTCATAACGGCATTGGATGCCTGCGCATCCTGCGGTGTCAAAGCAAAAACTCGGGCCTGTCCTCCACCGATAGCGGGCTGACCTCGACCTCGGCCTCTGCCTCCTCGTCCTCTCTGAACAGGACCGCCGCGTCCACGGCCTCTCGGTGCACCTAACTGGCGTGGAGCATCGCCTGGGGTAGGAAGTAGGGCTCTCTGAGGAGGGGGTGGTGATGGTGGTAAGGTAACATGCGGAACTGTCGCTGCTCCCTGTCGTCTCACCGGACAGTCTCTGATACGATGATGCAGGCTACCACACCAAAAACATCCTAACCATGGCTGCTGACCATATGGGTGAAGGCGATACAACTGGCCCCTAAAGAATCTGCCACGGCCTCGGCGAACACGCCTAGATGCTAACATATCAGTGCGAATCCGACTCGGTCTCGAAACGACCGTAGGGGGAGTAGTATCCGATCTCTGTGCTCGATTGACCTCTACTAACGATTCCACCATCTGTCGTAACTCCTGCATGCCTTCCATCATCTGTCGCAGCTCCTCCATACCGGACTCAAGCCTATCCATGCGACCTGGGGAATGCGGATCAGTCTGTCTCTGAGTCATAGGAATACCACCCTGCTCAGTCCTAGTCTCGGACGAGCCAGCTCGAATCTCGTCTCTGGCGGCAGCCCTCTGTGCCCTCGTAGCCTTCGGCGGCATAGTGACTGGTACAGAAAAACGGATAGTAAGGACAGTGCAATAGGATCATAGGATACACGGAATTGAAGAAAGAATTTTTCAAGCAAGTATATCCTAAAGTCACTTAGGCGGAGTACCGTATAGTAAGTATGCCGCGGACATACGCACGCTACGTTACCCTGCTTAAGTCACTTACTCCATCTACCAAGGGTCATCCTACACTCACAAAGGTAAAACCTATCGCTCTGATACCAACTTTGTCACGACCCGCAGGGTACGGAACGTGACTGGCACTTAAGTTTACGAAACGTCTAAAGGCGTCCGTAAAATAAGTAAGCCAAAGCCCAGAAAACAAAACCAATGAAGCAAAAGAGTGAAGAAAACCCAATCAATTGAAAGCGAGTTATCAAATAAGTCATGTAAAACACTTTTTAAAAACAATACAAATTTTTCCCGAAAATTTCGGCAGAGTCTCCTTTGTAAATACTGACCCCCAAAAATGGGTACAACAAAATATATACATGAATCCACAAAATAGCGCATCCCCAAGCGGGAGCTAGCTCTTCGCCATACGGCGGTCACAAATCCCACGCAATGTAAATGACAACAAGCATAATAGAGCATAATAATGCATAAGGAAGCATGAAAAAGTAGCATGTCGGCTCAAGTGAGCTCGACCCCAAATACAGTATAAAATCCACAAACCTCACAGTCTCATCTCTAGGTCAATATACAATAATCTGGTAGAACAGTAGATGGAGTACACTAGATACAAGAATATACAAGGTGGTACAAAAAAATAACATAACCCACCTATGAGCAAATCTCGAGCTCAGGCAAAAGAGACAAAAGAACAAGTGCGCCCGCCGCTACTGAACTGACGGAGCGGACCTGCAAAAGACTGTGGCACAACGGGGGTGAGTTGCCAACTCGTGAGTAATAAATAACATCTACAAAGGCTATCGTATGCATGCACACAAGCATCCTAGCATCTAAAATACAGGTATGACTGGATGCACTAGCAGGTGTGTATACAATATCAGTGTGCTAATATGTATGCAACATGAAAATCTGAGGTCTCAATAGGTATATATAAGAAATATTTTATCTCTTTTTGTTTTTGAAACTCTTTTAGAATGCCAGCATAATATCAAGGAATCGACGAGAACCGGTGTCCAGCAACGACACCTAAAAGCTGTCTCAAACCTCATAAATGTATCTCTGGCCTCAGCCGTCCGGCTGACCCATCTCAAATATCAATATCTCATCATCTAGTGGCCACGGTCGGTATCCTCTGGATATCCGCCGTCCCAAACAGTCACCGGTAGGTAATCCGTCCCCTGCCAGGCTCAACGTCATCACCACATTCCTCTTGCCCCGGGGTACCTTACCGGGCCCACCATGTACCCGTGCCGGTTCCTCCACTCCTCGACACGGATTTCCAAAGCCACAGCAAACTCATGGTGGACGACACTTACATCACTAGAAAACCGCAATTTGCATAATTTAAAAATATAATAATTTTAGAAATTTTGCGGCTTTCCCCCGAAATCCAGCAATATCATAAAATCTCAAGAAATCCTCATAAGTGCATATATCAGTGATAATGAATGCATATGGTATCAATAATCAAGTTGCGATGTGTGATTAATGTATTAAGCATGAACAATGAATATGATGAAGTACATGCACATGAATAGCAATACTACGGTTTCATTTTAAGGAAATAGCACAATTTAAGTATCAATTAGTAAAAGGTTTCAATTAAAGGTCATCTAGTGTGGTGGCATGGCAATTACCAGGGTGTGTGTGTAGGCATGAATAGTGCTCGTGCTGCATATAAAAACCTGGTAATGGTGCATGTGTCCTACAATTGAGTTTGCGTATATGGGTATAACATATTGATCTAATTGCAGCAATTATCATGCCAGTAATATTATTCTAATGTCACAAGTGGTTATCCAATTTACTATTTTCCAGTTTACTAAATCTATCGGGCGACTTGCGCCATCCAAACGATCGTCCCCCGTAGATGTTAAATCTACTCACCGGGATCCCTGGCTAGCTGTGTCCAATCACCGCCTTTCCCTTTCGCGCCGCGTCTGACGTCTCCGCGACCGAACCTGGAATTTACATCAATACCCAACATAAGGTTACCTATCAAGAACGACGCAAAACCCCAACAAAACTACTAAAGTTCGCTAGCTAAGTACAACGTGCACAAAGTGCGCGGAACACACGCGAAAATCGCAAAAACTGCCGAAAAACGCCGATTTGGGTCACCCGGCAAAACTAAAACCCGACTACCCAAAACCGCACTCACGCATCCTAAAAGTCGTAGGACAAGCCATACAATCAACAAGATACTAAAAATAATTCATCACATAACTTTTATAAAAATCTAGTAAGCATTTCAATCCAAAATCGGTGCAAAAAAAATCGCCGATTTGCGACAAAACGACAACAATATAGCACAATCACCCAACCACACTACAAGCAATCTACAAACACTAATTATAACACAACAACAATGATTCCAATCCTAATTTTCATAAACAACCAATTCTTGATTTTTGTAATTAGCAAACATAAACCAAACTATATATGAAAAACCTTAATTTAACACCAGATTTTAGCCTAATAAGCAAATTAACCACTTAGATTAAGGTTAGCAAAACACTAGATAGCAAATTAGGTTTAATCAATTAGATAATGTTTTCTAAAACTTAATCAACTCACTAATCATGTTTCAAATACCATTTCCATACAAAAACCTTTTCTTGAAAATCCTAAAAAGCAATTTCACACTTCTAAATTTAACCAAATTAGCATAATTGGAAACTATATAAACAAGTTAACCATATAAATTAGTTAATTAACAACTAGATTAACTACAAAACAACTTAATTAATTATCATGGCTTCAAAACCCTAATTTAAACAAACTACTCTTTTAAACTAGATTAGAAATAAGCTAACTTTTAACACTAACCATACAATTAAAGGAATTTTTAGCAAAAGAAAGCAACTTGATGAGAATTATACCTCTTGATCAATGGATCAAGCAAGAGAATTTGCTCCAATTGATGGCCTCAACACCAAGGTCCAAGCAAGAATGGCTAAGGATAATGATAGCATAAGGATTTTTGTTTGCATTTTTGAATTAAATCATGGATTTTGATGTATTTCTTGAAGAAATTGAAGAAAAATGAAAAGAAAAGAGAGGAAGAAGAGGGTGTGCAGGAATTTCGGCCAGAATGAGGTATGGGGGAGGGTGTGGGCAAGTGGGGAAAGTCATGGTCAAGTCCACAAAAGTCAATGTATCATACATTATCCATTTTAATTAAAATAATACCATAAACTATCAAATTAACTCAAGAAAGAAACCAAGAAGAGAGAGGCCAGAAATTTCTGGTCTCACACAAGGTGGGGCTGTCCTAGGGCTGAGGAAAAAGAGAGAGGGGTTTTACAAAAGAAATTTTATGCAAAAAGGCCCCCTACAACTCAAAAATTGCAAGTTTTAGCCCAAAATTCAATAATTTCGTTTCAAATCATAAAAATTTGTTAAAAATCAAAATAAATTACTAAAAATTCATGTTATCACTAGAATATAATTATCATAATTTTAGAGATTAAAATTAGCCCGGAAAAATTTGTATTTATCGCTTATTTAATGTATTTTCTTACCGGCTTAAAATAATATTAAAAAATGAAAAATAGGGAAAATTTTTTAAATGACCAAAATTTCATAATTAACTCATTAGTCACTAAAAACAAGTAATTACCTATCCATTTTAGGTATAATTAGCCCTAAACTGCAAAATATCGAGAAAGACGGTTTTCGGAAAAATACCGAATTTTCACCGAATTTCAAGAAAACACCAAAACGACTTTTCAAGACGCTACAAAACCTCTGTGTAGAACTCTAAAGACTCGTCAATACGTCGGCAGTAGGTGATGATCATATCAAACACCCACAAGCCGTAAGCGGTCTGCCAAACGTAACAGTCATCCGGGTATTGAGCGATCAGAAGATCAACAAGCAATCCTGCTCGTACTCCTGCGAATCCAAATAGTAACACTACCGTACAGTCCGGTCTCTTCGTCTGATATGTCGCATATCACAGCCTGGGGGTGATATAACGTCAGACCCTAATAGCCTGATAAGTCATGCCGATGAAAGGTCCATAACGGTTCGAGAAACTACTGATAACACGTACCGGTATATCTCAGCAACCCTGGCCAGGGATTTCCTATTATGGCCAATCGGACATAGAGCAACATCAACTCCCAATACCAGGAGAGACGAACCCCTCCTATCGCTTATTGCCTCCATGTGACTCGGGACTGTACCCAAAAACCACCTTTTTGCACGATCTCTTGACCGTGGAATAGTGGAAATGAAAGCACAGTTTGAATCACACAAGACTCTATGACGATCTCGGGTATACAGACTAATCTGTACCAGTGTCACCAGAGAACTGCTATCCGACGATTGGTATAATACCATCTAGGAATTCTCGGTGAGTCCGTTCAGTGTACCCAGTCTCCACTGAGCACCAGTATACCATCTCTGATGTCAAACACCAATGGATATGGGTTCATCCATCGCCCATCGCATGGGTCGAGAAGCGTATACGCTAGTCTACTCTGGAGTATCGATGCCATGTCTCGATACTCCAACGACTAGGAACATTTGAAGGATATACTTAGCGACTACCCATGTCCCAACTAGTATGATCTGCATCATAGTCCTGATAGTCAAGTACTCATCCTAAGGGCTTTATCAACATGTAATAGAGAGACAATTAGTGTACATATTTAGATAAAGTGCAACCAGATAGCATAATATCATGTCGAGCAAGAAATTCCTCCCTATATATGTCCAAGCATCCACTACAATATACATCACATGTACAGTAATGGCCTCTAGGGCATACATATAACTAACAATCTCCCACTTGCACTAAGGCCTTTTGTTGCAATATCGCATACTCAACAGTATACAAGTGGTTGTAGTATCACATACTCAACCATCCCATAGAAGTCTCTCTAGTGGTAAGGCCTTTGTGAGTGGATCCGCTGTGTTATCCTTCAGGTCTACTCCCCCATCCTCAATCCCTTGGAGATCAACCATCTCCCTGATCAGGTAATACTTGCCTCAAAATATGTCTGGAACGCTGATGGGACCGGTGTTCCTAGGCCAAAGCCACAACTCCATTGTGATCACAATAACAGTTATTGGACACTCAATTGTAGGAACCTTGTTCATCTCATGAACAAGAAATGCCTAGACAACCACTTTGGCAGCTTTAATGGTAGCAATGTATTCATCCTTTATCGTCTAGTATGTCACGGTATCTAGCTTGGAACTCTTCCAACATACCGTCCCTTCACCGAGGGTAAAGACAATGCCTGTGACTGACTTTCCGTCGACCTTATCATTCTGGAAGCTCGAACCAAGAACTTTCTTTTAGTGCTTCTCAAGTACTTAAGAATGCCCTCCACAGCTTTCCAGTGATTCTCCCAAGATCCGATTGATTCCTGATCACTACACCTAGTGATTCATCTACATCTGGTATGGTACACAACATCGCATACTCTGATAGAGCCTACTGTCGAAGCATAGGATATCCCTTGCATGTGAGCTCACTCCAAATCAGTCTTGGGAGACTTCTTTTTGGGGAGAGTGATCCATGAGTAAGTGAGCGAACCACCACGCTTAGAATCATCCATACAAAACCCCTTTAGTACGGTGTTAATGTTCCTGGATTTGGGACAATCCCAACATCCACTTAGATCTATCATCATAGATCATAATCCACAAGATGTAGTAGGTATCATCCAGATCTTCTATTGAGAATACTCGTGATAAGAGGAGCTTGACCGAGTGTAGCATAGGAAACCATTTCCTATCTAGAGTATGTCATCTACGTACAATACGTGGAAGATAACCTTACTCTCTACTGCCTTCTTGTATATACATGGTTCATCTAACTTTTTGATGAAGTCAAACTTTTTGACTGTCACATCAAAACAGATGTTCCAACTCCGCGATGCTTGCATTGATCGTGATGGACTTAAGTATAGCTTTGAAAGTCTCAACTTTTCCATTTACACCAAGAATCTTCTCAAGATCCAATTTGCTCCCAATTAGTTTTACCCCTTCAGGTGTCATATTCAAAGTCATACTTTGTTAATGTACATGGATTCCATCTTTGATTGCATAGCATCCAACCATTTCACAAAGTCTCCACTTGTGATGGCCTGCCTGAACCTAGTTGGGCCATCATCTACCATGATGCAATCCTCGCTCCCACTGTCACCGAGAAGACCATAGTATCCCTCTAGTGGATGAGGAACCCTACCAGATTCACGGGGAGGCTGAGGTTCGTTGGAGACTTCTGAATCCTTTGGTTTTACCAAATCATCAGCTGTTAGTTTGTCTAGCTAGAACAGCTTCCAGTTCTACCTCATGACCACAATTTTCTTCACAAGAAATTCCTTTTCTAAAAAGGTGGCATGCTGAGAAACAAAACACATTTTGCTCCTCATAGTGGTAGAAGATATTCCCTTACGAATGTTTGGGATATCCTAAAAAATTTATACATAACTGACCCTGCCTCGAGCTTGTCCGGATTCTGCCTCTCAACATAGGCCGGACAACCCCATATCTTAACTCGTTTAAGATATGGTCTCTTCCCACACCATATCTCATATGTAGTGGTAGGCTTTGATTTGGACGGAACCCCATTCAATAGGTATGCAGCTTCTCAAGTGCATAACTCTAAAAGAAAACAGCTAATTCAGCAGTACTCATCATAGAGCGCGCCATATCTCATAGGGTGCAATACCTCCGTCCCGATACACCGTTGTGCTGTGGTGTACTCGAAGGAGTAAGCTGAGAGAGAATCACATTCTCATTTTAGAAACTCCAAGAACTCCATGCGCAAGTATTCTCCTCCTCGATCACATCGTAGGACTTAATACTTCTACCGGTCTGGTTCTCAACTTCAAGCTTATATTCCTTGAGTTTCTCAAAAGTTTCAGACTTGCATTTCAACAGGAACATATCTCTGAATCCTGAGAGATGATCAGTGAATATAATGAAGTACGAAGAACCAACTTTGGCATTTATAGACATAGGACCGTATACATCATCATGTATCTGTCCCAAGAGTTCGCTAACTCTTTCTCTGTTTCTAGTAAACGGAGTATTGGTCATTTTACCTTTGAGACAAGACTGGCAAGTAGCATAAGATGAAAATTTGAACAGATTCTCATATTTATCCTTATGTAACTTAGCTGGTCGTGTCGCATTGATATGACCTAGTCTACAATGCCACAAGAAGGATTCATTCATTTCTGAACTACTCCTCTTGTGTGTGTTCTATATACTTTGAACTGTGGTTTGATTTAGAACATATATGCTATTATATAACGTGCCTAATCGAATCAACTCTAGATTAAGAAAAATGTTCACAACATAATCCTCTAATACAGAATTATATCCTTCTTTAACTCATTAAAGAAACTGATGTAATGTTGTATATCAGGTTCGGTATGTAATAACATTCGTTCAGAATCAATGTATTAATACAAGGTGATATCTGCCAACTGACTTGGCTGCAACAATTGCACCATTCTCTAACTCTTAAAGATATATCATCCTTTTCTCAATTCTCTACCTTTCTGTAGCCTATGTAACAAATTACATTTGTGGTATCCTAATCCGGTATCTCATACCTTGGACGTAGAGGATACTGAGAAACAGTTCTCAGTAATGAACACACCCGAAGATCTGCATCATCATGCTTTTTCTTTAATTGGGTGGCACGGGAATCCTGATATTCTCCTTTTTCCTGCTCGGACTTATAACAATTATAGGATAGAGCGGAACCAACGTTTCCTAGCTCAGTATAATAAGCTGGTTTGGTCAATGCATCCATATTATTATCTTGATTAAGGCGTGACATGGTCGCTACTAGGAGAGAGAGAGAAGAAAACACTCTGCGTGCGCTCTTGTAGGATTAGATTGGTTATTAGTTTATCTAATCAGGATGGCTCCCACTGTTTTAGTCAAATCTACCTTCAAACCCTAAAAGGTAAGACTAGCCGGGATTAATTACACCCTACAAGTTCGCCAATCTTTCGGCCAGGCCAGTGTCGGTAATTTGAAGGAGTTTCCCCGTGCTTTCACACGGACCTAATTAAAATAACCTCATTTTCCCTGGGGCGTAACCCCATTAACACCTTTCTAGACACCTACTTGATTGGCTAATTGTAATGTGTAAAACTCTCCCAGGAGCAACTCTTAGACACAGTGGGTATCTGGATCCAACTATCTCATAGAAGGTATGCAATCTCATTGCAAATTTCAACGCTTGAAATTCCCGATAATATTCTGCCCCTAGCGTCCTATGACCTTGACGAAGGCCAACAAACCATAGTCCGCTAGTCAAGTTCAACCCGTACATTTCATGATTGAATTAAACCTACCCGCACGACCCTTGACGTAGGCCAACAAAGTCGCACGACTACCCTAATCCAATCGCATCGTATGCAGCAGATAAGCACTAGTTAGCTACCGCATAGTACTCCTTGATGCAGGCCAACAAACGTAGCACGAATACTAAGTAGTACTTATCTGAAATGACGGAGGGCTACGACATGTTTTTAAGAAAACCCTTTGCGTAATGAACTTGATCTCGTTGTAGAATCGAGTGAATTTTAAAAGGAGTGTTTTTTAGGCTTTTACTAGTTTCGCTAAAGAGGTCACTCCCGGTGAAGGGATCTCGGCTCTTTCCTTATCGAATAAGGTGCAGGATATTTCACAATTACCACTATGCAAATGTAACATTTAAAAAAAGATAAAATGTTAATTTTGGGAATTTTTATAATTTAATATTATTTTATTGAATATTTTAATATTTTGGAATTATTAAATACAAATAAATGGGGAAAAATTTTGGAAAATTTTGGAAAATTCTAAAATAGGGTAAATTAGAGAATTATGACATTTTAAAGTTTTTATGATTAATTTGACACTAATTTAGTGCTAATCGCGATTAAAAATCGCTAATCGGTTTTTAGCTTTTTGTGCAACACATGCACATATCACTTTTTCACACTTGTGCATTTTCTTGCCATGCTTTTCATTTGGGTTTACTATTTGAGTGAGAAGGGTTTTAAAAGGAAAAAGAAAAGGAAAAGAATAAAGAAATGGGTAGTTGGTGAGAGAGAGAGGTATGGGCTTCATTGACTAAGGACTTAACCATTTCTCCCCTCATTTCCCTCCCTCTTCTCCCTTCTCCTGCACCTCCTTTCTCTCCCCTCTTCAAGCTCCAAAACACCTCTAAAACAACCCCAAAACCCAATCTCCATTTCATTAAATGTGTGCACAATCCCTAGATCTACACTTGGTGCTAAAGAAGCAAGGATTTTGGCCACTAAGGGCAACTCAAGAAAATTCTTGAGTTGCCAAATGAGGTATTTTCTGGACCTTAAACTTAGTTTATGCATTTCCTTTACCCTCATATTAAGATAGAATCGATATTGTGTGATATTGTGGACTTGTGGATAACCTAGTTAGGGTTGTGATGATTTATGGGTTGTAATATGGAATTGAGGTCAGTAGAGGTTATACCATCACCCTAGTGTATGAATTGGAAACCCAAAACCTGAAGCTTAAACCATAATACGGATTTTAGAAACCGATATCGGGGAATTTATGAAATCTGTGAAGGGTATATTGAATTTGCTATCACCCGAGACACACTAAATTAAAATTGATTGGACAGTGACACGTGCAGGCACCCAGGAAGCTAACCCCAAGACCCCAGCTCCCACTTCTTCTTCCCGGCCGCCAATTTATCCCCATTGGCCGCAAATTGCGGCCTGGGTTCCACCATTTTGGCTCGTATTGGTTCTGTAGCTCCTACATGTTCATGTTAGACCCCTGGTATATATAGATTTGTATAAAGTGACCTAGGGTAAAATCTGGGACATATTTCCAAAGTTGCTGTTTTAGATTCATGTTTCCGTATTCCGTATTTTTAATTCTACAATTGTGGATTGTGTTTTGCCTCGACTATTTGGCGTTTATACGACGATATAGAGGATGTGTTGATGGTTTTGAAGGCGTGCCATGGGTTTTAACCTATAGGCCTCTTATCGTATCATTTTGGATTTCATGTGCCGTTTTAGCTTTGATTTGGTTTTAATGCGCATATACGATATTTTGATGTGTAGGTACCCCATGAAGACTTCGGGACGACAAGCAAGCGCGTGGCGACGTCCACAAATGAAGACGCTAGGTGAGTAGATTATATCTACTGGGGGAAGTCGGGTGGATGGCGTATAGCACCCCCGCAGTCCGTAGTTGTTATTATATATGATAGTTAGGTGTATTATGGATAGTGTAGGGTTAGAAGTGACTAGTGTAGTTCATAGTCGCGAACCCTAGAATAAAATTACACCTACACGCACACCCTTGCATATTACTTATACTGGCACTGTATTGATGATATTGGATGACTTTGGAGATGAGTCAATGATATTGGGCTTTTTGCCGCGAGATCGGTGATGTGATATGATTCGTATTTGGGATACGAAATGTGATTCTTGCGGGCTTGGGATGTGTGTTTACCCCCGCATGCATACTTTGTTGATGGTATCGATTTATACTAGACATAGAATTGTACCCCAGATTATATGATATGTTGATAGTGATACCTGAAGTGTGATGAGATAGTGTGATATTGACCCGTACCCAGCTATTTGGATGCCGTACGACGATTTACCGTATGAGCTTTACATTGATGATAGATCCGCACTCATGACTTGAGGATGTCATATGATATACTGTATCGTACGCGATACTATTGAGGCAGAATCACCGACTATTATATCTATATATATATCGACTCAGATGTTAAGCGGTTTCCTTACCTGTAGCTCAGCTTGTTAGTTCAGCTGTATAGTTTAGTGTAGTTGTTAGATTAGATTAGACTCCTACCTATTTCAAAACTAGCGGGTCGTGGGTATTTTAAAAGACAGGTCAAGGGATCTACGGAAATTTCAAAAGGCGTATCTTTTCATAAAAACACCGTAGCCCCTATTTTCAAAACCCCATGATTCGTGATATTTCAAAAGGCACCATTTGTAGGACTTATATTAGATTAATGCAGATTAGTTATAGTTGCGTCTAGATTCAGCTCCCACTTTTTTTGTGGTTCGCTTTGCATCGCATTCTTATATTATGTTTCATACTCCATTATTGATATCATGCTGTTAGGACACCAGCACCATTACCGATGTTGCGTATGTACCACGTACACTTACTTGCCGGCTAACACACATCTTCATCGGTAATTGCCATGTCACGTACACCTTAGAAAATACTATTGCTTGACATAACCTATTAGCTAATAGTTTAGACATTGTAGTTATTACCTGCTACTTCATGCATACCGATATTCATTGTTATGCCGCATTCATGGATTCTCATGCATATATTCACTATTTTACGTGTTACTGAGGTTTTGGATTTGGATTTCCGTGAGATTTTCTGGATTTGGAGGAAAACCGGAAAAACCCAGATAAACATTTTCTCTCTTTTAAAATAAAAAGTACGGTTTTCCCATGATGTATGAGTCGTCCACCATGAGTTTGCTGATGGATTTGGAAACCCGATTCGAGGAGACGGATGAACCGTTTTGGGTACATGGTGGACCTGGTGCGGTACCCCGGGGCAAGATGAATGTGGTGATGACGTTGAGCCTGGCAGGGGAGCACTACCGACCGGTGATTTTACCTGACGCGTCGGATATCCGGAGGATACCGTCGTGGTCTTGAGATTGATGGTAGGGGCCGGTCTGGACTGACGGCGCCCTAGATTTTGTGATTGGGATACAGAGATATCGGGATATTTGGATTACGTTTTGTGCCGATGTTAGGCACTGTTTTATGCTGATTTCATTATGATACCTCATTTTAAAAATACAAAGGAAATCTCACTAAAGTATGAAAACAGTTTCTTCATTTACATGTATTATGTTCTCATGCATTCATACCTCATTCTTATGTTATATTGCTACCTGAGGCACTGACACAGGCACAGGAGATTACACTCGGGTTAGATATTTACCCTAGCCTTGTTATAGGCTGCATGTTTTATATTGAGGATTTTGTACTGATCGTTTTGACCTAGGATTATGTCTTGCGTTCGGTTTCTGCTTGTAGTTATTCTCTATTCACGAGTTGGCAACTCACCCCCGTTGTGCCACAGTTCTTGCAGGTTTTGCCGTACAGGTTCTTTTGCGGCATTTCTGGCACATTGCTTCCTTGCGGGTGAATTGCATTTGGTAGGTGGTTCCTTTTGCATCAAAACCACCATTGTACTTATATTATTCTTTGTATCTAGAATTTCCATCAACCAAATTTGTTTATTGTTTCAGACTCAGACTTTAGTGATGTTTTATTTGGTCTTAGAGTCGCGCTTAGTAGTATTGCGGTTTTCATGCTTACTGTGTTTCTTTTGGATCGATCCTCGCCTTTCGGCGTTGTATATTATATTGCATGTGTGGTTGTGACCGTCAATTGACGAAGAGCTAGCTCGCGCTTGGGGATGCCTTTTATCATTGTATATATGTTATGCTTGTTGTATCCCGTTCGGGGCCAGTATTTACAAAAGAAACTTTGCCGAAATTTTTAGAAAAGACTTTACCTTTTAAAAATGCACCTTCGGCTTAGTTATTTAAAAACCTCGACTTCAAACATATTTTCCTTCACTTCTTTAAACCAGTTTTCTTCACTTACTCTTAAAATGGTTTTAGATTTCTGGGCTTTGGCTTACTTGGATCAGATGGAGTCCTATAGATTTCATATGGTTCGAGGGCCAGTCACGTGCTCTTTCGGGTCGTGACAAAGTTGGTATCAAAGCGCTTGGTTGACCTTGGTTCGAGTCTAAGTTTGACTATGTGGAGCCTAGGGCGTTTATATATATACGGAACTTAGGCTTGACCTTACGGAACTTAGACTTAGTCGAGGGGGTATTAGACCCGAACTTTTGTCGTATAGGACGACCCTTGGTTGATGGAATAGGTGACTAAAGTAGAGTGACGTACCGTTGGTATGTTCCGCGGCATACTTACGACACGCCACTCCGCTTAAGGAACCTTAGGATGTACATATTTTCGAGATCAGTGATTCTCTTTATATCCATGATTATACGTCCATTTGAGCTCACCGATTCTATTAGTCCATGATCATACCTTCATTGATGATGTTCCTTCTTATGATCGTGTATCCACTCTGGATCTGTTGTTTCCTTTCTTGCCATTGATCTGCTCTCTTCGGTACTCGATTGAGGTTCCTGTCGCCATGTTTGAGCGCAGTTTGGGCTGCTGCTAGGGTTACGGTCAGTGCGAGCTCGTCTGGTACGAGGGCTGACCATTGTGTTTTCTGGTGACATGGGAACGTCTCGAGTTAGTATTGATGACTGTGACCTCAAGTGGAGGCGAGTGCTTGGTTTTGCACCGGATGATCGGGCCATTGTTAGAGCTGCCAGTTGAGAGAGGACTGTTGATGTACATCATACCTCAGAGATTATGATGTCGCCTACCGTGCAGACAGAGGGACCAGCTGTTACTGAGATTGACGGGATGTCGCTTTCGGAGCTTACGAGCTTAGATTGTCGGAGCTTCCAGACAGATATGAGACAGATTATAGCTAGTCTACTCGATTTGAGAGACGAAGGTGATTCGTCCGATTTATGCACCGGAGCGGGCCCAGTTGAGTTGAAGATTTCCAGTGTGGAGAGTCTTACTCAGATCTAGGGCAGACCGATTCAGAGATGACCGCCAATGCGTCGTCTTTCCTGGAGGATTGAGGCGCTGTTCGGCGTGCAGGTGAATGAGCCAGTTGCTGCTGCAAATGACGAGATATCGCCCAGATGGTTGGAGCTGCTGCAGCGTGAGCATATACTTAGAGAGATGATAGCGAGTCGCCAGTCACCTGAGGATGAATGACTAGGACATTTGGTTCGTCCGTTTACCGATGCGAGGTCATCAGATAGATTGATTCCAGCTAGAGACGACTTCACGCAGATTCGTTGAGAGTCGATTGAGACGATCGAATGTCAGGAGCCCATTTTCCAAGTTTAAAGTATACGGAAAGACATGCAGGTGATTCCATGGACCCTCTAGAAGAATGAAACCCTAACTCGACTTAATGACCGTGTGAAAGCCTTTGAACCTTAGGGTTTACGGCAGTTCCGCGGCGCCATTAGTGAGGCTTGGGTTTGCCCTTCTACGGCTGGACCACCGACGCTGAGGCATGTACTCGATACTATTAAACTGTACTCAAGATGTTGATCTCTTGGGGGATTATAAGGTTCTGACGAGTCGATCGAATGTTTCGACATCATTCGGATATCATGTGATGGGATGCATTGCTTGGGAGACTCCAGATACGAGTATAGCCGTTGGAGCATAGTACATGCAGCCACGATGAGACGAGTCCGAATCAGTCGACATTGAAGCAGAGTGAAGAAAAGAGTTCACAAGAGATTTCGACGAGATGACGTCCCACTCCGCTGACATTAGAGATGTGATACGCACCCAGAGGCGTTGTATATGGATATATCTTCCAGAAAGAAGCGCGATAAGTATGCAGCCGTTCCGGAACAAGAATTTGCTTCAGCAAGGGATGATGACTTCTGGGCAATTCGGCAGGGATGAGATTTGAGAGAGACTTCAACATGACATTTCTGGAATACTATACGAGAAGACCTGACCCAGGAGTGGTCATATTTGCGCACAACCAGCAGGCCAGAGTTAGCATTGTCGACGAGGTAGTTGACCAGATTCGGATAAAGGAACTTACCCAGATGCGTTGCGAATCGATCAAGGACGGACGAGTATTGAGTATTCCTCCGATGGTTGGGACGTGTTCCCGAGGGCCTGTTCGGCCTGACATCTTCTACAGAATGATGAAGCTACAGAGTACGCGATTTCGAGTCCGTGTGAGAGACTTCAGATTGACCGTGGCCGAGAACAGTGCAGTGCGTAGATATGCATGGCGTGACGTCATAGTGGACGACGATAGAGACAGGTGGAACCAGAGGTTCGGGCGAGACGCTGACGAGCTGTCATTGCTTCCCGTCGAGACCAGAGGTTAGATATGCTTACAGAGGCATTGGGATGCAACCAGATTCCGAGAAATATTGTGCTGAGGACACAGATGTCTATCGAGTGAGAAGTGATTATGCAGGAGAGCCAGCCTCTGTACAGTTCGGCATAGGCAAGATCGGAAGAGACCTTGAGCAGGATTCCTTCCAGGACATTGCTGCAATGATGTTTGCACCCAGGATCAGATATGTGACGTGCATTCAGAGAGCCAGAGGCCGACGCCAGTGATGGGCTGCCTCACGAGTGGTCGTGAGGATTGACCGATAGGTGACCAGAGAAGTGCCAGAATGGAATCGTCCCCGTTAGCACACCTGACAGGGCCGATGAGCCGATTGACTGCGAGATAGGTAATCCTCAGAGAAGATAAGGACCCAGAGTCAGAGGGCGCCAGACCGTGAGCAAGAGGCAAGTAGATATCTTGTGCTGCTAGCAGTGGATGGACCGACTCCTTCTCGACCTCGAAGGAGGAACTACCGACGACGGTACTATGATTTGTGATTTTGTGATTCGATTATCACGTATCCGTCATTTTGGATTTCGGTATTTTGGGCGTTCTGTTTGCATGATTTAGTTTTGATGACTGAGTTTCATGATATTTGTTTCATGCACCCACTGGATATTTATATTTTGCGCATAGTTATTACATTCGAGGTTTTGATTGTGAATTCACGCCCACCTTATACAGTGATTTGATTTACACTTCCAGCAGAGTTTTCATGCACCTTTAGTGTTTTGATATACGATTTTGGTGCACGCCAGATGCACTAAATCGGGATTCTTCGTGCATGTTACATGCACCTGATTTGGTTGCTGTCAGGCACACACGTTGCCTATGACAGATGTTTCGTGCACACCCGTTGCACCTAGATGTTGTTTTGTACACCTGTATGACACATATATGGATTTTGATTCCTTGCGCACCAGACGCATAGGATATTCTCTATGTATTGATGTCTTCGAAGCCCCGACAAATTGGAGTATTACAAAAATTGTTTTAGTATTGGGGGTTTAAATTTAAATTCGGGGACCGAATTTCTTTAAGGGGGATAGATTGTAACATTTCAAAAAAGATAAAATGTTAATTTTGGGAATTTTTATAATTTAATATTATTTTATTGAATATTTTAATATTTTGGAATTATTAAATACAAATAAATGGGGAAAAATTTTGGAAAATTCTAAAATAGGGTAAATTAGAGAATTATGACATTTTAAAGTTTTTGTGATTAATTGGACACTAATTTAGTGCTAATCGCGATTAAAAATCGCTAATCGGTTTTTAGCTTTTTGTGCAACACATGCACATATCACTTTTTCACACTTGTGCATTTTCTTGCCATGCTTTTCATTTGGGTTTACTATTTAAGTGAGAAGGGTTTTAAAAGGAAAAAGAAAAGGAAAAGAATAAAGAAATGGGTAGTTGGTGAGAGAGAGAGGTATGGGCTTCATTGACTAAGGACTTAACCATTTCTCCCCTCATTTCCCTCCCTCTTCTCCCTTCTCCTGCACCTCCTTTCCCTCCCCTCTTCAATCTCCAAAACACCTCTAAAACAACCCCAAAACCCAATCTCCATTTCATTAAATGTGTGCACAATCCCTAGATCTACACTTGGTGCTAAAGAAGCAAGGATTTTGGCCACTAGGGGCAACTCAAGAAAATTCTTGAGTTGCCAAATGAGGTATTTTCTGGACCTTAAACTTAGTTTATGCATTTCCTTTACCCTCATATTAAGATCGAATCGATATTGTGTGATATTGTTGACTTGTGGATAACCTAGTTAGGGTTGTGATGATTTATGGGTTGTAATATGGAATTGAGGACAGTAGAGGTTATACCATCACCCTAGTGTATGAATTGGAAACCCAAAACCTGAAGCTTAAACCATAATACGGATTTTAGAAACCGATATCGGGGAATTTATGAAATCTGTGAAGGGTATATTGAATCTGCTATCACCCGAGACACCCTAAATTAAAATTGATTGGACAGTGACACGTGCAGGCACCCAGGAAGCTAACCCCAAGACCCCAGCTCCCACTTCTTCTTCCCGGCCGCCAATTTATCCCCATTGGCCGCAAATTGCGGCCTGGGTCCCACCATTTTGGCTCGTATTGGTTCTGTAGCTCCTACATGTTCATGTTAGACCCCTGGTATATATAGATTTGTATAATGTGACCAAGGGTAAAATCTGGGACATATTTCCTAAGTTGCTGTTTTAGATTCATGTTTCCGTATTCCGTATTTTTAATTCTGCAATTGTGGATTGTGTTTTGCCTCGACTATTTGGCGTTTATACGACGATATAGAGGATGTGTTGATGGTTTTGAAGGCGTGCCATTGGTTTTAACCTATAGGCCTCTTATCGTATCATTTTGGATTTCATGTACCGTTTTAGCTTTGATTTGGTTTTAATGCGCATATACGATATCTTGATGTGTAGGTACCCCATGAAGACTTCGGGACGACAAGCAAGCGCGTGGCGACGTCCACAAATGAGGACGCTAGGTGAGTAGATTATATCTACTGGGGGAAGTCGGGTGGATGGCGTATAGAACCCCCGCAGTCCGTAGTTGTTATTATATATGATAGTTAGGTGTATTATGGATAGTGTAGGGTTAGAAGTGACTAGTGTAGTTCATAGTCGCGAACCCTAGAATAGAATTACACCTAAACGCACACCCTTGCATATTACTTATACTGGCACTGTGTTGATGATATTGGATGACTTTGGAGATGAGTCAATGATATTGGGCTTTGTGCCGTAAGATCGGTGATGTGATATGATTCGTATTTGGGATACGAAATGTGATTCTTGTGGGCTTGGGATGTGTGTTTACCCCCGCATGCATACTTTATTGATGGTATCGATTTATACTAGACATAGAATTGTACCCCAGATTATATGATATGTTGATAGTGATACCTGAAGTGTGATGAGATAGTGTGATATTGACCCGTACCCAGCTATTGGGATGCCGTACGACGATTTACCGTATGAGCTTTACATTGATGATAGATCCGCACTCATGACTTGAGGATGTCATATGATATACTGTATCGTACGCGATACTATTGAGGCGGAATCACCGACTATTATATCTATATATATATCGACTCAGATGTTAGGCGGTTTCCTTACCTGTAGCTCAGCTTGTTAGTTCAGCTGTATAGTTTAGTGTAGTTGTTAGATTAGATTAGACTCCTACCTATTTCAAAACTAGCGGGTCGTGGGTATTTTAAAAGACAGGTCAAGGGATCTACGGACATTTCAAAAGGCGTATCTTTTCATAAAAACACCGTAGCCCCTATTTTCAAAACCCCATGATTCGTGATATTTCAAAAGGCACCATTTGTAGGACTTATATTAGATTAATGCAGATTAGTTATAGTTGCGTCTAGATTCAGCTCCCACTTTTTTTGTGGTTCGCTTTGCATCGCATTCTTATATTATGTTTCATACTCCATTATTGATATCATGCTGTTAGGACACCAGCACCATTACCGATGTTGCGTATGTACCACGTACACTTACTTGCCGGCTCACACACATCTTCATCGGTAATTGCCATGTCACGTACACCTTAGAAAATACTATTGCTTGACATAACCTATTAGCTAATAGTTTAGACATTGTAGTTATTACCTGCTACTTCATGCATACTGATATTCATTGTTATGCCGCATTCATGGATTCTCATGCATATATTCACTATTTTACGTGTTACTGAGGTTTTGGATTTGGATTTCCGTGAGATTTTCTGGATTTGGAGGAAAACCGCAAAAACACAGATAAACATTTTCTCTCTTTTAAAATAAAAAGTGCGGTTTTCCCATGATGTATGAGTCGTCCACCATGAGTTTGCTGATGGATTTGGAAACCCGATTCGAGGAGACGGATGAACCGTTTTGGGTACATGGTGGACCCGGTGCGGTACCCCGGGGCAAGATGAATGTGGTGATGGCGTTGAGCCTGGCAGGGGAGCACTACCGACCGGTGATTTTACCTGACGCGTCGGATATCCGGAGGATACCGTCGTGGTCTTGAGATTGATGGTAGGGGCCGGTCTGGACTGACGGCGCCCTAGATTTTGTGATTGGGATACAAAGATATCGGGATATTTAGATTACGTTTTGTGCCGATGTTAGGCACTGTTTTATGCTGATTTCATTATGATACCTCATTTTAAAAGTACAAAGGAAATCTCACTAAAGTATGAAAACAGTTTCTTCATTTACATGTATTATGTTCTCATGCATTCATACCTCATTCTTATGTTATATTGCTACCTGAGGCACTGACACAGGCACAGGAGATTACACTCGGGTTAGATATTTACCCTAGCCTTGTTATAGGCTGCATGTTTTATATTGAGGATTTTGTACTGATCGTTTTGACCTAGGATTATGTCTTGCGTTCGGTTTCTGCTTGTAGTTATTCTCTATTCACGAGTTGGCAACTCACCCCCGTTGTGCCACAGTTCTTGCAGGTTTTGCCGTACAGGTTCTTTTGCGGCATTTCTGGCACATTGCTTCCTTGCGGGTGAATTGCATTTGGTAGGTGGTTCCTTTTGCATCAAAACCACCATTGTACTTATATTATTCTTTGTATCTAGAATTTCCATCAACCAAATTTGTTTATTGTTTCAGACTCAGACTTTAGTGATGTTTTATTTGGCCTTAGAGTCGCGCTTAGTAGTATTGCGGTTTTCATGCTTACTGTGTTTCTTTTGGATCGATCCACGCCTTTCGGCGTTGTATATTATATTGCATGTGTGGTTGTGACCGTCAATTGACGAAGAGCTAGCTCCCGCTTGGGGATGCCTTTTATCATTGTATATATGTTATGCTTGTTGTATCCCGTTCGGGGCCAGTATTTACAAAAGAAACTCTGCCGAAATTTTTATAAAAGACTTTACCTTTTAAAAATGCACCTTCGGCTTAGTTATTTAAAAACCTCGACTTCAAACATATTTTCCTTCACTTCTTTAAGCCAGTTTTCTTCACTTACTCTTAAAATGGTTTTAGATTTCTGGGCTTTGGCTTACTTGGATCAGATAGAGTCCTATAGATTTCATATGGTTCGAGGGCCAGTCACGTGCTCTTTCGGGTCGTGACAGCAAAGCAAAAACTATAAAAGCAATCAAAAGACAAACCAAGTTTGTAGCATCTGCTAGTTTCGCTAAAGAGGTCACTCCCGGTGAAGGGATCTCGGCTCTTTCCTTATCGAATAAGGTGCTGGATATTCTACAAGGAATATCGCTATGCAAAGTAACAACTAGAGCTACCAGTTTTTAAACAAGTTTTTACAACATCTTTAGGTTTCTTTTATTTCATTAATCTCATTAATGAAGTCCCATTTGTTATGCTTCCTAAGCATCACATAAGAAACGAAAGAAGCAATATTTATTATATCTCATATATATAATATAGGCATTCGTTTGAACATATCACAGTGATCACATCAAAGAGCAGCAGTAGATAACATATGAAATATTAGATATACTAGGAATTCTGTGTTTTATTTAAGCCAGTAAAAACGCGGGTTCCACGGTCGTGATGAATAGCCAAACCAGATCCCTAGACTCCTACGAGAGCGGAAAGCAACCCTTCCAATTCTAGAGTTAGGAGACCCGGCCTCGACTCCTCGAGATGGTCTCCCACTGGACCCTAGAACCCGATTGCTTGTGATACCCGTCTTGGGTCTATCCTAATGCGGAAAAGTAAATAATATACATCAATGGTGACATCATCCTCATCCCGGAAGTGCCCCAATAAAAGAATGTTACATACAATGAATTTTACATGAATGAAAATAAAAACCCTCATCCCACATAAAACCCCGGCTATTAAAAATACGACGATCCAATATAACATCACAGCAACACATAACATCACATGTCATCAACGTAAGTAAATATGCGTATCCCAGTTGTCGTTGACATATAGCACAAAAACCGGCTATACACCACATATTACACTTACGGTCGCAGAAAAGAAAGTGAAAAACTACAACAGTTGGAATCTGCAACCACCTTAGACATCATAAACCCAATATATCTCATACTTTGGATTTCATGTCTAACCAAATGAATTCCTTAGACATTAAATGCCTAACAATTATAAACCCCGCATTTTAGTCTCGATATTGAAAACACTTTCCAATAACCTGTCATATAATTTAACAAGATTCCCGATAACCTGATCGAATGCTCGTCGGAAAATTTATTAGACGTCCGCACCCGCCGATGCCGTCGACGAAGTGCACTAAGGCGGAACACCGCGGCCGCGAGCTCCCGAACGGATGCTTTTGGAGACGGGGTTCTCCTACAGTCACTTCGTCGGGGCTATGGGGCATGGCTATCTAGTAAGGTTACCCGATGAGTATCCGCGTACACTACCTAATTGCGACGGACTTTTGATCAACATCAAAATTCCGTGGTAACCGATCAAATGAGACTAAAACGCTAGATTTACAAAATTCAAACTAGTAATCTCATACCTTAATTATAGTGGATTCCAAATATTGTATCACAATCATCAGAAAGCTAGGCGACGTTAAATATTTTGATCGAATCAACGAATTCCCAAAATTCCCAGAAAGCTCAACATTTAAGCACAGTTAAAGTTAACCAGAGACATACCACAGTACCTACGGACCTACTGCTGAAGGCCCGACCTAAGCCTCTCAAGTGGCGCCGCGGATCCGCCGCCAAAACCATGTTTTAGCCGCGGATCCGCGGTCACTTAGACAAGTTAGGGTTTAGTTCTTCAGGTGCGTCTATAGAATTCCCTACATGTTTTTCTGAATATTTTAAACATGGAAAAATCCTACTTTTGGAAAAATTTCCAGAAAGTGGGAAAATTAGGGTTTTCGGAGTTCGATCGGACTTTTAATTTCGCCTACGCAACGCCTAATGCTCTAGCTAGGATCTGATACCACTATAGGGTTCCTTAGCACCCTCACGGTGTTTACTAGGGTATCGAACATACCATTTCAAAATTTTCTAGAGAGCTAACGAACCCGAACGAGGATCGAATTAGAGAATTGGGGTTTTCTGGATTGTAAACTCTTTAAAAACTAAAGGGAAGAAGGAATACAACCTTTGTAGACCGGTCCTTCACTTTAAATTCTCCGTGTAGTAGTCCCTTCGCTCCAAGTAGTGATCTCCTCGGACTCTAGAAAGGCACCACGAGATGTACGGAACAAGCTTGCATGATGTCGTCGAGGCCGAAGATGATCTACGTCGAGGAAACTCAAGCTCATGCTTCCTCTTCACTAATTGTATATTAGTGAAGCAAACACCCTAAACTAAATGGCAAGTGGTAGAGGATGATGAAGTAGGAAGTGGGCTCACTTTAGTTTTATTTTTCTCACATTATTTTCTCACTTGAAGAGAAGCTAGCAAGCTTTTTCAATGAAGAAGAAGATGAAAAAAAAAAGAGAGAATGAACTCATAAGGTTAGAAATGCAACCATGGTAAGTGTATGTCATGCACTAACCATTGTAGAGAATAAACCATAGCTATGAGTTAAGGGTTGGGTTAAGAAATATCTTAAGCTAGACAAACAAGTGGACTAAGTCAATGTTTTCTACAAGCTTCTCTAAGCTTCAACCATGACACATTATCGGTCACAACACAAAATTCGGCCCGTGACCGGCACTTAACCACGTAACGTCTACAAGCGTAATGCGATCAAGTAAGCCGAAACCCATAAATCAAAACCATTAAAATAGTGAGTGAATAAAACATGAGTTTTAAACATTTAGAAAACCTTGAGTAGTTTAGTAAAAATCTTTAAAGTTTAAGTTGTTTTCTTAAAAATTTTGGCAGCACCGCCTTTGTAAAAACCAGCCCCGAAAACGGGTACAAAACAAGATATAAGTAAAATGACTGATAATAAGAATATAACATTCCCAAACGGGACAAATCACGCCCAACGGCGGAAACAATCACCACAAAAATACTATACGACGCCGTAGCAAAGAAATGAGCAATATAAGTAAAACAACATAAAAGATGAGACTACACAAATAAAGTCGGCTCACACGAGCTCGACACCAGAGAACAAAATAATATACAACATCGTCTTCACAAATGGTCTCTAAGTCCATACATGAAATAGTAGATGGAGAGTACTAGATACAATAGTGTGTACAACTGGAAAATAAACGGATACCGCAAAAACCCACCTATAAGCAAGGGTTCACACGCCAACAACAGTGGTATCCATAGCAAAAAGATACAAGGATGTAGCCATGCCGCAACTACTCTGAGGGGCAACCTGCAAACTCTGTGGCACAACGGGGGTGAGTTGCCAACTCGTGAATAGTAGATAACATATAAAGGTAATCGCGAGTATGCACGTACTGCGATACTCTAACATGTGCCAACAGATAATATCTATATGATAAGCTGGGTACGCAATAATCATGCATAACAAATGCAATCTAGTAACATCTATATATAATGAGTAGGGTATGCAATAATCATGCATAACAGGTGCGATCTAATAACATCTATATATGATGAGCAGGGTACGCAATAATCATGCCAAAGTACTCTATCAGGTACTACGACTACAGGATGAGATACATAACAATGAATGCTGAGTATGGGATAAACTATCGTCTACATGGAATATCAACGTGGAAAAATGCCCGGTGTCCATCAAATGCACCCAAATCCCAGTAAAAACTCAGGCGCCGTCACACTATACGGCCATCGATCCTGTAAATCTCATAGAAGTGGGGTGCCGAACATCGGCACACAAAAACATCATGAAATACTTGTGTCCAGCAGCGACACGCAAATCCTCATATATCGGCTCCGTCAGTCCGGATTGGCCCACGGGCTCCGTCTGCGAAATCGGCCCTCAGCCCCAGCAGTACGGGTCGACCCGTATCCATCTCTCCACTCTGGTCAGTATCCTCCGGATAACCGCCAGGTCCAACCAAACACCGGTAGGTAGTAGTCCCTCTGACAGGCTCACCGTCTGTATACACAACATCCCTTTCTTGCCCCGGAGTACCAAACCGGGTCCACCATGTACCAGCAATCGGCCTCATCCAGCTCCTCGATTCGGGTTCACATATCACACGTCTCAGAACCGAGAAAACGGATGGTGGATGCTCTGAAATATCATATCAAGAGAAACCGGGTTTTCAAAACAGTGCACATTTTCTTAAAATAATACCACGGTTCTTAAATCCATAAATCAAAGGAAATCCAAAACTCAATGCGTAAATCCATGCAATGTGTCGTATGCCACTAAGAGTAAAAAGGGAAAACCGCTCTTTTAAATGGATCCAGTTTTGAAAATATCTCATGCGGTTCCCATTTTCTAGAAATCAAAGCCGATATCATCCATGTATGTGAAATATGTATGTATATAGGTATGGATGTGCAAGTGGATATATAAGCATGTATAAGTGTACCAATCTGGATATATCAATGTATATATATGGCAATATGCGACAAAGTCATGTCTAATCATCAATGATGCTGTAATCAAAATGATGTATGGTTCGTAGCAATCCTATAGTGCGAGTGTCATGGCAATCTCTAACGGTGTGAATGTAACATACAAATAGTGCTCGTGCAGCTTGAACCGTTAGTGACAGTGCGGTGTTACATAGCTACTGTTTCTATATGCAACAAAAGATGGGTATGCTACAATAATACATATGCACAAGCAATATACATATAAATATATATATGTGACTACAATACCCTATCAAGCCCTGACGCTTAACGCCATACGGGCGATTTCTCCGTAGATGTTAAATCTACTCACCGTGGTCTCGTGCTAGGTGTAGCCGACTACTTGCTTCCCCTTCTTTGCGGCGTCCGACGTACCCGCCTGCGAACCAAGAAATTACACAAAGAATACACATAAGCAAAAATCATGCAAAAACACGATATTAAAACCAAACGAGAAACTCGCGTCGCGAACTAAACGCGTGTATATACGTAACGTGTGTGCATACGCCAAAAACCAACGCGACACGCTGTGGCACACAGCGACATGCTGGGACACACAGCAACACCAAACCCACTCATAACGCACGTATCGCGCAAGTCCCGCTACACAAATTATAGGTAAACGGTCCCAGATTTAATCTGGAGCAAAAACAAGAAAATCAAACAAGACCAAACATTTTATAATACCTACAGAAAGCTACCTGCAAAAACTCAATCAATTCCCAAACAATTGGGCCGGCCACCATAGGGGTCATATCGGCCAAAACCAGGTGAATGGGGTCCAGGTTTCTACACTATAATCCTAACACAAAATATAGCCTATTGTATATGTTTGCTTACACAAAATTCTACCATAGATACTGCAGATTTTACGTATCTTAAGGTTTAGCTTAAAAAGTTTTAAAACACTTAGTTTGCAACATTAAGGTATTTTGTGGAATTAGGTGAATTTACAGGAATCTAGTGATACCTAACAGCACAAATTAGAGCTAATCTAACCCTAAAACCCCTGATTTACCCTACTCTCCAACTAAACCATCAATTTATTGTCAAGTCCATAAAACACTAAAACTAACCCAAACTCTCCAAGATTTCTACCTGTAAACAATTAGAGAAAGTAAATAATACCAAACCAAGATAAATACCCACAGACACCACTAGCCCAAGCACCAACACCCAATTGCACAGGGAGGCCGGCGATGCCGGAATCATGGGGGAGGTCGCCGGATTTTTATGAAGGTGGTGGGCTCGAATATCAACACAACACTCAGTGAGGCCTGCATACCATTCTGTAGGTGTTTGCTAATCTAGAAAAAGATCACAGTTGTAGCAGATCACCAATATCCTACAGTTTGCTTCAAAACCGTATTTTAAATTTCAAATTTTGCGACTTTAAGGTGACTTAGCAAAATATAGTGATACTATTAGGTTTAAACAGCAATACTAACACTTAATTAGGTTCATTAAGCTATAATAACCCTAACTTAGCTTAAACCCCACTTAAATCACAAAGCTAGCACTAAAAACTCATATTAAACACTAACCGAAGCTAAAAGAACCACATGCAAGCAAAGAAAGGAGTTGAGTTCAAGATATTATACCCCAATAGATCCTAGGATGCAGGAAGAAGGAGGAGAAGAAGAGGGGGAAGAGGTGTTGTAACTGCTGCTGCTGTTGCTGATGATGGTGCTGATGCTGCTGCTACTGCTTGTTGTTGCTGCTGTTGCTTGGTGTTGTTGCTGCTTGTGCTGCTGCTGCTTGCTACTGTTGGGTGTGTGTGTGTGTGTGAGTGAGAGGAAGAGATGTGAGGAAATGAGTGTTTTGAAAAAGAATTGAGAGAAAAAGAGAGTCAAACCCCCCTCTCTCTCCTTATTAAATGCAAGCATGGCTCACCCATCATGCTCTCTCACTCTCTCTCTCGAAGTCAACTCCCAAAACACCATAATTTTAAAAAAAACTAATACACTTACTAAATCCAAATTAACTCAATAAAATGGGTTAGTCCACCATGGTTGTGTAAACATGGTTTAACCCTAACTTAACCCTAGTTTATATGCACATGTGTGTGCAAGCCTAAATAAATTCTAATAAAATATTCATTAATTTTGATACAATATTTGAAAATCATTTTGGTAAACTTTTTACTAAAAACCATAGAATAAAGTATAATTAGCCACTAAACACGTTCTAAGGTGTTACAATCTTCCCCCCTTAAAGAAATTCGTCCCCGAATTTAAAAATATAGCTACGGGTACCTTCAAAAAGATGAGGGAATTTCTTCCGCGTCTCGCCCTCGGCCTCCCAAGTCATCTATTCACCATTCGGGCTGCGCCAAAGCACCTTCACAGATGGCAAGACCTTTGATCGATGTTTCTTCACCTGCCGGTCCAATATCACTACTGGCTGCTCGGTGAACGAAAGATCACGCTCGAGCTGAACGATCTGATGCTGAATCATGTGAGAAGGGTCATACAGGTATCTGCGATGCATTGACATGTGGAATACGGGATAAACATCAGGGAAGTCGGGTGGAAGAGCCAAACGATATGCTACTGCGCCCACACGCTCGAGGATCTCGAAGGGACCTAAAAATCTGGGGCTAAGCTTCCCCTTCCGTCCAAATCTCATCACGCCCTTCATCGGAGAGACCATCAGAAAAACGTGATCGCCAACTGCGAACACTAATCTGCGACGGCGTCTGTCAACATACGATTTCTGCCTGCTATGAGCTGTCCTCATCCTATCTCGAATCAACTGTATCTTCTCGGTCGTCTCCTGTACGATCTGCGGCCCCAAAATACTGCTCTCACTGAGCTCTGTCCAACAGACGGGCGATCTACATCTCCTCCCATACAAGGCCTCGAAAGGTGCCATCTGAATAGTATCCTGGAAACTATTGTTGCAGGAGAACTCCACCAAGGGTAAATGATGATCCCAGCTACCACCAAAGTATAAAACGCACGCGCGGAGCATGTCCTTGAGAGTCTGAATAGTTCGCTCTGACTGGCCGTCGGTCTGCGGATTAAATGCTGTGCTGAAACTCAAACGGGTGCCTAAAGCGTCCTGAAGCCTCTGCCATAGTCGGCCGGTAAACTAGGTGCCTCGGTCGGACACGATACATGTCAGGACTCCATGCAGTCGTACGATCTCGTCGATGTATATCTGGGCATACTGAGCAAATTCGAAAGTGATCTTCACCGGCAGGAAGTGAGCCGCTTTCGTCAATCGATCCACGATCACCCAAATGGAGTCATACCCTCGACTAGTCCTGGGTAGACCCACAATGAAGTCCATAGAAATCTACTCCCATTTCCACTCAGGAATGGGTAACGGCTGTAGCTCTTCCGCGGGCCTCTGGTGCTCGGCCTTGACTTGCTGACAAGTCAGGAATCTCGACAGGAAGTCTGTGACGTCCCTCTTCATCCTGTCCCACCAGTAAACATCTCTCATATCATGGTACATCTTGGTGGAACCCGGATGAACACTGTACACCGATTGATGTGCTTCCTCAAGAATCTCACGTCGCAGTCCCTCAGCATCTGGTACGCACAGTCTAGTCCCAAATCATAGTATCCCCTGATCATCAATCACGAACTCGGAAAATCTACCCTGTTCAATCTGTGCTATGATCTCTGAACAACGGTCATCATTGTACTGTGCCTCATGTATACGGTCAAGCAACTGGGGGCGTGCATGAACATACGCAATCTATCCTCCGTTCGGAGTGAACTCGAACTGCACTCGGCGGTCGCATAAAATCTGCCAATCTGCCGACGACTGCCTCTGCACTGCGCTCAAACAAGATAGACTACCCCCGGACCTCTTACTCAAAGCATCCGCCACTAAATTTGCCTTGCCCGGGTGGTACTGGATCTCACAATCGTAGTCCTTCACTAACTCCATCCAACGGCGCAGTCTAAGATTCAGGTCTCGCTGCTGAAATATATACTTTAAGCTCTTGTGATCAGTGAATATCTGGCATGACTCGCCTTATAGGTAATGTCGCTAGATCTTGAGTGCAAAGACCACTGCAGCATCTCCAAATCGTGAGTGGGGTAGTTCCGTTCGTGTTTCTTCAGCTGCCGAGAAGCATACGCGATCACCCTGTCCTGCTGCATCAATACGCACCCTAGCCCCACTCGAGAAGCGTCACAATAGACCACAAATCTACCCGATCCCGAAGGCAAAGATAACACCGGCGCCGTAGTCAAACATGTCTGCAACTGCTGAAAGCTATGCTCGCACTCCTCCGTCCAGTCAATAGGAACTTCTTTCCAGGTCAACCCGGTCAACGGTGCAGCGATACGGAAGGAGTCCTATACAAATCGTCTGTAGTAGCCGGCCAGTCCTAGAAAACTTCGGATCTCTATAACTGATGCTGGCCTAGGCCAATGCTGAACGGCCTCGATCTGCTTTGGGTCCACACATATACCATCTCGTGTAATCACGTGACCTAAGAAATCTATGCCGTCAAGCCAAAACGCGCACTTGGAGAATTTTGCGAACAACTGGTGCTCCCTCGAAGTCTGCAATGTGATCCGCAGGTGCTGCTCGTGCTCTTCTCGGCTCCGGGAATAAAACAAAATATCGTCAATGAATACGTTGATGAATAGGTTAAGATGCGACCTGAATATACGGTTCATCAAGTCCATAAAAGCTGTTGGGGCGTTGGTGAGGCCGAACGACATCACCAAAAACTCATAATGGCCATAACGCGTGCGGAAAGCCGTCCTCGGAATATCCTCCTGTCGAACCCGCAGCTGATAGTAACCTGATCGCAAGTCGATCCTCGAAAAGTATCCTGCACCCTGAAGCTGGTCGAACAAGTCGTCGATGCATGGTAAAGGATATCTGTTCCACACGGTAACCCTGTTCAGCTAGCGGTAGTCAATACACAAGCGCAAACTGCCATCCTTCTTCTTGACAAACAGGGCTGGAGCACCCCAAGCAGACACACTCGGTCGAATAAGCCCCTTATCCAGCAAATCTTGTGTAGGGTTCCTAGGCACACTCAAGAGGTTCCACAAGGCATCAACCATGCCAAATTCAAATTTTTAGGTGCCGAGAAACCCTAATATAGATCGTTAACTAGAGGATAGGCGAAAATAAATGCAAGCAAACTACTTTGCTACTAAGTGAATGGAAATACAACCTTTGTAGATCCGGTCCTTCACTTCTAAAGCTCCGTGTTGACGTCCCTCCGCTGCGATCATCGGATCCCGGACTCTAGCGATGGTTTTGTCGGCGAAATGATCGGGCTAGGTCATTGACTTCGAGGCCGAAGATGATCTATGTCGGGGAGACTCAAACTCAAGCTATTCCTTCACTTGGTCAAAAACTTTGAGAAGAGAACACCCTATATTACATGGAAAGTAGTAGAGGATGAAGAAATAGGAAGTGGGTTCACTTTAGAATTGGATTTCTCACTATTTTTCTCATGGCACCATTGGAGCTAGCAAGCTTTTGTGAACTTGATGAAGGAGAAAAAGAAGAAAAGAATTATTAGAATAATTATCCAAATGAAACTTATCAAATAAATAATGGCACCATGGTTGAGTTAAGCGCTCATGCTTAACTCATGTAGAGAATTAAATAAAGCATTAGGTTAAGGGTTGGGTTAACTAATATCTTATACAAATGACAAAAGAGTTGACTTTGTCAATGTTTATCAAGCTTCATGAAGCTTGATAACTTTGACCAAAGTCACACTCTTTTGTTATATGCTAGGAAAATAGTAAACCCTAATTTAACCTTGATTTGGTTCAAGTCTCATACACTCAACTTGTTTGTATCATCAAGCATGATACAAACATGTACACTTGCATATATCACATATAAACAATGTGCACATTCAAGTGAGAAAATCAATCTTAAGTGAACCAATACTAGTTAATATATCAAATATATAATTATACATTAAATCATTAAATCAACACTTGATTTAACGATCCGGTCATATTGCATATAACCGACTAATATCAATAGTAACAACTTATCGAATCAACACTTGATCCGATAACTCGGCTATATCGCATACAACCGATCAATGTCACATCTCGCAAGAATAGAATACAGTATCACATACTGGTATTATTCTCAGTCCCGCACATATCTCATATGCGCTCCTATTTCGTTTCGCTTGAGCGAGGAAACCCCTGTGTAGGACTCTAAAGACTCGTCAATACGCCGGCAGTAGGTGATGATCATATCAAACACCCACAAGCCGCAAGCGGTCTGCTAAACGTAACGGCCACCCGGGTATTGAGCGATCAGAAGATCAACGAGCAAGACCGCTCACACTCCAGTGAATCTAACCAGTAACACTACCGTACAGTCCGGTCTGTTCGTCTGATATGTCGCATATCTCGTCTAGGGGTGGTAAACGTCAGACCCCAATAACTCGATAAGTCGTGTCGATATGAGGCTTATAATGGGTCGAGAAACTACTGGTAACACTTACCAGTAAATCCCTAAAGCAGCCTTGGCCAAGGACTTCCTGTTATTGCCAATCGAGGACAGCGCAACATCAACTCCCTATACCGGGAGAGACGAAACCCCTCCTATCGCTCATTGCCTCCATGTGACTCGGGACTGTACCCAAAAAGCACCGTTTTGATCGCCCTCTTGGACGTGGTAAGGTGGTAATCAAAGCACAGTGGGAATCATACAAGACTCTATGACGATCTCGGATATACAGACTAAGCTGTACCAGTGTCACCAGAGAACTTCTATCTGACGTAAAGTATAATACCATCTGGGAGTTCTCGGCGAGTCCGTCCAGTGTACCCAGTCTCCACTGAGCACCCATATATCATCTCTGATGTCAAACACCAATGGATATGGGATCATCCATCGCCCATCTATATGGGTCGAGAAGCTACACGCTAGTCTATTCTGGTATATCGATGCCCCGTCTCGATACACCCACGACTAGGGACTTTGAAGGATGTACTTATGGACTACCATGTCCCCACTAGTATGATCCGAATCATAGTCCAGGTAGTCAAGTACACATCCTAAGGGCTTTACCAACATGTAACAGAGAGACAATAAGTGTACGCGTTAAGGTAAAGAGTAACCAGATAGCATACTATCATATCGAGCAAGAAAGTCATCCCTATATATGTCCAAGCATCCACTACAATATACATCTTATGTATAGTAATGGCCTCTAAGGCATACATATAACTAACAATCTCCCACTTGCACTAGGGTCATCTTATAGCTGTGGTTGTAGTATCTCATACTCAACCATCCCATAAAAGTCTCTCTCTGGGAAAAGGCCTTTGTGAGTGGATCCGCCGTGTTGACCTCTGAGTCTACTCTCCAAACCTCGATCCCCTGGAGATCAACCATCTCCACGATCAGGTGATACTGCCTAAGAATATGTCTGGATCGATGATGGGACGGGCGTTCCTTGGCATAAGCCATAACTCCATTGTCACACAATGGAAGGAACAAAGTTCATCTCATGAACTAATATATACCCAGACTTCCTCTTTGGTAGCAACTTTGGTAGCGATGTATCCAGCCTTTATCGTCTAGTATGCCACGGTATCTAGCTTGGAGCTCTTCCAACATACCGTCCCTTTACTGAGGGTAAAGACAATGCATGTGACTGACATTCAGTCATCCTTATCACTCTGGAACCTTTCCTGTGATTCTCCCCAGGATCAACTGATACCTTCTCAATACAGCTAGTGAGGATCCTAAGGTCCACTTAGATCTATCTCATAGATCCAAACTAAGGATTTAGGAGGTATCACTTTGATCCTATATGGAGAATCCTTGTGATAAGCGGAGATTGACCGAGCGTAGCATAGGAAACTCCTTCCCTATCAAGAGTATGTCATCCACGTACTCTACGAGGATCACCAGCATACTCCCTACTGCCTTTTTTTATATACAAGGTTCATCTACCATTTTGATGATGTCAAACTCTTTGACTAATCTCATCAAAACAGATGTTCCAACTCCGCGATGCCTGCTTTATCACATAAAACATCTTGAATACGTTTCCGCTGCTCCCACTGTCTACGAAGCCCTCTGGCTGTGTACTTATAGACGCTTTCTTCCAAATCATCATTTAGAAAAGCAGTCAAGACACCCAACCGCCAGATATCGTAGTCATGGTATGTAGCCGTAGCAAGTAGGATCTGGATGGACTTAAGCATAGGTACTTAGAAAAGGTTTCATTATAAGCCATAACTGGTCTATAATGCAAACCTTTAATAAGTCTAGCTTTGAAAGTCTCAACTTTTCCATATACACCAAGTAATCTTCTCAAGATATACTTGCTCCTGATGGGGATTTAACCCTTCAGATAAAGCAGCCAAAGTCCATACTTTGTTGGTGTAAAAGGATTCCATCTCAGATCGATAAACATCCAGCCATTCTTACAGAGTCCCACTCCTGATGGCCAGCTTGAAACTAGTTAGGTCATCATCCCATGATGCAATCCTCGCTCCCACTGTCATAGAGAAACCGGAGTATCTCTCAGGTGGTTGAGGAAACCTACTAGATCGGCGGAGAGGCTGAGGTTCGTTGGTTGCTATTGAATCCTTTGGTTCTACCAAATCATCAGATGCAGTTTGTATAGTTGGAACTCTTTCCAGTTCTATCTCATAACCAAAAATTTCTTTACAAGAAAATCCCTTTCACAAAGGTGGCATGCTGAGAAACAAAACATTTTTTTTGTTCCTCGGTTAGGTAGAAGATATTCCCTTGCGAATGCTTGGGATATCCAACAAACTTCTACAGTACTGACTTTGCCTCGAGCTTGTCTGGATTTTGCTTTTTAGACATAGGCCGGACAACCCCAAATCTTAACAAACTTAAGATATGGGCTCTTCCCTTTCCATATCTCATATGAAGTGGTAGGAAACTGATTTGATCGGAACCCTATTCAATAGGTATGCAACTTCATAAGTGCATAACTCCCTAAAAGGAAATAGGAAACTCAGTAGTACTCATCATAGAGCACACCATATCACATAGGGTGTTATTGCTCCGCCCCGATATACCATCGTGCTATGGTGTATACGGAGGAGTAATGCAGAGAGAGAATCTCATTCTCCTTTAGAATAATCCAGGAATTCCGTGCTCAAGTATTCTCCTCCTTGATCACATCAAAGGACATAATACTTATACCCGTATTTTGGTTCTCTACTTCTAACTTATATTCTGTGAATATCTCAAAAATTTCGGACTTGTGTTTCAACAGGAACATATGTCTGAATCTTGAGAGATTATCAGAGAATGTAATGAAGTACAAAGAACAGGTCCTGGCATGTGTAGACAGGGGACCTTACATACATCACTATGTATCAATCCCAAGAGTTTACTAACTCTTTCTCTGTTTCCAATAAACAGAGCTAGGGTCATCTTATCTCTATGACATGACTGGCAAGTTTCACAAGATATAAATTCAAACTAATTTAAATATACATCTTAATGTAACTTCAGCTAGTCGGGTCGCATTGATATGACCTAGTCTACAATGCCTCAAGAAGGATTTGTTCATTTCTGAACTCTTCGTCTTGTGTGTGTTCTGTATACTAAGAACTGTAGTTTGATTTAGAACGTCAATGCTTTTAGATAACATGCCTGAATCGATCAACTCTTGATTTAGGAAATGTTCAAAATATTATCCAACAATACAAAATTATATCCTTCTTTACTAATAAAGAGACTGATATGATTTCGTATATCAGGTTCGGTATCTAATGACATTTGTTCAGAATCAATGTATTCAGGTAATACAGGGTGACAGTGACCAACAAACCTGGCTGCAACATTTGCACCGTTTTCTGTCTCATGAAACTTATCACCCGTTCTCAGTTCTCTACCTTTCTGTAGCCCATGTAACGGATTACATATGCGGGATCCCGATCTGGTATCACATACCCAGGACGTAAAGGATACTGAGAAACAGTTCTCTATAATGAACACACCCGAAGATGATGCATCAACATGCACTCTCTTCGTTTTGGCGGCACGTGAATTCTGGTAATCCCCTAATTCATGCTCTGTCTTATAACATTTATAAGTTGGAGCGGGACCAACGTTCCCCAGCTCAGTATAACAAGCGGGTTCGGTCAATATATCCGTTTTATTATCTTGATTAAGGCGTGACATGGTTGCTACCTGGAGAGAGAGAGAGAAGAAAACACTCTGCGTGCGCTCTTGCAAGATCATATTGGTTATTTTTTTATCTAATCAGGATGGCTCCCACTGTTTTTATCAAATCTTTCTTCAAACCCTAAAAGAAAAGAATAGCCGGGATTAATTACACGCTACAAGTTCGCCAATCTTTCAGCCAGGCCAGTGTCGGTACTTTGAGGGAGGTTCCCCGTGCTTTCGCACGGACCTAATTAAAGTAAACCTCGTTTTCCCAGAGGCGTAACCCCGTTGACACCTTTCTAGACACCTACTTGATCGGCTAATTGTAATGTGTAAAACTCTCCCAGGAGTAACAATTACTCGCAGCGGGTATCGGGATCCAACTATCTCATAGAAGGTATGCAATCTCATTGCAAATTTCAACACTTGAAATTCCCGGTAATTTTGCCCCGAGCACCCTATGATCTTGACGGAGGTCAACAAACCATAGGCTACTAGTCAAGTTCAACCCGCCATTTCTTGATTGAATCAAACCCACCCGCACGACCCTTGACGGAGGTCAACAAGGCCGTACGACTACCCTAATCCAATCTGCATCATATGCATAAGCAGATAAATACTGGTTAGCTATTGCACACTACGCCTTGACGGAGGTCAACAAACGTAGCACGAATACTAAGTAGGACTTATCTGAAATGACGGAGGGCTACGACAGGTTTTTCTGAAAACCTATTGTGTAATGAACTTGATATCGTTGTAGAATCAAATGATTTTAAAATGGAGTGTTTTTTAGGCTTTTCTAGTTTTGCTAAAGGGGTCACTCCCGGTGAAGGGATCGTCGGCCCTTTCCTCATCGAATAAGATGCAGGATATATCATATATACCACTGTGCAAAGCAAGAACTATAGGAGCAATCAAAAGACAAACCGAGGGGTGTAGCATCTGCCAGTTATTGCTAAAGGGGTCACTCCCGGTGAAGGGATGTCGGCCCTTTCCTTATCGAATAAGGTGCAGGATGTTCTACAAGGAACACCGCGATGCAAAGCAAGAACTGTAGCTACCTGTTTTTGAAAATTCGATTCTACAACATCTTTTAGGTTTCTTTTATTTCATTAATCATATTAATGAAGTCCCATCATTTAAGTCACCTAAACATCACAGATAAATACGACGTACACTTATGACATCCGCATTCGCCTCGATGTCCCCTCGTGCACCGTTAGGTTAGGTAACTAACGGCAGAGCGGGGCAGGGCTAGCGCGGGTGTAAAATATAAGCAACGTCTATATAATATAACATATATACTATATACAGTATCTATCATCGCATATCAAATGATCACATCACAGATATCGCAGCAGAAGAAACATATGAAATATTGGATATACTAGGACGTCCGTGTTTTCAATACGAGCCTGCATAAAACACGGATTCCACGGTCGCGATGAATAGCCAAACCCACAACCCTAGACCCCTACGAGAGCGGAAAGCAACCCTACCAATTCTAAAGTTAGGAGACCTAGACTCGACTCCTCGAGTTGGTCTCCCACTGGACTCTAGAACCCGGTTACTTGTGCTCTCCTCCTTGGGTCTATCCTAATGCGGAAAAGTAAGTAATATACAAATGGTGACAGCTACCTCAACCCGGAAGTGCCCCAATAAAAGAATATTACATACATTTAATTTTACATGAATGAAAATAAAAAACCCCATCTCACATAAAACCCCCGGCTATTCAAAACGCGACGATCCAATATAACATATCCAGCAACACATAACATCACAAGTCATCAACGTAAGTAAATGTGAGCATCCCAATTGTCGTTGACATATAGCAACGAAACCGGCGATATCACATATTACACTTACGGTCGCAGAAAAGAAAGTGTAAAACTACAACAGTTGGAATCCGCAACCTCCTTAGACATCGCATGCCTAACAGTTATAAACCCCGCATTTTAGTCTCTATATCGAAAACACTTTTCAATATCAAGTCAGGCAATTCAACAAGATTCCCGACATCTTGAACGAATGCTCGTCGCAAACTTTAGTAAACGGCCGCACCCCCGATACCGTCGACGAAGTGCACTAAGGCGGAACACCGCTGCCGCGAGCATCCTAACGGATGCTTTTGGCTACGCGGTTCTCCTACAGTCACTTGGTCGGGGCTATGGGGCATGGCTGTCTATTAAGTTTACCGGCGAGTATCCGCGTACGCTACGTGATTGCGACGGACTTTTGATCACATCAAAATTCCATGGCAACGAATCAAGTGAGACTAAAGTGCTAGATTTATAACATCCAAATCAGTTATCTCATAACTACTTTTGGATTCCAAATATTGTATCACATTCCAGATAAATAGAAAATGTTAAACTTTCCGATCGAACAATCAAACACCCAAGTTTTCCCGAAACAGCTCAACACATGAAATAAGTTTAAAAACATCCACTTCATGCCACAGTACCAACGGTCCAGCCGTAGAAGGGTCAAGCCAACGCCTCACATGTGGCACGCCGTACTGCCCCAAACCCTAAGGTTCAAAGGGCAGTTCAAGACGGTCACATAATCGAGTTAAGGTTTATTGTCTTCTAGAGGGTCCATCGCGTTACTTGCACAACTTGGAACGTTCTTAAACCACGGAAAAATCCAACACTTGGAAATTTCCCGGCAGGGGAAAAAGTGGGTATTTATATCCGGTCGAAATTTTTAACATATTCTAAAATTACCCGGAAAAACACATAGACAAAATTAAACAATCCGATCAAATCATCGAATCCCCAAAACAACCCAGAAAAACTCAACTGTTGAGTATCAATTAAAAATTCCCATAAAATACAGCATGTATAGACGGACATTACTGTTGAAAGCACGTGGCAGAATTCACCAATATGGCCACGGAACCGCCGCCCAAGCCAGGGGGGGCCGCGGTTCCGCGGCGCAATAATCGATTTGGGATCATGTGCTTCAAAGTAACTCTTACAAAACCCTGCTGAATTTTTTGACAATTTTTAATTAGGAAAAATTCACTGTTTCAGAAAATGTACAGAGAGGGTTAAAAGTTAGGGTTTCGGGGTTCGATCGGATTTCTAACATCGTCTACACTTCGCCGAAAGCTCTAGCTAGGCTCTGATACCACTGAAGGGTTCCTCAGCCGCTACCTTTTACGCATGCCCCCTCGCGAGGACTACAACCCGCCGGAACACCTTCCGGTCTCGGGACACCGTGGGGATAAGAGCCTTTGCTTCGCCACACTGTCACATAGTGAGAACCCCCCATAGGTCGACATCCAATGCCAAGTAGCTCTGATACCACTGTAGGGTTCCTAAGCACACTCAAGAGGTTCCACAAGGCATCAACCATGCCAAATTCAAATTTTTAGGTGCCGAGAAACCCTGATATAGATCGTTAACTAGAGGATAGGCGAAAATAAATGCAAGCAAACTACTTTGCTACTAAGTGAATGGAATTACAACCTTTGTAGATCCGGTCCTCCACTTCTAAAGCTTCGTGTTGACGTCCCTCCGCTGCGATCATCAGATCCCGGACTCTAGCGATGGTTTTCTCGGAGAAATGATCGGGCTAGGTCATTGACTTCGAGGCCGAAGATGATCTACGTCGGGGAGACTCAAACTCAAGCTATTCCTTCACTTGGTGAAAAACTTTATGAAGAGGACACCCTAGACTACATGGCAAGTAGTAGAGGATGAAGAAATATGAAGTGGGTTCACTTTAGAATTGGATTTCTCACTCTTTTTCTCGTGGCACCATTGGAGCTAGCAAGCTTTTGTGAACTTGATGAAGGAGAAGAAGAAGAATTGAATTATTAGAATAATTATCCAAATGAAACTTATCCAATAAATAATGGCACCATGGTTGAGTTAAGTCCTCATGCTTAACTCATGTAGAGAATTAACCAAAGCATTAGGTTAAGGGTTGGGTTAACTAATATCTTATACAAATGACAAAAGAGTTGACTTTGTCAATGTTTATCAAGCTTCATGAAGCTTGATAACTTTGACCAAAGTCACACTCTTTTGTTATATGCTAGGAAAATAGTAAACCCTAATTTAACCTTGATTTGGTTCAATTCTCATACACTCAACTTGTTTGTATCATCAAGCATGATACAAACATGTACACTTGCATATATCACATATAAACAAAGTGCACATTCAAGTGAGAAAATCAATCTTAAGTGAACCAATACTAGTTAACGTAAATTAATATATCAAATATATAATTATACATTAAATTATTAAATCAACACTTGATTTAACGATCCGGTCATATTGCATATAACCGACTAATATCAATAGTAACAACTTATCGAATCAACACTTGATCTGATAACCCATTTATATCGCATACAACCGATCAATGTCACATCTCGCGAGAATAGAATACAGTATCACATACAGGTATTATTCTCGGTCTCGCACATATCTCATATGCGCTCCTATTTCGTTTCGCTTGAGCCAGGAAACCCCTGTGTAGGACTCTAAAGACTCATCAATACGCCGGCAGTAGGTGTTGATCATATCAAACACCCACAAGCCGCAAGCGGTCTGCTAAACGTAACGGCCACCCGGGTATTGGGCGACCAGAAGATCAACGAGCAAGCCCGCTCACACTCCTGTGAATCCGACCAGTAACACTACCGTACAGTCCGGTTTGTTCGCCGATATGTCGCATATCTCGTCTAGGGGTGGTAAACGTCAGACCCCAATAACTCGATAAGTCGTGTCGATATGAGGCTCATAACGGGTCGAGAAACTACTAGTAACACTTACCAGTAAATCCCTAAAGCAGCCTTGGCCAAGGACTTCCTGTTATAGCCAATCGAGCACGGCGCAACATCAACTCCATATACCGGGAGAGACGAAACCCCGCCTATCGCTCAATGCCTCCATGTGACTCGGGACTGTACCCAAAAACCACCGTTTTGCACGCCCTCTTGGACGTGGTAAGGTAGAAATCAAAGCAAAATGGGAATCACAGAAGACTCTATGACGATCTCGGGTATACAGACTAACCTGTACCAGTATCACCAGAGAACTGCCATCTGATGTAAGGTATAATACCATCTGGGAGTTCTCGGCGAGTCCTTCCAGTGTACCCAGTCTCCACTGAGCACCCGTATATCATCTCTGATGTCATACACCAATGGATATGGGATCATCCATCGCCCATCTATATGGGTCGAGAAGCTACACGCCAGTCTACTCTGGTATATCGATGCCCCGTCTCGATACACTTACGACTAGGGACTTTGAAGGATGTACTTATGGACTACCATGTCCCCACTAGTATGATCCGCATCATAGTCCAGGTAGTCAAGTACACATCCTAAGAGATTTACCAACATGTAACAGAGAGACAATCAGTGTACACGTTAAGGTAAAGAGTAACCAGATAGCATACTATCATATCGAGCAAGAAAGTCATCCCTATATATGTCCAAGCATCCACTACAATATACATCCTATGTATAGTAATGGCCTCTAGGGCGTACATATAACTAACATCTTGCAACTGACCTTTCAACTCTTTATGCTCTGCCGGGGCCATCCGATAAGGCGGTATGGAAATAGGCCCCGTGCCGGGAATCAAGTCAATGCAGAAAACAACATCGCGCTCAGGCGGTAGCCCAGGAAGCTCGTCAGGGAAAACATCAGGGAACTCACGATCAATCGGATCCTGGTCCAACAGAACGTCTTTAAGTCTATTATTGCAAAAATAGGCTAGAAATCCCTGACATCCCTTCCTCAAAAGCTGTCCAGCGCGAAGAGAAGAAATCAAACTGTGAGGGGCGGCACCACAGTCCCCCTGCACAACAAAAGCCGACTCGCCGGGAAAACAAAACCTAACTGTCTTCTCGAGGCAGTCTACAGACGCATAGCACGTGGCTTACCAATCCATGCTCATAAGAACGTCGAAGTCCAACATCTCAAGAAGGATCAAGTCGACAGGCAACTCTCTCTCGCCAATACGGACAACACACGATCGGAACACGTGTCTAGCAATAAACGACTCGCCCATAGGGGTGGTCAGAGCAAGCGGCTGATCAAGCAAACCAGACTCTCTACCCAAACTCAGCACGAAGTGTGTGGAAACGTACGAGTGCGTGGATCCCGGATCAAACAACACGTGTGCGTCGACAGAACATACTGAAAGGGTACCTGAGACCACTGCATTGGACGCCTGCGCGTCCTGATGCGTCAAAGCGAAAACCTGTGCATGTCCTCTACCTGCGACTTGTTGTCCCCTACTAGCAACTGGATGTACTCTGCCGGCGGCTGTCTTTCCTCAGCTTCGGCCACCTCGTCTTCTATGAGCAAACCCTCCGCGACCACGACCTCTCTGTACATGAGTCTGACGAGGAGCAACAGTAGGTACAATAGGCAACGCCCTCTGGGGTGAAGAAGGTGGAAGTGTGACATGTAGAACGGCTGTCTCGCCCTCACGTGGCTCCGGACAATCTCGCACACGATGATAAGTACTCCCGCATCGGAAACATCTAGATGGTGCCGGCTGACCCTCCTGGGGATAAGAGCTGAATTACTGATCTCGTCTCGATCCTCCGCTACCCCCGTACCTAAACGGAACCTGTCGCGGCGCCTAAACGGCTGTCTCTATGCTGACGTATCTATACGAACTCTCTTCGGCCCTGGAACTACCGAAGTCTCAGCAAGGCGCTCCTCGACTAATAGGGCTGCGTCTACAGCTGCTGCATAAGTCTCGCAACGCTGTGCGCAGATCGTAAGGAATATTAGGGTAAGCAAGCATCGAACAAACCTCTTGACTCGCATCTCCTCAGTAGCCACTAAATACGGGGCATAAATAGATAGCTCGGTGAACTGCACATCATACTCAGCCACCGTCATATCCGGCGTCTGGCGTAATGACTCGAACCTGCGCGCTCGGGCATCCCTGACACTCCAGGGAAGGAAACGAGCTCGAAATACCGTCACAAACTCGGTCCAGGTCATTGGAGGAAGACTTGCTGCTCTGCCCTTCTCTACCGACTCGCACCACTTCTGCGCAAGACCTTCCAAGAGAAAGCTCGCGAACTCCACCCATCTCACATCTGAGCATCTGAGTGAACGACATATCCGGGCTATCCTATCGATAAATGACTATGGGTCCTCGGCTACATCGGTGCCTGTGAAGACCGGAGACTTCAGCCTCATAAACTCCGATAGCGATATTGTAATAACCTCTATAGTTGCTGGTGCAACTGCCTGTACAGTAGGTATGTAACGTCTTCAAAATAATAAAATATGATTTTTGGGAAATTTTATAATTTAATATTATTTTAATGAATATTTTAATATTCTGGTATAATTAAATACAGATAAATGGGGAAAAATTATGGAAAATTCTAAAATAAGGTATTTTAAGGAATTGCTTCGTTTTCTGTGCATGCCCCCATTTCCTCTAGTTTTGACCCTGAGTATGTCTAGTTTTGACTGATTCCATCTAGGGTGAAATCTGGGTTGATTTTCCTATGTTGGTGTATAATTTGGGACTTGTTTTAGCATGGATTTTGGTATTTGGTGATTCATTCCTGTCGGGTGGCGTTTGGACGTCAACGACAAGTGGATTTTGATTGTGTTTACATGCGAGTCGATAGGTTTTTACCTATGCGGGTAGCGTGTGCTATTTTGGTTTCCGATGTGATTTTCATGTGCTTTAGCATTGTGATATACTTGTAGGTACCCCGCGTGATGTTGAGGCAAAGGAGGTGAAGATAGCGACATCGGCTTTGGCACACGAGGAGCAATGTGAGTAGATTTATATCTGTGGGGAGAAGTCGGGTGGATGGCGTATAGCACCCCCGCAGTCCGTGGTGATGTATACGAATACGTATACACACGAATATTTTTTATGTGTTGTTTAGGGTTATTGATGGTAATAATGATATTTTGATGATAAGAATATATTGGTTTAGTTTAGTGCGAACCCTAGAGTAGTGGTTGCACTCACACATACATTTACACACATACTTGCATTCATTCTTTCATTTATTAGAGTGCATATGATGGTGCGTATATCTACACATGGGTATGGGACTATGTGTTTATATACTGGATTTGAGGATAGTATTTGGGATTTGAGATGAGTCAATGAGATTGGGCTTGAGGCCAGGAGATCGGTGATGTGATTTGGTTCGTATTGAGATACGACACGATGTTTTAGCGGGTCTTTTGACGTAGTGATTCTTACACCTGCATGCATACATAGAGGGTATCAATATTGTACTAGACGTAGATCAGTACCCCGATCATGACATTTGATAAAGAGGATACCAGATAAATAGTATGATGAATGTGATATTGACCCGTACCCATATTTGGGATGCCGTACGACGGATTTACGTACAAGCTATATTTTGATGATTGATCCGCACTCTTGACTTGGGATGTCTGATTATAGATAAGGTATCGGATATGATATTATTGAGACGGGATCACCGACTAATATATATACATGTATGTATATGTATCGACTCAGATGTTAGGCGGTTTCCTCACCCATAGCTCTACTTGTTAGTTCAGCCGTATAGTTTAGGATGGTTGTTAGATTAGATTAGACTCCTACCTATTTCAAAAACTAACGAATCGTGGGTATTTTAAAAGACAGCCCAAGGGATCCTACGGATATTTCAAAAGACGTATCTTTTCATAAAAACACCGTAGCCCTTATTTTCAAAACCCCATGATTCGTGTTATTTCAAAAGGCACCAATTGTAGAGGTTATTTTAGATTAATGCAGATTAGTTATAGTTGCGTCTAGTATTCAGCTTCCGCTCATTATTGTGGTTCGCATCGCATCGCATGCTTATATTATGTTTCATACTCCATTATTGATGTTATGCTGTTAGGACACCAGCACCATTACCGATGATGCGTATGTACCACGTACACTTACTTGCCGGCTCACACACATCTTCATCGGTAATTGCCATGTCACGTACACCTTAGAAAATATTATTGCATCGACATAGGTTGTTAGCTAATAATTTAGACATGATATTAGTGTACTTGCATTATATGCTAGATTAGACGTTGTAATTATTAGTTGTTACATCATGCATGTTATTATTCTTGGATTTTTATGCCTGTATGCACTGTTTACATGCTATTGAGGATTGGATTCGGATTTCCATGAGATTTTCTGGATTTGGGGGAAAACCGCAAAACTTATATAAACTTCTTTTCTCTCTTTAAAATAAAAAGTGCGGTTTTCCCATGATGTATGAGTCGTCCACCATGAGTTTGCTGATGGATTTGGAAACCCGATTCGAGGAGACGGATGAACCGTTTCGGGTACATGGTGGACCCGGTAAGGTACCCCGGGGCAAGAAGCGCGTGGTGATGACGATGTGAGCCTGGCAGGGGAGCACTACCTACCGGTGATTTTACCCGACGCGTCGGATATCCGGAGGATACCGTCGTGGTCTTGAGATGGATGGTAGGGGCCGGTCTGGACTGACGGCGCCCTAGATATTATGATTGAGACATTGGGATTTCGAGATTTCGAGGTACAGAGATTGTGATACAGAGATATCGAGATATTGGGATTACGTTTTGTGCCGATGCTAGGCACTGTTTTATGCTGATTTCATTATGATACCTCAACTAAAAATACAAGGGAAATCTCACTAAATTATGAAAACAGTTTCTTCATTTACATGTATTCTGCTTTCATGCATTCATACCTCATATTCATGACATACTATTACCTGAGGCACTAGCACGAGCACTTGGCACTACATTCACGTATAGAGATTACATTGCCAGTTTAGCATGCTTCAGCTTTATTCATATTGAGGTTTCTTTATATCTGATCGTATTGACCTAGGTTGGGTCATGCATTCGATCTCTGCTTGTAGATATCTTTCTATTCACGAGTTGGCAACTCACCCCCGTTGTGCCCCAGTTCTTGCAGGTTTGCCGTACAGTTCTATAGCGGCATTTCTGGCACACTGCTTCCTTTTGGGTGATTTGCTTGGATAGGTGGGTTCTTTTGTATCAGAACCGCCGTTGTATTTATATTATTCATTGTATCTAGAATATCCATCAACCAAAACTCGTATATTGTTTCAGACCTAGACTAGTGATGTATTATTCGACCATAGAGTCGCGCTTAGTAGTGTTGCGGTTTTCTTGTTGCTTTTGAGCTTTCTTTTGGATTTGATCCTCGCCACTTGGCGTTGTATATTATTGTTGCATGTGGTGGTGACCGTCGATTGACGAAGAGCTAGCTCCCGCTTGGGGATGCCTTTATCATTGCATATATTGTTATCCTTGTTATACCCCATTCGGGGCCAGTTTTACAAAAGAAACTCTGCCGAAATTTTTAGAAAAGACTGTACTGTTTTTAAAAATGCATATTCGGCTTAGTTATTTAAAAACCTTGATTTCAAACATGTTTTTCTTCACTTTTTTAAACCAGTTTCTTTACTTATTCTTAAAAATGTTTTTAGATTTCTGGGCTTTTGGCTTACTTGGATCAGATGGAGTCCTATAGACTTCATATGGTTCAGGGGCCAGTCACGTGCTCTTTCGGGTCGTGACAAAGTTGGTATCAGAGCGCTAGGTTGACCTTGGTTCGAGTCTAAGTTTGACTATGTGGAGCCTAGGGCGTTTATATATATACGGAACTTAGGCTTGACCTTACGGAACTTAGACTTGGTCGAGGGGGTATTAGACCCGAACTTTCGTCGTGTAGGATGACCCTTGGTTGATGGAATAGGTAACTAAAGTAGAGTGACGTACCGTTGGTATGTTCCGCGGCATACTTACGACACGCCACTCCGCTTAAGGAACCTTAGGATGTACATATTTTCGAGATCAGTGATCCTCTTTATATCCAGGATTATACATCCATTTGAGATCCCCGATTCTATTAGTTTCATGATCATACCTTTATTGATGCTGTTCCTTTCCATGATCATGTATCCACTTTGGATCTGTTGTTTCCTTTCTTGCCATTGATGTGCTCTCCTTGATACTCGATTGAGGTTCCTGTCACCATGTTTGAGGGCAGTTTGGGCTGCTGCTAGGGTTACGGCCGGTGTGAGCTCGTTTGGTACGAGGGCCGACCATTGTGTTTTCTGGTGACATGGGAACGTCTCGAGTTAGTGTTGGTGATTGTGACCTCTAGTGGAGGCGAGTGCTTGGTCTTGCACCGGATGATCGGGCCATTGTTAGAGCTGCCAGTTGAGAGAGGACTGTTGATGTACAGCATACCTTAGAGATTGTGATGTCGCCTACCGTGCAGACAGATGGACCAGCTGTTGCTGAGATTGACAGGATGTCGCTTCCGAAGCTTACGAGCTGAGATTGCCGTAGCTTTCAGGCAGATATGAGACAGATGATAGTTAGTCTACCCGATTTGAGAGACGAAGGTGATTCGTCCGATTTTGCGCCGGAGCGGGCCCTGATGAGTTGAAGATTTCCAGTGTGGAGAGTCTTACTCAGATCTAGAGCAGACCGACTCAGAGATGACCGCCTATGTATTGCCTTTCCTGGAGGATTGAGGCGCTGTTCGACGTACAGGCGAATAAGCCAGTTGCTGCTGCAAATGACGAGATGTCGCCCAGATGGTTGGAGCTACTGCAGCGTGAGCATATACTTAGAGAGATGATAGCGAGTCGCTAGTCACCTGAGGATGAATGACTAGGACAGGTGGTTCGTTTGTTTACCGATGCGAGGTCATCAGATAGATTGTTTCCAGCTAGAGACGACTTCACGCAGGTTCGTTGAGAGTCGATAGAGACGATCGAATGTCAGGAGCCCATTTTCCAAGTTTAAAGTATACGGAAAGACATGCAGGTGATTCTATGGACTCTCTAGAAGAATGAAATCCTAACTCGACTTAATGACCGTGTGAAAGCCTTTGAACCTTCGGATTTGCGGCGGTTCCTCGGCGCCATTAGTGAGGCTTGGGTTTGCCCTTCTACGGCTGGACCACCGACGCTGTGGCATGTACTCGATACTATTAAACTGTACCCATGATGTGATCTCTTGGGGGATTATGAGGATCTGACGAGTCGATCGGATGGTTCGACATCTTTCGGATATCGTGATGGGACACTGCTTGGGAGACTCCAGATGCGAGCGTAGCCGTCGGAGCGCAGTTCGTGTAGCCACGATGAGTTAAGTCCGAATCAGTCGAATTGAGCAAGGTGGAGTAAAGAGTTCGTACGAGATTTCGACGAGATGAAGTCCCACTCCGCTGACATTAGAGATGTGATATGCACCCCGAGGCGTGGTATATGGATGTATCTTCCAGAGAGAAGCGCGATAGGTATGCAGCCGTTCCGGAATAAGCTTTAGCTTCAGCATTGGATGATGACTTCCGGGCATTTCGGCAGGATTGAGATTTGAGAAAGGAACCTCGACAGGACCTTTCTGCAGTACGTTACGAGAAGACCTAGACCAGGAGTGGTCGTATTGCGCACACCCAGCAGGACAGAGTTCGGCATTGTCGACGAGGTAGTTGACCATGTTCGGATAAAGGAACTTACCCAGATGCGTTGCAGATTGATCAGGGACGGACGAGTGATGAGTATTCCTCCGATGGTTGGGACGTGTTCCCGAGGACCTGTTCGGCCTGACATCCTCTACAGAATGATGAAGCTACAGAATATGCGATTTCGAGTCCGTGCGAGAGACTTCAGATTGACCGTGGCCGAGAACAGTGCAGTGCGTAGTAGCTTGGCGTGACGTCATAGTGGACGACGATAGAGACAGTTGGAACAAGAGGTTCGTGTGAGACACTGATGAGCTGTCATTGCTTCCCGTCGAGACTAGAGACCTGATATGCTTACAGAGACGTTGGAATGTGATCAGTTTCCGAGAAAATATTGTGCTGAGGACACAGGTGTTTTTGAGCGAGAAGAGGTTGTGTAGGAAGCCAGCCTCTGTACAGATCGGCATAGGCATGATCGGAAGAGACCTTGAGCAGGATTCCTTCCAGGACATTGCTGCAATGATGTTTGCACCCAGGATCAGATGTGTGACGTGCTTTCAGAGAGCCAGAGGCCGACGCCAGTGATACGCTGCCTTACGAGCGGTCGTGAGGATTGACCGAAAGGTGACCAGGAAAGTGCCAGAACGGAATCGTTCCTGTCAGTACTCCTGACCGGGCCGATGAGCCGATGGATTGCGAGATTGGTAATCTACAGGAAAGATCAGGAACCAGAGGCAGAGGACGCCAGCCGCGAGCAAGAGGCAAGTAGATATCTTGCGCAGCTAGCATCGGATGTTCCGGTACCTTCTCGACCCTGAAGGATGGTATACCGACGACGGTAATTATGATTTGTGATTTTGTGATTTGATTATCACGTATCCGTTGCTTTGGATTTCGGTATTTTGGGCGATCTATTCACATGATTTAGTCTTGATGACTGAGTTTCATGATATTTGATTTTGTGCACCATGGTTGCACCTACTGGGTATTTATACCTTGTACATAGTTATTACTCTTGAGCTGTTGATTGCGATTTCATGCCTATTTTATGCTGGTGATTTGATTTACGCTTCCAGCAGAGTTTCATGTAATTTTAGTGTTTTGATTTTGCACTCGGTATAGCTTATATGTGCTTGTAGTGTATCGATATGTGTTTTGTGCCCGCAGCTGCACACGTTTATGATTTTCTTCATATCTGGATACACTTGGTGTTGCTGCTTACGTATTTGAGTTATTGCTTGGTATTTGTGCATGGGATGCACCAGTTCTATACTTCGTGCATTTGTCGCACCAGTTTTATGTTTCTTGCGTTTATCGCATCAGATTTATATTTCGTGCCTTTGTTGCACCGGATTTATATTTTGTGCATTACGATTGCACCTGACTTCGATTTGATGCCTTTCGGTATGTCGATTTTGATTGTGATATTGATGTGGATTCTTGCACTCCGTGCTTTTGACTGGACTTACGCATATTCGACGTTGCTATTGGATTTTGTGATTCCGTGCATATTGAGTGCGCAGGGTCTAGATTTTCATTCGTGCATGATGGATGCACCGATTTGGATTTTCGCGCATGTTGGGCGCATGTTTTGAGATACGATTTTGGGGCACACCAGATGCACTAAATCGAGATTCTTCGTGCATGTCAGATGCACCTGTTTTGGCTGCCAGGCACACGTTGCCTATGACAGATGCTTCGTGCACACCCGTTGCACCTAGATGTTGTTTTGTGCACATGTTTAGCACATATATGGATTTTGATTTCCGTGCGCACCAGACGCACAGGGTGGTGTTATGTGATTTTTGGGATTTATTCCTTTTGGAGCAGTACATTTTTATGATGTTGGATATTTGCTTTCATACTGAGCAGGACTAGTCAGTGGGCAGTACCTGGATATATTTTGCATGCATCGATAGTTATCGAAGGGATTTCCGAAAAGCGAGCTATAGTCTCAGTATATACCTACGTGTCCGATATGACACGAAACGTTTTAAAAACAAGGAAACCCTTCTAAACTGTTTTCAAAACGGCGGAACGTACCTATTAAACAAAGGATATATATACACATATATAGTTATTTTCTTATGAGAAACGTCCGCCACTGTGCAGTGTTACGCGCATCGCACATCGACTTAAAAAGATTTGGCATACATTTGCATCAGCTATTTACATGTATAGATTGGATGTCTACATGTATAGTCTTGGTCCATATCATATTGATTTTGTATTGGATTTGACATTGTGTCGTTACCATGACTCCGATGATTGCGGATGCTTGATGGAGTGTTGCATTTGAGTTATCTGCTCAGTACTCATGCGCATGCATTGCGCTATGATGTTTTATGTATAGATGATTTCGGAGCCCCGATGACTTGGAATTTGTATTGAAATATTTTAGTATTTGGGGGTTTAAATTTAAATTCGGGGACCGAATTTCTTTAAGGGGGGTAGATTGTAACGTCTTCAAAATAATAAAATATGATTTTTGGGAAATTTTATAATTTAATATTATTTTAATGAATATTTTAATATTCTGGTATAATTAAATACAGATAAATGGGGAAAAATTATGGAAAATTCTAAAATAAGGTATTTTAAGGAATTGCTTCGTTTTCTGTGCATGCCCCCATTTCCTCTAGTTTTGACCCTGAGTATGTCTAGTTTTGACTGATTCCATCTAGGGTGAAATCTGGGTTGATTTTCCTATGTTGGTGTATAATTTGGGACTTGTTTTAGCATGGATTTTGGTATTTGGTGATTCATTCCTGTCGGGTGGCGTTTGGACGTCAACGACAAGTGGATTTTGATTGTGTTTACATGCGAGTCGATAGGTTTTTACCTATGCGGGTAGCGTGTGCTATTTTGGTTTCCGATGTGATTTTCATGTGCTTTAGCATTGTGATATACTTGTAGGTACCCCGCGTGATGTTGAGGCAAAGGAGGTGAAGATAGCGACATCGGCTTTGGCACACGAGGAGCAATGTGAGTAGATTTATATCTGTGGGGAGAAGTCGGGTGGATGGCGTATAGCACCCCCGCAGTCCGTGGTGATGTATACGAATACGTATACACACGAATATTTTTTATGTGTTGTTTAGGGTTATTGATGGTAATAATGATATTTTGATGATAAGAATATATTGGTTTAGTTTAGTGCGAACCCTAGAGTAGTGGTTGCACTCACACATACATTTACACACATACTTGCATTCATTCTTTCATTTATTAGAGTGCATATGATGGTGCGTATATCTACACATGGGTATGGGACTATGTGTTTATATACTGGATTTGAGGATAGTATTTGGGATTTGAGATGAGTCGATGAGATTGGGCTTGAGGCCAGGAGATCGGTGATGTGATTTGGTTCGTATTGAGATACGACACGATGTTTTAGCGGGTCTTTTGACGTAGTGATTCTTACACCTGCATGCATACATAGAGGGTATCAATATTGTACTAGACGTAGATCAGTACCCCGATCATGACATTTGATAAAGAGGATACCAGATAAATAGTATGATGAATGTGATATTGACCCGTACCCATATTTGGGATGCCGTACGACGGATTTACGTACAAGCTATATTTTGATGATTGATCCGCACTCTTGACTTGGGATGTCTGATTATAGATAAGGTATCGGATATGATATTATTGAGACGGGATCACCGACTAATATATATACATGTATGTATATGTATCGACTCAGATGTTAGGCGGTTTCCTCACCCATAGCTCTACTTGTTAGTTCAGCCGTATAGTTTAGGATGGTTGTTAGATTAGATTAGACTCCTACCTATTTCAAAAACTAACGAATCGTGGGTATTTTAAAAGACAGCCCAAGGGATCCTACGGATATTTCAAAAGACGTATCTTTTCATAAAAACACCGTAGCCCTTATTTTCAAAACCCCATGATTCGTGTTATTTCAAAAGGCACCAATTGTAGAGGTTATTTTAGATTAATGCAGATTAGTTATAGTTGCGTCTAGTATTCAGCTTCCGCTCATTATTGTGGTTCGCATCGCATCGCATGCTTATATTATGTTTCATACTCCATTATTGATGTTATGCTGTTAGGACACCAGCACCATTACCGATGATGCGTATGTACCACGTACACTTACTTGCCGGCTCACACACATCTTCATCGGTAATTGCCATGTCACGTACACCTTAGAAAATATTATTGCATCGACATAGGTTGTTAGCTAATAATTTAGACATGATATTAGTGTACTTGCATTATATGCTAGATTAGACGTTGTAATTATTAGTTGTTACATCATGCATGTTATTATTCTTGGATTTTTATGCCTGTATGCACTGTTTACATGCTATTGAGGATTGGATTCGGATTTCCATGAGATTTTCTGGATTTGGGGGAAAACCGCAAAACTTATATAAACTTCTTTTCTCTCTTTAAAATAAAAAGTGCGGTTTTCCCATGATGTATGAGTCGTCCACCATGAGTTTGCTGATGGATTTGGAAACCCGATTCGAGGAGACGGATGAACCGTTTCGGGTACATGGTGGACCCGGTAAGGTACCCCGGGGCAAGAAGCGCGTGGTGATGACGATGTGAGCCTGGCAGGGGAGCACTACCTACCGGTGATTTTACCCGACGCGTCGGATATCCGGAGGATACCGTCGTGGTCTTGAGATGGATGGTAGGGGCCGGTCTGGACTGACGGCGCCCTAGATATTATGATTGAGACATTGGGATTTCGAGATTTCGAGGTACAGAGATTGTGATACAGAGATATCGAGATATTGGGATTACGTTTTGTGCCGATGCTAGGCACTGTTTTATGCTGATTTCATTATGATACCTCAACTAAAAATACAAGGGAAATCTCACTAAATTATGAAAACAGTTTCTTCATTTACATGTATTCTGCTTTCATGCATTCATACCTCATATTCATGACATACTATTACCTGAGGCACTAGCACGAGCACTTGGCACTACATTCACGTATAGAGATTACATTGCCAGTTTAGCATGCTTCAGCTTTATTCATATTGAGGTTTCTTTATATCTGATCGTATTGACCTAGGTTGGGTCATGCATTCGATCTCTGCTTGTAGATATCTTTCTATTCACGAGTTGGCAACTCACCCCCGTTGTGCCCCAGTTCTTGCAGGTTTGCCGTACAGTTCTATAGCGGCATTTCTGGCACACTGCTTCCTTTTGGGTGATTTGCTTGGATAGGTGGGTTCTTTTGTATCAGAACCGCCGTTGTATTTATATTATTCATTGTATCTAGAATATCCATCAACCAAAACTCGTATATTGTTTCAGACCTAGACTAGTGATGTATTATTCGACCATAGAGTCGCGCTTAGTAGTGTTGCGGTTTTCTTGTTGCTTTTGAGCTTTCTTTTGGATTTGATCCTCGCCACTTGGCGTTGTATATTATTGTTGCATGTGGTGGTGACCGTCGATTGACGAAGAGCTAGCTCCCGCTTGGGGATGCCTTTATCATTGCATATATTGTTATCCTTGTTATACCCCATTCGGGGCCAGTTTTACAAAAGAAACTCTGCCGAAATTTTTAGAAAAGACTGTACTGTTTTTAAAAATGCATATTCGGCTTAGTTATTTAAAAACCTTGATTTCAAACATGTTTTTCTTCACTTTTTTAAACCAGTTTCTTTACTTATTCTTAAAAATGTTTTTAGATTTCTGGGCTTTTGGCTTACTTGGATCAGATGGAGTCCTATAGACTTCATATGGTTCAGGGGCCAGTCACGTGCTCTTTCGGGTCGTGACAAGGTACCATCGCGGTCCCCGTAACGGTTGGAACTACCTCTGGTCGCTGCGCTCGAAGCGTCTCGATTAACGACCCTATCATCTGGCGCATCTCCTGCATACCGGCCCCTAGCATGGCGATCTGATCTGTCGAAGGAGGAACAGTCTGCTCTGGTACAACGGGTGTACTTCCCGGGTCAGTCCTCTTCTCAGACGAGTCAACTCTAATCTCGGCTCTCGCGACCGCTCTCTGCACCCTCGTAGTCTTTGGTGGCATAATAGCTGAAAAGAAAGTAGGATTCGATAAGGATACGGAAATCGAATCACAAGAATGTATATAATCACGGAGGAATTTCAACTAATAAGTCCTAAGGTCACTTAGGCGGAGTACCGTGTCGTGAGCATGCCGCGGAACATACACACGGTACGCCACTCTGCTTCAGCTACCTACTCCATCATACCAGGGTCATCCTACACTCCGAAAGGTAAAACCTACGCTCTGATACCAACTTTGTCACGACCCAAAGTTCGGCCCGTGACCGGCACTTAACCACGTAACGTCTACAGGCGTAACGCGATCAAGTAAGCCGAAACCCAGAAATCAAAACCATTAAAATAGTGAGTGAAGAAAACATGAGTTTTAAACATTTAGAAAACCTTGAGTAGTTTAGTAAAAATCTTTAAAGTTTAAGTTATTTTCTTAAAAATTTTGGCAGCACCGCCTTTGTAAAAACCAGCCCCGAAAACGGGTACAAAACATGATATAAGTAAAATGACTGATAATAAGAATATAACATTCCCAAATGGGACAAATCACGCCCAACGGCGGAAACAATCACTACAAAAATACTATACGACGCCGTAGCGAAGAAATGAACAATATAAGTAAAACAGCATAAAAGATGATACTACACAAATAAAGTCGGCTCATACGAGCTCGACACCAGAGTAAAAAATAATATACAATATCGTCCTCACAAATGGTCTCTAAGTCCATACATGAAATAGTAGATTGAGAGTACTAGATACAATAGTGTATACAACTGGAAAATAAACGGATACCGCAAAAACCCACCTATAAGCAAGGGCTCACACGCCAACAGCAGTGGTATCCGTAGCAAAAAGATACAAGTAAGCAGCCCTGCCGCAACTACTCTGAGGGGCAACCTGCAAACACTGTGGCACAACGTGGGTGTGTTGCCATCTCGTGAATAATAGATAACATATAAAGGTAATCGCGAGTATGCACGTACTGCGATACTCTAACATGTGCCAACAGATAACATCTATATGATAAGCTGGGTACGCAATAATCAAGCATAACAAATGCAATCTAGTAACATCTATATATGATGAGCAAGGTATGAAAAAATCATGCATAACAAGTGCGATCTAACAACATCTATATATGATGAGCAGGGTACGCAATAATCATGCCAAAGTACTCTATCAGGTACTACGACTACAGGATGAGATACATAACAATGAATGCTGAGCATGGGATAAACTATCGTCTACACGGAATATCAATGTGGAAAAATGCCCGGTGTCCATCAAATGCACCTAAATCCCAGTAAAAACTCATGCGCCGTCACATAATACGGCCCTCGATCCTGTACATCTCATAGAAGTGGGGTTCCTAACATCGGCACCCAAAAACATCATGAAATACTCGTGTCCAGCAGCGACACGCAAATCCTTATCTATCGGCTATGTCAGTCCGGATCGGCCCACGGGCTCCGTCTGCGGAATCGGCCCTCGGCCCCGGCAGTACGGGTCGGCCAGTATCCATCTCTCAACTCTGGTCAGTATCCTCCGGATAACCGCCAGGTCCAACCAATCACCGGTAGGTAGTAGTCCCTCTGCCAGGCTCACCGTCTGTATACACAGCATCCCTTTCTTGCCCCGGGGTACCATACCGGGACCACCATGTACCCGCAATCGGCCTCATCCGGCTCCTCGATTCAGGTTCACATGTCACAGTCTCAGAACCGAGAAAACGCATGGTGGACGCTCTGAAATATCATATCAAGAGAAACCGGGTTTTCAAAACTGTGCACATTTTCTTAAAATAATACCGCAGTTCTCAAATCCAGAAATCAAAGGAAATCCAAAACTCAATGCGTAAATCCATGAAATGTGTCGTATGCCACTTAGAGTAAAAAGGGAAAACCTCTCTTTTAAATGGATCCAGTTTTGAAAATATCTCATGCGGTTCCCATTTTCTAGAAATCAAAGCCAGTATCATCCATGTATGTGAAATATGTATGTATATAGGTATGGATGTGCAAGTGAATATATACGCATGTATGAGTGTACCAATATGGATATATCAATGTATATATATGCCAATATGTGACAAAGTCATCTCTAATCATCAATGATGCGGTAATCAAAATGATGTATGGTTCGTAGCAATCCTATAGTGCGAGTGTCATGGCAATCACTAACAGTGTGAGTGTAACATACAACTAGTGCTCGTGCAGCTTGAACCGTTAGTGACAGTGCGGTGTTACATAGCTACTGTTTCTATATGAAACAAAAGATGGGTACGCTACAATAATACATATGCACAAGCAATATACATATAAATATATATGTATGTGACAACAATACCCTATCAAGCCCTGACGCTTAACGCCATACGGGCGATTTCCCCGTAGATGTTAAATCTACTCACCGTGGTCTCGTGCTAGGTGTAGCCGACTACTTGTTTCCCCTTCTTTGCGGCGTCCGACGTACCCGCCAGCGAACCTAGAAATTACACAAAGAATACACATAAGCAAAAATCCTGCAAAAATGAGATATTAAAACCAAACGAGAAACTCGCGTCGCGAACTAAACGCATGTATATACATAACGTGTGTGCATACGCAAAAAACCAACGCGACACGCTGTGGCACACAGCGACACCAAACCCACTCATAACGCACGTATCGCGCTACTCCCGCTACACAAATTATAGGTAAACGGTCCCTGATTTAATCTGGAGCAAAAACGAGAAAATCAAATAAGACCAAACATTTTATAATACCTATAGACAGCTACCTGCAAAAACTCAATCAATTCCCAAACAATTGGGCCGGCCACCATAGGGGTCATATCGGCCAAAACCAGGTGAATGGGGTCCAGGTTTCTACACTATAATCCTAACAAAAAATATAGCCTACTGTATATGTTTGCTTACACAAAATTCTACCCTAGATACAATAGATTTTACATATCTTAAGGTTTAGCTTAAAAAGTTTTAAAACACTTAGTTTGCAACATTAATGTATTTTGTGGAATTAGGTGAATTTACAGGAATCTAGTGATACCTAACAGCTTAGATTAGAGCTAATCTAACCCTAAAAACCCTGATTTACCCTACTCTCCAACTAAACCATCAATTTTTCGTCAAAGTCTACAAAACACTAAAACTAACCAAAACTCTCCCAAATTTCTACATGCAAACAATTAGAGAAAGTAAATAATGCCAAACCCAGATAAATACCCACAGACACCACTAGCCCAAGCACCAACACCCAATTGCATAGGGAGGCCGGCGACGCCGGAATCATGAGGGAGGTCGCCGGATTTTTGGGAAGGGTGTGGGCTCGAAAATCAACACAACACTCAGTGAGGCCTGCATACCATTCTGTAGGTGTTTGCTAATCTAGAAAAAGATCACAGTTGTAGCAGATCACCAATATCCTACAGTTTGCTTCAAAACCGTATTTTAAATTTCAAATTTTGCGACTTTAAGGTGACTTAGCTAAATCTAGTGATACTACTAGGTTTAAACAGCAATACTAACACTTAATTAGGTTCATTAAGCTATAATAACCCTAACTTAGCTTAAACCCCACTTAAGTCGCAAAACTAGCACTAAAAACTCATATTAAACACTAACCGAAGCTAAAATAACCGCATGCAAGCAAAGAAAGGAGTCGAGTTTAAGAAATTATACCCCACAAGATCCTAGGATGCAGGAAAAAGGAGGAGAAGAAGAGTGGGAGGAGGTGTTGTTACTGCTGCTGCTGTTGCTGATGATGGTGCTGATGCTGTTGCTACTGCTTGCTGTTGCTGTTGTTGCTTGGTGGTGCTGCTGCTTGCTACCTCTAGGTGTGTGTGTGTGTGAGTGAGAGGGAGAGATGTGAGGAAATGGGTGTTTTGAAATAGAATTGAGAGAACAAGAGAGTCAAACCCCCTCTCTCCTCATCAATATGCAAGCATGGCTCACCCATCATGCTCTCTCTCTCTCTCCAATGTCAACTCCCAAAACACCATAATTTTAAAAAAAACTAATACACTTACTAAATCCAAATTAACTCAATAAAATGGGTTAGTCCACCATGGTTGTCTAAACATGGTTTAACCCTATTTAACCCTGGTTTGCATGCACATGTGTGTGCAAGCCTAAATAAATTCTAATAAAATATTCATTAATTTTGATAAAATATTTGAAAATCATTTTGGTAAACTTTTTACTAATAACCACACAATAAAGTATAATTAGACACTAATCACGTTCTAAGGTGTTACATTATCCAAGTTGTTTGAATTATTTAAAATAAATAAAACCCTAACTTTAACCTAGCATGGTGTGAGTCTCATACATACATGTTGCATGTGTAACCTAGCATGACACAATAATATATATCACATATATATTTTTTGCAAAAAGAAAACAATACATTTAACATATATCACATATATATCAATGTATCAAATGTGAGAAAAAGAAATACTTAAGTGAGCTAATATTAGTTAATGTAATTTAATATATCAAATATATAATTCTACATTAAATTATTAAATCAACATTTGATTTAATAATCCGGCTATATTACATATAACCAACTAATATCAAATTTATCAACTTATCGATTCAACACTTGATCCGATAACCCGTCTATAACTCATATAACCTTTGATGTTACATATCACGAGAATAGAATGTTGTATCACATACGCACATTAACCTCGGTCCCGCACATATCACATTTGTGCACCTACTCCGTTTCGCATGAACCAGGAAACATATATGTAGGACTCTAAAGACTCGTCAATACACCGGCAGTAGGTGATGATTATATCAAATACCCACAAGCCACAAGCGGTCTGCTAAACGTAACGTCCACCCGGGTATTGAGCGATCAGAAGATCAACAAGCAATCCTGCTCGTACTCCTGCGAATCCAATCAGTAAAACTACTGTACAGTCCGGTCTCTTCGTCTGATATGTCGCATATCACAGCCTGGGGGTGGTATAACGTCAGACCCTAATAGCCTGATAAGTTATGCCGATGCAAGGTCCATAACGGTTCGAGAAACTACTGATAACACTTACCGGTATATCTCAGCAACCCTGGCCAGTGATTTCCTATTATGGCCAATCGGACATAGCGCAACATCAACTCACAATACCGGGAGAGACGAAACCCCTCCTATCGCTCATTGCCTCCACGTGACTCGGGCCTGTATCCAAAAACCACCTTTTTGCACGATCTCTTGACCGTGGAATGGTGGAAATCAAAGCACAGTATGAATCACACAAGACTGTATGATGATCTCGGGTCTACAGACTAACCTGTACCAGTGTCACCAGAGAACTGCTATCCGACGATAGGTATAATACCATCTAGGAGTTCTCGGTGAGTCCGTTCAATGTACCCAGTCTCCACTGAGCACCCGTATACCATCTCTGATATCAAACACCAATGTATATGGGTTCATTCATTGCCCATCACATGGGTCGAGAAGCGTATACGCTAGTCTACTCTGGAGTATCGATACCCTGTCTCGATACTCCCACGACTAGGAACATTTGAAGGATGTACTTAGCGACTACCCATGTCCCCACTAGTATGATCTGCATCATAGTCCTGGTAGTCAAGTACTCATCCTAAGGGCTTTATCAATATGTAATAGAGAGACAATTAGTTTACATGTTAAGATAAAGTGCATCCAGATAGCATATTATCATGTCAAGCAAGAAAGTCCTCCCTATATATGTCCAAGCATCCACTACAATATACATCACATGTACACTAATGGCCTCTAGGGCATACATATAACTAACACTAGCAATGTAATTGTGTTATATTAGAGGCCCTGAGTGTTCACCTGAAACCCAGATCCCACCATTCACTGTTCATCCGGCGAGATTCAGAGGAATTCCGGCGTCGCCGAATTTGTTGGGGACTGGAGGGATGTGGTTTTGAGGGTAGCTGTCTGTGTGCTATCCTAGGTGTTTTGTACTGCTTGATTTTTCTGTTATGACTGTAGTCAAAATCTGGGAACACTTTTCTAAATTCTAGTGTTCCGACTACGCGCGTTACGATATCCGACACCGTTCGCGTTCTTGGTGTAGCTTGCTGCACTTAGGTTTGATTTGGGATGTCGCTACACACGTTAGCCACTAAGTGAACACTTGAGAGTTTGTTGGAGTCGGTGCGTCAATCTAAACGTCGTGTGTATGTATAATTGGACGATTTCTAAGTTGCACTTGTGTAACGTTTTAAAAATCGTTGGGTGAATTCTATGATAATCGGTAAAATAACTTGGGTTTTCTATAAAAAGACCAAGATATAATTAATTTTCAACATAAAATTAAATACACCTATTTTAACTATGTAATTGCTGGTATTGGTATTTTATTAGTCACTTATAAATTATTGGTTCACTTAAATATTTTTCCTTAATTAATTATTTCAAATATTATTATAAGCTTTTACTTATACGTTTAATTAGTGGTAATTACAAATTGGAATGGGTTAAGCACACAATTGTGAACCATGAAAACTTAGATACAAGTTTGTAACATGCTCTTTTTTTTAATATGTCTCCACCATTCTAGAAAATTCTAGGATTTATTCAGAAAAAGAAAACTAAATAATTAAGGAAATAAGTGAACAAATGTACTAATTAAAGATGCTTCCACACACACACATCTCACTCTCTCTATCCCCCTCAATATTTTGGCCGAGCCCCCCCCATGTGCAACCCCCCTCTCTCTTCACCAATTTTCCATCTCAATTCCCATTTCTAAAAATTAGTAGAAAAGGAAAATTAAATAATTTGAGAAAGGAGTTAAAAGAGGTATTAATTAAAGAAGTTTCTACACTCACCCACACACTTCTTTTTCTCTCTCCCCTCTCATTTTGTGCTGGCCGAAACCTAAGGCTGCCCCTTTCCCATTTTCCCCACTTCATTTTGACTTCAAAAATCTCAAAAAATCCATCAAAAATCAATGCAAAACCTCACTAATTCTCCATTTAACCCTTACACATTATTATTTGTTCAATCAAGCATGAATCTTGAGGCAAGGTAGCAATTTGGGAGGCTAATATTTCAAGTTTGATCTCTTGATTTGTGAGGTATAAATCTTTACCTATGGTTTAATTGTTGGATAATTACTTCAATCTAAGCTAATTAAGTGTTTAATTATGGTTTTAATTTCACGATTTAATTTTCAAGAGAAGGATTGAAATTAATGTTAGGGTTTTTATCACTTAATAATGATTACAATGGGTAATTTAACATCTTAAGGAATGCAAAACGTAATCTAGTTGTTAAATTACTAATTGTTACCTGTAAATTGTTCTAATTAAGCTATTTTACAAACTAGGTTTTTAGGATTAATATAAATTGGTGAGATAAAATTTTAGTAATGGTTTGTGTGGCTTAATTAAGCTATTAAGTGATTATTGTGGCCACTAGAATTGCTAAAACATTTAGATTTGTGCTAAAAAGGTAATGGGTCGCTTACTAGGTTTTTGGATTAAATCGTTTGAATTAAGTTTGAGGTTTCGGTAATTTACAACCCATTCCATATACCATTTAGTGTGTAGTGAAACCACTATTGGTACGTTTGGGTTTTAGCTTTGGGGATTTTCACGTATAGTGACCCTAGTTGTAGTTTATGGCGTTGTCGCGAGCGCGTTCTGTGCACCAAGTGTGTGCGCGTCTAGTTAGTGCGCGTGATTGACTTGTGTCGTTTGTTCCGCGACTATTCGTATATTTATCCTCTTAATTGCTTATGTGTGATTCTAGGATCGGGTGCAGAGGTGTCGGACGCGGCGCGGAAAGACAGGGCGGAGATCGGATCAGATTAGCCGAGGCGTCCCGGTGAGTAGATGTACACATTTATGGGGGGATCGTCTGGATGGCGCGAGGCGCCCGATGGTTTAGTATTATTTATAGTACTTGCATTATATGCATACTTTCCTACTTATGCACCTCATTGCATTGCATCATCTTATATATATATATATATATAGACACACACACACACACACATGTGGGATATCATCTCATAGGACACTTGCACCATTACCATTGGTTCATGTTGCACGTGCACTATTCATGCTAACACACACGCCTTTGGTAATTGCTATGTCACGAACACTATAGAACTGGATTAGAATCGGTAGTTTTGCATTTGCATCATATATGATCCGTGGATTTATACTTGTATATTTATTTCTTTAAAATGGATACGTAGGATCATTAGTCATATATGCATACCTCATTGCATCATGATTCATGCATAACTTATGGCCGTATTTCGTATGGTATATACTACCGTATCATAGATTTCCATAATCACCGGCATGTTTTTATGTTGTGATTCTTCTTGGGGATTTCAGTATTTATGCAATTTCTGGATTTTGGGGGAAACCGCAAGAATTTTATAAACTCATTATCTTTTAAATTACAATTTGCGGTTTTTCTCGTGATATGATGATATGGGCCGATCCGGACTGACAGAGCCCAAGATAGTTTGGCGTGGCGGAAATCTGTAGGATACGGACCGTGGTCGTGATATGATGATATGGGCCGATCCGGACTGACGGAGCCTGAGATAGTTTGGCGCGGCGGATATCTGTAGGATACCGACCGTGGTCGTGATATGATGATATGGGCCGATCCGGACTGACGGAGCTCGAGATAGTTTGGCGCGGCGGATATCTGTAGGATACCGACCGTGGTCGTGATATGATGATATGGGCCGATCCGGACTGACGAAGCCCGGGATATTGAGGATTTTGTGTCGATGCTTGATACGGAATTTCTGTTGATTTCACTGATGATATTCCAGTTTTTATTATACAAATGGTTTTTCTAAGCTAAAAATAAAGATTTTCTCATACTAGACATGTTCAGGTATTTGTATTTGATTATGCATTCATGCTAGTACGTCGTATCATATTGATATACATAGGTTGTGACACATTTGCGTTCATGCTTACGATAGCCTTATTAGATGTTACTTACTACTCACGAGTTAAAAACTTACCCCCGTTGTGCCACAGTATCTTGCAGGTCTGTCCCGTTAGCATAGTAGCGGCGGGCGTACTTCTTCCTTTGCTTCGTTTGCTTGGACTTGCGGCTTGCACAAAGGTGGATTGTGAGGATATCTTCTTTTCACTTTGTATATTAATTTGTATCTAGTACACTCCATCTACCCTTGTATATTGGACTGGTCGGTGAGACTTGTGAGACTTGTATTTGTTGTTTTTGTGTCCATGCTCACTTGAGCCGACGTGGTGTTTCTTATTTCTTGCTTTCAGATTCTTATTTTTGTACTTTTGATACTTATTGCTTGTGGTTTTGATTCCTCCATTGGCGAAGAGCTAGCTCCCGCTGGGGGTGGCCTTATTAATGATTTATTTGTATTTTCATGTGTTGTACCCGTTTGGGGGCCAGTTTTTACAAGGGAGACTCTCCCGAAATTTTCGGGAATTCTTGATGTTTTAAAAATATTTAGTACGACTTATTTTGTTCAAAAATTGCTTACTTCGTAAATTAAGTGCCAGTCACGTTCCGTAATTTAAGTGTTAGTTACGTTCCATACCTTCGGGTCGTGAAAACTTGTTATGTTTTGTCTGATATTAGGAGCGAGTGCGGGGACTTCGGACACTACAAAGAAGGGAAAGCGGGTGGTTGGATTTACCTAGCTCGAGATCATCGGTGAGTAGATTTAACATCTACTGGGAAATCTCCCTTATGGCGTTAAGCGTCGAGGGCTAGATATGATATTATAGTCACATGTTATATGCATATGAGTTGATTGTGCATGAGCATCATTGCATACCATTACTTGTTATGCCTTGACTTAGTACCCATTGGACACTGCACCATTACTGATGGTTCATGTTGCACGAGCACTAAATTGTATACTACACAAACACTATTGGTAATTACCATGACACGCACAACATATACACATATGCGGTATTGTATTCGTTATTGACATTGAGACGTTGATTCTTGTTCTATTGCGCATATGAAATATATCATGCATGCATAGCTACATGCATATACACATACCTTACTATAGCTACATAAACACCTTTATATGATATTGCATTTGATTTTGGAAAAATTGGGAACCACATGATATATTTAAAAACTTGATTCATTTAAAAGAGCGGTTTTCCCTTCATATGCACATATTACTGTTCTATGTTGCATACATCATATTTCATGGATTTACGCATTGAGATACGGATTTCATGTGATTTATGGATTTGAGAACCGTGGTTATATTTCAAGAAAATATGCATTGTTTTGAAAACCCGGTTTCTCTTGATATGATATTTCGGTGCGTCCACCATGAGTTTTCTCGGTTCTGAGATTTGTGTTAGAAACCCGATTCGAGGAGATGGATAATCTATTTGTTGGTTCATGGTGGACCCAGTATGGTACCCCGGGGCAACAAAAGTATGTTGTGCAGTAGATGATGAGCCTGGCAGAGGGACTACTACCTACCGGTGATAGTTTGGACCCGGTGGTTATCCGGAGGATACCGACCGGAGTCGTGAGATTGATATGGGCCGATCCGGACTGACGGAGCCCGAGTTATGTGGATTTACGTGTCGATGTTGGACACGGGTTTTCATGATGTTTCGAGTGTTGATATTGGGCACTCAGGTTCCATGAGATTTACGGATATGAGGGCCGATCAGAGTGACGGCGCCTGAGGTGTTGGGATTTGGGGTGTCGTTGATGGAAACCGTGTTTTTCCACGATGATGATGATATGTTTTATCCCACACTCAGAATTTATTAGATATGCATTGTTTCATGTAGTTGCAGTACCCTGATGGTGTACTTTGATCATGATTTTTGCATATCCATATTGTCATATTTATGCTATCAGATTGCATGTGATAGATTATCGCTGTTCGTGCATACCTGCGGTTATCTGTATGATGTTACTTACTATTCACGAGTTGGCAACTCACCCCCGTTGTGCCACAGTGTTTTGCAGGCTTGACCCTCAGGGTAGTCACGGCAGGGCTTCTTATTATATCTATTTCAGCGGATACCGCTACGGTTGACTGTGAGGCCTTTTTGCTGTAGGTGGGTTTGTGGTTATACGATTATATCCATTGTATATCTCATTGTATCTAGTACTCTCCATCTACCACTTTCATGTATTGACTTAGAGACGAGTTTGTGAGGACCTATATTGTATATTTTGTGACTCTGGGTGTCGTGCTCGTGTGAGCCGGCCTTTCTTATGTAGTTTTATATCTTTATGCCGTTTTCACTTTTTATTGTCTATTTCTTCGCTACAGCATCGTATATATGCTTGTGGTGGTTGTTTCCGCCTTTGAGCATGATTTTCTCCCGTTTGGGGATGCTTTATTTATATCCTGTGTTTGTACCCGTTTCGAGGCTAGTTTTTACAAAGGAGGCGCTACCGAAATTTTTAAGAAAATAAACTTAAGCTTTAAGATTTTTACTTGAGATTTCCAAATGTTTTTCACAATGTTTTATCACTAACTTCTTTTATGGTTTAGATTTCTGGGTTTTCGGCTTACTTAAATTGCGTTATGCCTGATGACGTCACGTGGTTTAAGTGTCGATCACGTGCCTAACTTTGGGTCGTGACATGATATGTAACTGCTGCTTTAAGTAGGAGATTACATTTTGAGATCACTCCAAGAAATATTTAATCGCTACTGAAAATAGCGTTTATATTCTACAGATTATATGTAACCGTTTTTTTAAGGAGCGGTTAACTTTTGGCCTAGAAATATTTTGAGGTCTCTGACTATTTAACCGCTGCTTTAAGGAGCGGTTAAATTATGAGCTCACACAAGGAGCAGATAGCATATTTATTTAACCGTTGAATTAAGTAGCGGTTAAATTTTATGCACTAATAAATTTAACAATAACATTGATTGACACAACCAATCTCAACAACAACATTAATCCATACAGCCAATATCAACAACTAATATTACATCAAGTATCATTCATTTACAACAAATTTCATTCATTTACAACAAACGTCATTCATTTGCCAAAAAAAAGTTGTTATGTTATATCAAACATCATTCATTTACATCAAATATCCTTCATTTGCAACAAACTATTTGGAGAAACCGGACGGTTTGTTCAAGTCACATGACGGACTCGGTTGACCAGGATGTATGTCTTGTACATGTTGAGGTTGTCTCGTCGGAGAAGTTTTTTTTGTTATAGAATGCTAATTGGCCGCAATCTGTGCATACCCTCTTCTACTTTTTCCTTTCGCTATTTTTCTTATCGAGCTAAGTTTTAATCTGATTCTTCTTACGACCCATAGGATTAGATTGCAAAGGATTTTGTATTTTTGAAATATCATCTTTTACGGATTTCAAATGATATGTTGCTTCATCTACCAAGTCTTCTTTCGCATTCGGTATTTCAAATGGAAGTTCAGATACTCGTATCGCAAGTTTGGACAATTCCGCAAGCATAACTTTGTATCCGTTCTCTTACGCAGCACCTTTCATGGCAATCAGACTGAACTCGTTGCATAAATGACAATACCGCGACGTTTCAGTCATCTGTAAAGAAGGTGGTACGGTACTCGTCATGACAATATTTTGATTAACATTTCTCATCCATCTTGTAAAAATATATTGAGACAGTATGCTATTACACTTTAGATACAAAAACTCTCAATATATGCCTACATAATAGTCCAGTTGATTCAAAATGATTGCAAATGCACTTGGATACTGGCCATTTTATCGTAAATTCGATATAATATACTCTTCGCTTATTTTTCTTCGGACCAGAAAGCTTGTGAACTTTATATCTAGTCGTCCAATCAACTTTTGAAAGTTTCTTGAAATTAAATGAATGAGATTTCTGGAGCTCTACTGTAACAACCCTAAACTTTCAGTACGATTTTTTTTCAAAATACAGAAAGGGAAACCTAAGCCTGAGCACAAGTTATAAGTTTGATTTGCTTTTGAACAGCAAGAAGGAGCTTGTAGCTCATTGGTAAGGCATTGCACTGCTGAACCAAAGCACCAGAGTTCAAATCCCATCAGCCACATATTCTTTTATTTTAAATTCTTTTAATCTTTTAGAAGCCCAAGAGTCTACACGTGCAACACACGTAATATGGTAAGTTACAGAATAATCAAACATGTTAAATAGGCTAGTTGAAGCGTCAGAAATACGTGGCCCCAATCCGAGCTCCCACCCCTTGAATCCGACCGGCGAGAATGATGCCCGGGCCGGCACCGCCGGTCCAACCAAGCCCAAACCCGATTTTTTTTGGATCCCTGCAACCCTTGGAATCCCCTCTTTAACCCCTATCTGTTTATTTTCCCTGCATTTTTTCAGAGAATTAAAAACCCATTTAAATCCTATTTTAATGCAAATTTAAATGCATTTTTCATCAACCCCTAAATCCTAATTTTTCCTATAAATACCCACTCCATTTTACATCCCTTGACACTGAAAATTCTATATAAAAACTATACAAATTTCTCAAATCCTTAGTGTGCAAGTGGAGTTAGCGAAGAGCGAAACTCCGATGAACTTCCGAGGAGTTTCCGGCAACGAAACGACGCACCGACGAAGCCTAACTCTTCTCCTACCTCATCCCTCCCATCAAAGACAGTAAGTCCCCATTCTCCCTCTCTTTTGCTATTCCCAAACTCTTCATTCTTAAAACGTGTCGGAAGCGGAGTTATCCGGCTTTCGATTATCTTTTCTTTTAAAAATACAACTTTTTCTTAATAACAAACCTACAAATTTTGATATATTGTTTAGTAATCATTAACAAAGACAATAGAACATGTTTGACATCAAAATGATAACCATAGCAAGTTGTATTTCAATTTTACATTAAAATATCTTATGTTTCATATCGACATGTTTATACCTTTTAACCGTGTTATCGTTAGAAAAATCATGAGATAATGACCCACCTCATCACAACACACATCCCTATAATAGCACGATGAATCTTGGGATAATAGAATACGGAAAATACGACCTTGCAAATAAATCCCTTTAACTTATAAAACCGTTTTCTTTAAAAGATATATTAAATCATTCCCATGAAATTGTGCCTCTACAACCCATTTTGGGGAACCCCGTTCGGGATGGTGCGGATTATCGCACATTCTCGGGCTTAGTAGAGCAAGATGCAGACATCCGCAATGAGCATTCGGTCTCGATGAAATTTTATACATTTTTCTTTCGAAAATGGGATTTTTATAAGAAAATAAATAAAATTATTTTTCATGAAATATGTATATATAATTATTACCAAAATACTTCTTTTAAATATATATAATATTCCATGTTTCCAAATGTAACGCTTCGAAAATCGTTTAGGGGGTTTTTCGATAATAGGCAAAATAATCAGTCTTATCCGTAAAAACTCAAAATAGGTATTTTTCAATATAGGCCTAATTATACAAAATTTAGATAAGATATTGCTAGAATTTGGTCACTAAATTGTCACTTAAAAATTTCTAGTTAATTAAAAAATATCCTTAATTAATTATTTTTAATATTATTTTAAGCTTTTAAAAATATATTAAATTTGTGTTAAATACAAATTTAAATGGGTAAATTACACACTTAGGAAACATTATAAACTAAAATTTAGTGTAACAAAAATTGTATCAAGACTTTTCAAGATTTTGGTTCTATGGTTTAAAAATTAAATCAAAAATGAATTTAAAATGGGTTTTTTTTTTGTAAAATTTGATGTGAGAGCATTAAATGAGCTTGTGAATGACATTTTGTGTAGAATTTTCCACACTTTTCCTCACTCTCCTCCCCTCTTTAGCTCTGGCCGAGCTTCACTCCAGCAGCCCCCCTTTTTTCCCCTCATTTCTTGCTTCAAATTCCATCCAAAAATCCACAAAATTCATAAATTCCTTCATTAATTCAAACCAAAACCCTTTTCCAGCTCTTCCCAAACCCTAATTTGTTTAAAACAAGGATAAAGAAGACATCTTTGGAGGCTAAGTGCAAGAGGTTCAACACTTGGGAGGTATAATTTTAATCAAGCTGTTTAGTTGTAGTTTAAACATGTTAAATTAGAAGTTTAAAGTGTTAATTTCATTGTAATGGTTTGTTTTGAAAATTCAAGAAAAGGATTGGTGTTGTAATTAGAGTTTGAAGTATGATAAGTGGGTTAAAGTTAGTGTTGTGGCCATCTAGTGGGTTTGATCGGACGTTTGTGCTAGTTTTTGAACGCTAAATCGTTAATTCGCGAGGTTTGCATGGAAATTTGTCCGTGAAAGGTTACTATGTTTTTCTTAAAATTAGGAAGTGACTTAATTGTGATATCGTGAAGATATTATTGGTATCTCCTATGACATTTAGGGTGTGTGAATGCGGAGTTTGGTTTAGTCGGGTTTTAGTTTTGACGGTTGCCCCGAAACGACGATTTTAGTTAAGCTTTTAGTGATTTTTGTGTGTTTTCCGCGCACCGAGTGCACGTTGTGCCTAACTTGTGGGCATTGATCTTTTCATATTGTGACTTGCGTCGTTCCATGATGTTTAATCTTATGTCGTGTGTTATGAAATTTTAGGATCGGTTGCGGAAACATCGGACGCGGCGCGCAAAGGTAAAGCGGTGGTTGGATCAGATTAGCGAGGCGTCCAGGTGAGTAGATGTATACATCTATGGGAGAATCGTCTGGATGGTGCGAGGCGCCCCATAGTTAGGATCACGTTATTACTTGCAACTATATGCCTAGTTAGTTAGTTAACCATCTCATTCATTGCATACCCTTATAGCTATCCATCTGCTGGCATTGCATGGTTATCCATATACACATGTGTGATGTCACCTCTTAGGACACGTACACCATTACCATTGGCTCATTTTGCACGCGCACTATTCATATAACACACACGCCTTTGGTAATTTCCATGCCACGAGCACTGTAGAACCTTTTTAGTTCAGTATTAACACTTGCATCATACATGATACATTGAATTGCATAGCATGTATATACCTTATATCATCATCATGCTTATATAGATTCCTAGTCACAAATAAATTGCATACCTTTGATATCATAAACATTTATCATATGCAACATATTGGTTAGTATGATTTTTTTGAGGATTTCAGTATTGATTCGATTTCTGGATTTTGGGGAAAACCGCAAGAATTTAACAAAAGCTTATTATTATCATTTTTAAAATAAAGTTGCGGTTTTCTCGTGATGTATGTGTCGTCCACGATGAGTTTTCATGTTTTCTGTTGGATTTCGAGACCCGATTCGTGGAGTGGATAAACTGTCTCGGGTGCCCGGTATGGTACCCCGGGGCAAGAAGATCGAGTTGTAGACGATGAGCCTGGCAGGGGAAGACTACCTACCGGAGGATACCGACCGTTGTCGTGACATTTGATGATATGGGCCAATCCGGACTAACGGAGCCCGATGTATTGAGACATTGATATAGTGAGACATTAAGATAGATATATTTCTATATTTGGTGTCAATGCTTGACACGGTTTTTAGATGATTTCATTGAAGGTACTTTAGCTATTGCACAGATATTTCTTTTTTTTATTAAGAATGCAGAGCTTATAGTATTTTAAACACTTAAAGATTTCGTATTGATGTTGCATACATGTGCATACGTACTAGTGGCATTACATCACATCTAGACATACATGTTGTTACGCATTTGCGTGCATTCTTACGATAGCCTTATTAGATGTTATATTCTACTCACGAGCTGGCAACTCACCCCCGTTGTGCCACAGTGTCTTGCTGGTCGGACCCGTCAGCCTTGTAGCGGCGGGCTTATCTTATCATTGGCTCCTTTTGCTCAGAATCGCGACATTGCTCGTAGGTGGGTTGCGAGGAAACCTTATCTTTTTTTTTACTATCATTGTATCTAGTATTCTTCATCTACCACTTCCTATTTGTATATGCGATCTAGTGATGAGACTGAGAGATTTGTGTATATGTGGTTTCTCTGGGGTCGAGCTAACTTAAGCCGACGTTGTGTTTTCTTTATTTTTGTGTTTCTTTATTCTTATTTACGTAATATTGCATATATATTGTGTGTGGTTGTGATCCGCCTTGGGTGAAGAGCTAGCCCCCGCTTGGGGATGCCATTTTATCGTTACAGGTTATATATCTTGTTGTACCCATTTTTGGGGGCTAGTATTTACAAAGGAGACCCTGCCGAAATTTTCGAAATTTTTTGATGCTTTTAAAAAAGGGTTAATGCAACTTAATTGAATTTAAAGTCGTTTTCATGAAAGGTTTCCTTCACTCTTATTGTTTATGGTTTAGATTTTCTGGGTTTTGGCTGACTTAGGTTACGTTACGCCTTTAGACGTCTCGTAATCTATGTGCCAGTCACGTTCCGTACCTTCGGGTCGTGACACCAAAACTCAAGAAAAGAAGTCAAATATTACATGAAACTACCATGATAATTCAAAACAACATCCATATTACAAATAAATACCATATATTATGAAATTAGGTTTTACTCACTAGAAATTTCACAATTATAAAATACACATGTATGAAAATTCTAAAGACGATAATTAAATGCTTGAAGTGTATTTTGAAAATTATACAAATTATTTTTACATAAAACCCCTCAAGTTATACTAAATTACAATAAGGACCCTAGTAAACATAGGTTTAAGCGGGACCAGTCTCTTGAGCCTCAGGGAGCCGGAGATATGGGTGCTTGCCAATATATGGTAGACAACTTAACAAACGATGTTATCAACACGGTAATTGTCTTTGAAAAAGACATAAATCCAGCCGTCCATGTGCAGCAGTTACCGATAGCACCAAAACGTAATTCAGGGCTTCAATTTCTTTTCTAATTGTCTGACTCAGACTGAGTCTAAATATAATCAATCTGACTTGAATGCGATTCAAGTACAATCTACAATACAACCATTCAACATGAATCCGTCTATTCAATATATACCAATTTACTTGACCGAACCGAACCATGGATATATTCCATCTACATGTCAATCCATTATATCCGTTCCATTACTCATATCATGGTTTCGGCAAGTCATCCATTTATACAATTTACAATACAAGACAAGACAAAACAATACATTCTGTACAATCAATAAAATCAATACAATAAATATTACGGGGTTATAAAGGGGTAGACTGGTACGGAATATGTTAAAGCTGGCACTAGGTGGTCACTTAAGACGTAATTACATCTATGTCGTTCTTCCGTGGTATTATCGACAGAGCCTTATACTACGGGTTACCAAATTCTGCGGTGTAAGTTGGACTCCTCTCGTATACACTGGCATCTTCTGTACCAAGCTACAAACACTACATTAACCTAACAATCAAACATCGTACTAGATATACTCTCTTTTCTGTCTATTCTACTTCTCTCATTCTTTGGGAATTACCGAGCGATTTGTTCGCTGACGACATTCTCTTTCTTCTTCTTTGGATTGTCGTCGGGTGATTCGGATTTACTAAAGATCGAGCCCACCATCGAGGACTTAGACCAGCTAACCATCGACCCAGAGCACTAGTCACTTGTACATCTCATTTACATTTCTGTTATGCCATTATTTAGGCATTTCTTTCATTCCATGTATTTACATTTCCGTTGTATTGTAAAAAGAATGTTAATAAATAAAGTTGTTGTTCATTTACATCTTGTCTCTTGTGTACATTTCATTTTATAATTCTTAGATACGCTTAGCGTGTTTACTTCTGGCTAAATACGTCGTGTGACCCGTCGCATTCTATGCCCGTACACTGGGAAGCGGGGCATGACAGATTTTGTTGGTGGCCCATGCAGATCAGCTTTGTGTGGACATGCAGGTCAACTCTGTGTGGACATACAGGTCAGCTCTATATAGACATACAGGTCAGCACTGTATGGACAACCTAAGCAATATAACGCAAGAACCAGCAACTGAAAACATTCTTTACAATTCATATCCATTGAATCTTATCATTTCATATACTTTGAATCTGTCCTAACCCAAATTTTTCTTTCAAGGTTATGGATTCCCCAAACAACACCAGCACGAATGTCAACAACATCCCCCGCCACTACCACTCAAACCTGCCGTCGCTGTTCCGATCAACGAGCAGACAGTTCTGCTTGAGGCAATCCGTAGCCTCCTGGAAGGACAGAGCAGCAGACTGCTATCTTGATGAACCGTCAAGAGGCGGAAGCACCTGGGGTGAAGCAATTCAGGGCCTTGCACCCTAAGCAATTCTCAAGAAAAGAGAGCCCTCTAGAAGCTGAGGAATGGGCTTAAAGCATTGAAGATGACCTGGCAGCAGCACAAGTGCCAAAGATAGCTTGGGTTTGAGTTGCGAAGTTCCAGCTCACGGACAATGCACGGGTTTAGTGGAAGGCGGAAAAAAGCCGTCTTGATCAACCCATCGAATGGAAGACTTTCCGTGACATCTTCGATGCAAAGTACTTCCCTGAGACTGCCCCCTTTGATATGGAACAACAGTTCATTCATCTGCAACAAGGTTCAATATGGACCAAGTCAGTAGATGAATATGACGCTGAGTTCACCATGCTCAGTCGATTTGCGGCACACTTGATACCGACTGATGAGATCAGAGCCCGTCGATTTCAACAAGGGTTAGATCCGGAGATCCAGGTTGCATTAGCCACAGGAGATTTTCCAACCCATGAATTGGCTTTGAAGGCTTCCTGAAGATACGAGGCAGCGCTGAAAAGGAAGGGCAGACTTCAATCTGCCGGAGTGAAGTACTCTGCCACTCAGATGGCAGGAGGAGCCTCTTCAAAGCCAACTGTTGAACCCAGGAGATCGGAAGAACCAATAACCAGCCAAGTCCCGATTTTTTCTTCTATTGCAAGAGAGAAGGACACTTGTGGAAGGACTGTAAGCGCACAAAAGGCCTGTACTTAGTTTGTGGCGCATCCAATCACGGAATTGGAAACTGTCCTTATAGACGCAAACCAGCTCACACACCCACCAACTACCCGCAGCGGCCAGCTATGCAGGCTCCTACACCTCGTCTTGCACTCCCAGCTCCACCACCTACACAGCCTACTCGCCAATTCTATCAGGCAAAGAGGAACATGCCTCGAGGGCAGAGAAACATGCCCCAAGGACAAAGGAATGTGCCTCCAGCTAGAAGAAATGTACCACGGCCTCAGGCTTTCCTTTAAGCGGCCGAAGAAGAAGAAGCCATAGACCAAGGTAATCCTGGTAATTTCCTTAACTCTTTTCAAAGCATTCGCATTCTTTCACATATTTTTCATACACTACCAATAATTCTATCATCAAAATTTTCTTGAATCTGTTACACTTTCCTTTTACAAATTTTGAAGACGAAATTTTTATAAGGAGGGTAGAATGTAACAACCCTAAACTTTCTGTATGAATTTTTTTTCAAAATACAGAAAAGGACACCTATGCTTAAGCACAAGTTATAGGTTTGATTTTCTTTTGAACAGCAAGAAGGAGCTTGTAGCTCATTGGAAAGACCATGCACTGCTGAACCAAAGCACCAGAGTTCAAATCCCATCAGCCACATATTCTTTTATTTTAAATTCTTTTAATCTTTTAGAAGCCCAAGAGTTTACACGTGCAACACACATAATAGGGTAAGTTACAGAATAATCAAACATGTTAAATAGGCTAGTTGAAGCGTCAGGAACACGTGGCCCCAATCCGAGCCCCCACCCCTTGAATCCGATCGGCGAGAATGATGCTTGGGCCGACGCCGCCGGTCCAACCAAGCCCAAACCCGATTTTTTTCGATCCCTGCAACCCTTGGACTCCCCTCTTTAATCCCTGTGTTTGTTTTCCCTTCATTTTTCCAGAGAATTAAAAACCCATTTAAATCCTATTTAATGCAAATTTAAATGCATTTTTTATCACCCCTTAAACCCTAATTTGTCCTATAAATACCCACTCCATTTTACATCTCTTCACACTGAAAATTCTATACAAAAACTATACAAAATTCTACAGTCCTTAGTGTGCAAGTGGAGTTAGCGAAGAGCGAAGCTCCGACGAACTTCCGAGGAGTTTCCGGCAACGAAACGATGCACCTGTCACGACCCGAATATTTCAACTCGTGACCGGCACTTAACCACGCTACGTCTACAGGCGTAACGCGACTAAGTAAGCCGAGCCCAGAAATCAAAACCATTTAAAAGTAGCGAGTGTTGAAAACATTTAATTAAGACATTTAGAAAACCTTAAATAATTCAATAAGTTCTTTTAAAGTTACGTTGTCATTTAAATAATTTTGGCGGCATTTCCTTTGTAAAAGTAACCCCGAAATCGGGTATAAAACAGGATATAAGTAAAGATGGAATATAATGAAATGAAACATTCTCAAACGGGAGCAATCATGCTCAACGGCGGAAACAATCATCACAAGAGTAATGAGTGAACATCATAGAAATATAAACTGCATATAAAAACAGTCAGCTCCTACGAGCTCGACACCAGAATACAAAATATACATCATCGTCCTCACACGGTATCTAAGTCCAGTACATAAATGGTAGATGGAGAATACTAGATACAAAAGGAGTACAATAAAAGTAATCAGATACCACAACCCACCTAAAGCAAAACAGCTCTCGCACCAACTGTAGTGGTATCTGTAGCCAAAAGATGCAAAAGGCAGCCTGCCGCGACTACTCTGAAGGGCAACCTGCAAATACTGTGGCACAACGGGGGTGAGTTGCCAACTCGTGAATAGAGATAACATATAAAGGTAATCGCGAGCATGCACGTACTGTGCTACTCTATCATATGTCAGCAAGTAAGATCTATATGCAACAAGCAGTAGGTGCAAAAATCATGCAAATGCTCTGTCTGGTAAAACGACTACAGGATGAAATGCATGATAAACAATGCTGAGCATGGGATAAACAACATCTACATGGAAATATCAACATGGAAAAATAATCGGTGCCCCAACTGCACCCAAATCCCAACTAAACTCAGGCGCCGGCACTCTCCTCGGCCCTCAAATCCTGTAAATCTCTGAGAATCACGAGTGCCCAACATCGGCACTCAAAATATCATAAAATACTCGTGTCCAGCATCGACACGCAAATCCTCATATATCGGGCTCCGTCAGTCCGTATCAGCCCACGGGCTCCGTCTGCGGTATCGGCCCTCGGCCCCGGCAGTAAGGATCATCCCGCATCCATCTCTCGACTCTGGTCAGTATCCTCCGGATAACCGCCAGGCCCAACCAATCACCGGTAGGTACTCGCCACCCTGCCAGGCTCATCGTCTACTCCACGAAAAAAATTTCTCGCCCCGGGGAACCATACCGGGTCCACCATGAACCCGCAAACGGATCATCCAACTCCTCGAATCGGGTTTCAAGCATACGTCTCAGCACCGAGAAAACGCGTGGTGGACGCACCAAAATATCATATCACGAGGAACCGGGATTTCAAATAGTGCATCTTTTCATTAATTAATTCCACGGTCCTCAAAACCAGAAATCACATGGAAATCCAACACCAATGAGTAAATCAAATGCGATGTGCTATGTACATCAAGTCATAATGTAGGTACAAGGGAGAACCGCTTTTCAAAATAGTTTCAGTTTTCAAAGACATCTTGCTGCTCCCAATTTCTATGCAAATCATAACGAATCATATATGAAATGAACTACAGCAACATAATCATGGCAATTCTGCAGTGAGTGTATCATGGCCGGTGTGTGTCTAACATGTAGATTAGTGCTCGTGCAACATGAACCGTTAGTAATAGTGCGGTGTTCTATCAATTCTAAGTTTACACACATATAGCAGGGAATGCAGTATGCAACAATAGTATACATCACAGTCAATGTAGGTAAATGCAATATATAACTATAAGGTCCTATCAGCCCTGACGCATAACGCCATGCGGGCGATATCCCCGTAGATGTTAAATCTACTCACCGAAGTCTCACGCTAAGTGTAGCCGACGACTTGCTTCCCTTTCTTCGCAGCGTCCGTCTCACTTGCCTGCGAACCTAGAATCACACAATATATCACAGATAAGCTCAAATCTACAAAATCGTGACATTAAGGTCAAACTAGAAACCCGTGTCGCAAATCATGCGCGATTGTACGCGATACGCAAAAACATGTGATTACGCGCCTGAAACTACCCCGACGCGTCGCGATACGCAGAAACCCCAAACCACATGCGTATCACGCGTGTCGCGAAGGTTTAAAATACGAGAAATAGGGTAATTAGCTCCAGATTTTTCTACAACAACAATCAAACAAAATTGCACATGCCACGAGTCTAAGGGTTGCAACAGACACCTATAGGACCAAACCCCAACCCAAACCCTCCCTATCTGGCCGCAATTTGCGGTCAGATCGAATTTTCCGGTGGCTTGAACATGAAGTATGGGGGTCGGGTTCTACCTGGGGGATCAACACCTAACCATTATGCTGCAATCATCTCAAATTTATTCTGAACTCACTGGGTCGATAGCAGATTATAGAAAGTCAAAATTTACTTAAAAACGATGAATTTGCATCAAATAGGGATCTGGTGGTATTTTAATGCAATTGGGGCTAAGTCGGGTTAACATGGCCCTAACAACACTCCAGCAACTTACTAACACCAAATCATACTTCACTTGGTCATGGTTCCCACAAATCACCACATATCGCACTAAAACGCACCAATAAACACTAATCGAAGCTAAGTTACACTAAATAAGCAAACTAGGGAGTAAGTTCAGGAAGTACCCACACTCGACCCTAGGGAGCTGGAGGAAGAAGAAGGAGTGGAGGGAAGGAGCTGCAGCTGGAGTTGTGTTGTTGCTGCTGCTCACTGCTGCTGTTGCTGCTCACTATTGTTGCTGCTGCTGCTTCTGGCTGCTGCTGTGTTTGCTTCAGCTGCTGCTGAGCTTGCTTCTGCTGCTGCTGCTGTGGAGAGGTAAGTGTGTGTGTGTGTGAGTGTGAGAGTGTGGTTGAGAGAAAAGAACACAAGAATGAGAGGGAATCATAACCCCAAATGTCAACCCCTCCACTCTCTCTCTTCATTAAATGCAAGCATGGCTTTTGCCATGATGCATTCTCTCTCTCTCATTCTCACGAAGTCAACACTCAAAATTGGAAATTCAAATTAAAGCAACCATCATATAACTAATTAAACTTAATTAAAACCCAAAAGACTTAATCCCCATGATTAAACCCACCATGGTTGCTAATCATGGTATTACCTCATTTAAAAACCCTAGTTTACATGCACAAGTGTGTGCAAGCCTAGAAAAATTCTAGAAAAATATTTATTAAATTTGGAAATATATTTGAAACTCAATTTGGTAAACTTTTTATTAAAAACCCTTTGTTTAAATATAATTAGCCACTAATCGCATCCTAAGGTGTTACAGCTCCGAAGAAGCCTAACTCTTCTCCTACCTCTCACCTCTCATCAAAGCCAGTATGTCCCCCTTCTCTCTCTCTCTTGCTATTCCTAAACTCCTCATTCTTAAAACGTGTCGAAAGTGGAATTATCCGGCTTCCGATTCTCTTTTCTTTTAAAACTACAACTTTTTCTTAATAACAAACCCACAAATTTTGATATATTGTTTAGTAATAACTAACAAAGACAATAGAACATGTTTGACATCAAAATGATAACCATAGCAAGTTATATTTCAATTTTACATTAAAATACCTTTATGTTTAATATCGACATGTTTATACCTTTTAACCGTGTTATGTTTAGAAAAACTCATGAGATAGTGACCTAGCTCATCATAACACACATCTCTATCATAGCACGATGAATCTTGGGATAATAGAATACGGGAAATACGACCTTGCAAATAAATCCCTTTAACTTATAAAACCATTTTCTTTAAAAGATGTATTAAAACATTCCCATGCAATTGCGCCTCTACAACCCATTTTCGGGAACCCCTTTTAGGATGGTGCGGATTATCGCACATCCTCGGGCTTAGTAGAGCGAGATGCATACCTCCGAAAGGAGCATTCAGTCTCGATGGAATTTTAGACATTATTCTTTAGAAAATGAGATTCTTAAAAGAAAATAAATAAAATTATTTTTCATTAAATATCTATATATATTATTATTACCAAATTACTTATTTTAAATATATATTATATTCCATATTTCCAAAACTCAAGAAAAGAAGTCAAATATTACATGAAACTACCATGATAATTCAAAACAACATCCATATTACAAATAAATACCATATATTATGAAATTAGGTTTTACTCACTAGAAATTTCATAATTATAAAATACACATGTATGAAAATTCTAAAGACGATAAATAAATGCTTGAGGTGTATTTTGAAAATTATACAAAATTATTTTTACATAAAACCCCTCAAGTTATACTAAATTACAATAAGGACCCTAGTAAATATAGGTTTAAGCGGGACCAGTCTCTTGAGGCTCAGGGAGCCGGAGATATGGGTGCTTGCCTATTTAAGGGAGACAACTTGACAAACGGTATTATCAACACGGTAATTGCCTTTGAAAAAGACACAAATCCTGTCGTCCATGTGCAGCAGTTACCGTTAGCACCAAAACGTAATTCAGGACTTCAATTTCTTTTCTAATTGTCTGACTCAGACTGAGTCTCAATATAATCAATCTGACTTGAATGTGATTCAAGTACAATCTACAATACAACCATTCAACATGAATCCGTCTATTCAATATATACCAATTTACTTGACTGAACCGAACCATAGATATATTCCATCTACATGTTCATCCATTTTATCCGTTCCATTTTTGATATCATGGTTTCGGCAAGTCATCCATCTATACAATTTACAATAAAAGACAAGACAATACAATACAATACATTCCGTACAATCAATACAATAAACACTACGGGGTTATAAAAGGGTAGACAGGTACGGAATATGTTAAAGGTGGCACGAGGTGGTCACTTAAGACTTAATTACATCCATGTCATTGTTCCGTAGTATTATCGACGGAGCCTTGTACTACCGGTTACCAAAGTCCACGGTGTAAGTTGGACTCCTCTCGTATACCCTGGCATCTTCTGTACCAAGCTACAAACACTACGTTAACCTAACAATCAAACATCATACTAGATATACTCTCTTTTCTATCTATTCTACTTCTCTCATTCTTTGGGACATATCAAGCGATTTGTTCGCTGACGACATTCTCTTTCTTCATCTTTGGAATGTCTTCAAGTGATTTGGATTAGTAGAGATCGAGCCCACCAGCGAGGACTTGGACCAGCTAGCCTTCGACCCAGAGCACTAGTCACTTGTACATCTCATTTACATTTCTGTTATGCCTTTGTTTAGGCATTACTTTCATTCCATGTATTTACATTTCTGTTGTATTGTAAAAAGAATGTTAATAAATAAAGTTGTTGTTCATTTACATCTTGTCTCTTGTGTACATTTCATTTTATATTGCTTAGATACGCTTAGCGTGTTTACTTCTGAGTAAATACGTCGCATGACCCGTCGCGTCCTCTGCCCGTACACTGGGAAGCGGGGTGTGACATCTACTTGAATCTTTTCAAAAATGCTTTTGTTGTAAACTTTAGAAGCGTCTAATTCCAGTGGCATATTTGTTGCACAAAAACGATTCTTGCATAGCGTATCAAAATCCATTCTTTTCTCATTATCATAATGAATTCTTATTGCACTTCTCGTTTATAAAAAACTCTTTAATTGTGGTGTTCCAATTAAGATAAGCATAAAAGAACATTCATGCTCTCACTACGCCAAGTTGTTCGCATTCCTGCAGAAATTTTTCTTGATGTATAAGTCGGTATCCATTTCTCACGTATATCGTACATTATTGAAAGCTATTTATACCTATTAATTTGGTACTTTTCATCTAGCGCAGACCACTTATCTTCAAATTCCTCACTGTCAAACTTCTATCGACGCAACGTTTGTAATCGTTTCGAAAACCGGTATACTGATGATATAAACACTGCAATTTCTTCGGATACTTCTGACTAATGTACCATATGTAATAATGATGTCTTCTATTTGGAAAAACCTTGGCAATACCATTTGTCATAGCATGATCTTGATCAGTGATTATAGATAGCGGTGCCTTATTATTCATTATAATTAACCACTGCTGAAACAACCAGGTGAAAGACTCTTCAGACTCATTCCGCATTAACGCTAAACCAAATATCTGTAATTTAATATGATGATTAATACCGGTGAATGGGGTGAAGGACATTTGATATTTGTTCTTTCGATACGTGATATCAAAAGTAATTGCATCACCGAAAGTTGTATAGGAAGCTTGTTCATTTCAGATTTTTGCATTTTCATACCGCCCAATTTTTATCACATTGCATATCGGTAGGTACTCTTGAGCCGTGTTTGCTAGTCAATTGCAGGATACAGGTTCTCGGCTCTAAACGGTGAAATTCATGGAAAAACATGACAAAACCCGGGTTCCTGCCAACCACAGATAAAATACGGATCTCCGCTCTTTATCCGTCTGTTGCCACACACCAGTTTAAGAGACAAAATGGAAAATCAATGTCATTTTCATGCACAAGGCTCAATGGCAACACAAGATCCAAGAAATCTACACGGAGCTCGAGGAAATCATGACAAAAAGATCCACATCAAATCACCTTTTGCTCAACAGAAATTCTGGAAAAATCTTGAGGAAAATCTGAGAAAAGATATATACCAGACTCATGGGCACAGCAAACCAGGGAACTCTACAAAATTCCGCGGCCTAACTCCACTAAAGGGCCGCGGTTCCGCGGCATAAGCAGGCTTAGGCCGCGGTTCCGCGGCCGTATGGTGGCATCAGCCGACCAATTTTCAGGGGCAGATTTGTCTTTTCATACTTGTTCTGATTGTTGCCCTAGATTTCCTTTTCCCTGCCTATAAATAGCCCAGAACCTTGTGAAGCCAAGGGTGCTTAATCTTGTATTTTTTAGGGTTTAGAATACTTGTTTCTTCTTCCTCTTCTCATCTCTTCTCCATTGAAAAACTTGTAGTGAGCTTTTGTGAGTGAAGAATGATGAATAAAGAAGTTCCTTTTGTTATTATATCTTGTCTTGTTCTTTAGTTAAATTATTATTGCTTGTAATTTTCATTTGTTAACTTAGTTGTTGTTATTTCTTTTTGTTTCTTTCTTTTCTCTTTTCCTTTATCCTTAAACAACCATGACGCTTACGCTTGATCCTTGCCAAGGCGAGGTCGCAAATAGCTAGTTGTTATCTTCTAATCTCCTTCTTTCTATCTTCCTCTTTTGTTTTGTTTTCTTTTCATTATGATGTGTGAGTAGTTTCATACTTGTTAGGGTAGGATAAGGAAAGTTTGAGAGAAGGAAATCTCTCTCACTCTTTCCTTGCCCAACATCTTAAATCGACTCCCGTTAATTGAACCACAATCCGCTCCTTACGGCACCCTATCCTACATGATAGCGGTGATTCCGTAGTGAGACCGGCTGTGGTTGAATTAACCAGAGGTTATGGCTAAGAGCCAAGAACGGACGGACAAGCACCAAAAGGAAGAACTTATGCGTTGGAAAGCCTAGCTTATACTCGCAAGTTCCTTCCTAGTCATGCTAATCCCCGTTGTTGCCGATTACCGTAACACCGATATTAAGAGTGGCAACGAAAAGAGGTGAGTGACTCCTAACTCAAACTAACCTAATCCTAAGCCTAACAAGCTCTCTTTACATATCATTTTAACACTTACTTAATCACAAAAAAATCTGGAAAACTGGACTTAACTCGTTAAAGCACTTAGAAAAAGATTCCCATCTCCCTGCGGACGACCCGTACTCAACCGGCTAGCTACAAGCGAAACCGTCTTGATTGCGGTAATTAACTAAACTTGAACACGCAGAATCTCTACCAATCAAATGGCGCCGTTGCCGGGGAGACGGTAGTTTATTTCTTTGTGTAATTTCGGGTTAACTTGTGAATATAAATATAACCGAAAAACAAAAAAAATATACTTTGTAAAAAAAAATCATCTTGTTATTTTTGATTAGTTTTTGTGCAAGCGTGCAGGAAAATACGAAGTCGAGTTCAGTGCCAAAGACGTGGGAAGATAGACCCACATCTCGCGGCTACACCGCGACGGATCAAAAAGAAGCAAACGGTCTACTGTAAAAATCTGGAGCAGATACAGTGAGCAAATCAAGATTCAGCAAATCCAGACAAGCAGAGGACTCCTAGAACAACACACCCAAAAAGTTTGGTAGCATGATCCATCCACTTCGCCGCGGAACCGTGGCCTAAACAGGTGTTTGGCCGCTGAACCGCGGCCATTTAGTGCCTTCAGGGTGCTAATTTTTTCTGGTGAGTCTCTCTCTTCTTCCCCACTCCTCTGAACTCCAATAAACTGTGTTTTCTGCAGAATTCTTTGCGCAAACTCTCTTCCCCCTTCCAATAAACTGTTCTTGTGCAGGATTCTTTGCGCCGCGCTAAAATAAAAATTGTTTGCATTTGATTTGTTACCGCTTTGCATTCATTAATACGGACTTAAGGGGCTTGAAACCAATTCAGATTGGTTGGGGATTTCATCACCCTTCCCAGGACCCCAAAAATCACAAAAAGCATATGCATTGACCATTGTTAAAATTAAAAAATACTAGACTCAGCCCTAAGGATTTCGCGCTCAATAGGACAGAGGACTAGTTACAGGCATCGGCCGTTTATCCTATCTGACTTTTGCGGTGCCTAGGCAAGTGTGACGAAGGCAAGCGGTTATTTAATTAAGGAACTTAGCGAAAGCGTTGGACAACCTCCCACTTACCTGGCACTTATCTGGCCGCATTAGACGGAGAAGAGGCGGTTTGAGGTCCTATTTCTAGCCCTCTGGAACAGTTAGGAGCTGTCTAGCAGACCTAGGTGACCCTAGATCTAGGTGAGATTGTGCATATCTTGTTTGTGATTGCTTAAATCCTTAAGTCTGTACATAATCCTGTAAAGCTCTTTCTAAAAAAAAAAAAAATCAAAAAGAACTTTTATAAAAACTTGCCCTTTGTCGCCAAATCCATTTTTCACCCTCCACCCATCGTTTTTCTCCATTGACGTTTTCTTACCCTCACCTTCTTCGCTTTGACTATACTAAACTCGTTTAGTGTATGTCCGCTTGGACTCGGGACACTAGCGCCCGCCTAGTTCGCGTTACGTTAGTCGCTACCGACTACGCGATCGACTCAGACGTCGAAACTCCGTCCATGCCTCTTTCACCCCTTCCTTTGCCGGCCAACTCCGACGTTGACCGGAATTCTGTTCATACATCTTCACCTTCACCATCACCAACCTCTTCTTCCGCGATGTCTGGATTTAATCCGAACATCTCTTTGACTACCCCTGGATTGGCTCCACCTCCTACGGAGACCAATAACCCACCACCACCGCCTGTTGTAGCGCCGCAGCGAATCGCGCTCCAGGATCGTTTCTATCCCACCAGTTCTGCACTTCCCACCTGCCTTTCTCTTCCACCGGACAATGGGGATAATTTTGAAATTAAGCCCCACTTCATCAACATGCTTCCACGATTTCATGGGCTTGAATATGAAGATGCCTATATCTTCATCAATAAATTTCAAAACGTTTGTGCCATGATGAAAACTACCCAACTGTCGGACGATGCTATACGTCTACGGGTCATTCCATTCACTTTATGCGATCTAGCTGAAAAATGGCTGTATAGCACCGCTTCCCACTCCATAACCAGTTGGGACGAGTTTGTAAAAGCGTTTCTAAAAAAATTCTACCCGAATCATAAAACCGCAAGGATCCGCAATGAAATCAACCAATTCTCTCAGCTTCCTTCTGAACCCTTCTGGAAGTGCTTTGACCGGTACAAAGACCTTCTTGTTCAGTGTCCTCACCACGGTATAGAGAAATGGCAACTTTGCCAAACCTTATACGAGGGCCTGAACCCAGCAACGAAGCAGTTGTTGGAAACCATCTGTCAGGGCCACTTCCTATCGAAATCTGACGAGGAAGCGTGGCAATTCTTTGACGACCTTGCGGAGCAAACGTTACAATGGGAGAGCACCAGACCGACTTCTTCTTCTTCTACCTCCACTTCTACCGGTCAGTCTAGGGTAGGAATTCACCAACTTGATGTCTCTATTGCAATGAAAGCTGAAATGGCTGCAATAACGAGAAAGCTTGAAGCGATAGAGAGCAAATTTTCTGCTCCTACCCCTGTTCTTCCCCTTCGTACCATCTGCGCTTGTTGTTCCGATCCTTCTCACTTAACCGAAGAGTGTCCTTACAATCCGCCATCGCAAGGACAGGATCAGGTTAATGCTGCATTTCAGCAAAGACCGAGGAATGATCCATACTCTTCCACCTACAATCCCGGTTGGAGGAACCACCCCAATTTCGCCTGGAATCAGAATCAGAATCAATTCCAAGGCAACAAATTCCAAAGGGCTCCTCCGCCGCAACAACAAGCACAACAACAAACTCAACAGCAGTTTCAGCAGCCCTTCCAACCCCAACCTTTTCAAAATCAGACGAACAACTTTGCACCCAACAATTCTTTTCCACCAAACAACATTGTTCCGTCAAACAACGATAAGGTTTCCTCCCTCGAACGAAGTCTGGAGGCGTTCGTTAAACAATCGACTCAGTCCACCTCCAACATCCAGTCTTCCACTCAGTCCTTAGTGCAACACACTGCCGCTCACGGGAAAAGCATCAAGACCGTTGAGGCCCAGATTGCACAACTGAATGCGGCCTTAAGCGAGCGAGAGAAGGGGAAGCTCCTGTCCCAGCCACTCCCAAATCCCGGTCACCCACATAATGTACATGTTGCTCTTGAACAACAGAACCATAATTTGAGTGCCGTAACCACATTGAGATCGGGAAGGATGCTGCAAAACAACATCGGCAAACGGATCAGCGATGACACCCCGGCCGCTTCTTCTTCTTCTTCTTCTTCTTCAGCTGCTTCTTCGTCTTCTGAGCCTATTCTCCGTTCTTCACAAGGCTCTCCTTCCTCTTCTTCTGCTCTGAATGGACCCACTTCTCACTCCACGAAAACACCTGTTCTGGGATCCGTTCCAACTCCACAATCTCCTCCTCCAGCATTAGACTCAACCAATTTTAAAAACGTTCCATTTCCAAACCGGTCGAGGTCTAATAAACAAAATCCACAAATGGAGAAGATTCTGGAGTTGTTTAAGCAGGTTAACATTAACATTCCACTTTTAGATGCTGTCCAACAAGTCCCGTCCTACGCGAAAATCTTAAAGGACTTGTGCACGAAAAAGAGGAAATCTCAGGTACCAAAGAAAGTTTTCTTGGCTAGTGCTGTGAGTGATTTTCTTACCCAATCTTTAGCACAAAAACGGAAGGACCCTGGCTGTCCTACGATTTCTATTACCATTGGAAATAAGAACATCAACCGCGCACTATTAGATCTTGGTGCCAGTGTTAACCTGCTTCCGTACTCAGTATACGAGCAATTAGGCGTAGAAGAGCTGAAACCCACACACTGCACTCTCCAAATGGCCGACCGATCGATCACCCATCCTAGGGGTGAGCTAGAGGATGTGTTAATAAAAGTCGGGGACTTCATATTCCCCGTTGACTTCATTGTATTAGACACACAGCCTGTAGCTAACCCCCGGAATCAAATTCCGGTGATACTCGGTCGCCCATTCCTTGCAACCTCAAATGCTGTGATCAATTGTCGCAATGGTTCGATGAACCTCTTTTTTGGAAACATGACAATTGAACTCAACATTTTTAGGTTGGGGAATAAGCCCGCCTAACCTAATGCTCATATACTGGACGTTTGCTCAATCCAGGAGATCACCCCTGAAGAGTGTGAATTCAACGAGTTTCTGTTCGAACACGATAATCTTGACGCCACTAGTGCGTTCCTCTTCGAACCTGCTGTTGTTTCTGCGCCCGACAACGACTACGAGTGTTTCACATTCTTGAACGATCTTAGCCGCTCACAACCCGAGTTTGAATCCTTCGAATTTCCGGATGAGTTACCTGAACCATCCAACTCGGTCGCCTACACTCGTTTTGAACCTTTGCTGGAGTCCTTTGAGTTCGAGACCTCTGCGCCAATCTTGCCTTCCATCGTTTCACCTCCAACGCTCGAACTCAAGCCTTTGCCGTCTCACCTTAAGAACGCTTACTTAGGTGAGAACGAGACCCTCCCTGTCATCATCTCAGCTTCTCTAGCTCCAGAGCAAGAGAAAGCCCTTCTTACGATCTTGCACTGCAACAGGCAAGCTTTTGGCTGGTCCATGGCGGACATCAAGGGGATTAGTCCCCTGATCGTTGAGCATCACATTCATCTGATGGATGATGCCAAACCAGCCCGGGATCCACAAAGACGTCTCAATCCAGTCATGAAAGAGGCTGTGAAGAAGGAAATCGTAAAATGTCTAGATAGTGGTATCATTTAGCCTATCTCTGATAGCCAGTGGGTTAGCCCCATTCACGTTGTCCCCAAGAAATCAGGTATAACGGTCATAACAAATGAGGCAAACTAGTTAATCCCTACTCGCACCCAAACTGGGCGGCGAGTATGCATTGATTACAGAAAACTCAACGCCGCAACGCGGAAAGACCACTTTCCGCTACCTTTCATTGACCAGATGCTTGAACGATTGGCCGGACACGAGTACTACTGCTTTCTTGATGGCTACTCCGGCTATAATCAAATTCCCATCGTCGAAAAAGACCAGGACAAGACCACTTTCACTTATCCTTTCGGCACATTCGCATATCGTCGCATGCCCTTTGGGTTATGCAATGCGCCCGCTACCTTCCAGCGGTGTATGATGGGAATCTTCTCAGACATGGTGGAAAAATTTCTGGAGATTTTCATGGATGATTTCTCCATCTTCGGCGATTCCTTCAATGAGTGTTTGCTGCATCTTGACGCTGTCCTTACCCGATGTAAGGACAAGAACCTCACTTTGAATTGGGAGAAGTGTCATTTCATGGTGCGCGAAGGTATTGTCTTAGGACATATCATCTCGCAAAATGGCATAGAGGTTGACAAAGCAAAGATTGAGGTCATTTCCAATCTACCTCCTCCCAGATGCGTCCGAGACATCCGAGCCTTCCTTGGCCACGCCGGTTTCTATAGACGGTTCATCAAGGACTTTAGCAAGATTGCTAGGCCCTTGACTCTTTTGCTGGCCAAGGACACGCCATTTGACTTCAACTCGAGCTCTGTGACTGCATTCGAGTCATTGAAACGCTCACTCACTTCTGCTCCCGTTCTTTCTTCACCTGACTGGACGCACCCATTTGAGATTATGTGCGATGCATCCGACTTTGCCATTGGTGTTGTCCTTGGACAACACATCAACAAGATGCCGCACGTAATCTATTATGCGAGCCGAACCCTGAACGACGCCCAACTCAATTATACAACAACTGAGAAGGAATTCTTAGCCGTTGTATTTGCTTTAGAAAAGTTCAGGCCCTACCTTATCGGCTCTCCGGTCATTGTCTACATAGACCATTCTGCTCTGCGCCATCTTTTGGCGAAGAAAGATGCAAAATCTCGGTTAATACGTTGAATCCTCTTGCTTCAAGAGTTTCACCTTGTCATTAAGGACAAACGAGGATGTGAAAACGTAGTTGCCGACCATCTCTCACGACTTCCTTCTTCGCCTTCGCTTCCAATTCCGATCAACGACGTTTTCCCGGATGAACAGCTCTTGACAGTATCTTGCGAACCCTGGTTCGCAGATATTGTGAACTATTTGGCCACGGGATTACTACCGACTGAATGGTCAAGTCAGGACAGACTTCGCTTCTTATCCCAAGTAAAACACTTTTACTGGGACGAACCTTATCTGTTCAAGTACTGTCCCGACCAGATTATTCGTCGGTGTGTCCCTGACGATGAATTCAAGAGTGTGCTGTCGTTTTGCCACGATCAAGCATGTGGCGGGCATTTTGGCCCCAGAAAGACAGCTGAGAAGATCTTGCAATGTGGTTTCTACTGGCCACAACTCTTCAAAGACGCACATGACTATTGCAAGACCTGCTCCCGGTGCCAACACATGGGCCGGATATCCCGGAGGAACGAGATGCCGCTCCAACCGATCTTGGTTGTGGAGATTTTCGATGTTTGGGGGATAGATTTCATGGGGCCATTTCCCTACTCTTTCGGGAACTTGTACATCTTTCTCGCTGTTGATTACGTCTCTAAATGGGTCGAGGCTGTGCCCAGCCGGACTAACGACAACAAGGTTGTCGTTAGGTTTCTTAAAGAAAACATTTTCTCCCGGTTTGGGCACCCCCGAGCGATCATTAGCGACAATGGAAGTCATTTCTGCAACAAGACTTTCGAGGCCTTAATGCGGAAATATTCCATTAATCATAAGCTATCCATGCCCTACCACCCCCAAACCTGCGGGCTGGCCGAAGTTTCAAATCGGCAAATCAAGCAGATACTGGAGAAGACGGTTTCCAAGAACCGTAAGGATTGGTCGCTGAAACTCACTGATGCCCTTTGGGCATTTTGAACCGCTTATAAGACCGACCTTGGCATGTCTCCCTATCGGCTTGTGTACGGAAAAGCCTGCCACCTACCTGTCGAAATAGAGCATCGCGCATTTTGGGCGATAAAAGAGTTGAATCTGTCTCTCGAAGATGCGGGCAGCCATCGGAAGCTGCAGTTGAACGAATTAAGCGAGCTTAGGGATGAGGCTTACGATAATGCGGTTGTCGTTAAGAATCGAACGAAGGTGTTTCACGATAAACACCTTTTGTGCAAAACCTTCGTACCTGGTCAGCAGGTACTGCTTTACGACACCCGACTTCACTTCCATCCAGGAAAGCTCAGATCTCGCTGGAAAGGGCCGTATTTTGTGCGGAATGTATATCCGCAGGGCGCTGTGGATTTGGAAAATCCGAAGGACGGTTCATTTTTCAAAGTGAATGGACACCGACTCAAACCGTACTTTAGCGCCGAACCAACAGAGGAGCTCCTGTTCTTACAGGAGCCGGTTTACCCTACATAATCTTCCTCTGCCTACCACCAAACTTCGGTTATCCAGCCAAGAACAGTGAACACTGTTCTAAATAAGTTTGAGGGTATGTATATACCATTTTGTATATATTTATGGATATTCTTTTCCATTCTTTTTCTTTTTCTTTTCAATAAAAACAAAAACAATAATAAAACAAAATATTGTGTATCGCTAACCGACAATTTTGACCCTTCAAATGATCTCTTCATGCAATGACAGTGAGGACACTGTCCAGTTTAAGTTTGGGGGTACGCTCGGTACGCATTTCTTACCTTCGCATTCATATGTATATTTTGCATCTGCATATTAAAATTCATAAAATCCATAAAAATCTGAAAATTTTCTAAAAATATAAAAACTTTTCTGTCAAGTTAGCTAGTGGGAGGACTCTGATTCAACATTTCGACGGTTTTGTTTGATAAAATAAGAATAACTAAATCTTATGTTTAGATTTTGAAAACCTGAAAAATAACTCTCCTTTGAAGTTAAATATAGCTAATATACGTCTTTACATCACACTATACGTGTCGTGAGTTTTGGAAATTAGATGACAAGGCTTTTATGTTTAAAAACTTTTAAATAGATAAATGATTTTCTGAGGATCAAATAGGTTTGTTCTGAAATAAGTAATATCAAGAATAGTTTATGAAGTGAGTGAATATGAAGGAATGTTATTAATGCCTTAATTGGAACTAAGTCTGAAAAATAACCCATCGGAAACTTGATTGGAATGATTACACACCGAACCCACTAAACACGTCTTTTATCCAAAAAAATAATTGAACTGCCGGTTATATCTCCGTTCGTATTAAATCATCATGATTTTCACGCCAAACTGTCTTTTGTTTTTTGACCTAGGTAACTTGAGTAATTAAGTCCGCTGGGGGTGTTTCTACACCTAATGCTCTAAAACCAACTGGTTTGGGTGCATTGGCCCAAAGCTCGCTAAGAAGCCTAGAAAGTCCAGTTTAAAACAAAGTCAAGCAAGTGTTCTCTCCGAGTTAAAATTCCTAACGGTTTTTTGTGTGAGAATAATCTTGATAAAAGACAGGGTTTTATAAAAAAAAATTAGCGGAGATTTGAAGGTTTTATTCTATGATAAAGACTATTGCACGTTCACAGAGGTGTGTATGAAATGAAAACAAGAAAAAGGTGGAGTGAAAAATAAGACCTAGTTTCCTGTTAAGGAAGATAGAAATTCTAAAGTTGAAACCTTACTGGAAAACGAAACTTGAAAAATGCTTAACTCTTTATAAAACTTATGTGATCCTTTCAAAAATTTTATCTGGGCTTTATTGTGTGACATGATGACTTTAATCGATCCTTCTGGAACTTAACGACACTATTTGCACTGCACGTAAAGACATATAAAATCTGTAGTTAAATAAGAAGCGAGGTGTGAAAAATAAAGGTTCGATAGTCTAGACTTAGGATAATAGAATTGTTATTTTCTGAAACAAAACTTTAGGGTTTGAATCTTAGTTATTTTACAAAACTAGCTTGACCGGATTTTGCGGGTAGTATCCGCTGAAAACCCTTAGGAGACAACACTCCTCCTACTAGGGACACCTAGAGGTTTAATGGCTTGTTGCACATACTCAGTGCAATCGCGTTCCCTGCGAAAGTGAGGTTAGGAAATTTTTTGTGAATAAATTGGCTTTGCTCGGGACGAGCAAATGATAAGTTTGGGGGTATTTGTTCATATCAGATTTTTGCATTTTCATACCGCCCAATTTTTATCACATTGCATATCGGTAGGTACTCTTGAGCCGTGTTTGCTAGTCAATTGCAGAATACAGGTTCTCGGCTCTAAACGGTGAAATTCATAGAAAAACACGACAAAACCCGGGTTCCTGCCAACCACAGATAAAACACGGATCTCCGCTCTTTATCCGTCTGTTGCCACACACCAGTTTAAGAGACAAAATGGCAAATCAATGTCATTTTCATGCACAAGGCTCAATGGCAACACAAGATCCAAGAAATCTACACGGGGCTCGAGGAAATCATGACAAAAAGATCCACATCAAATCATCTTTTGCTCAACAGAAATTCTGGAAAAATCTTGAAGAAAATCTGAGAAAAGATATATACCAGACTCATGGGCACAACAAACCAGGGAACTCTACAAAATTCGGCGGCCTAACACCACTAAAGGGCCGCGGTTCCGCGGCATAAGCAGGCTTAGGCCGCGGTTCCGCGGCCGTATGGTGGCATCAGCCGACCAATTTTCAGGGGCAGATTTGTCTTTTCATACTTGTTCTGATTGTTGCCCTAGATTTCCTTTTCCCTGCCTATAAATAGCCCAGAACCTTGTGAAGCCAAGGATGCTTAATCTTGTATTTTTTAGGGTTTAGAATACTTGTTTCTTCTTCCTCTTCTCATCTCTTCTCCATTGAAAAACTTGTAGTGAGCTTTTGTGAGTGAAGAATGATGAATAAAGAAGTTCCTTTTGTTATTATATCTTGTCTTGTTCTTTAGTTAAATTATTATTGCTTGTAATTTTCATTTGTTAACTTAGTTGTTATTTCTTGTTGTTTCTTTCTTTTCTCTTTTCCTTTATCCTTAAACAACCATGACGCTTACGCTTGATCCTTGCCAAGGTGAGGTCGCAAATAGCTAGTTGTTATCTTCTAATCTCCTTCTTTCTATCTTCCTCTTTTGTTTTGTTTTCTTTTCATTATGATGTGTGAGTAGTTTCATACTTGTTAGGGTAGGATAAGGGAAGTTTGAGAGAAGGAAATCTCTCTCACTCTTTCCTTGCCCAACATCTTAAATCGACTCCCGTTAATTGAACCACAATCCGCTCCTTACGGCACCCTATCCTACATGATAGCGGTGATTCCGTAGTGAGACCGGTTGTGGTTGAATTAACCGGAGGTTATGGCTAAGAGCCAAGAACGGACGGACAAGCACAAAAAGGAAGAACTTATGCGTTGGAAAGCCTAGCTTATACTCGCAAGTTCCTTCCTAGTTGTGCTAATCCCCGTTGTTGCCGATTACCGTAACACCGATATTAAGAGTGGCAACGAAAAGAGGTGAGCGACTCCTAACTCAAACTAACCTAATCCTAACCCTAACAAGCTCTCTTTACATATCATTTTAACACTTACTTAATCAAAACAAAATCTGGAAAACTGGACTTAACTCGTTAAAGCACTTAGAAAAAGATTCCCATCTCCCTGCGGACGACCCGTACTCAACCGGCTAGCTACAAGCGAACCGTCTTGATTGCGGTAATTAACTAAACTTGAACACGCAGAATCTCTACCAGTCAAAGCTTTTGAGTGCGGATCGATAAATAAGAGGGTTTCGATATGATTTTCTTCATCATATTTTACTACGTAAGTAATTAAGCTCCTTAACTTGAATGGATTGCAAATAAGCTAAAGTAGCTTGGGCGTCCAATACGTCCATAGATTGATGTCCACGTATTTTTCTTAGTTCACTCTTTATAGTTAGCTCGTAACCAAGATTCTGTATCACGGTATGACCTTGTCCTTATATCGTATATGTTTTTTCTTGGACCAACCCCACTATCCTTCAAATTATGGATTTGACTTTTATCGAATTTGAAAATTCTTTTATCACAAGATATGTATTACACTATTGTATGCAGTATAAATGGATGGTTGTGAACTCTCTTATAAGAAGTTACTTTCCATCGATCGTCCTTTTTAACAACAAACATACAAGCTTCGCACTTGGATCCTATATAATTACATTTCAGAAACGTCGAAAAAGATGTTTTACGTTTTACATCGAGCTTGAACTGTTTAGGATTTGAGTGTTATTTATATGTATTTCCTAGAGGCCATTACTGTACATGAGATGTATATTTTAGTGGATGCTTGGACATATATAGGGAGGACTTTCTTGCTCGATATGATAGTATGCTATCTGGTTACTCTTTATCTTAACATGTACACTGATTCTCTCTCTGTTACATGTTGGTAAAGCCCTTAGGATGTGTACTTGACTACCTAGATTATGATGCAGATCATACTAGTGGGACAAAGGTATCCTGTGAGTACATCCTGTAATGTCCCTAGTCGTAGGTGTATCGAGACGGGGCATCGATATACCAGAGTAGACTAGCGCTTACCTTCTCGACCCATGTAGATGGGCGATGGAAGATCCCATATCCATTGGTGTTTGACATCAGAGATGGTATACGGGTGCTCAGTGGAGACTGGGTACACTGGACGGAATCACTGAGAACTCCCAGATGGTATTATACCTTACGTCTGATGGCAGTTCTCTGGTGACACTGGTACATGTTAGTCTGTAGACCCGAGATCGTCATAGAGTCTTGTGTGATTCCTACTGTGCTTTGATTTCCACCTTACCACATTCAAGAGGACGTGCAAAACGGTGGTTTTTGGGTAACTTCCCGAGTCACATGGAGGCAATGAGAGATAGGAGGGGTTTCGTCTCTCCCTGTATTGGGGGTTGATGTTGCGCTGCGCTCGATTGGCCATAACAGGGAAGTCCCTGGCCAGGGCTGATTTAGATATTTACTCGTAAGTGTTATCAGTAGTTTCTCGACCCGTTATGAGACTCATATCGGCATGACTTATCGGTTATTGGGGTCTGACGTTTACCACCCCCAGACATTATATGCGACATATCAGACGAGGAGACCGGACTGTACGGTAGTGTTACTGACAGGCTTTTACAGGAGTTGGAGCGGGCTTGCTTGCTGATCTTCTGATCGTTCAATACCCGGGTAGCCGTTGTAGGGTTCCTAGGCACTCTTGTGAGGGTTCATAAGGCATCAAACATGCCCGAATAAAATTTTAGAAGTGCCGAACAACCCAAAGCCGGGATCATTTCTAGATTATTAGGGTTTAACATGCAAGTAAACATCTTTACTACTAAGTGTGAGGGATTACAACCTTTGTATTCCGCTCCTTAGCTTCATAAGCTCTGAGTAGAAGTCCCTTCACCGCGATCCACGATCTCTCGGACTCAAGAGAGGCTCCACGACTCGAACGATCCATGCTAGCTTGTAGTGTTCCGTTTCTCCGATGATCTACGTCAATGTTGCTATAATTCAAGCTCTCTCACTCTAATGAGGTGAACACCCTAATCTAATGGGCTAGATTAGATGAGGATATGGAGTAGTATTTATGCTTTCTTTTTATATCATATTCTCACAAGAAATCATCACAAAAGGAAAATCTAGCAAGCTTTCTCAAAGCTCAAGAGAGAAGAAGATGATGAATAATGAGATAATCCTTTTATGATGAATAATAGAAATGAATATATGATTAAACATGGAACCATGGTCAAGGATGACTAGGATAACCTTTATAGAGAATAAACTAGGGCTAGGGTTTGGATAGGTTAAAGAATGAGTCATAGATAAATATCAACCATAATATCTAACTCATGACAAAAGGAAAGTTTCTAGATGGTGCAAGAAGGAGCTAACCCTAATCAAACCCTAACCTTGCTTAATCTCCACTAAACATGTTCCATTATTAATCATATCATGTTGCAATAATATATATCACATATATATATATATATATATTATATTAGCAACAAAAGAAAAATAATACAATTAACATATATCGCATATATATATCAATGTATTATTTTGTGAGAAAATAAAATAATAAAGTGAGCCAATATTAGATAATGTAATACAATATATCATATATATTATTATATATTAAATCATCGAATCAACACTTGATCCGACAATCCGGCTATATCGAATATAACCGACTAATATATCATGTACCGATTCATCGAATCAACACTTGATCCGATGACCCGGTTCATCTCTAAATATCGCGAGAATATAATACGGTATCTCATATCACATTATCCTCGGTCCTGCACATATCACATATGTTCATCTACTCCGTTTTGCATGAGCCAAGAAACCTCTGTGTAGGACTCTAAAGAATCTTCAATACGCCGGTAGCAGGTGATGATCATATCAAACACCCACAAGCTGCAAGCGGTCAGCTAAACGTAACATCCACCCAGGTATTAAGCGATCAGAAGATCAACAAGCTAGTCTGTACGTTCTCCTGTGAATCCAATCAGTTACACTCCCGTACAGTTCGGTCTGTTCGTCTGATATGTCGCATATCAGGTCTAGGGGTGGTATACGTCAGACCCCAGTAACGGATAAGTCGTGTCTATGTGAGGCTCATAACGGGTCGAGAAACTACTACTAACACTTACCAGTAAATCTCTATATCATCCGTGGCCAGGGACTTCCAGTTATTGCCAATCGAACACAGCACAACATCAACTCCCTATACCGGAAGAGACGAATCCCCTCCTATCGCTCATTGCCTCCATGTGATTCGGTACTGTACCCAAAAGCCACCATTTTGCACGCCCTCTTGGACGTGGTAAGGTGGAAATCAAAGCACAGTGGGAATCACACAAGACTCTATGACGATCTCGGGTCTACAGACTACCCTGTACCAGTGTCACCGGAGAACTGCCATCTGACGTGTGGTATATAACCATCTGGGAGATCTTGGCGAGTCCGTCCAGTGTACCCAGTCTCCACTGAGCATCCTCCCACCATCCTTGATGTCCAACACCGATGGATATAGGATCATCCATCGCCCATCATATGGGTCAAGATGCGTATACGCTAGTCTACTCTGGTGTATCGATGCCCTGTCTCGATATACCCTCGACTAGGAACAGTTATAGGATGTACTCATCGACTACCGTGGCCCCACTAGTATGATATCATCATAGTCCTAGTAGTCAAGTACATATCCTAAGGGCTTTATCAACATGTGAGAGTAAAACAGTAAACTAGTACAAGTCAACATGTTAAGATAGAGTGAAACCAAATAGCATACTATCATGATGAGCAAGAAAGTCCTCTCTATATATATCCAAGCATCCATTATAATATACATCATTTGTACAACAATGGCCTCAAGGGCATATACATAACTAACAATCTCCCACTTGCACTAAGTCCAGCTTCAGTAGTATCTCATACCTAGCATCCCGAATAATCTCTCAAACTGTATCTGGGGAATGGCCTTCGTGAGTGGATCCGCAGTGTTGTCCTTCGTATCTACTCTCCTGACCTCGATCTCCCGGCGATTAACTATCTCCCTGATCAGGTGATACCGCCTCAGAATATGTCTGGACTTTTGTTGGGAACCGGATTCCTTAGCCAAAGCCACAGCTCCATTGTTATCGCAATACAGAGGTATTGGATGTTCAATGTATGGAACCACACCAAGTTCACTAATGAACTTCTTTATCCAGACAGCCTCTTTGGCAGCATCGTTGGCAGCAATGTATTCAGCCTCCATCGTCGAGTCTGCAACGGTATCCTGTTTGGAACTCTTCCAACTTACCGCCCCTCCATTCAGGGTAAAGACATATCCCGAGTGCGACTTAGAGTCGTCCTTATCACTTTGGAAGCTAGAATCGGTAAAAGACTCCACCCGGAGTTCTCCGTTACCATACACCAAGAACATCTCTTTAGTCCTTCGTAAGTACTTGAGAATGTTCTTCACAGCTGTGCAGTGACTCTCTCCAGGATCTGCTTGATACCGACTCACTACACATAGTGAGTATGCTACATCGGGTCTGGTACATACAATCGCATACATGATAGAGCCAACTGCCGAAGCATAGGGTATCCCTTGCATGCGAGTTCTCTCCAAATCAGTCTTGGGAGACATCTCTTTGGAGAAAGTGAGTCCAGAGATCGTGGGTTCGTTCCCACGCTTGTATTCTTCCATACTAAACCTCTTTAGTATGGTGTCAATGTACCTGGATTGGGACAATCCCAATATCCGTTTAGATCTACCTCTATAGATCATGATTCCCAATATGCAGGAGGCATCACCTAGATCTTTCATTGAGAATCTTTGTGATAAGAAGAGCTTGACTGATTGCAGCATAGGAATATCATTTCCTATCAAGAGTATGGCATCTACGTACAATACGAGGAAGACAACTTTACTCTCTGCTACCTTCTTATAGATACAAGGTTCATCTATATTTTTGATGAAGTCAAACTCTTTGACTACAACATCAAAACAGATGTTCCAACTCCGCGATGCTTGCTTTAACCCATAAATAGATTTAAGCAGCTTGCACACCTTTCCGTTGCTCCCACTATCTATGAAGCCCTCTGGCTGAGTCATGTACACGCACTCTTCTAAATCACCGTTTAAAAAGGCGGTCTTAACATCCATTTGCCAGATTTCGTAGTCATGGTATGCAGCAATGGCAAGTAAGATCCGGATGGACTTAAGCATAGCCACTAGAGAAAAGGTTTAGTCATAATCCACACCTGGTCGTTGACGAAAACCCTTTGCAATAAGTCTAGCTTTGAAAGTCTCAACTTTTCCATCTACACCAAATTTCTTTTTAAAGATCCACTTGCTCCCAATGCGTTTTACCCCTTCAGGGGCATTTTCCAAAGTCCATACTTTGTTGGTGTATATAGATTCCATCTCAGATCGCATTGCATCCAGCCATTTCACAGAGTCACCACTCGTGATGGCCTGCTCGAAACTAGTCGGGTCATCATCTTCCATGATGCAATCCTCGCTTCCACCATCAACGAGAAAACCGTAGTATCTCTCAGGTGGATGAGAAACCCTGCTAGATCGGCGGAGAGGCTGTGGTTCGTCGGGTACTACCGAATTCTCTGGTTCCACTAAATCTTCAGTTACAGTTTGTGTTACTGGAATCTCTTCCAGCTCTACCTCTTTGCCACTAATTTCTTTTGCAAGAAATTCCTTTTCCAAAAAGGTGGCATATTGAGAAACAAACACTTTTTGTTCTTTAGCGCGGTAGAAAAAAATATCCTTGGGAATTCTTAGGATATCCCACAAACTTGCAAAGAACTGATCGTGCCTCGAGTTTTTCTGGATTTTTTCTTTTGACATAGGCCAGACAACCCCATATCTTAACTTGTTTAAAATATGGTCTCTTCCCACTCCATATCTCATATGGTGTGGTAGGTACAGATTTAGACGGAACTTGATTCAATAGGTATGCTGATGTCTCAAGCGCATAACCCCCGAAAGAAATAGGCAACTCAGCAGTCATCATATAGCGCACCATATCTAATAGGGTGCGATTCCTCCGTTCCGATACACCGTTGTGCTGTGGTGTATAAGGAGGAGTAAGCTGAGAGAGAATCCCATTCTCTTTTAGACAATCTAGGAACTCATTGCTTAAGTATTCTCCTCTACTTTTGCCCGTTTGGTTCTCTACTTCGTGCTTATATTCTCTGAATTTCTCAAAAGCTTCAGACTTGTGTTTCATCAGGAACACATGTCCGTATCTAGAGAGATCGTCAGTAAATGTAATGAAGTAGGAAGAACCGTTCCTGGAATGCGTAGACATGGGACCGCATATATCACTATGTATCAGTCCTAAGAGTTCTGTAACTCTTTCTCCGTGTCCACTAAACGGAGCTTTGTCATTTTACTTTTGAGACATGAATGGCAAGTATCATAAGATGATAATTCGAACGGATTCAAATATCCATCCTTATGTAACTTAGCTAGTCGTGTCGCATTGATATGACTAAGTCTACAATGCCACAAGAAGGATTCGTTCATTTCTGAACTTTTCCTCTTGTGAGTGTTTTGTATATTGAGGACTGTATTTTGATTGAGAATGAATATGCCATTATGTAACGAGCCTGATGCAATCAACTTTCGATCTAGGAATATGTTCATAACATTATCCTTTACTACAAAATTATACCCTTCTTTACTTAATAAAGAAACTGATATAATGTTGCACATCATGTTCGGTATATAATGGCACTCATTCAGAATCAGTGTATTACGACTTGGTAATACTAGGTGATATTCGCCAACTGCTTTGGCTGCAATACTTGCACCATTCCCTACATGAACGGAATGATCACCTTTTTCCAGTTCTCTACCTTTACGTAGCCCATGTAACAATTTACATATGTGGGATCCTGATCCGGTATCTAATACCCAGGACGTAGGGTGAACTGAGAAACAGTTCTAAATAACTAACACACCCGAAAAAGGTGCATCAACATGCATGTTCTCCGTTTGGGCGACGTGACAATCCAGATATTCTCCTGTTTCCTATTCAGTCTTATAACTCTTATAAGAAAGAACGGGTCCAACGTTCCCCTGCTCAGTATAATAAGCGGGTTCAGTCAATACATCCATATTATTATCTTGATAAATGGCTTGACATGGTCGCTACCTGGAGAAAGAGAGAGAAGAAAACACTTTAGCAAATGCTCTTGCAAGAGTAGATTGGTTATTATCTTATCTAATCAGGATGTCTCCCACTGTTTTTATCAAATCATCCTTCAAACCCTAAAAGGTAAGATTAGCCGGGATTAATTACACCCTACAATTTCGTCAATCTTTCAGCCGGATCAGTGTCGGTACTTGAGGGAGGTTCCCCGTGCTTTCGCACGGACCTAATTAAAGTAAACCTCGTTTTCCCAGAGGCGTAACCCCGTTAACACTTTTCTAGACACCTACTTGATCGGCTAATTGTCCTGTATAAAACTCTTCCAGGAGTAACTCTTATTCGCAGTGGGTATCGGGATCCAACTATCTCATAGGAGGTATGCAATCTTATTGCAAATTTCAACACTTGAAATTCCCGATAATGCTTTTACCCCTAGCAACTTATGACCTTAACATAGTCAACAAATCATAATTGCTAGCCAAGTTCAACTCGTCGTTTCTCGATTGAATTAAACCCACCTGCACGACCCTTAACATAGTCAACAAAGTCGTACAACTACCCTAATCCAATCACATCTCATGTTTTAGCAAATAAGTACTAATTAGCTACCGCACACTACGCCTTAACATAGTCAACAAACGTAGCACGAATACTAACTAGACTTTATCTGAAATGATGGAGGGCAACGCAGGTTTTTCAGAAAACCTTGAGCGTAATGAACTTGATATCGTCGTAGAATCATTTGATTTTGAAAAGGAGTGTTTTTTAGGCTTCTAGTTTCGCTAAAGAGGTCACTCCCGGTGAAGGGATCTCGGCTCTTTCCCCATCGAATAAGGTGCAGGATATATCATATATACCGCTGTGCAAAGAAAGAACTATATAAGCTGTCAAAAACTAAACCGCGAGTTTGTAGTATCTACCAGTTTCTCTAAAGAGGTCACACCCGGTGAAGGGATCTCGGCTCTTTCCTTATCGAATAAGGTGCAGGGTATATCACATATACCGCTATGCAAAGCAAAACTGTAGCTACCCTTTTTATAAAGTTTTGATTCTACAACATCTTTTAGGTTTCTTTTCTTTTTATTAATCTCATTAATAAATCCCATCAGCTTATGCTTCCTAAGCATCACAGAAGAAACGAAAGCAGTAATATTTATATATCAGCATATATATATAGTATAAGCATTCGTCTCAGGCAGTAATATGATCTCATCACAGAACATTGCAGTAGAAGAACATATATGAAATATTGGATATACTAGGATGTCCGTGTTTTCAATACGAGCCGGTATAAAACACGGATTCCACGGTCGCGATTAATAGCCAAACCCACATCCCTAGACCCCTACGAGAGCGGCAAGTAACACTGCCAATTCTAGGGTTAGGAGACCCGGTCTCGACTCCTCGAGATGGCCTCCCACTGGACCCTAGAACCCGGTTACTCATGCTCCCCTCCTTGGGTCTACCTAGTGCGGAAAAGTAAATAATATACACTGGTGACATCAACCTCATCCCAAAAAGGCCCCAATAAAAGAATATTACATACAAATGAATTTTACATGAATGAAAATAAAAACCCTCATCTCACATAAAACCCCCGGCTATTCATAACACGACGATCCAATATAACATATCACAGCAATACATAATATCACATATCATCAACGTAAGTAAGTATGCATACACCGATCGTCGTTGATGTATAGCAACGAAGACCGGCAATACAACTATATACTACACTTACGGTCACATAAAAGAAATTGTAAAACTACAACATTTAGAATCCATAAACACATTAGACATCGTAAATCCGTAATATAACATACTTCGCATTTCATGCCTAACTCTATGAATTCCAGATATTGTATCACATTCCAGATAAACAGACAGTATTAAACTTTCCGAACAGATAATAAAATACCCAAAATTTCCTAAATAGCTCAACACTTGAGCAGAGTTCAAATAATCCCAGAAACTGTCACAGTACCAATGATCCAGCCGTAGAAGGGTCAAGCCAACGCCTCACATGTGGCACGCCGTACTGCCCCAAACCCTAAGGTTTAGAGGCAGTTCAAGATGGTCACATAATCGAGTTAAGGTTTGTGTTCTTCTAGAGGGTCCACCGCGTTACTTGTACGTTTTTCCGAAAGATTTAAACACGATAAAAATTCAACACTTGAAAATTTTTCGTGCCCGGAAAAAGTGAGTTAATGATATCCGCTCGAACATTTTAACAGTTTCTAAATATCCGGAAAACATAACAAAATTAAATTTTCCGATCGAATCAACGATTACAAAATAAACCCCAGAACACTCAACACTTGAGTCAGATTAAAAATACCCAGAAAATATTATTTTACAGAAATAGAAATTACTGAGCAAAAAAATAGGTTAAATGCTACTGTACTGTTGGATATATGTATGCCTTAGAGGCCATTATGTGATAGTGGATGTATTTATACATGTATATATATATATATATATATATATATATATTCAGTGTACATTCTTGCTCGACATGATAGTATGCTATCTGGTTATTCTTTATCTGACATGTTGATTTGATCATGCTTTTATTCATTCACACATGTTGATAAAGCTCTGAGGATATTGGCTTGACTACTGTGATTATGATAGAGATCATACTAGTGGGACATCTGTAGTTTATAAGCATATCCTGAAATGTCCCTAGTCGTAGGTATATCGAGACGGGGCATCGATATACCAGAGTAGACTAAAGTATATGATACTTGATCGATATGATGGGCGATGAATGTTCCCACATTCATCGATGTTTAACATCGAGATCGTATACGGGTGCTCAGTGGTGACTGGGTACACTGGACGGACTCACCGAGAACTCCTATATGGAATTATATCTATCGTCGGATAGCAGTTCCTAGGTGACACTGGTGCAGGTTAGTCTGTAGACCCGAGATCGTCATAGAGTCTTGTGTGTTCTCCTACTGTACTTTGATTACCACCCTACCACGGCTCTACTGAGTCATGCAAACAGGTAGCCGTTGGGTACAGTCCCGAGACACACGAAGGAGATGAGCGATAGGAGGGGTTTCGTCTCTCCAGGTATTGGGAGTTGATGCTGTGCTGTGCTCAACTGGTTATATCAGTAAGTCCCTGGCCAGGGCTATAGAGATTTACTGATAAGTGTTATCTGTGGTTTCTCGATCTGTTATAGACCATTCATCGGCACGACTTATTGAGTTATTGGTGTCGACGTTACCATCCCTAGACTCGATATGCAGCATATCTGACGAAGAGACCGGACTGTACGGTAGTGTTGCTGGTTGGCTCGACGGGAGTTGTAGCAGGTTCGCTTCTTTTCTTCTGATCGCTCAATACCCAGGTGGCCGTTACGTTTAGCTGACTTGCGGCTTGGGGGTGCTTGATATGATCATCACCCACTACCGGCGTATTGACGAGTCTTAGAGTCCCACAAAGGAGTTACCTAGTCCATGCGAAATGTTGTGGTGCACATATGCGATATGTGCGTGGGCCCGGTTAAAATGCGCATATGAGATGCAGTATATTAATCAGGCGGCTTGCTTTTGGTCAGGTCGTATGTGATATGACCAGGTTAATAAATCAAGTGTTGATTTATCATTTAACCATTACCTTCTCACTAGAAATCCTTTCTTGTCCTTTTTGGATGTATGCATGCATGTATGCATTCATTCTTGTTCATGCACATATGGATGTGCATGTACACATGCATACATACATCATTCTATCATGGTTGTATATACATAGAAAATGGTGGCAATATAAGACTCACACCTTAGATTTATATATGGATTATTACTTGTATTTATGTTAAAACAAAAAGAAAAGGAAAAGGATAATTCATGGTTTAGTTTCTACACTCTTCTTTGAACTAACCTTGCTCACCCACCTTTTGACCATGGGTTAACTTTCCTTTTGTGTTTAAACTCTAATACAATAATATCTTTATTATTTACCCATGGTTTGAGATGAAAAGTGGAAAATATATATACATATATTTTCTATTTTTCATTAGAGATTATCTTTTCTCTTGTTCTTAAAAAGCCATCATCTTCTTCCTCCTTGCTCTTTTGCTCTCTAGATTTTTCTAGTGAGCGAAACACTCATCAAGTTAGGATTTTGAAGTGAGAAAAGCAACCACAACACTATTCTACACTAGTCTTGCCCACTTGTGAAGAGTGTTAGCTTCATTTTACTCTCTTGATCAAGTGAAGTTGCAAGCTTGGACAAAGGAGCTTCGGGTGGATCGTCGTGGACATTAGAAGACCTCAAGCGGACCTTTTCCAAACCCCAAGTAGCTGAGGAGTCTAGCGTAGAGAGCTACAAAGGTTGTACTCTCAAAACCCTAACCTTTCTACTTGTGTTGTTGGTTTGTTTAAGAAACCCTAAATTCTAGTGATGATTCTTTGCATGTTCACTTAGCACCTTAAAAATTTAATTTTGAGACATGTGATGCTTGCAACCCTTCATGAGGTGCTAGGTAAACCTAACATTGGTATCAGAGCCGACCTAGAACTTTAGGCGACATTTTAACGAAGTTAAAACTCCGATCGAACCGAAAAATACGAACTTTTGGACACTCTCTGGACAATTTTTCAAACCTGGTTATTTTAAGAATTAAAAATATGTAAAAAATTCAGCAGGTAAATCTAAGAACCACTGTAAAAAACGATGCAGTGAACAGTAATTCCCGCCGCGGAAACGCGGCCAAAGCTTGCTTGGGCCGCGGTTCCGCGGCCGTACACAGGAATCAATGCATGGTTTTTGTATAGTAATACTTATAACTGCTTGTTGATATTTTTGGGTATTTTTAATCTGGTTTCAGTGATAGGTATTCTGGAGATTGTTTTGGATTCTATGATTCGATCGGAATTTCAATTTCGTGCTTTTTTCCGGGTAACTTAGAAAGTATTAAAAAGTTCGAACGAGTATCATTAACTCACTTTTTCACGGGGTTTAAATCTTTCGGAAATACGTGCAAGTTTTTGTGGTGGACCCTCTAGAAGACAACAAACCTTAACTCGATTATGTGACCGTCTTGAACTGCCTTTTGAACCTTAGGGTTTGAGGCAGTACGGCGTGCCACATGTGAGGCGTTGGCTTGACCCTTCTACGGCTGGACCGCTACTACTGTGTCACATTCCGGGTTTTTTGAACTCCGCTCAAGTGTTGAGCTTTAAGGAATTTTTGGGTATTTGATTATTCGATCGAAAAGTTTAATACTGTCTATTTATCTGGAATGTGATACAATATGTGGAATTCATATAGTTAGTTAGGCATGAAATGCGAGGTATGTGATATCTCGGATTTACGATGTCTAAAGACAATGCGGATTCCAAATATTGTAGTTTTACACTTTCTTTTCTGTGACCGCAAGTGTAGTATGTCGATATCGACGGTTTCGTTGCTATACATCAACGACAATTGGGGTACGCATACTTACTTACGTTGATGATATATGATATTATGTGTTGCTGAGATATGATGTGCAGGATTGTCGCGATCGAATAGCCGGGTTTTTTTTTTTATGTGAGATGAGAGTTTTATTTTTCATTCATGTAAAATTCAAATGTAATGTAATATTCTTTTATTTGGGGCACTTCCGGGTTGAGGTTGATGTCACCAGTGTTGTATATTATTTACTTTTCCGCATTAGGATAGACCCAAGGAGGGGAGCACAAGTGACCAGGTTCTGGAGTTCAGTGGGAGGCCATCTCGAGGTGTCGAGACCGGGTCTCCTAAACTCCAGGATTGGTAGGGTCGCTTGCCGCTCTCGTAGGGGTCTATGGGTATGGGCTTGGCTATTCATCGCGACTGTGGAATCCGTATTTTCTATTGTTGGCTAAATACTAAATACGGACGTCCTAGTATATCCCACATTATATATATGTTTCTGCTGCCTGTGTTCTGTGATATCTGAGACGAATGATATATTATATATGAGATATATAGTAGACGTTACTTATGTTTTACACCCGCGCTAGTCCCGTCCCGGTATGCCGTTAGTTAAGTAACTTAACGGTGCATAACAGAACATTGCGGCGAATGCGGATGCCATAAGCGTACGTGTTATTTTCGTTTCTTTTCTGTGATTGGCTTAATGACTTAAATGATGGGACTACATTAATATGATTAATGTAAAGAAAATAAACCTAAAAAGATGTTGTAGAATCGGATTTGAAAACCACTCGGCTCTTTATGAAAAACTACTTTTCAAAACTACGGAGCACAAGCCACTCCTTTTGAAAACCATTTGATTCTACGATGATATCAAGTTCAAAGCGTTAAAGATTTTCTTAAAAATCATCCGCAACCCTCCATCATTTTAGGAAGTAGAGTACTTAGTATTCGTGCTACGTTTGTTGACTTTAGTTAAGGCGTAGTGTACGGTAGCTAAGTGATGTCTTCCTACACTGCATATGATGCAGTTTAATTAGGACATTCATGCGACTTTGTTGAGCATAGTTAAGGGTCATATGGGTGGGTCTAATTGATCAAGAAATGACGGGTAGAACTTGACTGGTACTTATGATTTGTTGACCATAGTTAAGGTCATAAGTACTATGGGTAAAAATCACATCGGGAATTTCAAGTGTTGAGATTTGCAATGAGATTGCATACCTTCCATATGATGGTTGGATCCCGATCCCATTGTGGGCAATAGTTGCTCCTAGGAGTGTTTTGCAGTTTATATTAGCTAACTCATTAGGTGTCTAGAAAGGTGTTACGGGGCTACGCCTCTGGGAAACGAGGTTTACTTTAATTAGGTCCGTGCGAAAGCACGGGGAACCTCCCTCAAGTACCGACACTGGCCTGGCTGAACGGTTAGCGAAGTTATAGACTGTAATTAATCCTGGCTAGTTTTCTTTTAAGGTTTGAAGAAAAACATGATTAAAGCAGTGGGAGACATCGATTAGATAAAATAATAACCACTCTGATCTATGCAAGAGTTTTCGCTGAGTGTATTCTTTTCTCTCTCTTAATGGCAGATACCAATGACTGGACTCAAGCTTCTACTAGATAAAAACAAACTGAATGGGACCAATTATAAAGACTGGCTGAGGAATCTGAAAATAGCCTTGACTTATGATAAAGTATCATATGTCCTCACGGCTTCAGCCATGCCCACCCCAGGTCCAAAATCCTCAGTTGCGGACATTGAAGTCCGCAAGACATGGGACGCTGACTGTGCACGGCCAAATGCCTCGTGCTTGCATCGATGGACAACACAAATCAAAAGCAACACGAGAATATGGACATTCAGGCCATATTTCTCCATACAAAGGAGTTGTATAGAGAGCAATCCCACGTATTACGATACGAAGCATCAAAGAAATTGTTTCAGATGCGAATGGCCCCTAGCACATCAGTAGGAGACCATGTTCTGAAGATGATAGCTCTCATAGAAGAGCTTGATGACCTTGGATGGACGATGGACAATGAACAATATACCGATATTATTCTGCAATCCCTCCCCTCCACCTTTGCTCAGTTCATAGTTAACTTCAACATGCACAACATGGAGAGGGAACTACCTGAACTCCTTAATATGTTAAGGAGTGCAGAGAGCACACTGAAATCAGTGAAAACTCCCATTATGACTGTTGACAATCTTCATCTTCTCGCCCAAAGGCTAAGGCAAAGGGAAAGAAAAAAAAGAAGCCCACCAATCCTAAGGGTGGAGTTAAAAAGGTGAAGGGAAAGGAAAATTCCAAAGCTGGAGACATGGGGAAAGGTGAATGCTTTCATTGCGACAAAACAGGACATTGGAAGCGCAACTGTACGGAGTACTTGAACCTCAAGAAGAAGCATGGGGATGCTTCCGCTTCAGGTGTGTTTGTGACAGAAAACTGTTTTTCAATAAACTCTGCTTCCTGGGTATTAGATACCGGTTCAGGTTCTCACATTTGCAATTCTATGCAGGGGCTGAGAAATAGCAAAGTTTTGAAGATAGGTGACCATACTCTCCGCGTTGGAAATGGTTCCAATGTACATACAGTCGCAGTGGGAGAGTATCACTTGGGGTTGCCATCTAGGTGTATATTGGTTTTGAACCCATGTTATTTTGTACCAAGTATGCTTTATAATATAATATCTGTTTCTTTGTTAGACAATGAAGGATATAATTTTGTATTGCAGAACAATGTTATGAACATTCACCTGAATCAAATGTTGGTTGGGTATGGTACACTTAATAACGGGATATACGTCCTAAATCAACACACAGTTTTCAGCATACAACACACTAATAAGAGAAAACTTTCAGAAATAATGAAGCTTTTTTTGGCACGGTAGACTTGGTCTTATTAACGAAACAAGACTAAACAAGTTACACAAAGATGGATATTTAAACCCTTTTGAATATAATCTTATGCGACTTGCCAGTCTTGTATTAAGGGTAAAATGACCAAAACTCCGTTTAACGGATACGGAGAAAGAGCTACCGAGCTCCTAGGACTTATACATACTGATGTATGTGGGCCAATGTCTACACAGGCTAGAGGCGGTTTTTCTTACTTCATTACTTTCACTGACGATTTCTCAAGATTCGGTCATGTATTTTTATTAAAGCACAAATCCGAAGCTTTCGAGAAATTCACTGAATATAAACAAGAAGTAGAAAAACAAACCGGCTTGAGAATCCAGATGCTTCGATCAGATCAAGGTGGGGAGTACCTCAGTACAGAATTTGCAAACTTCCTAAAAGAGAATGGGATTCTCTCTCAGCTCACTCCTCCTTACACACCACAGCACAACGGTGTGTCTGAACGACGGAATAGGACCGTATTAGATATGGTCCGATCCATGATGAGTGATGCTGAGTTACCTGTCTCATTTTGGGGGCATGCATTGGAGACTGCAGCGTTTCTTTTGAACAGGGTTCCAACCAAAACCGTATCTACCACCCTATATGAGATATGGCATGGGAAGAGACCATCTCTTAAGAGAATTAAGATTTGGGGTTGCCCGGCCTATGTTAAAAAGCAGAATCCGGACAAACTCGAGACACGGTCGGTCATGTGTAACTTTGTGGGATATCTAAAGAACTCTTATGGATATCTATTCTACCACAAGGAGGAAGAAAAGGTGTTTGTTTCTCAGTATGCCACATTCTTAGAAAAAGAGTTTTTCACAGATAAAGATGATGGCAAAGTGGTGGATCTAGAAGAGGTTCTAGAGACACAAACTACAAATAACGAATTGGTTGAACCGGCTGTTGCAATAGAAACTGAGGAACCTCAGCCACTCCGTAGGTCTGGTAGGACTTTTCGCACACCGGAGAGGTACTATGGTTTCCTCATTGATGGTGACAGAGAAGACCGCGTCATAGATGATGATGATCCTACCAGTTATCAGCAAACTATCACGAGTGGTGACTCTGTGAAGTGGCTGGATGCCATGAGATCCGAAATGGAGTCTATGTACACCAACAAAGTTTGGACTTTGGACGTTGTACCCCCTGGGGTAAAACCTGTGGGATGCAAATGGATCTTTAGAAGAAAGATTGGTGTGGATGGGCAGGTAGAGACCTATAAGGCAAGACTTGTGGCGAAGGGTTTTCGTCAAAGACCAGGTTTGGACTATGACGAGACTTTTTCGCCCGTAGCCATGCTTAAATCCATTCGGATCCTACTTGCTATTGCTGCTCACTACGACTATAAAATCTGGCAGATGGACGTTAAAACGACATTTCTAAATGGGGATTTAGAAGAATGTGTTTATATGGATCAGCCGGAGGGCTTCATTGACAGTGGGAGCAGCGGGAAGGCATGCAGATTGCTTTAATCCATATATGGGTTAAAGCAAGCATCACGGAGTTGGAACATCTGTTTCGATGATGTTATCAAAGAGTTTGATTTCATCAAAAATCCAGATGAACCTTGTGTTTATAAGAAGGCTGTAGGGAGAGCTGTCACATTCCTCGTATTGTACGTGGATGACATTCTTCTGATAGGAAATGACATTCCTATGCTACAGTCGGTCAAATCTTTCTTATCACTAAGGTTCTCCATGAAGGACATGGGTGATGCCACATACATTCTGGGCATAAGGATCTATAGGGATAGATCCAAAAGGTTATTGGGATTGTCCCAAACCAAGTACATCAACACCATCCTAAAAAGGTTTAGTATGGAAGACTCCAAGCGAGGTGCCTTACCCGCTTGCTATGGGGTCACTCTCTCCAAGGATTCTTGTCCAAAGACGATGAAGAGTGAGCTCGCATGAGCATTATACCCTATGCTTCGGCAGTAGGATCTATAATGTATGCGATGTTATGTACATGCCCAGATGTAGCTTATGCACTTAGTGTTGTTAGCAGGTATCAATCCAACCCAGGGGAGAATCACTGGATAGCTGTGAAGAACATTCTTATGTACTTGCGAAGGACTAAAGAATTGTTCTTGGTATATGGTAATGGAGATCTCTAAATGGAGGCCTTTACCGATTCGAGCTTTCAGAGCGATAAGGACGACATCAAATCTATCTCAGGGTTTGTATTTACCCTCAATGGAGGAGCGGTAAGTTGGAAGAGTTCCAAACAGGATACCGTTGCAGACTCTACGATGGAGGATGAGTACATTGGTGCAAATGATGCCGCCAAGGAAGCCATCTGGATGAGGAAGTTTGTCTCGGAGCTAGGAGTAGTTCCAACCATTATTGATCCAATACCATTATATTGTGATAATAATGGGGCTATGGCATTAGCCAAGGAGCCCAGGTCCCATCAGCGGTCCAGACACATCCTAAGGCGCTTTCATTTGATCCGGGAGATTGTAGATCGCCGCGAGATCGAGATTGAGAGAGTAGACACAAAGAATAACGCCGCGGATCCACTCACCAAGGCCCTCCCTCAGTCGCAGCATGAGCGACTTTTTGAGATGTTGGGTATGAGATACGCCAATAACTGGCCTTAGTGCAAGTGGGAGATTGTTGGATATATGTATGCCCTAGAGGCCATTATGTGATAGTGGATGTATTTATACATGTATATATATATATATATTCAGTGTACATTCTTGCTCGACATGATAGTATGCTATCTGGTTATTCTTTATCTGACATGTTGATTTGATCATGCTTTTATTCATTCACACATGTTGATAAAGCCCTGAGGATATTGGCTTGACTACTGTGATTATGATAGAGATCATACTAGTGGGACATCTGTAGTTTATAAGCATATCCTGAAATGTTCCAAGTCGTAGGTATATCGAGACGGGGCATCGATATACCAGAGTAGACTAGCGTATATGATACTTGACCCATATGATGGGCGATGAATGTTCCCACATTCATCGATGTTTGACATCGAGATCGTATACGGGTGCTCAATGGTGACTGGGTACACTGGACGGACTCACCGAGAACTCCTATATGGAATTATATCTATCGTCGGATAGCAGTTCTCAGGTGACACTAGTGCAGGTTAGTCTGTACACCCGAGATCGTCATAGAGTCTTGTGTGTTCTCCCACTGTACTTTGATTACCACCCTACCACGGCTCTACTGAGTCGTGCAAACAAGTGGCCGTTGGGTACAGTCCCTAGACACACGAAGGAGATGAGCGATAGGAGGGGTTTTGTCTCTCCCGGTATTGGGAGTTGATGCTGTGTTGTGCTCGACTGGTTATATCAGTAAGTCCCTGGCCAGGGCTGCAGAGATTTACTGATAAGTGTTATCAGTAGTTTCTCGATCTGTTATAGACCATTCATCGGCATGACTTATTGAGTTATTGTGGTCGACGTTACCATCCCTAGACTCGATATGCAGCATATCTGACGAAGAGACCGGACTGTACGGTAGTGTTGCCGGTTGGCTCGACGGGAGTTGTAGCAGGTTCACTTGTTTTCTTCTGATCACTCAATACCCGGGTGGCCGTTACGTTTAGCTGACCGCTTGCGGCTTGAGGGTGCTTGATATGATCATCACCCACTACCGGCGTATTGACGAGTCTTAGAGTCCCACAAAGGAGTTACCTAGTCCAGGAGAAACGTTGTGGTGCACATATGCGATATGTGCGTGGGCCCGGTTAAAATGCGCATATTAGATGCAGTATATTAATCGGGCGGCTTGCTTTTGGTCGGGTCGTATGTGATATGACCTGGTTAATAAATCAAGTGTTGATTTATCATTTAACCATTAGCTTCTCACTAGAAATCCTTTCTTGTCCTTTTTGGATGTATGCATGCATGTATGCATTCATTCTTGTTCATGCACATATGGATGTGCATGCACACATGCATACATACATCATTCTATCATGGTTGTATATACATAGAAAATGGTGGCAATATAAGACTCGCACCTTGGATTTATATATGGATTATTACTTATATTTATGTTAAAAAAAAAGAAAAGGAAAAGGATAATTCATGGTTTAGTTTCTACACTCTTCTTTGAACTAACCTTGCTCACCCAACTTTTGACCATGGGTTAACTTTCCTTTTGTGTTTTAACTCTAATACAATAATATCTTTATTATTTACCCATGGTTTAAGATGAAGAGTGGAAAATATATATACATATATTTTCTATTTTTCATTAGAGATTATCTTTTCTCTTGTTCTTAAAAAGCCATCATCTTCTTCCTCCTTTCTCTTTTGCTCTCTAGATTTTTCTAGTGAGCGAAACACTCATCAAGTTAGGATTTTGAAGTGAGAAAAGCAACCACAACACCATTCTACTCTAGTCTTGCCCACTTGTGAAAAGTGTTAGCTTCATTTTATTCTCTTGATCAAGTGAAGTTGCAAGCTTGGACAAAGGAGCTTCGGGTGGATCGTCGTGGACATTAGAAGACCTCAAGCGGACCTTTTCCAAACCCCAAGTAGCCGAGGAGTCTAGCATAGGGAGCTACAAAGGTTGTACTCTCAAAACCCGAACCTTTCTACTTGTGTTGTTAGTTTGTTTAAGAAACCCTAAATTTCTAGTGATGATTCTTTGCATGTTCACTTAGCACCTTAAAAATTTAATTTTGAGACATGTGATGCTTGCAAACCCTTCATGAGGTGCTAGGTAAACCTAACGTGTACAGCCGCGGATCCGCGGCCCAAGCAAGTACTGGCCGCGATTCCGCGGCGGTCCGTACGCTTTACCCTGTCGTTTTTCATAGTTATTCTTATAATTTCCTGCTGGTATTTTAAAGCATTTTTAATTCTGAAAAATCACAATTTTTAAAAATTATCCACAGAGGGGTCTAAAATTGCGTTTCGGTGTTCGATCGGAGTTTTAACTTCGTATACACGTCGCCTAATGCTCTAGCTAGGCTCTTATACCACTGTAGGGTTCCTAGACACTCTTGTGAGGGTTCATAAGGCATCAAACATGCCCGAATAAAATTTTAGACGTGCCGAACAACCCAAAGCCGGGATCTTTGCTAGATTATTAGGGTTTAACATGCGAGTAAACATCTTTACTACTAAGTGTGAGGGATTACAACCTTTGTAGTCCGCTCCTTCGCTTCATAAGCTCCAATTAGAAGTCCCTTCACCGTGATCCACGATCTCCCGGACTCAAGAGAGGCTCCACGACTCGAACGATCCATGCTAGCTTATAGTGTTCCGTTTCTCCGATGATCTACGTCGAAGTTGCTATAACTCAAGCTCTCTCACTCTAATGAGGTGAACACCCTAATTTATTGGGATAGATTAGATGAGGATGATGGAGTAGTATTTATGCTTTCTTTTTATATCATATTCTCACAAGAAATCATCACAAAAGGAAAATCTAGCAAGCTTTCTCAAAGCTCAAGAGAGAAGAAGATGATGAATAATGAGATAATCCTTTTATGATGAATAATAGAAATGAATATATGATTAAACATGGAACCATGGTCAAGGATGACTAGGATAACCTTTATAGAGAATAAACTAGGGCTAGGCTTTGGATAGGTTAAAGAATGAGTCATAGATAAATATCAACCATAATATCTAACTCATGACAAAAGGAAAGTTTCTAGATGGTGCAAGAAGGGGCTAACCCTAATCAAATCCTAACCTTGCTTAATCTCCACTAAACATGTTCCATTATTAATCATATCATGTTGCAATAATATATATCACATATATATATTATATATTTGGAACAAAAGAAAAATAATACAATTAACATATATCGCATATATATCAATGTATTATTTTGTGAGAAAAAGAAATAATAAAGTGAGCCAATATTAGATAATGTAATACAATATATCATATATATTATTATACATTAAATCATCGAATCAACACTTGATCCGACAATCCGGCTATATCGAATATAACCGACTAATATATCATGTACCGATTCATCGAATCAACACTTGATCCGATGACCCGGTTCATCTCTAAATATCGCGAGAATATAATACGGTATCTCATATCGGATTATCCTCGGTCCTGCACATATCACATATGTGTCTCTACTCCGTTTTGCCTGAGCCAAGAAACCTCTGTGTAGGACTCTAAAGAATCGTCAATACGCCGGTAGCAGGTGATGATCATATCAAACACCCACAAGCTGCAAGCGGTCAGCTAAACATAACATCCACCCAGGTATTGAGGGATCAGAAGATCAACAAGCTAGCCTGTACGTTCTCCTGTGAATCCAATCAGTAACACTCCCGTACAGTCCGGTCTGTTTGTCTGATATGTCGCATATCAAGTCTAGGGGTGGTATACATCAGACCCCAGTAACCGATAAGTCGTGTCTATGTGAGGCTCATAACGGGTCGAGAAACTACTGGTAACACTTACCAGTAAATCTCTATATCAGCCCTAGCTAGGGACTTCCAGTTATAGCCAATCGAACACAGCACAACATCAACTCCCTATACCGGGAGAGACGAATCGCCTCCTATCGCTCATTGCCTCCATGTGATTCGGGACTGTACCCAAAAGCCACCATTTTGCACGCCCTCTTGTACATGGTAAGGTGGAAATCAAAGCACAGTGGGAATCACACAAGACTCTATGACGATCTCGGGTCTACAAACTATCCTGTACCAGTGTCACCGGAGAACTGCCATCTGACGTGTGGTATATCACCATCTGGGAGTTCTCGGCGAGTCCGTCCTGTGTACCCAGTCTCCACTGAGCACCGCACACCATCCTTGATGTCCAACACCGATGGATATGGGATCATCCATCGCCCATCATATGGGTCAAGATGCGTATACGCTAGTCTACTCTGATGTATCGATGCCCTGTCTCGATATACCCTCGACTAGGAACAGTTATACGATGTACTCATCGACTACCGTGGCCCCAATAGTATGATCTCATCATAGTCCTAGTAGTCGAGTACAGATCCTAAGGGCTTTATCAACATGTGAGAGTAAGACAGTAAACCAGTACAAGTCAACATGTTAAGATAAAGTGAAACCAAATAGCATACTATCATGATGAGCAAGAAAGTCCTCTCTATATATATCCAAGCATCCATTATAATATACATCATATGTACAACAATGGCCTCTAGGTCATATACATAACTAACAGCCGTTACGTCCAGCTAGTACCGCTGACGACTTGTGGATGCTTGATGTGATCATCACCTTATGCCGGTGTATTGACGAGTCTTTAGAGTCCTACATAGAGGTTTTACTGGCTCAGGCAAAACAAAGTAGGAGCACATATGTGATATGTGCGGGACCGAGAATAATGCGAGTATGTGATACCGCATTTCATTCTCGTGATTTTCGTATCGATCGGTTATATGTGATATAGCCGGGTTATCGAATCAAGTGTTGATTCGGTAAGTTGATACAGATTATATTAGTCGGTTATATGTGATATAGCCGGATTATTAAATCAAGAGTTGATTTGATAATTTAATGTATAATTGTATATGTGATATACTAGATTACATTAACTAATATTAGCTCACTTAAGCATTTATTTATTCTCACATGTGCACACTTATTATATATGTGATATATATTAATTGTGTTCTTTTTGTTAGGTCCACGTTACCTCTCCCGGTACTTTCGGGGTTGCGGAAACGGTAAAACAAAAAAAAAATTCTGGACTTGGCAACATGGACCGTAAAAGCCGGATCTTTGCTAAACAATACACTAGCATCCTAACTAGAGATTTATCTACTCGGTTAGGGGTTATACATCAACTTGAAATCCTTCTCTTCTTCTTGTTCTTCTCCTTGCTTGCTCCAAGAGTTGATTCGGACTTTGGTCACTCAACTTGAACTCCTTCTCTTCTTGTTGTTCTTCTCCTTACTTGCTCCGAGGGTTGATCCGGACTTTGGTCACCTCCGCAGCCTCCTTGAGTCGAAGACGATCCACCCGAGAGATGTGCACTAAGCTCCACCTCGAGCCGAGATAACTAGGACAAAGAGATTGCTAATCTAGAAGCCCTAGGTTGTGTAGAAGTGATGAAGGGATGGTTTTGTCTTTGTGGGATCTTTATCTCTCAACACATGAGATCAAAAGATTAATCAAGAGAAGGAAGAAGGAGGAGCTAGCTAACAACCATGGAGCTTCTCATTTCAAGAGAGAGAATGAGAATGAGCAAATGAAAAGCTTAACCAAGAGAAAACCCAACCATGGTTGCAATAATGCAAAAACATTATCATTACTAATCCCATCAAGATAAAGGTGATGGCTACAAATGACATGACCATTGTCATAACAAAAAGAAAAAGAAAACCAAAGAATACTTTAGATCTTTCAAGAAGATCTTAGTCAACTTTGGTCAAATGGTCAACAAAGTCAAGACGGTCAAATGGTCAATGTAATTAGCCATAACAAAATTATCAATGAAAGGATTAGTAAATAATTTCCCCGTCTCATAATGGTTTTGACCAAACGAACTGTCAAAACCCTAATGAGCCCGCCTCAAAATGGTTTTGACTGAATCAACTGTCAAAACCCTAATAGGCCTGCCACATAGCAGTTTTGGCCGAACCAACTGCCAAAACCCTAATGAGGCACCTCCTCCTTCATCGCTCCGGAAAACTGTGCATACACACCTGCATCCGCATTCCGTAGAATGCGGATGCGCAGAAGACAAAACAAATCCATCCGTGCAATACTAGGATCCGGCTTAAACCAAAGCCCACTAGTACTGCCTGCCCGAACATCATACGCACACAAGTGTACGTAAGTGATCGCAGCCCTGCCGTAAAACCATACGACCTCTACACGTTTCGCTCAGTGCAGGGAAACTCTCTGTGTGGGACTCTAAAGACTCGACACTACGCTGGCAGTGGGTTTAACCACAGACCGCAAGCGGCACTAGCTGTACGTAACGGTCCCCAGGTAGATGTCGATAAGAAGGCCGATGAGGTAAACCCATCCGAACTCCTACTGAGTCTGTATGTGACAATCTCCGTACAGTCCGGTCTGTTCGTCTGACACATCGCATGGCGGGCCTAGGGGGGCGGTAAACGTCAGTCTCCTAATAGCGGTACAAGTCGTGTCGGAGTGAAGCCCAATACATCCTGAGATAACACAGGAAACCTACCAGTATATCTCGCTTGCCCTGGCCAGGGACTACTTGTGTAATGGCTCTCCTAGACACAGCGCGATGTCAACCCCCAATACCGGGAGAGACGAATCCTGTCTAACCGTCACTGCCTCCAAGTGCTTCGGGACTGCTCCCAACTACTACCTGTTTGCACGACTCAGTAGAGCCGTTGTAGGGTAGTAATCAAAGAACAGTGGGAACACACTCGAGGCGAAGTGACAGTGTCAAGTCAGCGGACTAAGCTGTACTCATGTCACCTGGGAACTGATAACTGATGCTAGGTATAATACCAACCATCAGTTCCCGACGAGTCCTGTCCAGTGTACTCGTAACCCAACGAGCACCCGCATAATATCTCAAGTACGACGTACCGACGGCTGTGGGACAGACCGTCTCCCGTGCTGGGATGAGAAGCGCATACGCTAGTCTACTCCGGAGTATCGATGCCCTATCTCGATACTCCCACGACTAGGGACGTGTATAAGGATGTGCTTGTAGATTACCCAGCCCCCATGAGTGTGATCGCCATCACAACGCCGGTAATCAAGCAAAGATCCTAAGGGCTCTACTAATGCGTATAGGTGATATAATAGATAAACACACATGTACACATTAAAGCAGAGACAAACCAAGTAGCATACTACTTTATTGAGCAAGATTGTCTGTACAACTGTGAATATCCCAAGCTTCCATCAACTAATATACATACTAGTATGATACAGTAATGGCCTCTAGGGTATATACACTAACACTTTTTGTATCATGGTTGTTGATACACACTACATGGTTTTATGAGACTTACACCATACTAATTATAATGTTGGGTTTTAGTATTTAAAGTAATTCCAAACTTAGTGGATAATGATGTCACATGCATGATGCTTCATGAAGCTTGTGGATGCATTGACTTAGTCCACTAGTTTTATTTTACTTAAGATATTAATTAACCTAACCATTACAATGTAGCCATGGTTATTCCTCTATATGAGTTAGTATATGATACAAACTCACCCATGGTTGATTCTTTCACCTAGTTAGTTCGTTATCATTTCTTTTGCTCATCTTCTTCTTCATTGAGCAAAAAGCTTGCTAGGGTTTTCTAATGAGAAAAAATATTGTGAGAAAAATAAAACTAAAGTGATCCCACTTCCTACTTCATCATCCTCTACTAGATTAGCGTACTTTAGTATAGGGTGTTTGCTTCACTAATCTCTCATTAGTTAAGTAGTAGCTTGAGTTAGTGTCTCCTCGACGTAGATCATCTTCAGCCTCGAAGACTTCAAGCAAGATCGTTCCTTTCGCCTTGAGAAGACATGCAAGAGTCCGGGAGTTCCATGATCGCAGCGAAGGGACCACTGCAAAGACCTAATGAAGTGAAGGACCGGCCTACAAAGGTTGCATTCCGTTATCACTTAGATGTAAAGTAGTTTACTTGTTGTTTCGTATGATTCTCTAGTTATCGATTCTAGTTAAGGGTTCGTTAAAACGGCAAAAATTTAAAATGGCATGATCGATGCCTCCCAAAACCTTGCTGTCGTTCATAGGAACCCTACAGTGGTATCAGAGCCTAGCTAGAGAATTAGATGGATTGTGTTAGATTACGAAACCGAAACAAACTTCGAAACTTAAAACATTAAAACCTGCATTCTGTCGATTTTCAAAAGAGCTCTAAAAATTTTTTAAACAAGTGTAGAATCATATTTGAGTCAATATAAGAACATGGAAGAAAATTGGGACTCGGTGCTCGGATTTTGGTCGAGCACATGGGGTAAATTTCCGAGGTGGCCGGTCGTACTGCATGTTCTGGGTCCCAATTTTTTTTCATGTTCTGTGCTCTGGGTTTTGGTGTTTCGGGTGTTGTTTATTTTTGCTAAATTTTCATATGATGTTAATTTACTATAAAGGCAACTCAGAGTGTTTCGTAGTCGTAATTCTAACAGTATTTCAGGTTACTTTAGACGGTGTTAAAAAGTTCGATCGGATATCAAATACCCATTTTAACCCTCGCTGAAAATTTCCAAGTGTTGGAATTTTCTTAAGTTAAATATATTCGATAGTCGTGCAAGTAACACTATGGACCTTCTAGAAGAACAAAAACCTTAACTCGATTCTATGCCCTCGGAACCGCGACTGAGACTTAGGGTTTGCCGTAGTTCCACGGTGTCATAGGTGAGGCGTTGGTTTGGCCTTTCTACGGCTGGATCATAGGTATCGTGGCACGTTTTTGGGTACTTTAACTTTTCTCAAGTGTTGAGCTCTTCTGGGTAATTGTGGGTGTTTGTTGATTCGATCGGAATGTTTAACATCGTCTAGCTTTTTCTGTGACCGTAAGTGTACTATGTGATATCGCTGGTTTCGTTTCTATATGTCAACGACAATTGGGATGCGCATATTTACTTACGTTGATGACATGTGATGTTATGTGTTGCTGTATATGTTATATTGGATCGTCGTGTTTTGAATAGCCGGGGGTTTTATGTGAGATGAGTGTTTTTATTTTCATTTATGTAAAATTCATTGTATGTAATATTCTTTTATTGGAGTACTTCCGGGTTGAGGATGATGTCACCATCGTTGTATATTATTTATTTTTCCGCATTAGGATAGACCCAAGGAGAGGAGCATAAGTAACCGGGTTCTAGAGTCCAGTGGGAGACCAACTCGAGGAGTCGAGTCCGGGTCTCCTAACTCTAGAATTTATAGGGTTGCTTGCCGCTCTCGTAAGGGTCTAGGGTTGTGGATTTGGATATTCATCGCGACTGTGGAATCCGTGTTTTATACAGGCTCAAAATAAAACACGGACCTCCTAGTATATCCAATATTTCATATGTTTCTTCTGCTACGATATCTGTGATGTGATCATTTGATATGTTGAGATAGATACTTTATATAGTATATATGATATATTATATAGACGTTGCTTATGTTTTACACCCGCGCTAGCCCTGTCCTGCTCTACTGTTAGTTATCTAACATAACGGTGCATGAGGGGACATCGAGGCGAATGCGGATGGCATAAGCGTACGTTGTATTTATCTATGATGTTTAGGTAACTAAAATGATGGGACTTCATTAATATGATTAATGAAAGAAAATAAACCTAAAGATGTTGTGGAATCGAATTTTCAAAAACAGCTAGCTCTAGTTATTCCTTTGCATAGCGGTATTCCTTATAGAATATCCAGCACCTTATTCGATAAGGAATGAGCTGAGATCCCTTCACCGGGAGTGGCCTCTTTAGCGAAACTAGCAGATGCTACAAACTCGGTTTGTCTTTTGTTTGCTTTTATAGTTTTTTCTTTACATAGTGGTATTTGTGAAATATCTTGCACCTTATTCGATAAGGAAAGAGCCGAGATCCCTTCACCGGGAGTGACCTCTTTAGCGAAACTTGTAAAAGCCTCAAAACACTCCATTTAAAATCATTTCATTCTATAACGATATCAAGTTCATTACGCAAAGGGTTTTCATAAAAACCTGTCGTAGCCTCCGTCATTTCAGATAAGTACTTCATAGTATTCGTGCTACGTTTGTTGGCCTGCGTCAAGGCATAATGTGCGGTAGCAATTTATGCTTATCTGCTATAGCATATGATGCGATTGAGTTAGGGTAGTCATGCTACTTTGTTGGCCTGCGTCAAGGGTCGTGCGGGTAGGTTTAATTCAATCATGAAATGTACGGGTTGAACTTGACTAGTGGACTATGGTTTGTTGGGCTGCGTCAAGGTCATAGCCTGCTAGGGGCAAAATTATCGGGAATTTCAAGTGTTGAAATTTCCAATGAGATTGCATACCTTCTATGAGATAGTTGGATCCCGATACCCACTACGAGTAAGAGTTACTCCTGGGAGAGCTTTACACATTGCAATTAGCCGATCAAGTAGGTGTCTCGAAAGGTGTCAACGGGGTTATGCCCAAGGGAAAATGAGGTTTATTTTAATTAGGTCCGTGCGAAAGCACGGGGAACCTCCCTCAAAGTACCGGCACTGGCCTGGCTGAAAGATTTGCGAACTTGTAGGGTGTAATTAATCCCCGCTAGTCTTTCCTTTTAGGGTTTGAAGGAAGATTTGATAAAAACAGTGGGAGAGGTCCTGATTAGATAAAATAATAACCAATATAATCTTGGAAGAGCATACACAGAGTGTTTTCTTCTCTCTCTCTCTCTCTCTCCAGATAGCGAGCATGTCACGCCTTAATCAAGATAATAATATGGATGTATTGACCGAACCCGCTTATTATACTGAGCTGGGGAACGTTGGTCCTGCTCCAACTTATAATTGTCTTAAGACCGAGTAGGAAATAGGGGATTACCAGGATTCCCGTGCCGCCCAAACGAAGAAAGTGCATGTTGATGCATCTTCTTCGGGTGTGTTCATTAAAGAGAACTGTTTCTCAGTATCCTTTATATCCTGGCCATGATATACCGAATCAGGATCCCATATATGTAATATGTTACATGGGCTACAGATAGGTAGAGAGCTGAGAACGGGTGATAAAATTTCAAGAGTTGGAAACGGTGCAATTGTTGCAGCCAAGATGTTGGCAGTTATCACCATGTATAATCAAGTACATTGATTCTGAACGAATGTTATTAGATACCGAACCTGATATACAACATAATATCAGTCTTTTTATTTAGTAAAGAAGGATATAATTTTGTATAGTTGGATAATATTTTGAACATTTCCTATATCAAGAGTCGATCGGATCAGGCATGTTATCTAAAAGCATATACGTTCTAAGTCAAACCACAGTTCTAAACGAACAGAACACACACAGGAGGAAGAATTGAGAAATGAATGAATCCTTCTTGAGGCATTGTAGACTAGGTCATATCAATGCGACCCGACTAGCGAAGTTACATTAAGATGCATGTTTAAATCAGTTTGAATTTACATCTTGTGAAACTTGCTAGTCATGTCACAAAGATACTATGACCATAACTCCGTTTACTTGAAACGGAGAAAGTCTTAGTGAACTCTTGGGACTGAAACATAATGATGTATGTAAGTCCCCTGTCTACATATGCCAGGACTGGTTCTTTGTACTTCATTACATTCGCTGATTATCTCTCAAGATTCGGATATATGTTCCTATTGAAACACAAGTCTGAAGCTTTTGAGAAATTCATGGAATATAAGTCAGAAGTAGAGAACCAAACGGGTATAAGTATTATGTCCTCTGATGTGATCAGGGAGGAGAATACTTGAGCACGGAATTCCTGGACTATTCTAAAGGAGAATGAGATTCTCTCTCAGCATTACTCCTCCGTATACACCACAGCACACCGGTGTATCGGGGCAGAGCAATCTCACCATATTAGATATGGTGCGCTCTATGATGAGTACAACTGAGTTGCCAATTTCCTTTTGGGGTTATGCGCTTGATGTAGCTGCATACCTCTTGAATTGAGTTCCAACCAAATTAGGTGCCTACCACTCCATATGAGATATGGTATATGTAACATTCCAAAAAATATATAAATAAAATATTATTTTTGGGAATTTTCATAATTTAATATTAATTTTTAATGAACATTTAATATTCGGTATAATTAAATTACGATAAATGGTGAAAATTCCGGAGAAAATTTTAGAAATTCTAAAATACGTTATTTAGTGGAAATATTCCATTTTACCGTTTTTATGATGAGTTAAATGTGACTTTAGTGTAAATCGCGATTAAAAATCGCTAAGTTGTATTTTTGGCTTGTTTGTGCAAAATGTGCACATGACACTTCTACACTTGTTATACTTGTTCTTGTTTTGGACTCATGATAAGCCTAGGGTGAACCATGCTTAGATGACCTTAGTGACTTGAACCAATTGGTTAGGTTAGTGGGGTTAATTAAGGGTGTAGCTTTGTTTACAATTGGATTAGGGTTATGTTGACTTGTGGAGAGAGAGAGAGAGAGAGAGAGAGAGAGAGAGAGCCATGATGGTTAAGATCTTATTTGGAGAGAGAGAAGGGAGGCTCCTAGGTTTTGTCACTTCATCTCACTTCAAAGCTCATCATCCTATTTCACTTCAAAACTTTTTTTGCCTCACATCTCTCCCTCTCACTCACTCACATCTCTTTCTCACACACATCACTCTCTCTAATCCTACACCCTACATCAGCCACCAAAACAGCCTCCTTCTTCTGCTGATACTTCAGCATCAACAGCAAACACATCATATGCTACAGCCCACACCCTCATCAACACTACTACATCACTCTCCCACTTCACCAAAGCAATCACAACAACAGCCCCTGCAGTAGCTGCTGCATACAATAACAAAAGGGAAATAACAAGCAGCAACAACATCCTGATGCTGCAACAGCCACAAGGAAGGGAACAGCCACAGCAGCAGCAACTCCTTTTAAACCAATCTCTTTCAACATATCACCACCACACCACCACAACCATTCCCACAACACCAACCACAACCTCAGCCCAAAATAACTGCACCAAACAATCTCAGCAACTGCTGCAACAGCAGCATCAGCAGCAGCAACCATACACTGAGGCTGCTCCAGGGAACTTCAGCAGCAACCAACTCTCCTCCTTCCTTTAACCTTCCCTTCTCCTACACCCTAGGACACTCTTGAGGAATAATCTTGCAACCCAACTCCTTTTTGTCAAGTTATGGTTAGTTAGCTGATAGTTACTGTTACATTTGTGACATTGTGCTAGTTTAGGCAAATTTGAGTGAAACTTGACCTAGTGTTGGTTTTGATCGTTAATGTAACCTTATTAGGTGTTTTTGAGACCATTGTAACCAATATAACCCCAGATCTCCAGTTAGTTACCAGAGCTATTCGACTTGGCGTATTTTCGCGTTTTTGTCGATTTTGAGACCTTTCTGAGATCTGCTTTCACCCGGGGCCTCCTAGGGAAAAATTGACTTGGCAGTGAGCTGTGCAGGCACCGTGGAACCACTACCCAAAGCCCTAGGCACCATCTCAAAGCCCCGGCCGCAAATTTCATCCCCCTGGCCGCAGTTTGCGGCCAGAGCAGTGTAAAACTGCCTCGTTTTGCGTGCACACCCCTTTTTCATGTAAAATTGACCCCCGGCATGTCTAGTTTTGACTGGTTCCTGTTAGGGTAAAATCTGGGTTCATTTTCATGAGTTGGCGTATGATTTACGACGTGTTTTCGTATATATTTTGGTATTTGATGATTCGTTTCTGTCGGGTGGCGTTTGGACGTCGACGACAGTGGATATTGGCAGTGTTTGCACACGAGGTCACAGGTTTTTACCTATGGGCGTAGTGTGCACCATTTTGGTTTCCGATGTGATTTTCATGTGTTTTAGCGTGTGATTTCCTTGTAGGTACCCACGTGGTGTCGAGGCGTTGGAGATGCAAACGGCGACATCGGCACCGACACACATAAGAAAAAGTGAGTAGATTTATATCTACGGGGAGAAGTCGGGTGGATGGCGTATAGCACCCCCGCAGTCCGATGTCTAGTATACCATATATACTGTACTTATATATGATAACTTATGTGTGACTTGATTGTTTAGGATGTGGTAGGTGTACTATACATAGATTAGGGTTTAAAGTAACTAGTGTAGTTCCTAGTCGCGAACCCTAGAATAGTTTGCACCCACACGCACACACGTACTTATTTGCTATGTTCATACTGTGATGACGAGGATATTGGAGGACTTTGGATGTGAGTCGATGAGTTTGGGCATAGTGCCATGATATCAGTGATGTGATGTGATTCGTATTTGGGATACGATAAATGATTTTTAGCGGGCCTTTGGGCGTGTCTTCCACACACGCATTCATACTTATGTAGATGGTATCGATTCGTACTAGACTTAGATCAGTACCCCTGATTAAGTGATTTGATGATAAGGATACCGGATAATTGATGTGATGATTGTGATATTGACCCGCACCCAGCTATTGGGATGCCGTACGATGATTTACCGTACGAGCTGTATATTGATGATTGATCCGCACTCATGACTTGATGGTGTCAGATGATTTACGGTATCGTATGCGATACTATTGAGGCGGGATCACCGACTACTATCTTTATTCATATATATCGACTCAGACTTAGGTGGTTTCCATACCCCTCCCGATTGACTTGATAGTTGATCAGTAGTTAGTGTAGTAGATGTTAGACTTGACCCGAGTCATACCTATTTCAAAACTAACGAATCGGGAGTATTTTAAAGACAGGCAAAAAGGGATTCCACGGATAATTTCAAAAGGGGCATCTTTTCTTAAAAACACCGTAGCCCTCATTTTACAAAACCACGATTCGTCTTATTTCAAAACTGGCGAACTGCATGACACTTACTTATTGATGTAGACTCTTCACTGTTACGTTGATTATTTGATTCCGCATATTCATATCATTTGCTTCGCATTACTTACGTTTATTGAGATATTACCATCATGCTGTTAAGACACCAGCACCATTATCGATGATGCGTATGTTCCACGTACACTGTTTGCCGGCTCACACACTTCATCATCGATAATTGCCATGCCACTACACTGTAGTACAGTTGCATTCATGATATGATTCTTGCATGGCATATTGTACACTTATAACTGTACACATACATAGATGATTCCAGCTTGATTAGAGATTTGGGAACCGCAAGATATTCTTTAAAATTGTTGTATTTTAAACTAAGCGGTTTCCCTCGACATGTGCACATTACTATTCCATGTTGCATGACTTACTGGTATGCTTGCCTTTCTTTAGATGTCGCATACATCATGTTTGATTATACGCATTGAGATATGTTATTTCCATGATATTTCTGGATTTGGGGGCCGTGGATATTTCTAAAGAAAATATGTAATTGTTTTAAAAATTCGGTCACCCTTGATATGATATTTCAGTGCGTCCACTATGAGTTTTCTCGGTTCCAGAGAGCTTGTGTGAGTATACCCGATTCGAGGAGCGGTTGGCACCGATTGGGGGTACATGGTGGACCCGGTGAGGTACCCCGGGGCAAGAAGACTCGTAGATGCTGGACGGTGAGCCCGGCAGGGGAGTACTACCTACCGGTGATAGTACTTGGGACCCATCGGTTATCATGGGGATACCGACTGGAGTCATGAGATAGATATGAGGGCCGACCAGGGTGTGCGGTGCCTGAGATACATGAGGATTTACGTGCCGATGCTAGGCACAGGTGTTCATGATGTTTTCGAGTGTCGATGCTAGGCACTCAGGTTCCATGATTTGATTATATCCTCATATTTCCATGCATATGTTTTACGATATTTACATGCATGATGCTTGTTGTCATCGGATGACACGTGGACGGGATCCATCGATTTACAGCAATTGATTACCTAGTTGGAGGACATCCACATACTAGTAGATTCATGTTATAGCTGGCATTGATTCATATCGATTATATTGACATACCTCATATTTATGACATGTTATTACCTGAGGCATTGGCGAGTACTTGGCACTACATACATGTATAGATGTTACATCGCCACCTTAGCATGCTTCAGACTTATTCATTTGAGGTTTATTTATGTTGATCGTATGACCTAGGATTGCGTCATACATGCGATTTTCTGTTCATAGATGTTCTTCTATTCACGAGTTGGCAACTCACCCCCGTTGTGCCCCAGTTCTTGCAGGTGTTTGCCGTACAGGGATTCATTACGGCTTGCGGCACTGCTCCTTTTGGGTGACTTGCTAGTAGGTGGGTTTATTTGTATCGTACCCATCATTATACAATGTATATTATATTCAGTTGTATCTAGAAGTTCCATCAACCAAACATGTACTTATTTGAGATAGAGACCAGTGTTTATTATTCTTTCGACCTTAGAGTCGCACGTTATATTTCTCTGGGATTCATGCTGTTGAGTTTCCTTTCTGTTGTGATCCTCGCCTTTAGGCGTTGTATATTATATTGCAGACTGGTTGTTTTACTTATGGTTTTCCTGCACTCCACTACTTTCCTGGTTTGGATTTCTTGGCTTGGCTTACTTAGAGCACGTGCGCCTTGAGACGTTCGTAGCCTAAGTGCCGGTCATGTTCCGTACTTTCGGGTCGTGACAAAGTTGGTATCAAAGCGTTAGGTTTTACCTTCGAAGCGTAGGATGACCCTTGGTTGATGGAATAGGTGACTAAAGTAGAGTGACATGCCGTGGGTATGTCCGCGGCATATTTACGACACGCCACTCCACTTAAGAAGCCTTAGGATGTACATTTCCTTGTTCAGTATTATATTCATTCCTGATCTAGCCTCATCGGTACCCGTTATGTTTTACTGCCACGATTACGGGCAGGGAGAGCTACGGCTAGAGTTGCGGTCAGCATGAGCTCGTTGCGTACGAGGACTGACCGGGGCATATTCCGACGACACACGATGGTAGAGATATTTCTTTTTGATTATGTTTCTTTGTGTCATGGGAACGTCTCGAGCTAGTATTGATGATTGTGCCCTCTTGTGGAGGAGAGCTCTTGGTTTTACACCGGATGATCGAGCCATTGTTAGAGCTGCCAGTTGAGAGAGGACTGTCGATGTACAGCATACCTCAGAGATTATGATGCCGCCTACCGTGCAGGCAGATGAGCCAACTATTGCTGAGACTGATAGGACGTCACTTCCGGAGCTTACGAGCTGAGATCGCAAGAGCTTCCAGGCAGATATGAGACATATGATAGCTAGTCTACCCGAATTGAGAGACGAAGGTGGTTCGTCCGATTTAGGCGCCGGAGCAAGCCCAGTTGAGTTGAAGATTTCCAGTGAGGAGAGTCTTACTCAGATCTAGAGCAGTCCGATTTGGAGATGACCGCCAATGTATCGCCTTTTCTAGAGGATTGAGGCGTTGATCAACGTACAGACGAAGGAGCCATATGTTGCTGCGAACGACGAGATATTGCCCCAGATGTTGGAGCCATTGCAGTACGGTTTGTACTAAGAGATGATAGAAGGCCGCTAGTCACCGAGGATGAATGACTAGGACATGTGGATCGTTCACTACCCCGATGCGAGGTCATCAGATAGATTGATTCCAGCTGAGACGACTCACGTGGAGGCGTTGAGAGTCGACAGTGACGATCGAATGTCAGAAACCTACTATTCCAAGTTTAAAGTATTTGGCAGGACGTGTAGGCAATTCTATGGACCCTCTAGAAGAATGACACCCTAACTCGACTTAGTGACCGTGTGAAAGCCTTGGAACCTTAGGGTTTACGGCAGTTCTGCGACGCCATTAGTGAGGCTTGGGTTTGCCCTTCTTCGGCTGGACCACCGATGCTGTGGTGTGTACTCAGTACTGTTAAACTGTACCCAAGATGTTGAGCTCTTGGGGGATTACGAGGTTCTGACGAGTCGATCGGATGGTTCGACATCATTCGGATATCATGAGATGGGACGCACTGCTTGGGAGACTCCAGATACGAGCATAGCCATTGGAGCGCAGTCCAGCAGGCCAGAGTTCGGCATCGTCGACGAGATAGTTGACTAGGTTCGGATATAGGACCTCACCCAGATGTGTAGTGAGTTGATCGAGGACGGACGAGTATTGAGTATTCCTCCGATGGTTGGGACGCGTTCCCGAGAACCTGTTCGGCCATACTTCTTCTACAGAATGATGAAGCTACAGAGTATGCGATTTCGAGTCCGTGCGAGAGACTTCGGATTGACCGTGGCCGAGAACAGTGCAGTGCGTAGATAGCATGGCGTGACGTCGTAGTGGACGACGATAAAGACAAGCGGGACATGTGGTTCGTGCGAGACGCTGACGAGCTGTCATTACCTTCCGTCGAGAATGGAGCCCTGATATGCCTATAGAGGCGTTGAGATACGGCCAGTTTCCGAGGAAATGTGTGCGGGACACGTGGTTGTCAAAAAAACGAGAAAGGGTTAGGTAAGAGTATCAGCCTCCGTACAGTTCGGCATAGGAAAGATCGGAAGAGACCCTGAGCAGGATTCCTTCCAGGACACGGATGCAGTGATAGCTCCACCAGGATCAGATATTTGATGTGCATTCAGAGAGCCAGAGGCAGACGCCAGTGAGATGCTGCTTTACGAGTGGTCGTTGACCGAGTGATGACCAGAGGAGTGCCAGAACGGAATCATTTCCGTTAGCACACCTGACTGGGCCGATGAGCCGATGGACGGCGAGATTGGTAAATCCACAGAGAAGATAAGGACCCAGAGACAGAGGATGCCAGACCGTGAGCAAGAGGCATGTAGATGTCTTGCGCTGCTAGCATTGGATGCACCGACACCTTCTCGATTTTGAAGGAGGGACTACCGACGACGGTATTTATGATTTGTGATTTTGTGATTCGATTATCACGCATCCGTCATCTTGGATTTCGGTATTTTGGACGTTCGGTTTGCATGATTTAGTCTCGATGATTGAGTTTCATGACATTTGTTTTCATGTACCTTGGTTGCACCTATCGAGTATTTACGATTTTGCACAGTTGTTGCACTTGATATCGTTTTCGTACCTTGGTTTCGCATGATTGTGATTTTATGGATTTTTAGACATTTGAGTTGATTTTGTGCGTAGGCACGCAGACGATTTGGTTCCTGCACTCTGTATAGTTTATATATGCTTGCAGTGCAGTGACATGTATTTTGTGCACTTGGATGCACTGGATTTCGATTTCGAGGGTGATGCTCGACATTATTTTGTGCATTTTGCACCTGATTGGATTTTGCGCGCGTTCGGCGTTTGACATTGGATTTCAGGATTTCATGCCTGATGGATGCACCGGATTTGGAATTTTTTTTGCGCATGTTGGGCGCCTGTTACGAGATGCGATTTGGTGCACACCAGACGCACTGAATCGGGATTTTTCGTGCATATCAGATGCACCTGATTTTGCGGTCAGGCACGCACGTTGCCTATGACCGATGTTGTGTGCACAACTGTTGCACCTTGATGTTGTTTTGCGCACCTGCTTGGCACATGTATGGATTTTGATTTCCGTGCGCACCGGACGCACAGGGTTCTATGCACTTTTGGGATTGATTTCTTATGGAGCAGTACATTTTTATGATATTGCGATTGATTTTCATACTGAGCAGGACTGATCAGATGACAGTGTCTGGATATATTTTGCACGCACTGATAAATTTCAAGGGATTTCCAAAAGCGAGCTATAGACTCATTATTTACATACGTGTCCGATACGACGCGAAACGTTTAAAACGAGGGAACCCTTCTAAATTATTTTCAAAACGGCGGGACTTGCCTATTAAACAAAAGGTATATAAGTATATGGCTATTTTCTTATAGAGACATCCGCCACTGTGCAGTGTTATGTGTATTGCACAGCGATTTTAAAGAAAGTTGGCATGCATTTCCTTCAGATATTTACAGGTACGGATGTGGTATTTGCAGGCATAGTTCCGATTTCTAGCATATCGCTTTTTGTCTTGGATTTGGCATTCGTGTTTTTTCCTTGACTCCGATGATTGCGGGATGCTTGACGGAGTTTTGTTTTCGAGTTATCTGCTCGTTACGCATGCGCTTGTATTGCGCTGTGATGCGTTCTATGGATTGATGATTTCGGAGCCCCGTTGGCTTGGATGTTTTATTGAAATGTTTTGGAAATTGGAGGTTTAAATTTAAATTCGGGGACCAAATTTCTGTAAGGGGGGGAGACTGTAACATTCCAAAAAAAAAAAAATTTATTTTTGGGAATTTTCATAATTTAATATTAATTTTTAATGAACATTTAATATTCGGTATAATTAAATTACGATAAATGGTGAAAATTCCGGAGAAAATTTTAGAAATTCTAAAATACGTTATTTAGTGGAAATATTCCATTTTACCGTTTTTATGATGAATTAAATGTGACTTTAGTGTAAATCGCGATTAAAAATCGCTAAGTTGTATTTTTGGCTTCTTTGTGCAAAATGTGCACATGACACTTCTACACTTGTTACACTTGTTCTTGTTTTGGACTCATGATAAGCCTAGGGTGAACCATGCTTAGATGACCTTAGTGACTTGAACCAATTGGTTAGGTTAGTGGGGTTAATTAAGGGTGTAGCTTTGTTTACAATTGGATTAGGGTTATGTTGACTTGTGTCGAGAGAGAGAGAGAGAGAGAGAGAGAGAGAGAGAGAGAGCCATGATGGTTGAGATCTTATTTGGAGGGAGAGAAGGGAGGCTCCTAGGTTTTGTCACTTCATCTCACTTCAAAGCTCATCATCCCATTTCACTTCAAAACTTTTTTGCCTCACATCTCTCCCTCTCACTCACTCACATCTCTTTCTCACACACATCACTCTCTCTAATCCTACACCCTACATCAGCCACCAAAACAGCCCCCTTCTTCTGCTGATACTTCAGCATCAACAGCAAACACATCATATGCTACAGCCCACACCCTCATCAACACTACTACATCACTCTCCCACTTCACCAAAGCAATCACAACAACAACCCCTGCAGTAGCTGCTGCATACAACAACAAAAGGGAAATAGCAAGCAGCAGCAGCATCCTGATGCTGCAACAGCCACAAGGAAGACAACAGCCACAGCAGCAGCAACTCCTTTTAAACCAATCTCTTTCAACATATCACCACCACACCACCACAACCATTCCCACAAAACCAACCACAACCTCAGCCCAAAATAACTGCACCAAACAATTTCAGCAACAGCAGCATCAGCAGCAGCAACCATACACTGAGGCTGCTACAGGGAACTTCAGCAGCAACCACCTCTCCTGCTTCCTTCAACCTTCCCTTCTCCTACACCCTAGGACACTCTTGAGGTATAATCTTTCAACCCAACTCCTTTTTGTCAAGTTATGGTTAGTTAGCTGATAGTTACTGTTACATTTGTGACATTGTGCTAGTTTAGGCAAATTTGAGTGAAACTTGACCTAGTGTTGGTTTTGATCGTTAATGTAACCTTATTAGGTGTTTTTGAGACCATTGTAACCAATATAACCCCAGATCTCTAGTTAGTTACCAGAGCTATTCGACTTGGCGTATTTTAGCGTTTTTGTCGATTTTGAGACCTTTCTGAGATCTGCTTTCATCCGGGGCCTCCTAGGGAAAAATTGACTTGGCAGTGAGCTGTGCAGGCACCCTGGAACCACTACCCAAAGCCCTAGCCACCATCTCAATGTCCCGGCCGCAAATTTCATCCCCCTGGCCGCAATTTGCGGCAAGAGCAGTGTAAAACTGCCTCGTTTTGCGTGCACAGCCCCTTTTTCATGTAAAATTGACCCCCGGCATGTCTAGTTTTGACTGGTTCCTGTTAGGGTAAAATCTGGGTTCATTTTCATGAGTTGGCGTATGATTTACGAAGTGTTTTCGTATGGATTTTGGTATTCGATGATTCGTTTCTGTCGGGTGGCGTTTGGACGTCAACGACAGTGGATATTGGCAGTGTTTGCACACGAGGTCACAGGATTTTACCTATGGGCGTAGTGTGCGCCATTTTGGTTTCCGATGTGATTTTCATGTGTTTTAGCGTGTGATATCCTTATAGGTACCCCACGTGGTGTCGAGGCATTGGAGATGCAAACGGCGACATCGGCACCGGCACACATAAGAAAAGGTGAGTAGATTTATATCTACGGGGAGAAGTCGGGTGGATGGCGTATAGCACCCCCGCAGTCCGATGTCTAGTATACCATATATACTGTACTTATATATGATAACTTTTGTGTGACTTGATTGTTTAGGATGTGGTAGGTGTACTATACATAGATTAGGGTTTAAAGTAACTAGTGTAGTTCCTAGTCGCGAACCTTAGAATAGTTTGCACCCACACGCACACACGTGCTTATTTTGTAACGTTTTGAAAATATTTTCGGTGAAATTTCGAAAAATCGGTAAAATAAGTGGGGTTTTCTATAAAAAAGTCAAAATGCAAATATCTTATTATAAAAATTAAATATACATATTCTAGCTATGTAATTGCTATTATTTGGTGTTTATTGAGCCGCTGGTGAAATTTCAAATTTTCTGAAAAAATATTATTTTATTATTATTTTAAGCCGTCACTAATACATTTAGTTAGGGAAAATTACAAATTGGAATGAGTTGAACCAAATTTTGTGCATCATAAAACATTAAATAAAATTTTATCATGTGGTTTTTTGAACGAAATCATTTGCCAAAACGGTTTAGAAATTATTGAAGAAAATAAGGCTTTTTTTAGCGTAAATGGATGTTTGGGGTATTGTATTTATCATTTTTCATCACCCCACACCCGTACCCACACCCACACACCCCCATTCACTTATCCCCTTGAAGAATTCAGCAGCCCCCTCTTTTGTCCCCACTTGGATTTCAAGGAAAAGAAATGAATGAAAAGAAAAGAAAATGGATAAATGAGTTGGACTTTTGACTTTGTGTTGACTTGGACTTCCTTACTTGTTATTTTCTCCACCTCACTCTCTCTCCTCCCTCACCCAAACCCCCCACAACCTGGCCGAAATCAGAAACCCCCCCAACAGCCCCATTTTCCTCTTCTCCTCTCTTTGTTCCATCAAAGAAAATCCAAAGAAAAATCCACAAAAAATCATGCAAAAATCCAAATCAAAATCCGACTCCTACCCATTTTAGGTTAGCCCGTATAGCATGGATTTTGGTGGCAAGGGATCATTTTGGAGGGCTATGTGTGCTTGTGGATCTTCATATGTTTTGGGTATAATTCTAAACATTTTTGTTGCTTAATTTGTTACTAATTTCTTAAGCTAATTTAATTAAGTGTTAATTTGGATATGTGAGTTTAATTGCAAGTTTTGGAATTCAAGTTATGAATTTGAATGCAAGTTAGGGTTTTGTAGAATTGGTGTATGGTTGTGTGTTATGTTAGGCTTTTTGCCATGTTAATACAAGATTAGTAGCTAGTGCTAATGGTTAGTTTAAAAAAATTGTGTTAATGTGCTAATTTGCCTACTAGATTTTTGAATTTGGTTAAATACTTGGGATTAAAAATGTGTATAGCTTTTTCATGACTTCATTAACTTTATTAAGTGTGGTTTAATGCTTTAGATCATGCAAATCTAAGCTAGATTGTAGTTTGTGCATTTTTGCTTTGAAATTCTTAAAAAGGGTATTTTTGTAAACTAGAATATTAGGGTTTTTGGAATTTAATGAGATTAAATTCCGGAAATTATTTCTATGACTTATTTAAGATATTTAATAAGTATATTGGCCGCTACATTCATTTAAACATCATGTTTTGTACAAAAACGGCGAATTGTGCTTGCTAGATTTTCGGAAAAATGACTTTTTAAGTGAAATTGGGGTTTTTGTGAGTTTTAACCTAGTTTATATTAAAATTAGTGTTCGTGAATGTGCAAATGAGTGTGATTGGATTTTTCTCGATGGTTTGACGTTTGTACATTGAAATCGATGGTTGGTTTGACTATTCTTGCATGCGTAGGCGATAGGTTTGGACCTATGCGTGATACGCGTGCCGATTTGATTTTCGTATGCCGTTTCGATTTCGAATTTAGTTTTAATGCGACACGGTGCGTTATGATATGTAGGTACCCCATGCGGACTTCGAGACGACAAGCAAGCGCGTGGCGACGTCGGCACCGGCGAGCGAGGACCAGGTGAGTAGATTTATATCTATGGGGAGATGTCGGGTGGATGGCGTATAGCACCCCCGCAGTCCGTGGTGGTGTATACGGATGCATATACACACCAACATTTATTATATGTTATTTGGGATTAATAACGATGCTTAGGATGGATATTGGTGTGTTGGATTACTTTAGTGTTGCGAACCATAGGGTAGTGTTGCACTACACATACACACATACATACTTGCATATATTCCTATTGAAATGTGCTCATGGGATTCTTTATAGTTATGGGTTCACATGTGTATGGGACTATGTGTTCATATACGGATTGAGGATGATACTTGGGGTTGAGCTGAGTCGATGAGATTTGATTTGAGGCCGTGAGATCGGTGATATAGCAGGGTTCGTATCTTAGATACGACATGACGTTGTAGCGGGTCCTGGACGTAGTTTTTACAAACGTGCATGCATACTTAGGCGATATCAGTATTGTACTAGACGTAGATCAGTACCAGCTCATGATATTGATAAAGAGGATGCCAGGTGAATAGTATGATGAATGTGATTTTGACCCGTACCCAGAATTGGGGGATGCCGTACGACGGATTTACGTACGAGCTATATCTTGATGATTGATCCGCACTCTTGACTTGGGATGTCTGATTATAGATATGGTATCGGATATGATATTATTGAGGCGGGATCACCGACTAATATATATACAGGTATGTATATGTATCGACTCAGACGTTAGGCGGTTTCCTTACCTGTAGTTCAGCTTGTTAGTTCAGCCGTATAGTTTAGTGTAGCTGTTAGATTAGATTAGACTCCTACCTATTTCAAAAACTAACGAATCGTGGGTATTTTAAAAGACAGCCCAAGGGATCCTACGGATATTTCAAAAGACTCATCTTTTCATAAAAACACCGTAGCCCCAATTTTCAAAACCCCATGATTTGTGTTATTTCAAATGGCACCATTTGTAGGATTTATATTCGATTATTACAGTTTAGTTATCATTGTGTCTAGTATTCAGCTCCCGCTCATTTTTACTGTTCGCTCCGCATCGCATACTTATATTATAATTTCTTATTGCATTATTAATAGCATGCTGTTAGGACACCAGCACCATTACCGATGATGCGTATGTACCACGTACACCTACTTGCCGGCTCACACACATCATCATCGGTAATTGCCATGTCACGTACACTTTAGAGAATATATTTGCTTGGCTTAGCTTGTTAGTTAGTAGGTTGATATGATATTAGTGTACCTGGATTATGCCAGTTTAGACATGGTAGCTATTACTTGTCACTTTATGCATACTGTTATTCCATTGTTCATGCCTAGTTATTAATCATACATTGCAACTTGGTTATTGACACCATATACATTCATTAGCATTGACATATGCACTTGTGATGACTTCTTGAGATTTATGATATTTCTGGATTTCGGGGGAAAGCCGCAAAATTTCTAAACTTATTAACCCTTTAAAATATGTAAATTGCGGTTTTCTAATGATGTAAGTGTCGTCCACCATGAGTTTGCTGTGGTTCTCGAGATCCGTGTCGAGGAGTGGAGGTACCGTCACGGGTACATGGTGGGCCCGGTATGGTACCCCGGGGCAAGATGAATGTGGTGTTGACGTTGAGCCTGGCAGGGGACAGATTACCTACCGGTGATATTACCCGACGCGTCGGATATCCGGAGGATACCGTCGTGGTCTTGAGAGAGATGGTAGGGGCCGGTCTGGACTGACGGCGCCCTAGATATTGAGATTGAGACATTGATATTTCGAGACAGTGAGATTTATGTTTTGTGTCGATGCTAGACACTATTGATACTGATTTCATTTATGATACCTCAGTTTAAAAATACGAAGAAAATCTCACTAATTTATGAAAACAGTTTCTTCATTTACATGTATTCTGTTTTCATGCATTCATACCTCATTCATATGATATATTACTACCTGAGGCACAGACACGGCCACATGAGATTACACTCGGGTTAGATATTTACCCTAGCCTTGTTATAGGCTGCATGTTATATACATTTTTGAGGATATATTATGATCATTGACCTAAGTTGCGTTATTTATGCGATTTCTGTGCGTAGATGTTTTTCTGTTCACGAGTTGGCAACTCACCCCCGTTGTGCCCCAGTTTCTTGCAGGTTTTTCCGTACAGGTTTAATTACGGCTTTGCGGGCTCAGTTTCATTTGGGTGACTTGCTAGTAGGTGGGTTTTTCTTGTATCATACCCATCATATTACTTTGTATGATATTATTCCGTTGTATCTAGTAAATTCCATCAACCAAACATGTATTTTTGAGATAGAGACCAGTGTTGTTTATTCTTTCGACCTTAAAGTCGCTCGTTATATTTCTGGTGGTTTTGAGTTTCCTTCTGAGTTTTGATCCTCGCCGTTGGCGTTGTATATTATATTGCTTGTGTGGCTGTGACCGTCGATTGACGAAGAGCTAGCTCCCGCTTGGGGATGCCTTTTTAGTGATTTCGTATACTATTCATGTTGTATCCCGTTTGGGAGCCAGTATTTACAAAGGAGACTCTGCCGAAATTTTCAGTAAATTTTGATGTTCTTAAAAACCGCATAATTCGGCTTATGCTATTAAAACTACTTGTTTTAAATTGGTTTTCCTTCACTCTACTACTTTTCTTGGTTTGGATTTCTGGGTTTTCGGTTTACTTAGATTGCGTACGCCTCGAGACGTTCGCAGTTTAAGTGCCGGTCATGTTCCGTACTTTCGGGTCGTGACAAAGTTGGTATCAGAGCGTTAGGTTTTAACCTTCGGAGCGTAGGATGACCCTTGGTTGATGGAATAGGTGACTAAAGTAGAGTGACGTATCGTTGATATGTTCCGCGGCATATCTACGACACGCCACTCGACTTATGAAGCCTTAGGATGTACATTTCCTTGTTCAGTATTATATTCCTTCCTGATCTAGCCTCATCGGTACCAGTTTGGTTTTGCTGCTACGGTTACGGGCAGGGAGAGCTACGGCTAGAGTTGCGGTCAGCACAAGCTCGTCACGAACGAGGACTGACCAGGGCGAAATTCCAGCGACACACGATTGCAGAGATGTGTCTTTTTACTGTGTTTCCGCGCCACGAGCGTTTGGCGGATCGCCTTTATGAGGTTACTCGGAGGTGCTGATCGACACTAGAGAATTGAGCCAATGATGGAGGCCAGCCAGATTTTGATGACCGTTGGTGTGTTGCTTACTCCTGATGATTGAGGCACGGTTCAGCATGCAGACGAGTGAGCCAGTTATTGCTGCGAACGACGAGATATCGCCCCAGATGTTGGAGCTATTGCAGTATAAGTTGTACTAAGAGATGATAGGAGGTCGCTAGTCATCTAGGATGAATGACTAGGACTTGTGGATCGTTCGCTTACCCTGATGCGAGGTCATCAGATAGTTGATTCCAGCTAGAGACGACTTCACGCAGAGACGTGAGGGTCGACAGAGACGATCGAATGTCGGAAACCTATTATTCCAAGTTTAAAGTAGTCGGAAGGACATGCAGGCAATTCTATGGTCCCTCTAGAAAATTGAAACCCTAACTCGACTTAATGACCGTGTGAAAGCCTTTGAACCTTCGGGTTTGCGGCAGTTCTACGACGCCATTAGTGAGGCTTGGGTTTGCCCTTCTACGGCTGGACCACCGATGCTGTGGTATGTACTCGATACTATTAAACTGTACCCAAGATGTTGAGCCCTTGGGGGATTATGAGGTTTTGACAATCGATTGGATGGTTCGACTTAATTCGGATGCTAGGTGGTGAGATGCATTTCTTGGGAGACTCCAGATTCGAGGTTAGTCGTTGGAGCTCAGTCCATGCAGCCGCGACGAGACGAGTCCAAAGCAGACGACATTAGAGAAAAGTGGAGTAAGTGGTTCGCACCAGATCTAGATGAGATGATGTTCCACTCCGCCGACATCAGAAATGCGATGCACATGCCATGGCAGAGTACTGGATATATCTTCCAGAAGGAGTCGCGGTGGGTGTGCAGCCATTCCAGAGCAAGATGCAGATATAGGAAAGGACGATGACTTCCGAACAGTTGGCAGAGACGAGACATGGAAGAGACCGTGAGCAGGATTCCTTCCAGGACACTGCTGCAATGATACTTGCACCCAGGATCAGATGTGTCACGTACATTCAGAGAGCCAGAGGCCGACACCAGTAATATGCTGTCTTACGAGTGGTCGCGATGATTGACCAAGAGATGACCAGAGAAGTGCCAGAACGGAATCGTCCCCGTTAGCACACCTGACAGGGCCGATGAGCCGATGGACCGAAAGATTGGTAATTCACAGTGAAGACCTTGACCCAGGAGTGGTCATGGTTACGCACGCCAGCAGGACAGAGTTCATGATCATCGACGAGACGTCCTACTAGTGACCGCGACGGTTGGCCGAGATTCTTAGAGGATGCGCTTGAGCAGTACTATTCCGCCATTGTTGATTACGATGTTTTGGGTGATTTATTCGTATGATTTGATTTTGATGATTTAGGATTCACGATCTTTGCACAGTGTTGCACTTGATATCTTTTTCGTGCTTCAGTTTCACATGTTTGTGATATTACGATTTTAAACAGTTGAGTTGGTTTTGTGCGTATGCATGCACACGATTTGGTTCCTGCACTCTGTATAGTTTATATATGCTTGCAGTGCAGTGATACGCCTTTTGTGCACTTAGATGCACTGGACTTCGATTTCGATGGTGATACTCGATATTTGTTTTGTGCACCTTGTGCACCTGATTGATTTTGCGCACGTTCGGCGCTTGATATTGGATTTCATGATTTCGTGCACGATGGATGCACCTGATTTGGATTTTTAGCGCCTGTTGGGCGCCTGTTACGAGATGCGATTTGGTGCACACCAGATGCACTAATTCGAGATTTTTCGTGCATGTCAGATGCACCTGATTTTGCTGTCAGGCACACACGTTGCCTACGACAGATGTTTCGTGCACACCCGATGCACTTAGATGTTGTTTCTGTGCGCATGTATGGCATATTCATGGATTTTGATTTCCGTGCGCACCAGACGCACGTAGCATTCATGTGCATATTTTGGGGATTGATTTCGTATAGAGCAGTACGTTTTTATGATATTGCTATGTGTTTTCGTACTGAGCAGGACTAGTCAGAGGACAGTACCTGAATATATTTTGCATGCATTGATAGTTATTGAAGGGATTTCTAAAAAGCGAGCTATAGCCTCAGTATTTACCTACGTGTCTGATATGACACGAAATGTTTAAAACAAGGAGACCCTTCTAAATTGTTTCCAAAACGGCGGAACGTACATTTCAAACAAAGGTATATAAGTATATAGTTATTTTCTTATGATAGACGTCCGCCACTGTGCAGTGTTATACGCGTTGCACAGCGACTTAAAGAGATTTGGCATGCATTTCCTTCAGATACTTACAGATATAGATTCGATATTTACAGGTATAGTTTCGAGTTATGTCATATTGGTTTTGATTTGCATTTGGCATTGATGTCTTCTCCATGACTCCGATGATTGCGGGATGCTTGACGGAGTTTCGATTTGAGTTATATGCTCATTTTTCAAGCGCATGCGCTGCGCTACGATTTGTTTTATGTAGTTACAATTTCGGAGCCCCGACGACTTGATGGTTTTTCTTAGATGTTTTAGTATTTGGGGGAGTTTGAATTTAAATTCGGGGACCGAATTTCTTTAAGGGGGGAATATTGTAACGTTTTGAAAATCGTTTCGGTGAAATTTCGAAAAATCGGTAAAATAAGGGGGTTTTCTATAAAAAAGTCAAAATGCAAATAACTTATTATAAAAATTAAATATACATATTCTAGCTATGTAATTGCTATTATTTGGTGTTTATTGAGCCGCTGGTGAAATTTCAAATTTTCTGAAAAAATATTGTTTTATTATTATTTTAAGCCGTCACTAATACATTTAATTAGGGAAAATTACAAATTGGAATGAGTTGAAACAAATTTTGTGCATCATAAAACATTAAATAAAATTTTATCATGTGGTTTTTGGAACGAAATCATTTGCCAAAACGGTTTAGAAATTATTGAAGAAAAAAGGCTTTTTTCTAGCGTAAATGGATGTTTGGGGTATTGTATTTATCATTTTTCATCACCCCACACCCGTACCCACACCCATACACCCCCATTCACTTATCCCCTTGAAGAATTCAGCAGCCCCCTCTTTTGTCCCCACTTGGATTTCAAGGAAAAGAAATGAAAGAAAAGAAAAGAAAATGGATAAATGAGTTAGACTTTTGACTTTGTGTTGACTTGGACTTCCTTACTTGTTATTTTCTCCACCTCACTCTCTCTCCTCCCTCACCCAAACCACCCACAACCTGGCCGAAATCAGAAACCCCCCCAACAGCCACATTTTCCTCTTCTCCTCTCTTTGTTCCATCAAAGAAAATCCAAAGAAAAATCCACAAAAAATTAAGCAAAAATCCAAATCAAAATCCGACTCCTACCCATTTTAGCTTAGCCCGTATAACATGGATTTTGGTGGCAAGGGAGCATTTTGGAGGGCTATGTGTTCTTGTGGATCTTCATATGTTTTGGGTATAATTCTAAACATTTTTGTTGCTTAATTTGTTACTAATTTCTTAAGCTAATTTAATTAAGTGTTAATTTGGATATGTGAGTTTAATTGCAAGTTTTGGAATTCAAGTTATGAATTTGAATGCAAGTTAGGGTTTTGTAGAATTGGTGTATGGTTGTGTGTTATATTAGGCTTTTTGTCATGTTAATACAAGATTAGTAGCTAGTGCTAATGGTTAGTTTAAAAAAATTGTGTTAATGTGCTAATTTGCATACTAGATTTTTGAATTTGGTTAAATACTTGGGATTAAAAATGTGTTTAGCTTTTTCATGACTTCATTAACTTTATTAAGTGTGGTTTAATGCTTTAGATCATGCAAATCTAAGCTAGATTGTAGTTTGTGCATTTTTGCTTTGAAATTGTTAAAAAGGGTATTTTTGTAAACTAGAATATTAGGGTTTTTGGAATTTAATGAGATTAAATTCCGGAAATTATTTCTATGACTTATTTAAGATATTTAATAAGTATATTGGCCGCTACATTCATTTAAACATCATGTTTTGTACAAAAACGGCGAATTGTGCTTGCTAGATTTTCGGAAAAATGACTTTTTAAGTGAAATTGGGGTTTTTGTGAGTTTTAACCTAGTTTATATTAAAATTAGTGTTCGTGAATGTGCAAATGAGTGTGATTGGATTTTTCTCGATGGTTTGACGTTTGTACATCGACATCGAGGGTTGGTTTGACTATTCTTGCATGCGTAGGCGATAGGTTTGGACCTATGCGTGATACGCGTGCCGATTTGATTTTCGTATGCCGTTTCGATTTCGAATTTAGTTTTAATGCGACACGGTGCGTTATGATATGTAGGTACCCCATGCGGACTTCGAGACGACAAGCAAGCGCGTGGCGACGTCGGCACCGGCGAGCGAGGACCAGGTGAGTAGATTTATATCTACGGGGAGAAGTCGGGTGGATGGCGTATAGCACCCCCGCAGTCCGTGGTGGTGTATACGGATGCGTATACACACCAACATTTATTATATGTTATTTGGGATTAATAACGATGCTTAGGATGGATATTGGTGTGTTGGATTACTTTAGTGTTGCGAACCCTAGGGTAGTGTTGCACTACATATACACACATACATACTTGCATACATTCCTATTGATATGTGCTCATGGGATTCTTTATAGTTATGGGTTCACATGGGTATGGGATTATGTGTTCACATACGGATTGAGGATGATACTTGGCGTTGAGCTGAGTCGATGAGATTTGATTTGAGGCCGTGAGATCGGTGATATAGCAGGGTTCGTATCTTAGATACGACATGACGTTGTAGCGGGTCCTGGACGTAGTTTTTACACACGTGCATGCATACTTAGGCGATATCAGTATTGTACTAGACGTAGATCAGTACCAGCTCATGATATTGATAAAGAGGATACCAGGTGAATAGTATGATGAATGTGATTTTGACCCGTACCCAGAATTGGGGGATGCCGTACGACGGATTTACGTATGAGCTATATCTTGATGATTGATCCGCACTCTTGACTTTGGATGTCTAATTATAGATATGGTATCGGATATGATATTATTGAGGCGGGATCACCGACTAATATATATATACAAGTATGTATATGTATCGACTCAGACGTTAGGCGGTTTCCTTACTTGTAGTTCAGCTTGTTAGTTCAGCCGTATAGTTTAGTGTAGCTGTAAAATTAGATTAGACTCCTACCTATTTCAAAAACTAACGAATCGTGGGTATTTTAAAAGACAGCCCAAGGGATCCTACGGATATTTCAAAAGACTCATCTTTTCATAAAAACACCGTAGCCCCAATTTTCAAAACCCCATGATTTGTGTTATTTCAAATGGCACCATTTGTAGGATTTATATTAGATTATTACAGTTTAGTTATCGTTGTGTCTAGTATTCAGCTCCCGCTCATTTTTACTGTTCGCTCCGCATCGCATACTTATATTATATTTTCTTATTGCATTATTAATAGCATGCTGTTAGGACACCAGCACCATTACCGATGATGCATATGTACCACGTACACCTACTTGCCGGCTCACACACATCTTCATCGGTAATTGCCATGTCACGTACACTTTAGAGAATATATTTGCTTGGCTTAGATTGTTAGTTAGTAGGTTGATATGATAGTAGTGTACCTGGGTCATGCCAGTTTAGACATGGTAGCTATTACTTGTCACTTTATGCATACTGTTATTCCACTGTTCATGCCTAGTTATTAACCGTACATTGCAACTTGGTTATTGACACCATATACATTCATTAGCATTGACATATGCACTTGTGATGACTTCTTGAGATTTATGATATTTCTGTATTTCGGGGGAAAGCCGCAAAATTTCTAAACTTATCAACCTTTTAAAATATGTAAATTGCGGTTTTCTAGTGATGTAAGTGTCGTCCACCATGAGTTTGCTGTGGTTTTCGAGATCCGTGTCGAGGAGTGGAGGAACCGTCACGGGTACATGGTGGGCCCGGTATGGTACCCCGGGGCAAGATGAATGTGGTGTTGACGTTGAGCCTGGCAGGGGACAGATTACCTACCGGTGATATTACCCGACGCGTCGGATATCCGGAGGATACCGTCGTGGTCTTGAGAGGGATGGTAGGGGCCGGTCTGGACTGACGGCGCCCTAGATATTGAGATTGAGACATTGATATTTCGAGACAGTGAGATTTATGTTTTGTGTCGATGCTAGACACTGTTGATACTGATTTCATTTATGATACCTCAGTTTAAAAATACGAAGGAAATCTCACTAATTTATGAAAACATTTTTTTTCATTTACATGTATTCTGTTTTCATGCATTCATACCTCATTCATATGATATATTACTACCTGAGGCACAGACACGGCCACATGAGATTACACTCGGGTTAGATATTTACCCTAGCCTTGTTATAGGCTGCATGTTATATACATTTTTGAGGATATATTATGATCATTGACCTAGGTTGCGTTATTTATGCGATTTCTGTGCGTAGATGTTTTTCTATTCACGAGTTGGCAACTCACCCCCGTTGTGCCCCAGTTTCTTGCAGGTTTTGCCGTACAGGTTTAATTACGGCTTTGCGGGCTCAGTTTCATTCGGGTGACTTGCTAGTAGGTGGGTTTTTCTTGTATCGTACCCATCATATTACTTTGTATGATATTATTCCGTTGTATCTAGAGACCAGTGTTGTTTATTCTTTCGACCTTAGAGTCGCTCGTTATATTTCTGGTGGTTTTGAGTTTACTTTTGAGTTTTGATCCTCGCCGTTGGCGTTGTATATTATATTGCTTGTGTGGTTGTGACCGCCGATTGACGAAGAGCTAGCTCCCGCTTGGGGATGCCTTTTTAGTGATTTCGTATACTATTCATGTTGTATCCCGTTTGGGAGCCAGTATTTACAAAGGAGACTCTGCCGAAATTTTCAGTAAATTTTGATGTTCTTAAAAACCGCATAATTCGGCTTATACTATTAAAACTACTTGTTTTAAATTGGTTTTCCTTCACTCTACTACTTTTCTTGGTTTGGATTTCTGGGTTTTCAGTTTACTTAGATTACGTACGCCTCGAGACGTTCGCAGTTTAAGTGCCGGTCATGTTCCGTACTTTCGGGTCGTGACATATTTTCTATGTTCATACTATGATGACGAGGATATTGGAGGACTTTGGATGCGAGTCGATGAGTTTGGGCATGGTGCCATGATATCAATGATGTGATGTGATTCGTATTTGGGATACGATAAATGATTTTTAGCGGGCCTTTGGGCGTATCTTCCGCACACGCATTCATACTTATGTAGATGGTATCGATTCGTACTAGACTTAGATCAGTACCCCTGATTATGTGATTTGATGATAAGGATACCGGATAATTGATGTGATGATTGTGATATTGACCCGCACCCAGCTATTGGGATGCCGTACGACGATTTACCGTACGAGCTGTATATTGATGATTGATCCGCACTCATGACTTGAGGGTGTCAGATGATTTACGGTATCGTATGCGATACTATTGAGGCGGGATCACCGACTACTATCTTTATTCATATATATCGACTCAGACTTAGGTGGTTTCCATACCCCTCCCGATTGACTTGATAGTTGATCAGTAGTTAGTGTAGTAGATGTTAGACTTGACTCGAGTCATACCTATTTCAAAACAACGAATCGGGAGTATTTTAAAGACAGGCAAAAAGGGATTCCACGGTTAATTTCAAAAGGGGCATCTTTTCTTAAAAACACCGTAGCCATCATTTTACAAAACCCCGATTCGTCTTATTTCAAAACTGGCGACCTGCTTGACACTTACTTATTGATGTAGACTCTTCACTATTGCGTTGATTATTTGATTCCGCATATTCATATTATTTGCTTCGCATTACTTACGTTTATTGAGATATTACCATCAAGTTGTTAGGACACCAGCACCATTATCGATGATGCGTATGTTCCACGTACACTGTTTGCCGACTCACACACTTCATCATCGATAATTGCCATGCCACTACACTGTAGTACAGTTGCTTTCATGATATGATTCTTGCATGGCATATTGTACACTTATAACTGTACACATACATAGATGATTCCGGCTTGATTAGAGATTTGGGAACCGCAAGATATTCTTTAAAATTGTTGTATTTTAAACTAAGCGGTTTCTCTCGACATGTGCACATTACTATTCCATGTTGCATGACTTACTGATATGCTTGCCTTTCTTTACATGTCGAATACATCATGTTTGATTATACGCATTGAGATATGTTGTTTCCATGATATTTCTGGATTTGGGGACCGTGGATATTTCTATTGAAAATATGTAATTGTTTTAAAAATTCGGTCACCCTTGATATGATATTTTAGTGCGTCCACCATGAGTTTTCTCAGTTCCAGAGAGCTTGTGTGAGTATACCCGATTCGAGGAGCGGTAGGCACCGATTGCGGGTACATGGTGGACCCGGTGAGTTACCCCGGGGCAAGAAGACTCGTAGATGCTAGACGGTGAGCCCGGCAGGGGAGTACTACCTACCGGTGATAGTACTTGGGACCCATCGGTTATCAGGGGGATACCGACTGGAGTCATGAGATGGATATGAGGGCCGACCAGGGTGTGCGGTGCCTGAGATACATGAGGATTTACGTGCCGATGCTAGGCACAGGTGTTCATGATGTTTTCGAGTGTCGATGCTAGGCACTCAGGTTCCATGATTTGATTATATCCTCATATTTCCATGCATATGTTTTACGATATTTACATGCATGATGCTTGTTGTCATCGGATGACACGTGGACAGGATCCACCGATTTACAGCTATTGATTACCTAGTTGGAGGACATCCACATACTACTAGATTCATGTTATAGCTGGCATTGATTCATATCGATTATATTGACATACCTCATATTTATGACATGTTATTACCTGAGGCATTGGCGAGTACTTGGCACTACATACATGTATAGATGTTACATTGCTACCTTAGCATGCTTCAGACTTATTCATTTGAGGTTTATTTATGTTGATCGTATAACCTAGGATTGCGTCATACATGCGATTTTCTGTTCATAGATGTTCTTCTATTCACGAGTTGGCAACTCACCCCCGTTGTGCCCCAGTTCTTGCAGGTGTTTGCCGTACAGGGATTCATTACGGCTTGCGACACTGCTTCTTTTGGGTGACTTGCTAGTAGGTGGGTTTATTTGTATCGTACCCATCATTATACATTGTATATTATATTCAGTTGTATCTAGAAGTTCCATCAACCAAACATGTACTTATTTGAGATAGAGACCGGTGTTGATTATTCTTTCGACCTTAGAGTCGCACGTTATATTTCTATGGGATTCATGCTGTTGAGTTTCCTTTCTGTTGTGATCCTCGCCTTTAGGCGTTGTATATTAAATTGCAGACTGGTTGTTTTACTTATGGGTTTCCTGCACTCCACTACTTTCTTGGTTTGGATTTCTGGGCTCGGCTTAGAGCACGTGCGCCTTGAGACGTTCGTAGCCTAAGTGCCGGTCATGTTCCGTACTTTCGGGTCGTGACAGTATAGGAAGAGCCCATCTCTTAAGTAAGTTAAGATTTGGGGTTGTTCAGCTTATGTCAAAAGCAAAATCCGGACAAGCTCGAGGCAAAGTAAGTTATGTGGAAGTTTTTTGGATATCCCAAGCATTCGCAAGAGAATATCTTCTACCGCACCGAGGAACAAAAAGTGTTTTATTTCTCGGCATGCCACCTTTTTAGAAGAGGAATTTATTTTGGAAAAAAATTTGTCGTCATGAGGTAGAACTGGAAGGAGTTCCAGCTATACAAATTACAGCTGATGATTTGGTAGAACCGATGGATTCAATAGCTCCTGACGAACCTCGGCCTCTCCGCCGATCTGGTAAGGTTTCTCATCCATCTGAGAGATACTTTGGTTTTCTCTATGACAGTGGGAGCGAGGATTGCGTGATAAGATGATGACCCAACTAGTTTCGAGCAGGCTATCAAGAGTGGGGACTCTGTAAGAATGGCTGGATGCTAAGCGATCTGAGATGGAATCTATATACACCAACAAAGTATGGACTTTGGTTGCTATATCTGAAGGGTTAAATCCCCATCAGGAGCAAGTATATCTTGAGAAGATTACTTGGTGTACATGTAAAAGTTGAGACTTTCAAAGCTAAGACTTGTTGTAAAAGGTTCTCGTCATAGACCAGGTGTGGATAATGATGAAACCTTTTCTCCAGTGGCTATGCTTGTTAGTGTATATGCCCTAGGGGCCATTATTGTATCATACTAGCTTGTATATTACTTAATAGAAGCTTGGGATATTCACAGTTATAATAACAGTCTTGCTCAACATAGTAGTATGCTACTTGTTTATATCTATCTTAATTTGTGTATATATTTCTTTTAGCATATCGCGAATACATATTGATAGAGCCCTTAGGATCTTGCTTGACTACCATCGTTGTGATGGCAGTCACACTAGTGGGGGCTGGGTAGTCTACAAGCACATCCTTTTTCAGGTCCCTAGTCGTAGGATTATCGAGATAGCGGATCGATACTCCGGAGTAGACTAGTGTATACGCTTCTCATCCCAGCAGGGGAAATGGTCTGTCCCACAGCCATTAGTACATTGTACTGGAGATAGTATACAGGTGCTCGTTGGGTTACGGTTACACTGGACAGGACTCGCACGGAACTGTTGGTTGGTATTATAATGTCGTCAATTAACAGTTCCCAGGTGACATGAGTACAGCATAGTCCGTAGACTTGACACTGCTGCTTCGCCTCGAGTGTGTCCCTACTGTTCTTAGATTGCTACCTTACGATGGCTCGACTGAGTCATACAAACAGGTAGCAGTTGGGTGCAGTCCCGAAGCACTTGGAGGCAGTGGCGGTTAGATAGGATTCGTCTCTCTCGGTGCAGGGAGTTGATATCGCGCTGTGTTTGGAAAGCCATTAAAGAAGGTCCCTGGCCAGGGCAAGCGAGATCTACTGGTAGATGTGTTGGATATATGTATGCCCTAGAGGCCATTATATGATAGTGGATGTATTTATACATGTGTATATATATATATATATTCAGTGTACATTCTTGCTCGACATGATAGTATGCTATCTGGTTATTCTTTATCTGACATGTTGATTTGACCATGCTTTTATTCATTCATACATGTTGATAAAGCCCTGAGGATATTGACTTGACTACTGTGATTATGATAGAGATCATACTAGTTGGACATCAGTAGTTTATAAGCATATCCTAGAATGTCCTTAGTCGTAGGTGAATCGAGACGGGGCATGATATACCAGAGTAGACTAGCGTATATGACACTAGACCCATATAATGGGCGATGGATGTTCCCACATTCTTCGATGTTTGACATCGAGATCGTATACGGGTGCCCAGTAGTGACTGGGTACACTGGACGGACTCGCTGAGAACTCTTATATAGAATTATATCTATCGTCGGATAGCAGTTCTCAGGTGATAATGGTGCAGGTTTGTCTGTAGACACGAGATCGTCATAGAGTCTTGTGTGTTCTCCCACCGTACTTTGATTACCACCCTACCACGGCTCTACTGAGTCGTGCAAACAGGTGGTCGTTGGGTACAGTCCCGAGACACACGAAGGCGATGAGCGATAGGAGGGGTTTCGTCTCTCCCGGTATTGGGAGTTGATGCTGTGCTATGCTCGACTGGCTATATCAGTAAGTCCCTGGCCAGGGCTGTTGAGATTTGCTGATAAGTGTTATCGGTAGTTTCTCGATCTGTTATAGACCTTTCATCGGCTTGACTTATTGAGTTATTGGGGTCGACGTTACCATCCCTAGGCTCGATATGCAGCAAATATGACGAAGAGACCGGACTGTTCGGTGGTGTTGCCGGTTGGCTCGACGGGAGTTGTAGCAGGTTCGCTTGTTTTCTTCTGATCGTTCAATACCCGGGTGGCCGTTACTTTTAGCTGACCGCTTGCGGCTTGGGGGTGCTTGATATGATCATCACCCACTGCCGGCGTATTGACGAGTCTAAGAGTCCCACAAAAGAGTTACCTAGTCCAGGAGAAACGTTGTGGTGCGCATATGCGATATGTGCGTGGGCCCGGTTAAAATGCGCGTATGAGATACCGTATATTAATTGGGCGGCTTGCTTTTGGTCGGGTCGTATGTGATATGACCGGATTGATAAATCAAGTGTTGATTTATCATTTAACCATTAGTTTCTCACTTGAAATCCTTTCTTGTCTTTATGCATGCATGTATGCACTCATTCTCATTCATTCTCATTCATGCACATAGGATGTGCATGCACACATACATGCATACATAAAGGTTATCATGGTTGTATATATAGGAGATGGTGGCAATATAAGACTCACACCTTATAATTATATATATGGATATATATTGCATTTGTTTTAAAACAAAAGAAAAAGAAAAAGGTTAATAAATGATTATCTTCTACACTCTTCTTTGAACTAACCATGTTCACCTACTTTTTAACCATGTGTTAATCTTTCTTTGGTGTTTTAACTCAAGTGCAATAATATCCATATAATGTAACTATGGTTTGAGATGAAGAGTGGAAAATATATATACTTATATTTTCTATTTTTCATAACACAATTATCATTCTCTTGATATTTCAAAAGCCATCATCTTCTTCCTCCTTGCTCTTTTGCTCTCTAGATTTCTCAAGTGAGCAAAACACTCATCAAGTTAGGATTTTGAAGTGAGAAAACCAACCACAACACCATTCTACACTAGTCTTGCCCACTTGTGAAGAGTGTTAGCTTCCATTTTCTTATCTTAATCTTGCGAAGTTATAAGCCTGGACAAAGAGGACTCCGGGTGGATCATCGTGGACCTAGAGGTTCTCAAGCGGACATTTTCCAACCCTCAAGTAGCCGAGGAGTCTAGCGTAGGGAGCTACAAAGGTTGTACTCTCAAAACCCTAGCTTTATCTACTTGTGATGATGTGAATGTTTAAGAAACCCTAAAATTCTAGTGATGATTCTTTGCATGTTCACTTAGCACCTTAAAAATTTAATTTTGAGACAAGTGATGCTTGCAAACCCTTCATGAGGTGCTAGGTAAACCTAACATTGGTATCAGAGCCGACCTAGAACTTTAGGCGACACTTTAACGAAGTTAAAACTCCGATCGAATCAAAATACGGACTTTTAGAACACTCTCTGGACATTTTTTCAAACTGTGGTTTTTCCAGAATTAAAAATATGTAAAAAAATTCAGCAGGGAATTATAAGAGTTGTAAAAAATGAAGCCTAATCCTTATACCCCACCGCGGAACCGCGGCCAAAGCTTGCTTGGGCCGCGGCTTCGCGGCCGTACAGACCCATTAAGGCCTCGTTTTTATACAGTGATCTTCTTGTCTGCTTATAGATGTTTTTAGGTATTTTTAATCTGGTTTCAGTGATATATGTTCTGGAGATTGTTTTGGATTCTATGATTCGATCGGAATTTTAATTTCGTGCTTTTTTCCGGGTAATTTAGAAAGTACTGAAAAGATCGAACGAGTATCATTAACTTACTTTTTCACGGGGTTTAAATCTTTCGGAAAAACGTGCAAGTTTTGTGGTGGACCCTCTAGAAGACAACAAACCTTAACTCGATTATGTGACCGTCTTGAACTGCCTTTTGAACCTTAGGGTTTGAGGCAGTACGGCGTGCCACATGTGAGGCGTTGTCTTGACCCTTCTACGGCCGGACCACTACTACTGTGACACATTCCGGGTTTTTTGAACTCCGCTCAAGTGTTGAGCTTTAGGAAATTTTGGGTATTTGATTATTCGATCGAAATGTTTAATACTGTCTATTTATCTGGAATGTGATACAATATGTGGAATTCATATAGTTAGGCATGAAATGCGAGGTATGAGATATCTCGGATTTACGATGTCTAAAGAGAATGCGGATTCCAAATATTGTAGTTTTACACTTTCTTTTCTGTGACCGCAAGTGTAGTATGTCGATATCGCCGGTTTCGTTGCTATACATAAACGACAATTGGAGTACACATACTTACTTACGTTGATGATATATGATATTATGTGTTGCTGAGATATGATGTGCAGGATTGTCGCGATCGAATAGCCTGGGGGTTTTATGTGAGATGAGAGTTTTATTTTTCATTCATGTAAAATTCAAATGTAATGTAATATTCTTTTATTTGGGGCACTTCCGAGTTGAGGTTGATGTCACCAGTGTTGTATATTATTTACTTTTCCGCATTAGGATAGGCCCAAGGAGGGGAGCACAAGTGACCGGGTTCTGGGGTTCAGTGGGAGGCCATCTCGAGGAGTCGAGACCGGGTCTCCTAAACTCCAGGATTGGTACGGTCGCTTGCCGCTCTCGTAGGGGTCTAGGGTGTGGGCTTGGCTATTCATCGCGACTGTGAAATCCGTATTTTCTATTATTGGCTAAATACTAAATACGGACGTCCTAGTATATCCCACATTATATATATGTTTCTGCTGCCTGTGTTCTGTGATATCTAAGACGAATGATATATTATATATGAGATATATAGTAGACGTTGCTTATGTTTTACACCTGCGCTAGTCCCGTCCCGGTATGTCGTTAGTTAAATAACCTAACGGTGCATAACGGAACGTTGTGGCGAATGCGGATGGCATAAGCGTACGTTGTATTTTCGTTTCTTTTCTGTGATTGGCTTAAGGACTTAAATGATGGGAATACATTAATATGATTCATGTAAAGAAAATAAACCTAAAAAGATGTTGTAGAATCGGATTTGAAAACCACTCGGCTCTTTATGAAAAAGCTATATTTCAAAACTGCGGAGCACAAGACACTCCTTTTGAAAACCATTTGATTCTACGACGATATCAAGTTCAAAGCGTTAAAGATTTTCTTAAAAATCATCCGCAACTCTCCGTCATTTTAGGAAGTAGAGTACTTAGTATTCGTGCTACGTTTGTTGACTTTAGTTAAGGCGTAGTGTACGGTAGCTAAGTGATGTCTTCCTACGCTGCATATGATGCAGATTGATTAGGACATTCATGCGACTTTGTTGACCATAGTTAAGGGTCATATGGGTGGGTCTAATTAATCAAGAAATGACGGGTAGAACTTGACTGGTACTTATGATTTGTTGACCATAGTTAAGGTCATAAGTACTAGGGGTAAAAATCACATCGGGAATTTCAAGTGTTGAGATTTGCAATGAGATTGCATACCTTCCATACGATGGTTGGATCCCGATCCCACTATGGGCAATAGTTGCTCCTAGGAGAGTTTTGCAGTTTACAATTAGCTAACTCATTAGGTGTCTAGAAAGGTGTTAACGGGGCCACGCCTTTGGGAAAACGAGGTTTACTTTAATTAGGTCCGTGCGAAAGCACGGGGAACCTCCCTCAAGTACCGACACTGGCCTGGCTGAACGGTTAGAGAAGTTGTAGACTGTAATTAATCCTGGCTAGTTTTCTTTTTAAGGTTTGAAAGAAAAACTTGATTAAAGCAGTGGGAGACATCGATTAGACAAGATAATAACCAATCTGATCTTTGCAAGAGCTTTCGCTGAGTGTATTCTTTTCTCTCTCTTAATGGCAGATACCAATGAATGGACTCAAGCTTCTACTAGATAAAAACAAATTGAATGGGACCAATTATAAAGATTGGCTGAGGAATCTGAAAATAGCCTTGACTTATGATAAAGTATCATATGTCCTCACGGCTTCAGCTCCGCCCACCCCAGGTCTAAAATCCTCAGTTGCGGATATTGAAGTCCGCAAGACATGGGACGCTGAATATGCCACGGCCAAGTGCCTCGCGCTTGCATCGATGGATAACACACATCAAAAGCAGCAAGAGAATATGGACATTCAAACCATATTCCTCCATACAAAGGAGTTGTATGGAGAGCAATCCCGCGTATTACGATATGAAGCATCAAAGAAATTGTTTCAGATGCGAATGGCCCCTGGCACATCAGTTGGAGACCATGTTCTGAAGATGATAGCTCTCATAGAAGAGTTTGAGGACCTTGGATGGACAATGGACAATGAACAATATACTGATATTATTCTGTAGTCCCTCCCCTCCACCTTTGCTCGGTTCATAGTTAACTTCAACATACACAACATGGAAAGGGAACTACCTGAACTCCTTAATATGTTAAGGAGTGCAGAGAGCACCCTGAAATCAGTGAAAACTCCCGTTATGACTGTTGGACAATCTTCCTCTTCTTTCCCAAAGGCTAAGGACAAAGGAAAGAAAAAGAAGAAGCCCACCAATCCTAAGGGTGGAGTTAAAAAGGTGAAGGGAAAGGAAAAGTCCAAAGCTGGAGACTCGGAGAAAGGGGAATGTTTTCATTGCCACAAAACAGGACATTGGAAGCGCAACTATACGGAGTACTTGAATCTCAAGAAGAAGCATGGGGATGCTTCCGCTTCAGGTGTGTTTGTGACAGAAAACTTTTTTTCAATAAACTCTGCTTCCTAGGTATTAGATACCGGTTCAGGTTCTCACATTTGCAATTAAAATGCAGGGGCTGAGAAATAGCAAGGTTTTGAAGACAGGTGACCATACTCTCCGCGTTGGAAATGGTTCCAATGTACATACAGTCGCAGTGGGAGAGTATCACTTAGGGTTGCCATCTGGGTGTATATTGGTTTTGAACCCATGTTATTTTGTACATAGTATGCTTTGTAATATAATATCTGTTACTTTGTTAGACAATGAAGGATATAATTTTGTATTGTAGAACAATGTTATGAACATTCACCTGAATCAAATGTTGGTTGGGTATGGTACACTTAATAACGAGATATGTGTCCTAAATCAACACACAGTTTTCAGGATACAACACACTAATAAAAGAAAACTTTCAGAAATAAATGAAGCTTTTCTTTGGCATTGTAGACTTGGTCATATTAACGAAACAAGACTAAACAAGTTACACAAAGATGGATATTTAAATCCATTTGAATATAAATCTTATGCGACTTGCCAGTCTTGTATCAAGGGTAAAATGACCAAAACTCCGTTTACCGGACACGGAGAAAGAGCTACCGAGCTCCTAGGACTCATACATAGTGATGTATGTGGGCCAATGTCTATACAAGCTAGAGGCGGTTTTTCTTACTTCATTACTTTCACAGACGATTTCTCAAGATTCGGTCATGTATTTTTATTAAAGCACAAATCCGAAGCTTTCGAGAAACTCACTGAATATAAACAAGAAGTATAAAAACAAACCGGCTTGAGTATCAAGATGCTTCGATCAGATCGAGGTGGGGAGTACCTCAGTACAGAATTTGCAAACTTCCTAAAAGAGAATGGGATTCTCTCTCAACTCACTCCTCCTTACACACCACAGCACAACGGTGTGTCTGAACGACGGAATAGGACCCTATTAGATATGGTCCAATCCATGATGAGTGATGCTGAGTTACCTGTCTCATTTTAGGGGAATGCATTGGAGACTGCAGCGTTTCTTTTGAACAGGGTTCCAACCAAAACCGTATCTACCACACCATATGAGATATGGCATGGGAAGAGACCATCTCTTAAGAGAATTAAGATTTGGGGTTGCCCGGCCTATATTAAAAAGCAGAATCCGGACAAACTCGAGACACGGTCGGTCATGTGTAACTTTGTGGGATATCCAAAGAACACTTATGGATATCTATTCTACCACAAGGAGGAACAAAAGGTGTTTGTTTCTCAGTATGCCACATTCTTAGAAAAAGAGTTTTTCACAGATAAAGATGATAGCAAAGTGGTGGATCTAGAAGAGGTTCTAGAGACACAAACTGCAAATGACGACTTGGTTGAACCGGATGTTGCAATAGAAACTGAGGAAACTCGGCCACTCCGAAGGTCTGGTAGGACTTCTCGCCCACCGGAGAGGTACTACGGTTTCCTCATTGATGGTGACAGAGAAGACTGCATCATAGAGGATGATGATCCTACCAGTTTTCATGAAGCTATCACGAGTGGAGACTCAGTGAAGTGGCTGGATGCCATGAGATCCGAAATGGAGTTTATGTACACCAACAAAGTATGGACTTTGGACGTTGTACCTCCTGGGGTAAAACCTGTGGGATGCAAATGGATCTTTAAAAGAAAGATTGGTGTAGATGGGTAGGTAGAGACCTATAAGGAAAGACTTGTAGCGAAGGGTTTTCGTCAAAGACCAGGTTTGGACTATGACGAGACTTTTTCACCCGTAGCCATGCTTAAATCCATTCGGATCCTACTTGCTATTGCTGCTCACTAAGACTATGAAATCTGGCAGATGGACGTTAAAACGGCATTTCTAAATGGGGATTTAGAAGAATGCGTTTATATGGATCAGCCAGAGGGCTTCATTGACAGTGGGAGCAGCGGGAAAGCATGTAGATTGCTTAAATCCATATATGGGTTAAAGCAGGCATCACGGAGTTGGAACATCTGTTTCGATGATGTTATCAAAGTGTTTGATTTTATCAAAAATCCAGATGAACCTTGTGTTTATAAGAAGGCTGTAGGAAGAGCTGTCACATTCCTCGTATTGTACGTGGATGACATTCTTCAGATAGGAAATGATATTCCTATGCTACAGTCGGTCAAATCTTTCTTATCACTAAGGTTCTCCATGAAGGACCTGGGTGATGCCACATACATCCTGGGCATAAGGATCTATAGGGATAGATCCAAGAGGTTATTGGGATTGTCCCAAACTAAGTACATCAACACCATCCTAAAAAGGTTTAGTATGGAAGACTCCAAGCGGGGTGCCTTACCCGCTTACCATGGGGTCACTCTCTCCAAGGATTCTTGCCCAAAGACCGATGAAGAGAGAGCTCGCATGAGCATTATACCCTATGCTTCGGCAGTAGGATCTATAATGTATGCGATGTTATGTACACGCCCAGATATAGCTTATGCACTTAGTGTTGTAAGCAGGTATCAATCCAACCAAGGGGAGAATCACTGGATAGCTGTGAAGAACATTCTTAAGTACTTGCGAAAGACTAAAGAATTGTTCTTGGTGTATGGTAATGGAGATCTCCAAATGGAGGCCTTTACCGATTCTAGCTTCCAGAGCGATAAGGACGACAAAAAATCTATCTCAGGGTTTGTATTTACCCTCAATGGAGGGGCGGTTATTTGGAAGAGTTCCAAATAGGATACCGTTGCAGACTCTACGATGGAGGCTGAGTACATTGCTGCAAATGATGTCGCCAAGGAAGCCGTCTGGATGAGGAAGTTCGTCTCGGAGCTAGGAGTAGTTCCAACCATTATTGATCCAATACCATTGTATTGTGATAATAATGGGGCTATGGCGTTAGCCAAGGAGCCCAGGTCCTATCAGCGGTCCAGACACATCCTGAGGCGTTTTCATTTGATCCGGGAGATTGTTGATCCCCGCGAGATCGAGATTAAGAGAGTAGACACAAAAAATAACGCCGCGGATCCACTCACCAATGCCTTCCCTCAGCCGCAGCATGAGCGACTTTTTGAGATGTTGGGTATGAGATACGCCAATAACTGGCCTTAGTGCAAGTGGGAGATTGTTGGATATATGTATGCCCTGGAGGCTATTATGTGATAGTGGATGTATTTATACATGTGTGTATATATATATATATATATATATATATATATATATATATATATTCAGTGTACATTCTTGCTCGACATGATAGAATGCTATCTGGTTATTCTTTATCTGACATGTTGATTTGACCATGCTTTTATTCATTCATACATGTTGATAAAGCCCTGAGGATATTGACTTGACTACTGTGATTATGATAGAGATCATACTAGTGGGACATCAGTAGTTTATAAGCATATCCTAGAATGTCCCTAGTCGTAGGTGTATTGAGACGGGGCATCGATATACCAGAGTAGACTAGCGTATATGACACTAGACCCATATCATGAGCGATGGATGTTCCCACATTCATCGATGTTTGACATCGAGATCGTATACGGGTGCTCAGTGGTGGCTGGGTACACTGGACGGACTCGCCGAGAACTCCTATATGTAATTATATCTATCGTCGGATAGCAGTTCTCAGGTGACACTGGTGCAGGTTAGTCTGTAGACCTGAGATCGTCATAGAGTCTTGTGTGTTCTCCCACCGTACATTGATTACCACCCTACCAAGGCTCTACTGAGTCGTGCAAACAGGTGGCCGTTGGGTACAGTCCCGAGACACACGAAGGTGATGAGCGATAGGAGGGGTTTCGTCTCTCCCGGAATTGGGAGTTGATGTTGTGTTGTGCTCGACTGGCTATATCAGTAAGTCCCTGGCCAGGGCTGTTGAGATTTGCTGATAAGTGTTATCAGTAGTTTCTCGATCTGTTATAGACCTTTCATCGACACGACTTATTGAGTTATTGGGGTCGACGTTACCATCCCTAGGCTCGATATGCAGCATATCTGACGAAGAGACCGGACTGTACGGTGGTGTTGCCAGTTGGCTCGACGGGAGTTGTAGCAGGTTCACTTGTTTTCTTTTAATCGCTCAATACCCGGGTGGCCGTTACGTTTAGCTGACCGCTTGCGGCTTGGGGGTGCTTGATATGATCATCACCCACTGCCGGCGTATTGACGAGTCTTAGAGTCCCACAAAGGAGTTACCTAGTCCAGGCGAAACGTTATGGTGCACATATGTGATATGTGCGTGGGCCCGGTTAAAATGCGCGTATGAGATATCGTATATTAATCGGGCGGCTTGCTTTTGGTCGGGTCGTATGTGATATGACCGGATTGATAAATCAAGTGTTGATTTATCATTTAACCATTAGTTTCTCACTTGAAATCCTTTCTTGTCTTTAAGCATGCATGTATGCACTCATTCTCATTCATGCACATAGGATATGCATGCACACATACATGCACACATAAAGGTTATCATGGTTGTATATATAGGAGATGGTGGAAATATAAGACTCACAACTTATAATTATATATATGGATATATATTGCATTTGTTTGAAAACAAAAGAAAAAGAAAAAGGTTAATACATGATTATCTTCTACACTCTTCTTTGAACTAACCATGTTCACCTACTTTTTAACCACGTGTTAATCTTTCTTTTGTGTTTTAACTCAAGTGCAATAATATCCATATAATGTAACTATGGTTTGAGATGAAGAGTGAAAAATATATATACTTATATTTTCTATTTTTCATAACACATTTATCATTCTCTTGATATTTCAAAAGCCATCATCTTCTTCCTCCTTGCTCTTTTGCTCTCTAGATTTCTCAAGTGAGCAAAACACTCATCAAGTTAGGATTTTGAAGTGAGAAAACCAACCACAACACCATTCTACACTAGTCTTGCCCACTTGTGAAGAGTGTTAGCTTCCATTTTCTTATCTTGATCTTGCGAAGTTACAAGCTTGGACGAAGAAGACTCCGGGTGGATCATCGTGGACCTAGAGGTTCTCAAGCGGACGTTTTCCAACCCTCAAGTAGCCGAGGAGTCTAGCGTAGGGAGCTACAAAGGTTGTACTCTCAAAACCCTAGCTTTATCTACTTGTGATGATGTGAATGTTTAAGAAACCCTAAAATTCTAGTGATGATTCTTTGCATGTTCACTTAACACCTTAAAAATTTAATTTTGAGACATGTGATGCTTGCAAACCCTTCATGAGGTGCTAGGTAAACCTAACAAGGTGTTCCAATAGTTTCTCAAGGTGTAATGGGCTTTACTCCGACACGACTTATACCGCTTTTAGGGGACTGACGCTTGCCTCCCCTAGGCCCGATATGCGATAGTCCTAGACGAACTGACCGGACTGTACGGAGACTGTCACATCAGGCTCAGTAGGAGTTCGGATGGGTTTCCTCATTAGCCTTCTTATCAACTTCTACCTGGGGACCGTTACGTACAGCTAGTACCGATTGCGGTCTGTGGTTAAACCCACTGCCAACATAGTTTCGAGTCTTTAGAGTCCCACATAGAGGGTTTCCCTGCTTCAGGCGAAACGATATAGAGGTCGTATGGTTTTACGACAAGGGTTCGGACATATACGTATACTTGTGCAAGTATGATGTTCGGACAGATTATACTTGCAGGCTTTGGTTTAAGCCAGATTCTAGTATTGGATTATTGGATTTATGCAGTCTCAGTATATCCATGTTTTTCGTAAATACGAATGGGAGGGGCATTCTTATAATTACTCGAGAAGCTTCTAGAAGAAAAGTGACTCATTTAGTTTTAATTCATTTATGAATTAGACTTAATGAGGTGGAGAGGTGATGTGTTATTTGCATTAAATGTTTTAATGACTCATGAGATGATTCATCCAAAGTGAGTTAATGAAGCATGGTTGATATTATTATTTGTTATCCATTTAGATAATTATCATGCTTGATATATTCACAAATGAGTTATAATTCATTTCATAACAACATACACACTCTCTCTCCTCAAGCACTCCTCTTATTCAACCTAACCCTAATCCTTTCATGTGTTGAGATCCCAAGGGTTAGAAAGACTAATAGATCCTTAATATATCTTTATATCCTCTAGGTCACTTGGATTAGCAATCCTAGCCACTTAGTTACCTCAAGTTAGAGGTGAAAGCTTCAAGGAGGAACTCTCGGGTGGATCTTCTATCACATCGAGGAGGCCGACGAGGAGGTGAACAACGAGAACAAGAAGGACTTGTATCTTTAGGTATAATCATCTATCATAGTAGTTAATCACTTCTAGATAGTTGTTAGTTAGGGTTTAGTAAAGATCCGTTTGATAGTCGATGTTACTTTAAACAAAATGATTGTTTTACCTATTCCGCCTCCTCGCATCTCGTGGGGTGTGTAACGTTGATTTACAGTGGTATCAGAGCCTAGCTAAACCATAACTAACATGTTGGCAAAGTCTTAATCCCAAAAAAACGACGTTTTCATCTAGTTTCTGCCGATTTTAAATTGGGGTCTAAAAATATTTCATGGACCTTTAAAAATACATGCAGGATTTTTTAAGAATTGTGAAGAAATTTGGGAACGTGACTCAGCCAAACCACAGCGGAACCGCGGCCGATCCAAGCGATCCGCCGCGGACCCACCCGAGTTGACACCGTGTCAATCCAATTTTGCTCAGTTATTCTTCTGTGTTGATGTTGGTTTTTCTGGGATGTTTTGTTTCTGCTCAGGTTTTATATGCACAGAGAATTATTTAGAGTAGATTCATATGTAGTGCTTGATCAAAATTCTAAGAACTTTTGCTAACTGGATTATATCTGTGTTGTGTTTTATGTGTTCGTTAACCTTCCCTAATTGCTAGTATGTCGGTTAGCAGGGGGTTGCACATTTCTGTAATGTTTTTGCTGGTTTGTGAATATGAACTTGTTGGATTGTCGTGAATGGATAGCCGGGGATGTGAGACGAGTGTTTCTTTTATTCAAATGTAAATTGTAATTTGTTGTAATATTCTTTTGCGGGGCACATCCGGGTTGAGATTGTAGCCACCGTTGTATTATTTCATTTACTGTTTTCTGCTCCTAGGATAGACCCAAGGTGGGGTGCACAAACTACCGGGTACTTTGATGTGCTTAGTGGCCTACTCACGTCGTTGAGGGAGACCGTTTCACTTCGGGTACTTGGCGGGTAGTTTGCCGTACCCGTAGGGGTCTAGGGTGGGGTTGGCTATTCATCACGACTATGTAATCCGTCTTTCATTGCAGGCTCAAAGTAAATGCGGATTCCTAGAATATCCAATATGTTCATCTGTGATCTGGAATGCCTATTATTGCGTCTGACGAATGTACAATATCTATATATGATATCTAGTAGGCGTTGCTTATGTTTTGCACCCGCGCTAGCCCAGCCCCCGCTCTGTCGTTAGTTAAGTAACCTAACGGGTGAATGACGGGGCCCATTGGCGAATGCGGATGGCATAAGCGGAGGTTATATTAATGCAAAGAAAATAAACCAAAGTTGAATCGTTGGAACATTTAAAAGAAACCACTCGGTTATTTTTAAAACAACAGATTTTTAATTGCGGAGCTTAAACCACTCCTTTTAAAAGCTATCAGGTTTCTTCGATCATATCAAGTTCACTACGTTCACGGTTTCTCCAAAAACATTAGTAGCCCTTCGTCATTTCATTTGGGTATTTAGTAGTATTCAAGCTATGTATTTTGACCAACGCCAAGGCATAGTGTTTGGTAGCTACTGGGTATTCATCTGTTGCATAGATAGATGAGTTGGTTTGGGACAGTCGTACTGCCATTTGGCCATCGTCAGTGGTATGTACGGGTGGGTTCAAATTAACAAGATAATGATGGGTAGAACTTGACATGTGACTTATGACATTTTGACCAACGCCAAGGTCATAAGAGCATGGGGCAAAAATCCACATCGGGAGTGTCTAAAGAAAATGAAACTTGCTAGAGTTGCATACCATTTGGAGTGTGATAATTTTGGTAGGATTCCTTCAGCTTTATCACACAATGATATTTTGATCCCGATCCTACTGTGAATATATGCTACTCATCGGGAGATTCTTTCACTTAACGATCAATGCTATAAACCATGTAAGTGTCGAGAAAGGTGTCAGCGGGGCTACGCCCCAGGGAAAAGAGGTTATTTAGTTAAGGAACTTCGCGAAAGCGTTGTATAACCTCCCTCAAAGTACCGACACCGGCCAGGCTGAACGGTTAAGAAAGTATTGTACGGTGAGAATAGTCCTGACTAGTTCTTCTTTTTTGGTTTGAGGAAGGATTCGAGAAACAGTGGGAGCCATCCTGTTTAGATAAACTAAAAACCACTCTAAACTTGCAAGAGAATCATGCTAAAGTGTTTCTTCTCTCTCTCCTAATTGCAGCGACCCAGAACATGATGGGTCTTAAGTTATTATTAGATAAAAATATTTTGACAGGGCCAAACTATAAAGATTGGTTCAGGAATGTCAAGATGGAAATCACCTATGACAAATTGGGGTATGTCCTTACTACAAAGGCCCCTGCCGTCTCAGGTCCAGAATCCAGTGTCGCGGATAAGGAAATCCGCAAGACCTGGGAGTTAGACTGCGCGAAGGCCAAATGCATCGTGCTTGCCTCTATGGATAATGAACATCAGAGGAGGCACGAGAATATGGATCTTGATGCCATATTTATCCACACCAAGTAACTGTATGGAGAGCAATCTGGTATAGCTAGATACGAGATCTCGAAGAACTTGTTTGAGCCGAGGCTGGCCGTCGAGTCATCTGTAGGGGAACATGTTCTTAAGATGATTGGCTACATTGAGGAGCTCACGGACCTCGGGACAACATTAGAGAACGAGCTGTATACAGACTTGGTTCTTCAGTCCCTTCATTCCACCTATGCCCAATTTATCTTGAATTTCAATATTCAAGGTAACGAAGTTGAACTTCCAGAACTCCTTAACATGTTGAGGAGTGCAGAGGGCACCTTGCAGAAAGCAAGGGAAACACCCGCTATGTTTGTTCGTGGTGCTTCCTCTTCCAGGTCGAAGGCTAGGACCAAAGGAAGGAAGAAGAAGGCTGCTATCAAACCAAGAGGTGGTGTTGGTAAGGTCGGAGTCAAGGGAAAGGCAAAAGTTGCGGTGCCGGTAGTAGCAAAGGACGAGTGCTTCCACTGTCGTAGGAAAGGCCATTGGAAGAAGGATTGCAAAGCTTGGATTGCCAAGAACCAGGACCCGAGGCAAGTTGTGGCTTCGGCTTCAGGTGTGTTTGTAATTGAAAATTGTCTATCAATCAACTCTACTTCCTAGGTATTGGATACCGGATCAAGATCTCATATATGCAATTCATTGCAGGCACTGAGAAGCCGTAGAGTACTGAAGGCTGGTGATATGACCCTCCAGGTTGCTAACAGAGTGAGCATGGATGCTGTGTCCGTAGGGGATTATCACCTTGGATCGACGAGTGGACATATTTTGGTTTTGTGCAACGGTTTTTGTGTACCTAGTTTAACGTGTAATATCATATCAGTATCGTTGTTATCAAAAGAAGGTTATGATTTCACGTTTGTAAGCGATGTTGTTAACATCCACCTTAATCATGGTTTGATTGGGTCCGGTGCACTAGATAACAGTATATACGTATTAAACCAATTACAGACTTTCAATGTCCAGAACACACTAAAAAGAAAGTCTCCAGATATAAATCAGGTTTTCTTATGTCATTGTAGACAAGGTCACATCAATGAGACAAGGTTAACTAAGTTATATAAAGAAGGATATTTGGATCCGTTCGAATATCAATCTTATGCCACTTGTCAATCGTGTCTCAAAAGAAAGATGACAAAGACTCCGTTCACTGGACACGGAGTAAGAGCGAGCGAGCTCTTAGGACTCATACACAGCGATGTATGTGGTCCAATGTCTACACATGCAAGAAGCGGGTTTTCATATTTCATTTCTTTTTCGGATGATTACTCTAGGTATGGATTCATTTTCTTGATGAAACATAAATCCAAGGCCTTTGAGAAATTCCGAGAATATAAGAATGAAGTAGAAAACCAAACTGGCAAAAGTATCAAGACACTGAGATCTGATCGAGGTGGTGAATACTTAAGTGCCGAGTTCCTGAGTTACCTAAAAGAGAATGGAATTCTCTCTCAGCTTACTCCTCCATACACTCCACAACATAACGGTGTATCGGAGAGACGGAACCGAACCCTATTGGATATGGTTCGTGCCATGATGAGTAATGCTGAGTTACCGCGATCTTTCTGGGGTTATGCACTAGAATCAGCTGCATATCTTTTGAACAGAGTTCCTACCAATACTTTGCCTACCACACCATATCAGATGTGAAGTGGGAAGAAACCCTATCTTCAGTATCTCAAGATATGGGGATGTCCAGCATTTGTTAAAAAGCATCATGTGGAAAAACTCGAGGCACGCTCAGTACAGTGTAAGTTTGTGGGATATCCAAAGAACTCCAAGGGGTATTTTTTCTATTACGCAGAGGAACAAAAGTTTTTGTTTCTCGTAATGCCCATTTTCTAGAACAGCAGTTTTTAGAAAAGGAAACAAGTGGGAGCGCAATAGAACTGGAAGAAATTCCAGAACCACAAACTACTACTGAAAGCTTGGTAGAAACAGAAGTTCGAGAAGAACAGGACATTTCCGCAACCCTCTGCAGGAGTAGTAGGCCATCTCATCCGCCTGAGAGATACTACGGTTTTCTCATAGATGGGGATAGAGAGGATTGCGTCATTGATAATGATGAATCTACTTGCTTCCAGCAGGCTATTTAGAGCGGCGACTCGGTAAGATAGCTGGATGCAATGCGGACCGAAATGGAGTCCATGTACACCAACAAAGTATGGACTTTGGACTTTGCTCCAGATGGGGTAAAACCCATAGGATGCAAATGGATCTTCAGAAAGAAGATTGGTGTAGATGGACAAGTGGAAACCTATAAGGCTAGACTTGTTGCAAAGGGTTTTCGTCAAAGTCCTGGCTTGGACTATGACGAAACTTTTTCTCCAGTGGCTATGCTCAAATTCATTCGGATCCTTCTTTCCATTGCTGCCTTCCACGATTATGAGATCTGGCAGATGGACGCAAAGACGGCTTTTCTCAATGGAAATTTGGACGAGTGCGTCCATATGGATCAGCCAGAAGGTTTCAATCAGAGTGGGAGCAGCAGGAAAGTGTGCAAGTTGCTTAAGTCCATTTATAGACTAAAGCAGGCATCGCGGAGTTGGAACATCTGTTTTGATGAAACGTTCAAATAATATGACTTTATAAAAAATCCAGATGAACCATGTATATATATTAAGATTGTAGCACGAACTGTCGTATTCCTCGTCTTGTACGTGGATGACATTCTCTTGATAGGAAATGAGATTTCTATGCTACAATCTATCAAAGGATTCTTGTCACACAGGTTCTCCATGAAAGTCCTGGGTGATGCCTCTTACATTCTGGGGATCCAGATCTATCGTGATAGATCTAAGAGGATATTGGGACTTTCGTAGTCCAGGTATATCAACACTATACTGAAAAGATTCAGTATGGAAGATTCAAAGCACGGTAATTTACCGGCTTGTCACGGAATCACCCTCTCCAAAGAGATGTCTCCCAAGGCTGATTTGGAAAGGGATCGCATGTCAGTTATACCCTACGCTTCTGCGGTAGGCTCTATAATGTATGCGATGTTGTGTACCACACCATATGTAGCTTACGCACTAAGCATGGTAAGCCGGTATCAGTCAGACCCAGGAGAGAAGCACTGGATAGCAGTAAAGAACATTCTCAAGTACCTGAGAAGGACTAAGGATATGTTCCTGGTTTACGGCGGAAAAGACTTCCAGATCGAGGCTTTTGCTGACTCCAGCTTCCATAGTGACAAGGATGACTCCAAGTCCATGTCAGGTTATGTCTTTATGCTCAATGGAGGGGCGGTGTGCTGGAAGAGTTCCAAGAAGGACAACGTTGCTGACTCGACGATGGAAGCGGAGTATATCGCAGCTTCTGATGCCGCAAAAGAAGCTGTCTGGGTAAAGAAGTTCTTAACAGAACTTCAGGCGGTTCCATCCATTGTTGATCTAATACCTCTGTATTGTGACAACAACGGGGCTATAGCATTAGCAAAGGAACCCAGGTCCCATCAAAAGTCCAGACACGTCTTGAGACGGTATCACCTGATCAGGGAGATCATAGATCGCCGAGAGATCGAGGTCCGGAGAGTTGCTACAGAGGAGAACACTGCAGATCCATTCACAAAGGCCTTACCTCAGACGTAGTTCGAGAGGCTATTCGAGATGATAGGTCTTCGATACGCCAGTATATGGCCCTAGTGCAAGTGGGAGATTGTTAGTGTATATGCCCTAGGGGCCATTATTGTATCATACTAGCTTGTATATTACTTAAGGGAAGCTTGGGATATTCACAGTTATATTAACAGTCTTGCTCAACATAGTAGTATGCTACTAGGTTATATCTATCTTAATATGTGTATATGTTTCTTTTAGCATATCGTGAACACATATTGATAGAGCCCTTAGGATCTTGCTTGACTACCAGCATTGTGATGGCAGTCACACTAGTAGGTGCTGGGTAGTTTATAAGCACATCCTTTTTCAGGTCCGTAGTCGTAGGATTATCGAGACAGGGCATCGATACTCCGGAGTAGTCTAGTGTATACGCCACTCATCCCAGCAGGGGAAATGGTCTGTCCCACAGCCATTAGTACGTAGATAGTATGCAGGTGCTCATTGGGTTACGGGTACACCGGACAGGACACGCAGGGAACTGTTGGTTGGTATTATACTCGTCGTCAGTTAACAGTTCCCAGGTGACATGAGTACAGCATAGTCCGTAGACTTGACACTGCTGCTTCGCCTCGAGTGTGTTCCCACTGTTCTTAGATTGTTACCCTACCACGGCTCGACTGAGTCGTGCAAATAGGTAGCAGTTGGGTGCAGTCCTGAAGCACTTGGAGGCAGTGGCGGTTAGATAGGATTCATCTCTCCCGGTGTATGGAGTTGATATCGCGCTGTGTTTGGAAAGCCATTACGCAAGGTCCCTGGACAGGGCAAGCGAGATCTACTGGTAGATGTTCCAGTAGTTTCTCAAGGTGTAATGGGCTTTAATCCGACATGACTTATACCGCTTTTAAGGGACTGACGCTTGCCACCCTTAGGACCGATATGCGATAGTCCAAGACGAACAGATCGGACTGTACGGAGATTGTCACATCAGGCTCAGTAGGAGTTCGGATGGGTTTCCTCATCGGCCTTCTTATCGACATCTACCTGGGGACCGTTACATACAGCTAGTACCGCTTGCGGCCTGTGGTTAAACCCGCTGCCAGCGTAGTTTCGAGTCTTTAGAGTCCCACACGGAGGGTTTTGCTGCTTCAGGCGAAACGATATAGAGGTCGTATGGTTTTACGACAAGGGTTCAGACATATACGTATACTTGTGCATGTATGATACTCGGACAGATTATACTAGCGAGCTTTGGTGTAATCCAGATTCTAGTATTGGATTATTGGATTTATGCAGTCTCAGTATATCCATGTTTTTCGTAAATACGGATGGGAGGGGAATTCTCGTAATTACTCGAGAAGCTTCTAGAAGAAAAGTGACTCATTTTGTTTTAATTCATTTATGAATTAGACTTAATGAGGTGGAGAGGTGATGTGTTATTTGCATTAAATGTTTTAATGACTCATGAGATGATTCATCCAAAGTGAGTTAATGAAGTATGGTTGATATTATTATTTGTTATTCATTTAGATAATTATCATGCTTCATATATTCACAAATGAGTTATAATTCATTTCATAACAACATACACACTCTCTCTCTTCAAGCTCTCATCTTCTTCAACCTAACCCTAATCCTCTCATGTGTTGTTAACCCAAGGGTTAGAAAGACTAATAGATCCTTAATCTATCTCTATATCCTCTAGGTCACTTGGATTCCTAGCCACTTAGTTACCTCAACTTAGAGGTGAAAGCTTCAAGGAGGAACTCTCGGGTGGATCTTCTATCACATCGAGGAGGCCGACGAGGAGGTGAACAACGAGAACAAGAAGGACTTGTATCTTTAGGTATAATCATCTATCATAGTAGTTAATCACTTCTAAATAGTTGTTAGTTAGGGTTTAGCAAAGATCCGTTTGATAGTCGATGTTACTTTGAACAAAATAATTGTTTTACCTATTCCGCCTCACCGCATCTCGTGGGGTGTGTGGCGTTGACTTACAATGCTTAAGTCCATCCGGATCCTACTTGCCATTGCTACATACCATGACTATGATATATAGCGGTTGGGTGTCATGACTGCTTTTCTAAATAACGATTTAGAAGAAAGCGTCTATAAGTACACAGCCAGAGGGAGCAGCGGAAACGTGGGCAAGTTACTTTATGGGTTAAAGCAGGTATCGCGGAGTTGGAACTTCGGTTTTGATGTGTTAGTCAAAGAGTTTGACTTCATCAAAATGGTAGATGAACCTTGTATATATAAAAAGGTAGTAGTGAGTAAGGTGGTCTTCCTCGTATTATACGTAGATAACATACTCTTGATAGGAAAGGAGTTTCCTATACTACGCTCTGTCAATCTCTTCTTATCACAAAGATTCTCCATATAAGGTCAAGGTGATACCTCATAAATCCTGGGTTTTGGATCTATGAGATAGATCTAAATGGATGTTAGGATTCTCACTAGGTGTAGTGAGATGGTATAAATAGATCCTGGGGAGAATCACTAGATAGCTTCCAGGGTGGTAAGGTCGACTGAATGTCAGTCACAGGCATTGTCTTTACCCTCAGTGTAGGGACGATATGTTGGAAGAGTTCCAAGCTAGATACCGTGGCAAACTAGACGATAAAGGCTGGATACATCGCTACCAAAGACGCTACCAAAGAGGCAGTCTGGGTGTATATTAGTTCATAAGATGAACTTCGTTCCTACCATTGTGTGACAATGGAGTTGTGGCGTAGGCCTAGGAACCCCCATCCCATCACTGACCCATATATATTCTAAGGCAGTATCACCTGATCATGAAGATGGTTGATCTTCAGGGGATCAAGGTTAGGAGAGTAGACTCAGAGGACAACACGGCGGATCCACTCACAAAGGCCTTTTCCCAGAGAAAGACTTTTATAGGATGGCTGAGTATGAGATACTACAACCACTGTTATATGATGGCCCTAGTGCAAGTGGGAGATTGTTAGTTATATGTATGCCCTAGAGGCCATTTGTAAGTCCACGTTGCCCACCCCGGTGCTTGCGGGGAGGCGGAAAACGGAATAAAAATCGGATTTTTATGAGCTTAGGCAACATGGACTAGACTTTGAAGGATCTTTGCTAAACAAAAACTTGCTAAAGCTAACTAGAAACTAGCTAAGTGCTAGAAAGGTTATACCTTGGGCTTTAAGTCCTTCTCTCCTTGCTCCTTGGAGTGGTGGAAGGAGGTCACCTTGGTCGTCTTCTCACGTCGAAGAAAGATCCACCCGAAAGCCTCAACCTTTGGCTTCAACTCCATGCTAGAAGTAACTAGGGTGCAAGAAGTGCTAATACTTGAACCCTAGATGAGAGTAGAGATGATCAAGAGAGGGTTTTTCTCAAGCTCAAGTGTTTCTCAACACATGAGAGGGGAGAGCTTGAGGGAGAGAAAGAACAAGAGAGAGAAATGAAATGATAGAATGAGAATAGAGTAAACCATTCTCACAAATATATATGTATTATTTGAATTAGATAATTAGTAAGATAATTGTCATGGTTAATCATGACATGACCATTATCATTTCAATTTGCAAGGATCAAAAAGCATCTTCCAAAAGAAATGATGATGGTCAAAGTGTCAACCTAGGTCAACAAGTCAAGGAGGTCAAATGGTCAACAACCATAACCATGCACAATTATTAAACTAATTATCAATTAACTATAATACACACATAAGCATTAGGGTTAATAAAATGACAATAGCCATTAACCCTAATCAAGGTCCTCTCCCTCTGTCTCAAACAACTGTGCATACGCACCCGCATTCGTGATCAAAGGAACACGAATACAATGAGAAAAACCAATCCCAAATCATATACTAGGATCCGGGTTAAACCAAAGCCCGCTAGTATAAACTGTCCGGACAGCAAACGTGCACAAGTGCGCGGATGTGAACGAACCCTGTCGCAAAACCATGCGACCTCTACTCATTTTGCCCAAAGGCGAATAGCTCTCTGTGTGGGACTCTAAAGACTCGACACTATGCTGGCAGTGAGTTTAACCACAGACCGCAAGCGGCACTAGCTGTACGTAACGGTCCCTAGGTAGATGTCGATAAGAAGACTGACGAGGTGAACCCCATCTGAACTCCTACTGAGCCTGTATGTGACAATCTCCGTACATTCCGGTCTGTTCGTCTGATACATCGCATGGCGGGCCTAGGGGGGCGGTGAACATCAGTCCCCTAATAGCGGTACAAGTCGTGTCAGAGTGTAGCCCAGAACACCCTGAGATAACACTGGAAACCTACCAGTATATCTCGCTTGCCCTGGCCATGGACTACTCGTGTAATGGATCTCCTGGACACAGCGCGATGTCAACCCCCAATACCGGGAGGGACGAATCCTGTCTAACCGTCACTGCCTCCAAGTGCTTCGGGACTGCACCCAAAAACTACCTGTTTGCACGACTCCTTTGAGCCGTGGTAGGGTAGTAATCAAAGTGCACTGGGAACACACTCGAGGCGAAGTGACAGTGTCAAGTCAGCGGACTAAGCTGTACTCATGTCACCTGGGAGCTGATAACTGACGATAGGTATAATACCAACCAACAGTCCCCGACGAATCATGTCCAGTGTACTCGTAACCTAACGAGCACCCGTATACTATCTCAAGTACGACATACTGACGGCTGTGGGACAGACCGTCTCCCACACTGGGATGAGAAGCGCATACGCTAGTCTACTCCGGCGTATCGATGCCCTGTCTCGATAGTCCAACGACTAGGGACCTGTATAAGGATTTGCTTATAGATCACCCAGCTCCCACGAGTGTGAGCGCCATCACAATGCTGGTAATCAAGCAAAGATCCTAAGGGCTCTACTAATATGTATATCAGCAATATGCTAAAAGAAACACATGCACATATTAAAGCAGAGACAAACCAAGTAGCATACTAGCATTTCGAGCAAGATTGTATATACAACTGTGAATATCCCAAGCTTCCATCAAGTAATATACAAACTAGTATGATACAGTAATGGCCTCTAGGGCATATACACTAACAATCTCCCACTTGCACTAAGGCTATGTACTGGCGTATCGAAGACCTATCATCTCGATCAGCCGCTCGAACTGAGTCTGGGGTAGGGCCTTCGTAAGTGGATCTGCAGTGTTTTTCTCCGTATTAACTCTCTTCACCTCGATCTCCTGGCGATCTATGATCTCCCTGATCCGGTGATACCGCCTCAAAATGTGCCTGGACTTTTGATGGGACCCGGGTTCCTTCGCTAAAGCTATAGCTCCGTTGTTGTCGCAATACAGCGGTATTGGATCAACAATGGTAGGAACCACCTGAAGCTCCGTGAGGAACTTCTTCATCTAGACAGCTTCTTTTGCGGCATCGCAAGCAGCTATGTACTCCGCTTCCATAGTTGAGTCAGCAACGGTCTCCTGCTTGGAACTCTTCCAGCAAACCGCCCCTCCATTGAGGGTAAAGACATAACCCGACATGGACTTGGAGTCATCCTTGTCACTCTGGAAGCTGGAGTCAGCAAAGGCCTCAAGCTGGAGGTCTTTTCCACCATACACCAACAACATCTCCTTAGTCCTTCTCAGGTACTTGAGAATGTTCTTTACCGCTATCCAGTGTTTCTCCCCTGGGTTCGACTGATACCGGCTTACAACGCTCAATACGTATGCTACATCTGGTCTGGTACACAACATCGCATACATTATAGAGCCTACCGCAGAAGCGTAGGGTATAATAGACATGCGATCCCTCTCCAAATTATTCTTGGGAGACATCTCTTTGGAGAGGGTGATCCCGTGACAAGCCGGTAGATTACCGCGCTTGGAATCTTCCATACTGAATCTTTTCAGTATGGTGTCGAGGTACCTTGACTGTGAAAGTCCCAACATCCTCTTAGATCTATCACGATAGATCTGGATCCCCAGAATGTAGTTGGCATCACCCAGGTCCTTCATGGAGAACCTCTGCGACAAGAATCCTTTGACTGACTGTAGCATAGGAATATCATTTCCTATTAGGAGAATGTCATCCACGTACAAGACGAGGAATACCACAGTTCTCCCTACAATCTTAATGTAAATGCATGGTTCATCTGGGTTTTTGATAAAGTCGAATTCTTTGACAGTATCATCAAAGCAGATGTTCCAACTCCGCGATGCCTGCTTAAGTCCATAGATGGACTTTAGCAACTTACACACTCTATCGCTGCTCCCACTCTGAATGAATCCCTCCGGCTGATCCATATAGACGCACTCTTCCAAATTTCCATTTAGGAAAGCCGTCTTTACGTCCATCTGCCAGATTTCATAATCGTGGAAGGCAGCAATGGCAAGAAGGATCCGAATGGATTTCAGCATAGCCACTGGAGAAAAGGTCTCGTCATAGTCCAAACCAGGTCTTTGACGAAAACCCTTTGCTACAAGTCTAGCTTTATAGGTCTCAACCTGCCCATCTACACCAATCTTCTTTCTGAAGATCCATTTGCATCCTACGGGTTTTACCCCTTCTGGAGCAAAGTCCAAAGTCCAAACTTTGTTGGTGTACATAGACTCCATCTCGGCCCGCATTGCATCCAGCCATTTTACCGAGTCGCCGCTCTGGATGGCTTGCTGGAAGCTAGTAGGCTCACAATAATCCATGGTGCAATCCTCTCTATCCCCGTCAATGAGAAAACCGTAGTATCTCTCGGGCGAATGAGACTGCCTACTACTCCTGCGGAGTGGCGCTGGGATGTCCTGTTCTTTCGAACCCTCTGGTTCTACCAAGCTTTCAGTAATAGCTTGTGGTTCTGGAATTTCTTCCTGTTCTATTGCGCTCCCACTTATCTGATTTTCTAAAAATTCAGTTTCCAAGAAGCGGGCATGGCGAGAAACAAAAACCTTTTGTTCCTCTGCGTAATAGAAAAGACACCCCTTGGAGTTCTTTGGGTATCCCATAAACTTACACTGTACCGAACGTGTCTCGAGCTTGTCCGCATGCTGCTTTTTTACAAAAGCTGGACACCCCCATGTCTTAATGTGTTTAAGACTGGGTTTCTTCCTACTCCACATCTGATATGGTGTGGTAGGCACTGACTTAGTAGGAACTTGGTTCAAAAGATATGCAGCTGTTTCTAGTGCATAACTCCAGAAGGATCGCGGCAACTCAGCCTTACTCATCATGGAACGAACCATATCCAATAGGGTTCGATTCCTTCTTTCCGATACACCGTTGTGTTGTGGTGTGTATGGAGGAGTAAGCTGAGAGAGAATTCCATTCTCTTTTAAGAAGCCCAGAAACTCGGCACTCAAGTATTCACCACCTCGATCAGATCTTAGTGTCTTGATACTTTTGCCTGTTTGTTTTTCAACTTCATTCTTGTATTCCCGAAATTTTTCAAAGGCTTCTGATTTGTGCTTCATCAAGAAGACATGCCCAAACCTAAAGAAATCATCAGTGAAAGTAATGAAGTATGAATAACCACTTCGCGCATGTGTAGACATTGGACCACACACATCACTGTGTATGAGTCCCAAGAGCTCGCTCGCTCTTTCTCCGTGTCCAGTGAACGGAGCCTTTGTCATCTTTCCCATGAGACATGATTCACAAGTGGCATAAGACTGGTACTCGAACGGATCCAAGTATCCTTCTTTATGTAACTTTGTCAACCGTGTCTCATTAATGTGACCTAGTCTACAATGCCATAAGAAAGCCTGATTTAATTCTGGAGACTTTCTTTTAAGTGTGTTCTGGACACTGAAGACCTGAGATTGATTCAAAACGTATATACCGTATTTTAATGTACCTGACCCAATCAGGACTTGATTTAGGTGGATGTTCACTACATCGCTTACAAAAGTAAAATCATATCCTTCCTTAGAAAGTAAGGATACAGATATAATATTACAAGTCGCACTTGGTACATAAAAACAGTCACGCAGAATCAATATCTGCCCAGTTGTCAGTCCTAGATGATATTCCCCTACGGATACAGCATACATGCTCATTCCGTTAGCAACCCTGAGAGTCATATCACCTTTCCTGATAACCCTACGGTTTCTCAAAGCCTGTAACGAATTACAGATATGAGATCCTGATCCGGTATCCAATACCCAGGAAGTAGGGTTAACTGACATACAGTTCTCTATCACAAACACACCCGAAGCCGAAGACACAACATGTTTCGAATTCTGGCTACTGGCTTTACAAGCCCTGCAATCCTTCTGCCCATGTTCATTCCCGTAACAATAGGAACATCCCTCTTTTACTACATCTATTCCTGAACCTTCTGCCCTTCCCTTTCTTTCTACTTCCCTAGTTTCCATTAGGGTAGTAGGTAGAGACTGTTGAACTGAGTCAGCATCTTACCCGTTCTTCAACGTGGTCTTCAGGTCCGAGAGCTCAAAAGAGCTGGTCTCTGTAAGGACGTTGCCCCCTACAGATGACCCGATAGCCAACCTCGCTGGAAGCAATTCGTTCGAGGTCTCATATCTTGCGATACGAGATTGCTCTCCATATAAAACTTTGTTATGGAGGAAGATAGAAGCTGAGTCTATCTTCTCGTGCTGCCTCTGGTATATACCATCAACTGAGGCTAATACGAGGCACTTGGCTTTCGCACAATCTTCTTCCGATGTCCTACGAATATCAATATCCGTGAAAGGGGAAACTAGACCTGAGACGGCAGGGGTTGGATCAGTCAAGAGGTGTCCCAGCTTGTCCTGGGCAATGGACATCTGGACAGACCTTTGTCAGTCGTAACAGTCAGATTAAGTCATTTTATTATCTAGATGTAACCTAGGTGCGGTCACTGGGTCGCTGCAATTAAGAGAGAGAGAAGAAAACACTTAGCATGATGCTCTTGCAAGTTTAGATTGGTTTTTAATTTATCTAAACAGGATGGCTCCCACTGTCTCTCGAATCCCTTCTCAAACCGTAAAGAAAGGATTAGTCAGGATCAATCTCACCGTACAATTCTTGCTTAACCGTTCAGCCAGGCCAGTGTCGGCACTTCGAGGGAGGTATTCCAACGCTTTCGCGAAGTTCCTTAATTAAGTAACCTCTTTTCCCTGTGGGCGTTGCCCCGCTAACACCTTTCTAGACACCTACTAGGTTTATAGCATTGATCGTTAAGTGAGAGTTTTCCCGAGGAGTAGCATATACTCACAGTAGGATCGGGATCCAAATATCATCGCGTGATAAGACCGAAGGAATCCTACGAGAATTATCACACTCCAAATGGTATGCAGCGCTAGCAAGTTTCAGTGCTTATGAAACTCCCGATGTGGATTTTTGCCCCATGCTCTTATGACCTTGACTAAGGCCAACAAATCATAAGTCACATGTCAAGTTCTACCCGTCGTTATCCAGGTTAATTTGAACCCACCAGTATATACCCTTGACTATGGCCAACAAAGCAATACGACTGTCCCAAACCAACGCATTCTATCTATGCAACATATGAATACCCACCAGCTACCAAACACTGTGCCTTGACTAAGGCCAACAAACACAGCTTGAATACTGTTGAATATTCATATGAAACGACGGAGGGCTACGAATGGTTTTGGCGAAACCGTGAGCCTAGTGAACTTGATCTAATCGATGGAACGAGATAGCTTTTAAAAGGAGTGGTTCAAGCTCCGCGTTTAAAAGTTTAGTTTTGAAAAGAACCGAGTGGTTTTCAAAGTGTTCCAATCGACTTTTACTTGGTTTATTTTCTTGCATTAGTTCTTTTAATGCGTCCCATCATTTAATCCTACCATTGCAGAAAACAACCAAAATATGACGTACGCTTATGCCATTCGCATTCGCCACGGGGCCCCGTCATCACCCGTTAGGTTACTTAACTAACGACAGAGCGGGGGCTGGGCTAGCGCGGCTGTAAAACATAAGCAACGCCTAAATAGTTATCAAATATAAATATATAGCAATGATAGACATTACAGATCACAGATGAATACATTGGATATACTAGGAATCCGAAATCCGTTCGAGCATGCAACGAAAAGCGGATTACACGGTCGCGGTGAATAGCCAATACCCCACCCAAGACCCCTACGGGTGCGGCAAACTACCCGCCAAGTATCCGAAGCGAAGCAACCTCCCTCACCACCGTGAGTAGGCCACTCGGCACTTCGAGATACCCGGTAGTTTGTGCACCCCCTCCATAGGTCTATCCTGGGAGCAAAAACAGTAAAAAGAATTATACAATGACGGCTACAACCCCGACCCGGTTGTGCGGCCAAACAAATAATAATATTACATCAATTTACATATTACAATGAATGAAAGAGAAACAACACTCATCTCACATCCACCCCGGCTATTCACCCACGACAATCCAACCCATTCATATACACATACCAATATCAAACACAGATCACAGAGATGTATAACCCCGACTAATCGACATATAGCGATTAGCCGACGTTCAATACATATAAACATCACAGATATAACCTTTTAGTCAAAGTGTATTGAAGTTCGAAAAAAAAATACGGATTTATAGGCCCCCAAAAACAAATTTCTATTCTGGAAAATCTGGGCACATATAAAATATCTTAAAAATCCTAAAACCAAGCCAGAGATACTCTGCACCAAACTCGACCCAGTGAAGAGCCAACTTGGTCGCGGTTGCGCGGCAATAGCTTGCTATTGCCGCGGAAACGCGGCTCCTTGGTCGAGTCACTGGACCGGGTTTGGTGGTTATCTTCAAAAAACCCTGAGACGATTTTTGGAGTATAACAAATTTTGTTTTGACCAGAAAATTTTTTAACAGAAACTTAGGGTTTCGAAAACTTGGTTTTTCGATTTTTACGTTTCGAACTTCGATACACTTCACTACTTAGCTAGTTTATGTTTAGTTAGGCTCTAATACCACTGTAAGTCCACGTTGCCCACCCCGGTGCTTGCGGGGAGGTGGAAAACGGAATAAAAATCGGATTTTTATGAGCTTAGGCAACATGGACTAGACTTTGAAGGATCTTTGCTAAAAAAAAACTTGCTAAAGCTAATTAGAAACTAGCTAAGTGCTAGAAAGGTTATACCCTTGGCTTTAAGTCCTTCTCTCCTTGCTCCTTGGAGTGGTGGAAGGAGGTCACCTTGGTCGTCTTCTCACGTCGAAGAAAGATCCACCCGAAAGCCTCAACCTTTGGCTTCAACTCCAAGCTAGAAGTAACTAGGGTGCAAGAAGTGCTAATACTTGAACCCTAGATGAGAGTAAAGATGATAAAGAGAGGGTTTTTCTCAAGCTCAAGTGTTTCTCAACACATGAAAGGGGAGAGCTTGACGGAGAGGAAGAACAAGAGAGAGAAATGAAATGATAGAATGAGAATAGAATAAACCATTCTCACAAATATATGTGTATTATTTTAATTAGATAATTAGTAACATAATTGTCATGGTTAATCATGACATGACCATTATCATTTCAATTTGCAAGGATCAAAAAGCATCTTCCAGAAGAAATGATGATGGTCAAAATGTCAACCTAGGTCAACAAGTCAAGGAGGTCAAATGGTCAACAACCATAACCATGCACAATTATTAAACTAATTATCAATTAACTATAATACACACATAAGCATTTGGGTTAATAAAATGACAATAGCCATTAACCCTAATCAAGGTCCACTCCCTCTGTCTCAAACAACTGTGCATACGCACCCGCATTCGTGATCCGAGGAACAAGAATACAATGAGAAAAACCAATCCCAAATCATATACTAGGATCCTGCTTAAACCAAAGCCCGCTAGTATAAACTGTCCGGACAGCAAACGTGCATAAGTGCGCGGATGTGAATGAACCCTGTCGCAAAACCATGCGACCTCTACTCATTTTGCGTAAAGGAGAATAGCACTCTGTGTGGAACTCTAAAGACTCGACACTACGCTGGCAGTGGGTTTAACCACAGACCGCAAGCGGCACTAGCTGTACGTAACGGTCCCCAGGTAGATGTCGATAAGAATACTGACGAGGTGAACCCCATCCTGAACTCCTACTGAGCCTGTATGTGACAATCTCCGTACAGTCCGGTCTGTTCGTATGATACATCGCATGGAGGGCCTAGGAGGGCGGTGAACGTCAGTCCCCTAATAGAGGTACAAGTCGTGTCGGAGTGTAGCCCAGAACACCCTGAGATAACACTGGAAACCTACCAGTATATCTCGCTTGCCCTGGCCAGGGACTACTCGTGTAATGGCTCTCCTGGACACAACGCGATGTCAACCCCTAATACTGGGAGAGACGAATCCTGTCTAACCGTCACTGCCTCCAAGTGCATCGGGACTGCACCCAAAAACTACCTGTTTGCACGACTCCTTTGAGCCGTGGTAGGGTAGTAATCAAAGTGCAGTGGGAACACACTCGAGGCAAAGTGACAGTGTCAAGTCAGCAGACTAAGCTGTACTCATGTCACCTGGGAACTGATAACTGACGATAGATATAATACCAACCAACAGTCCCCGACTAGTCATGTCCAGTGTACTTGTAACCTAACGAGCACCCGTATACTATCTCAAGTACGACGTACTGACGGCTGTGGGACAGACCGTCTCCCACACTGGGATGAGAAGCGCATATGCTAGTCTACTCCGGAGTATCGATGCCCTGTCTCGATAGTCCAACGACTAGGGACCTGTATAAGGATATGCTTATAGATCACCCAGCTCCCACGAGTGTGAGCGCCATCACAACGCTGGTAATCAAGCAAAGATCCTAAGGGCTCTACTAATATGTATATCAGCAATATGCTAAAAGAAACACATGCACATATTAAAGCAGAGACAAACCAAGTAGCATACTACCATTTCGAGCAAGATTGTATATACAACTGTGAATATTCCAAGCTTCCATCAAGTAATATACAAACTAGTATGATACACTAATGGCATCTAGGGAATATACACTAACACCATTACTATACATGAGATGTATATTGTAGTGGATGCTTGGAGATATATAGGGAGGACTTTCTTTCTCGATATGATAGTATACTATCTGGTTACTCTTTATCTTAACAGGTACACTGATTATCTCTCTGTTACATGTTGGTAAAGCCCTTAGGATGTGTACTTGACTACGTAGATTATGATGCAGATCATACTAGTGGGACAAAGGTAGTCTGTGAGTACATCCTTTAAAATCCCTACTCGTTGGTGTATCGAGACGGGGCATCGATATACTAGAGTAGACTAGCGCGTACCTTCTCGACCCATGTTTATGGGCGATGGATGATCCCATATCCATTGTTGTTTGACATCAGAGATGGTATACGGGTGCTCAGTGGAGACTGGGTACACTGGACGGACTCGCCGAGAACTCCCAAATGGTATTATACCTCACGTCAGATGGCAGTTCTCTGGTGACACTGGTATAGGTTAGTCTGTAGACCTGAGATCGTCATAGAGTCTTGTGTGATTCCCACTTTGCTTTGATTTCCACCTTACCACGTTCAAGAGGACGTGCAAAACGGTGGTTTTTGGGTACAGTCCCGAGTCACATGGAGGCAATGAGCGATAGGAGGGGTTTCGTCTCTCCCGGTATTGGGAGTTGATGTTGCGCTGTGCTCGATTGGCCATAACAGGGAAGTCCCTGGCCAGTGCTGATTTAGAGATTTACTTGTAAGTGTTATCAGTAGTTTCTCTACCCGTTATGAGCCTCATAACGGCATGACTTAACGGTTATTGGGGTCTGACGTTTACCACCCCTAGACTTGATATGCGATATATCAGACGAGGAGACCGGACTGTACGGTAGTGTTACTGACAGGCTTTACAGGAGTTGGAGCGGGCTTGCTTGATGATCTTCTGATCGTTCAATAACCGGGTAGCCGTTACGTCCAGCTAGTACCGCTGACGGCTTGTGGGTGCTTGATGTGATCATCACCTACTGCCGGCGTATTGACGAGTCTTTAGAGTCCTACATAGAGGTTTTACTGGCTCAGGAAAAACGAAGTAGGAGCACATATGTGATATGTGCGGGACCGAGAATAATGCTCGTATGTGATACCCCATTTCATTCTCGCGATTTTCGTATCGATCGGTTATATGTGATATAGCCGGGTTATCGAATCAAGTGTTGATTCGATAAGTTGATACAGATTATATTAGTCGGTTATATATGATATAGCCGGATTATTAAATCAAGAGTTGATTTGATAATTTAATGTATAATTGTATATGTGATATACTTGATTACATTAACTAATATTAGCTCATTTAAGCATTTATTTATTCTCACAAGTGCATACTTATTATATATGTGATATATATTAATTGTGTTCTTTTTGTATCATGATTGTTGATACACACTACATGGGTGTATGAGACTTACACCATACTAATTATAATGTTAGGTTTTAGTATTTAAAGTAATTCCAAAATTAGTGGATAATGAGCTCACATGCATGAAGCTTCATGAAGCTTGTGGATGCATTGACATAGTCCACTAGTTTTGTTTTACTTAAGATATTAATTAACCTAACCATTATAATGTAGCCATGGTTATGTCTCTACATGAGTTAGTATATGATACAAACTCACCCATGGTTGATTCTCTCACCTAGTTAGTTCATTCTCATTTTTTTTGCTCATCTTCTTCTTCCTTGAGCAAATAGCTTGCTAGGGTTTTCTAAAGACAGAAAATATTGTGAGAAAAATAAAACTAAAGTGAGCTCACTTCCTACTTTATCATCCTCTACTAGATTAGCACTTTAGTATATGGTGTTTGCTTCACTAATCTCTCATTAGAGAAGTAGTAGCTTGAGTTAGTGTCTCCTCGACGTAGAACATCTTCGGCATCGAAAACTTCAAGCAAGATCGTTCCTTTCGCCTTGAGAAGCCATACAAGAGTCCGGGAGTTCCATGATCGCAGCGAAGGGACCACTACAAGGAGCTAATGAAGTGAAGGACCGGTCTACAAAGGTCGTATTCTGTTATCACTTAGATGTAAAGTAGTTTACATGTTGTTTCGTATGATTCTCTAGTTATCGATTCTAGTTTAGGGATCGTTAAAACGACAAAAAATTGAAAATGGTATGGTCGATGCCTCCCGAAACCTTGCTGTCGTTCATAAGAACCCTACATTGCGGCCTTGTTACATTTATATTGTCTAGAGATAGTTTCATTACTGCGAACTGCATGACGAGTAGAACGAACTCTGATACCAAACCCAATGTTTCGAGCATAAGCCAAACAACATTTATAAGCATCATTTAATGAATTGAATATCATGCCAATTTCATATTCTACCAAATCACTTGTTACACCTTATTCGTTATTCTCATTAGGGCTAAATTTAGGAAATGAAACATTCTTATATTTTCTTTCAGTAGTTGGTGATATAAACTCAAATTTAGGAGACAGAACATTCTTACATTTGCGTCCACCAGTTGATGATATAAACTTAATTTTAGGAGACGAAACATTCTAACATTTGCTTCAACTAGTTGACAGTACAAACTCAACATTTTTTCCTTCAGGAGTTACTAAATCGATAGGAATAATAGATTTTTTCAAGTATTAATCTTCGTCTGTTTTCACTACTATTACTTCTTCTTCTTCTTCTTCTAATTCAGGGAAAGTCCAGCGTTACGCTAGATTAAATGACATGTTAGCATATGTAAACTTAGAAGTAAAAAATTTACCTCAACCATTTTAAAAAACTTGGTTGAGGAAAAAGGAGACGTGCTTAGGCGGAAGCTATGTTCCAAAATCGACAGATCAATTCGAAAAACTTCATTGAGGAAGAAGCACAACGCTCTGACGAACTCTAGGCTCAAAAATCGAAAGGTGTTATATTCCTCAACCGCTAGAAGAAAAATAACTTAAGTGGTGGTGTGATATTCATTTTCAACCGCTACTTTACGAGGCTGTTAAAAATGACCTGTTGGAACTTAACCGCTTCTGAAAACAGCGGTTAAATTTGTACGGTCCAGATTTGTTGGATAAAATATCTTTTGATATTAACCGCTATGAAAAAATTTCTTTTGTAATTCCTTACATAAAAACTCAGAAAATACCGGATCCCCGTAGCGGTTAAATAAGGACCGTTGGATTTTAACAGCTTCTTAAAGAAATAGTGTACGGTCCTGATTTGTTGGATAAATTTTTTATCCAACGTTGTACGTAGGACTGGACCCGTATTATATATAGTTGATGACAAATTAGTCATTTTCTCTCAGTTTACAATCGTCACACAGCATAGTGTACAAGACGGCAATCAATAGTAGTGTCACGCCCCGAAAATACGGAACATGACCGGCACTTAAACTACGAACGTCTCGAGGCGTACGTAATCTAAGTAAGCCGAAAACCCAGAAATCCAAACCAACAAAAGTAGTAGAGTGAAGGAAAACCAGTTTAAATCAAGTAGTTTTAATACCATAAGCTGAATTATGCGGTTTTAAAAACATCAAATATTCACTGAAAATTTCGGCAGAGTCTCCTTCGTAAAAACTGGCTCCCAAACGGGATACAACATGAATAGTATACGAAATCAATAAAAGGCATCCCCAAGCGGGAGCTAGCTCTTCGTCAATCGACGGTCACAACCACACCAGCAATATAATATACAACGCCAATGGCGAGGATCAAAAACTCAAAAGGAAATTCAAGACCACAAGAAATCCACAGAAATATAACGCGCGACTCTAAGGTCGAAAGAATAACATCACTGGTCTCTATCTCAAAATAAATACATATTTGGTTGATGGAACTTCTAGATACAACCGAATAATGATATACAAGGTATATAATGGGGGGTACGGTACAAGTAAACCCACCTACTATCAAATCACCTGAAGGAAACTATGCCCGCAAAGCCGTAATGAAACCTGTACGGCAAACCTGCAAGAAACTGGGGCACAACGGGGGTGAGTTGCCAACTCGTGAATAGAAAAACATCTACGAAAAGAAATTGCATAAATAACGTAATTTAGGTCAATGATCATAATATATCCTCAATTATATATATATAACATGCAGCCTATAACAAGGCTAGGGTAAATATCTAACCCGAGTGTAATTCCATGTGCCCGTGTCAGTGCCTCAGGTAGCAATGTATCATATGGATGATGTATGGATGCATGAAACAGAATGCATGTACTGAAGAAAACTGCTTTCATAAATCAGTGAGATTTCTGTATTTTAAAAGTGAGGTACCATAAATGAAATCAGCATAAAACAGTGCCCAGCATCGACACAAAACAAGTGTCCAAATATCTCGATATCTCTGTATCACAATATCTGTACCTCAATATCCCAAAATCTCAATGTCTCAATCACAATGTCTAGGGCGCCGTCAGTCCAGACCGGCCCCTACCATCCATCTCAAGACCACGACGGTATCCTCCGGATATCCGACGCGTCGGGTAAAATCACCGGTAGGTAGTGCTCCCCTGTCAGGCTCACATCGTCATCATCACGCGCTTCTTGCCCCGGGGTACCTTACCGGGTCCACCATGTACCCGAAACGGTTCATCCGTCTCCTCGAATCGGGTCTCGAAATCCATCAGCAAACTCATGGTGGACGACTCATACATCATGGGAAAAAACCACACTTTTTATTTACAAAGAGAGAAATCAGTTTATATAAGTTTTGCGGTTCCCCACCCCCAATCCAGAAAATCTCATGGAAATCCGAATCCAAATCATCAATAGCATGTAAAACCATGAATATAGGCATAACAATGAATAACAGTATGCATGAAGTGACAAGTAATAACTACAATGTTAAGCTGGCATATAAGGCAGGTACACTAATATCATGTCAAATTACTAACTAACAAGCTAAGTCAAGCAATAATATTTTCTAAGGTGTACGTGACATGACAATTACCGATGAAGATGTGTGTGAGCCAGCAAGTAAGTGTACGTGGTACATACGCATCATCGGTAATGGTGCTGGTGTCCTAACAATATGATATCAACAATGCAATAAGAAATTATAACATAAGTATGCGATGCGGAGCGAACAGCAATAATGAACGGAATACTGGACACAACGATAACTAAACTGCATTACCCTAATATAAATTCTACAAATGGTGCCTTTTGAAATAACACGAATCATGGGGTTTTGAAAATAGGGGCTACGGTGTTTTTATGAAAAGATACGTCTTTTGAAATATCCGTAGGATCCCTTGGGCCGTCCTTTAAAATACCCACGATTCGTTAGTTTTAGAAATAGGTAAGAATCGAATCTAATTTAACTAAACTAAACTAAAGGACTAAGTTAACAAGCTAGACTACAGGTAAGGAAACCGCCTAACATCTGAGTCGATACATATACATACATGTATATGTATAGTCGGTGATCCCGCCTCAATAATATCATATCCGATACCATATCTATAATCAGGAAACCCAAGTCAAGGGTGTGAATCAATCATCAATATATAGCTCGTACGTAAATCCGTCGTACGGCATCCCCAAATCTGGGTACGGGTCAATATCACATTCATCATACTATTCATCCGGTATCCTCTTTATCAAAAATCATGATCGGGGTACTGATCTACGTCTAGTACAATACTGATACCGCCTGAGTATGCATGCACGTGTGTGAAACACTACGTCAAGGACCCGCTACAACGTCATTTCGTATCTCAAATACGAACCCTACCATATCACCGATCTCACGGTCTCGAATAAAATCCCATCGACTCATCATAAATCCCAAGTACTATCCTCAAATCCGTATGTGAACACATAGTCCCATACCCATGTGAACACATAACTATATATTCCCGTATAAGTACAAATGAAAGAAAAAAGTATGCAAGTATGGGTTGCTGTGTGCATGTGTGGTGCGACCACTAGTCTAGGGTTTCGCGACACTAAATATCCAAGAACACCAAATATCCATATTATCATCAATATACTCAAACAATATATAAACAATATATGTATGTGTGTATACATATTCGTATACATCACCACGAACTGCGGGGGTGCTATACGCCATCCACCCGACTTCTCCCCGTAGATATAAATCTACTCACCTGGTCCTCGCTCGCCGGTGCCGACGTAGCCACGCGCTTGCTTGTCGTCTCGAAGACTTCGTAAGGGTACCTACATATCATAATGCACCGTATCGCATTAAAATCCGACTAATGACCAAAACGACACACGAATCCCACATAGGTCAAAACCTATGGTTGCTTTCACAAATCAACCCAAAAACCCTCGACGTCGGCGTACAAACGCCAAACCATCAAGAAAAACCCAAACACACTCATTTACACAATCACAAGCACTAATTATAATATAAAATAGCTTAAAGTTCACAAAAACCTCAAACTCACTTTAAAAGCTATTTTTCCGAAAATCTAGCAAGCAAAATTACCCGTTTTAGTACAAAACTCGACGTTTAAACAAATCTAGTGGCGATAATACTTATTAAATATCTTAAATAAGTCATAAAAACAATTTCCATAATTTAATCTCACTAATTATCATTAACCCAAAATTCAAGTTTGCAAAAATAATCAATTTTAACAATTTTTAAAGCAAAATTCACAATTTAACAATTAAGCTTGGTTTTGCATATTTTAAATGGTTAAACCACTCATGGAAAACTTAATGATGTGCTAAAAACCCTAACTAGATTTTAATCCCACATTTTAATTAAATTTCTAAAACCTAGTTAGCAATTTAGCATAATTATCACAATTTGGGCAAATTAAATATAACAATTTGCAATTTAGGTACTAGATTAGGTTTTGCATTACATAAGATGCTAAAATACATCACACAACCATAAACAAATTATCACAACCCTAACTTGAATTTAACCCTTCTCTTGAATTTAAACTTGCAAATTTAAAACCTAATTAAGTTGATTTTAAAGTATTTAACCTACAACTAAACACTAGGGTTAGGATTTACCTCCACAATTTTAGAGATCTCCCATGCATACTTGGCCTCCCAACTTGCTCTCTAGCTCCAAGATCCATGGTAGATAAGGCAAAGAAATAATGGGTAGAGATTGGATTTGGATTTAACTTTGATTTTGAGTTGATTTTTGATGAAAATTGATGGATTTTTTTTTGCAAATGAGGGGACTTTTGGGGGAGTGGCTACTGCTTTGCAGTGAAGGGGGATCGGCTGGAATTTTGGGGAGGGGAGAGAGATGAGGTGTGTGTGTTGAATCCCCTCCCAAAGTCAACAAACCATACCTCAATTACTAAACTATAATCTACACTTCAATTCATTTTTATTTCTTTTGCTTTGTGAGAAATGAAGTGGGCCAAAAGGGTTTGGGGCAGCATGGCTCGGCCAAGATGGCAAGTGGGGGTGTGTGAGTGTGGGTGTGTGCGTAGGGTGAGGGAAAAAGATAAATACTATACCCCCAAACTTCCATTTACACTAATTTCACTATTTAAGACTTTTTTTTTTCTTCGATATTTTCTAAACCGTTTTGGCAAACCATTTAATTTCAAAAACCACATGATAAAATTTTATTTAATACGTCATGATGCACAAAATTTGTTTCAACTCATTCCAATTTGTAATTTTCCCTAATTAAATGTATTAGTGACGGCTTAAAATAATATTAAAATAATTAATTTCGGAAAATTTTTCAGAAAATTTGAAATTTCACCAGTGGCTCAATAAACACCAAATACTAGCAATTACATAGCTAGAATATGTATTTTTAATTTTTATAATAAGATATTTGCATTTTGACTTTTTACAGAAAAGCCCTTTATTTTACCGTTTTTTCGAAATTTCACCGAAACGATTTTCAAAACGTTACAAGTGGTTCACTTGCAGAAACACTAAATCCATTTCAAAAAGAGAAATGCCTACCAAGTTGGTAGTACCTACCAGAGATCTCACATAGACTACTGGATTGATTATTGGTTGAAAAGATAATGTAGATGTCCGTCCCAAAGCTACCCTGTTTTGTTACTCGACCACCAAATGGATTTATGATAATTTAGTTATTCAATAGGTTACTACTACACCATCATAGGGTTTTCAATGTGGTATCTATAATCCGAAATCCATTTCAAATACGAAATACACAATCGAATTATCTCAAAGCTCATCTTGCTCTCTGTTCATTTCTTCTCTTATAAACTCTCATCAAAGTGAATCTAAAATGACCTTCGGATGGCTTGTGCCACTCGAAATTTTCGTGACAATTTTCTTTTTTTATCCGATTACCTCTACGATTATAAAAGTAAAACCCTCTAGTCATATAACCACTAAAAAGATGACTCAACATCCAATGATACACGGGGTACAATGTTTCCGAGTTTTTAAAATAAGGTTTACAATGTCTTGTAGTTTTTTCTTATGACTGGACACATATCGTCCGGTATTACATCATACTTAAGTTTCTTCCCTTCCAATATCAAGCCGAATCCTAAGTTTCAACAAATCCAATCTTTTGTACCGATCGATGCTCAACAAAGCGTGCAAGAAATCTCATCAGGCGTTAAATCCATGGAAAATATTGATAGCATGTTGCATCTAAAACCACTTCCACGACCTGCAGGAACTTTTGAGATCTGTGCCCCCCCCCCTCCCACCCCCACCCCCTCTTCTATAACCGAGGGATACTCCAAGGCCAAAGTGTGTACTGCAAAAGGAAAGGATCATAATAAACTAAGCAGAGAACACAACTTAATCAGTGGAGGATAGGACATAATTAACCAAATTGATTTGCAACAATGAATCTATACAAGTATGATAAAGTTACAGTGGATGGTGAAACAGTAAGAACTTAAAATTCTTGTTTACGTCATCTGATTTTACGCCCATACAAATGAAAAAGACTTGACCTTTCAGTTTTGTAGATTCCATACATGCTATTGGATTGATGATTTATTTTACATGAGTATACCCCAATTTGTTGGCGGACTATCAACTCGGTCGCCAAAATGGATTCTACCTGGTTGGTACGTGATGATACTTATAAGTGGGAATTCTTCAAATCACGACACGTAGCGGATGACGTGTTATCCATGTAAGTGCGCTAGATTCTCGGGGGCTACGGAGCTGGAATAAGCATGATTCATTGGAGATATTCCTCGGCGTCTCACCTCCGAGGATGCACCTAACCTTTTAGAAGACCTCTCCGGAGTACGTTCCTCCTTCGGTAGACCGCCTGCCAATAGCTCGTCTTCGAGCTATCCTATAAGTGAGACTTCTCAGCGAGCTATCCTATAGCTGAGCTTTCTCAGCCTCCAAGCTCGTCTCCGAGCTGTTCTTCCTCAGCTTCCCCATTTGGCCGGGAGCACGGAGCAAGAGCGTTCCCATAACGGTTCTGTGTATCTCGCCACGACGAGATCTCCGCCGCTCCACGTTCTGCATCCCACGCTAGCGTATCTCGTCATTAACAAGCATATCCTACCATCAACGCGAACATGACGCGGGGGCGTAACAGACGGCGAGAATCTCCTATCAGCTCGCTCCGTGCGGCCGCTATATAAACCTCTTTTTCATACGACTCAGGTATCTCGAACTCATAACAATACACCGCAACTCTGCTCTAATATTTCTCAGTACTTACTAGATTGTCGGAGGGTCCTACGGTGGTTTCCCACTCAGGACTTTCCTTGCAGGTAGTTCGGCGTCAATGACAACCAACAACTCATTGAGATCCACACGCTCAACTCTCATCTCAAATCTCAACCATTAAGCACCGCTAGCAACAAGACCGACGGAGGAAAATATCTGAGGGAGATTCTGGCCTCCATCAGTTGGCGCCGTCTGTAAGAACGCTTTCTTACCCAGAAAATTTGATCTTCTCCCTTCGATTCGATAGCCAACGATCATCGCAACGAAGATCCCAGCACCGGCCGTCCTGTCCTCCACAACGGAGGCGGGAGCGATTCTACTCCGCCTCCCAATTGTTAGTTATATATATGCCCAAGAGGCCATTACTATACATGAGATGTATATCGTAGTGGATGCTTGGACATATATAAGGAGAACTTTCTTGCTCGACATGATAGTATGCTATCTGGTTACTCTTTACCTTAACGTGTATACTGATTGTCTCTCTGTTACATGTTGGTAAAACCCTTAGGATGTGTACTTGACTACATGGATTATGATGCGGATCATACTAGTGGGGACATTGTAGTCCATAAGTACATCCTTCAAGGTCCCTAGTCGTGGGTGTATCGAGACGGGGCATCGATATACCGGTGTAGACTAGCTTATGCCTTCTCGACCCATACAGATGGGCGATGGATGATCCCATATCCATTGGTGTTTGACATCAGAGATGATATACGGGTGCTCAGTGTAGACTGGGTACACTGGACGGACTCGCTGAGAACTCGCAGATGGTATTATACCCTACGTCAGATGGCAGTTCTCTGGTGACACTGGTGCAGATTAGTCTGTAGACCCGAGATTGTCATAGAGTCTTGTGTGATTCCCACTGTGCTTTGATTTCCACTTTACCACGTCCAAGAGCGCATGCAAAACGGTGGTTTTTGGGTACAGTCCCGAGTCACATGGAGGCAATAAGCGATAAGAGGGGTTTCGTCTCTCCCGGTATTGGGGGTTGATGTTGCGCTATGCTCGATTGGCCGTAATAGGGAAGTCCGTGGCCAGGGCTGGTTTAGAGATTTACTGGTAAGTGTTACCAGTAGTTTCTCGACCCGTTATGAGCATCATATCGGCATGACCTATCGGTTATTGGTGTCTGACGTTTACCACCCTTAGACTTGATATGCGACATATCAGACGAGGAGACCGGACTGTACGGTAATGTCACTGTCAGGCTTTTTGCAGGAGTTGGAGCGGGCTTGCTTGCTGATCTTCTGATTGCTCAATACCCGGGTAGCCGTTACGTCCAGCTAGTACCGCTGACGGCTTGTGGGTGCTTGATATGATCATCGACTACTGCCGGTATATTGACGAGTCTTTAGAGTCCTACATAGAGATTTTACTGGCTCAGGCAAAATGAAATAGGAGCGCATATGTGATATGTGCGGGACCGAGAATAATACGTGTATGTGATACCGTATTCTATTCTCACGACTATTGTATCGGCCGGTTATATAAGATATAGCCGGGTTATCGAATCAAGTGTTGATTCGATAAGTTGGTACATTTTGTGTTAGTCGGTAATATAAGATATAACCGGATTATTAAGTCAAGTGTTGATTTAATAATTTAGTGTATAATTGTATATGTGATATACTAATTTACATTAACTAATATTGGTTCACTTAAGCATTTGTTTTTCTCACTTGTGCACAACTTAATATATATGTGATATATATTAATTTGTGTTCATTTTGTATCATGGTTGTTGATAAACACTACATGAGTGTATAAGACATACACCATTATAATTATATTGGTTAGGTTTTTATATTTAAAGTAATTCTAAAAACAAATGGATAATGCGCTCACATGCATGAAGTTTCTTGAAGCTTATGGTTGCATTGACTTAGTCCACTAGTTTTGTTTTACTTAAGATATTAATTAACCTAACCACTATAATTAGCCATGGTTATGTCTCTACATGAGTTAGTATATGATACTCACTCACCCATGGTTAGCTAACTCTCTCTTGATTAGTTTTCATTCTCATTTTGAGCTCATCTTCTTCCTCCTTCAATTTCTTTCTAGGGTTTGATAAAGAGAGAGAATGATAGTGAGAAAAGAAATTCTAAAGTGTACCCATTTCCTATTTCATCAACCTCTAATAGACTAGAATTTTAGTTTAGACTGTTTGCTTCACTAATTCTATAGTTAGTGAAGTAGAAGGTTGAGTTCGTATTCCCTCGACGTAGATCATCTTCGGCCTCGAAGACTTCAAGCAATACCGTTGCAATCTTCTCATGGAGCCGTCCGAGAGTCCGGGAGTTCGATGATCGCAGCGAAGAGACCACAACAAGGAGCTTTAGAAGTGAAGGACCGATCTACAAAGGTTGTATTTCGTATTCACTTAGTGATAATTGTTATATACTGTTGGAGATAGTGCCCTCATAGTCAATTATTGGATCGCAGGTACGTGATTGCAATGATTGCGGAGGACCTATACCGGTAGGACAGTCTTACTCGAGATGATAGTATGCTATCTGGTTTGCCTTTATCAGTCGTGTACATGTTCAGGTGACTGATTGCATGTTACACTTTGATAGAGCCCTTAGGATCTTGCTTTACTACCAACAGTATGATGGCGATCATATACGTGAGAGTTGGGTAGTTTATATGCATATCCTTAATTGTGGTCCCTAGTCGTGAGAGTTTCGAGACAGGGCATCGATACTCCGGAGTAGACTAGTGTGTACAGTCGAAACCCCGACGAGGGGCGGTGGCCGGTCTTACAAGCCACTGGTGTCAGTTGGATTACCTAAGATGTATACAGGTGCTCATTGGGTTATGAGTACACCGGACAGGACTCGCCGGGAATCTGCTAGTTAGTATTATATCTACCGTCAGATAGCAGTTCCCTGGTGACATGTGTACAGGTTAGTTCATCGACCTGAGGTCGTCATTTGTCTCGTGTGAGTTCCCACTGTGCATTGATTTCTACGCTACCACGGCTCAAAGGAGTCGTGCAAACAGGTAGTTTTTGGGTACAGTCCCGAGCCATATGGAGGCACGTGAGCGGATCGGCAGGGGATTCGTCTCTCACGGTATTGGGGGCGAGATCGTGCTGTGTCTAGGAGAGCCATTACACAAATCCATGGCCATGGTAGGAGATTTAATTGTAGGTACTCCAGTAGTATCTCAGGGTGTTATTGGGCTTCACTCCGACACGACTTATACTGCTATTGGGGGTCTGACGTTGCTAGCCCCCTAGGCAGATATGCGATACTCATAGACGAACGGACCGGACTGTATATACATTGTCACTGTTAGGCTCAGTAGGGTTTTCCGGATGAGTGCGCTCATCGGCATCCCTTGAGGTCAGTCCATGGGCAGCCGTTACGCATAGCTAGTGCCGCTGACGGTTTATGGTTAAACCCACTGCCAGGGTACTGACGAGTCATTAGAGTCCCCCACAGACAGTTTCCCAAGTTCGGGCGAAACGTTGTAGAGGCCGTATGGTTTTATGGCAGGGTTCGGAAAAATGCACGTGCGTTTACACACGTGTTATTTTTCGGGCAGATGATACTGGTCGGCTTTGGTTTAAGCCGGGTCCGAGTATTATATTGAGTAGGTATAATATCTTTGTTTCAGTTGCATTTGTATTCGGTCGTAATACAAATGCGGGTATATTTATACAGTTTCGGGGTTATCCTGAAAGTTGTTTCAGGATCACTTTTGGAAGTTGCCAGTTTCCAGTTTTCTATCAGCCATCTTTTAACATTCGGTTAAAGACGGATTTATCTTTTCTTGGATGAGAGAGAGTCATGCTTCTAGAAGCTTCTAGAAGGTTCTAGATGATGACTAGGCTTCATGACTCATTAGTGCATTAATGGTTTTTTGATGACTAGCCTAATGACTCATACTTTGTTATTAATGGTTTTGTTTTCCTTAGGATATTTGTTCATAATATCTTTTGCTTATGGTCACCCCCCCTCCCCTACGGTCACCCCCCTCTTCCTATAAGTGGCCGGCCCCCTTCCTCTCTCTCTTACTTGATGGTTTTCCACTTGAAAAGATTATGATAAATTTTTGGGGTGTATGGAATTCACAGCTCATTTCATTCCATCACCCGATTTCCACGGCAACTTCATTAACCGATCGTCCACGGATTTGGACGAAGTGAGACAAAGTCATCTACTCATTCTCTACATCATCCTTGGTCGTCTCTTTTAGCAAACTTGACGATCGAGTTGCCTCGAGTCTGAGGCGGGGGCCCGTTTAAAGAATCAGTGATGTGGTGCCACCTCGACGAGGATATCGGAGATCGACGAGATCGGAGCAGCCGCAACAGAGCGTGGGATGATGGTTGAAGAACGAAGGACTCGGATCGTTCGGTACAACCTTTCTACACTCTTTACAGTTTGTTAGTTTAGCAATAATGGCAGATCCGGGTTAAAGCATACGATAGCGCCAGTTAAAAAGTTTTTGTTCCGCATTTGGCGTCTGTAGACTGCCGGGGCGCTAGCGTAGACTTACAGTGGTATCAGAGCCTAACCATTTTGCTATACTAACTTGTGCTAACGCGTTTAAAACATCGATCCGACCGGAAATCGAAAATTGCAAAATCCATGCCCGACAGTTTCTGTTGATTTTAAATGGTCTCAAAAATTAATTCTACACATCTCAGAATACTGTGCAGGCTTTTATTAGAACGACGTAGAAATTTGGGCACGTGACTCGATGAGACAGCCGCGGAAACGCGGTCAAACCTATGGTATGACCGCGCTTCCGCGGCCACACAGTGAGCTCGTGGTCCCAAATTTTCACAGTGGGTTCTTGGTTAGATTTTGGGGTTTTTGGTAAATATCGTTTTGGCCCAGATTTTGTTACTGTTCACCAGTAAGTTGTGGGGCCCACTTTTTGATATTTGGTCTTTGGTCGATCGAAATTTAAACACGTTAGTTTACAGTGCTTACATTATATCTCCGACCGGGAATGTCATTTGATCGGTAAACCGCGTCCGATTGCTATAGTTCTTTTAGACGGGTTTGCGAACGTGACATTCGCGTTGATGTTCTGTTTTGTGCTGTGATGTTGCGGATTTGTCGTGGTGGATAGCAGTGTGCAATGGTAGTACAGTTTGTGTTTATTTGTACATTTGATATTGCGGGGCGAGCGTCCAACTTGTGGACAGCCGTCACTGCCTGTTGTATAATATTCTTTTGGGGCACGATCAGGTTGCGGTCGATGTACCTATTGTACTATTTTTCATTACAGTACTAGGTTTTACCCCAAGACGGAGTGCACGGATAGCCGGGTTCTGGGGGGCAACGGGTCCGCATCTCATGGCTTTGAGAGGCAGAGGGGCCCCACTCTAGAATTGGCAGACTATTCGCCGCACTCGTAGGGGGTACAGGTTGACCCAAGGAGGGGTGCCCAAGATTACCGGATTCCGTGGAGTGCTGGGTGGTCCATTCACTATGTTGTAGGGGGCTGCCTCGCTTCAGGTTTTGGCGGGTAACTTGCCGCGCCCGTAGGGGTCTAGGTTTCATTGCACAGGCTATCCACACGACAGGGGAACGTCGAGTTTCAGCAGCGGCTCTGTGAAACTCGGGGATCCCAGATATCTGTATTGTTCTGTGATGCTTAATACTTTTCTGTAATGTTGCATAATATCACGCCTGGAGCGATTATTGTATATTGGTTTATATACTATTCGATGTTGTATATGTTTTACACCCGCGCTAGTCCAGCCCCCGCTCTGTCGTTAGTTAAGTAACCTAACGAGTGATGACGGGACCCAGTGACGAATGCGGATGGCATATACGTACATTTTATTTTCGTTCTTTTCTGGTGTGATTAATTGATGGGACTGCGTTGATTCTGATCAACGCAAAGTAAAAACAAACCTGTATACAGTTGTTGGAACAATTTAAAAAGTGTTATTGCAAAGACGTTTCCTTTTTGTTATGCATAGCGGTATTCAGTGGAATATCCTGCACCTCATTCGACGGGGCAAGGGCCGATATCCCTTCACCGGGACTGACCCCTTGGACAGAAGTTTGCGTCAGAGTAATAACTTCACTATAGTCGATTACATGTTGCTTTGCATAGCGGTATTCAGTGGAATATCCTGCATCTCATTCCACGAGGAAAGAGCCGAGATCCCTTTACCGGGAGTGACCTCTTTAGCAAAAGGTTTTCGCCACTATATTTTAAAAAGCTATCAGGTTCCTTCAGCGATATCAAGTTCACTACGCTAAAGGTTTTTCGCCAAAAACCAGTCGTAGCCCTCCGTCGTTTCTTATGGATGGTCAATAGTATTCAAGCTATGTTTGTTGGCATACGTCAAGGCATAGTGTTTGGTAGCTGCTGGGTATTCGTTTGTTGCATAGATAGATGAGTTGGTTTGGGACAGTCGTATTACCTTGTTGGCGTACGTCAAGGGTATGTACGGGTGGGTTCAAATTAACAAGATAATGACGGGCAGAACTTGACATGTGACTTATGATTTGTTGACATACGCCAAGGTCATAAGAGCATGGGGCATAAATAATATCGGGAGTTTCTAAAGAAACTGAAACTTGCCAAGTATGCGCATACCTTCTGGAGTATGAGTAACGTGGATGCATTCCATCACGTTATCATGCGATGAGAGTTGGATCCCGATTCCCACTGATGAGTTGGTTTACTCTTCGAGTGATCCCGATTGATTCTTCTTTAGGTTTGGAGGAGAATTTGACAGGACAGTGGGAGGTTTCCGGATTAGATAAAGTGATGACCATTCTGATCTAGGTTAGAGTGCACGCAGAGTGTTTCTTTTCTCTCTCTCTCTTTGGCAGCGACCTTTGACCGACCCTAGACTATGACTCAGTGACCAGGTTGACCGAACCTTCTTAAAATACTGGCTTTTGGATTGTCTGAGTTGCATAAGTCATTGCCACTCCTTCTTTTACCCTTTGCATTTCTCAGAACACCCGTATTACTACGGATATCCACTTCCATTGGATAGATCCATCGTATGGTTATATACGAACTCGAAGGGACTTCTTCGAGGATGGATCCAGGTTCAGGAGAAATAGAATTGGTTTATTCAGTTGTCTTTTATTATCACCTTCTCTCAGGTTGCGAGAGCTCCTTGGTTTAGGAGAGTACACCTATTACGCTTATTGGATAGTCTTATTCCAAACCATAGGCTGGTGCCGAAAGGTAGGGAATGAAGAAAACCAATTAGCCTAAGTAGGGTGTGCAGAAGGTAATATGTAAAGACAAAATAAAGGGATTAGAAAGAGGGCAAAGTAAAATTGCGACTGATATCATTCACGACCAAAACCGCGTACTTCATCGCCACTCCTATTTCACCTTTAAAAGAATAAGGTATTATTCAGTTGTCTTTTATCATCACCTTCTCTCGAGATGCGAGTACTCCTTGGTTTAGGAGGGTACACCTATTATGCTTACTGGATAGTCTTCTTCCAAACCATAGGCTGGTGCCGAACGGTAGGAAAGGAAGAAAACCAGTTAGCCTAACGATGGTGTACAGAAGGTAACGACTAAAGACAAATAAAGGGATTTGGAGAGACGGCAATAAAATATACGGTTGAAGTCATGAATTGGATTATGGAAAAGGCATTGCTATGAATACCAGGATACCCCTACGAAATATTTTCATGTTTCAGTGCATTGTTAAAGGAAAAACTGTTTTCCCGATTAGACACTTACTCCAAGGGTATGTATTTACCAGGTTTCATTCTCATATCTGTATGGTTTTACAGATGATGAGTGGGAGTAAGATATTGGGAATTAGGTGATCATCCTCATTATATCGGAATTCGTTGTAATTGGTGATATTTGAGGAAATCGCCAGGGTACAGTTTTTAACCTACGACACACAGGTTTTGAGTTGTTTAACTCAGCGGACTTATACAGAGTATTGTATGTTGTCCAGTGTCCTTCAGGACAAAGGGGTAGGTCCTCGTACTATGTTCTGTTTACTTATAACTTCTCTAGTATTTAGACGAGTGTTTCGTAGAAATACAAGGTCTAAGTTTTGAGAAGTTGTGGGTAAAAGAATAAAGTATAGAACCAGGTATCACAAGTATCGGGATTCTTCAAAGATATCGAAGATGTAGATTCTTGTGATTGGTATTCAGATGATAGTGATGGTTTTGAGAAACGTGTTTCTCTTTCAGGTTACTCATAATTGGATGGATTCCTAAGTTGAGTAATGCTGATTAGCCTCTTTCCATTAAGATGATATGCACTGGAGACAGCTGCATGATTTGAATATGGTTCCAATTAAATAAGTGCCAAAGTTTCTGTATTGGATATAGAATGGATCGTACCTTAAAAGAAATTAAGGTATGGGGAGTTGTCCAGCTTATGCTTAAAACCAGACTCTGGATAACTCAGGGTATGTTTCTGTAATGGCTGTTTGTGGGTTGACCCTGGCTATGACGAGGGTTGATATTCTACCATTTAGAAGATCAATAGTGATATTGTTCTTGACTCGCCACAGTTTTAGTAAAATGGATCTTTTTCAGAAAACAGTAGTGGGAGTATGGTAGAACTGGAAGTGATTCCAGAACCGCGAACGATTACGGAAAATTTAATAGGACCTATATATTCAATCAGGTTTGACATTCCAATAGCCACTCCGCTGATTTGGTGGGTAACCTCAGACACCCGAGAGGTACTTCGGTAGCCCCAAGGACGGTGACAGGGAGGTTCTTATCTACCCAGACTTGACACTACTGTTGTTCCAGGCTATGAGACCCGGTAGGAGGGTTGTAGTAGTCAGTGGGAGCAGCAGAAGCATAGTGGGCAAGTAACTTATGTCTATTTATAGACTTGAGCAGTTATAGCGGAGATAGATCATCTAATTTTAATGTGACAGTCATGGGTTTGACTTCAATCAGAATAGGGGATGGATCTGTTAAGAAGGTAGTAGGGTGTGATGTCATGGTATCTGGATGACATACACAAAGTAGGAAGTAAAATTCCTATACTACGATCGGTTGTACTGTGGTCGTCACACAGTTCTTTCTCCAGACAGGATATGGATATAATATTTGACATTCTGCTTTCTGGATCTATGGTTTTAGATCTGGATTTGGGTAGTTTCCCATTGTGGGTACTTTGACAGATATTCTAATGGTTTTTAGAATAGTTGACTCCTAGCATGGTGGTGTACCTGCAGGTGATGGAGTCACCCTCTCTAAAGGTGTCGTATAGACTAAAGGGGAGAGGGATATGCATGATTGACATATCACTTGCTTAGGCAACTGAGTCAATCATGAGATGTCAAGTACCACACCAGATGTTGTTTTTGCACTAGATGCAATAAGTTTGTATTAATCCAATCCTGGAGAAACATAAGGAAGCAGTTTTAGAACATAAGTACATATTCTACGGATTTGATGACGGCAGCCTCCTTCAGGAGACGATTATCATTCCTGGCTTCAAAGGTGACGTGGATGACAGAGTGACTGTCAGAGTTTTAGTTTTTCCCTCTGACGAAGAGGGACAGTATTATGGACAGGTGGTCCAAGAGGATACTGTGGGAAGCAAGGTGCCCGATACTGATTAGGTTCAGTGATCGATTCAGTCTAAGAAGTTTGGATATGGAGTTCATTTATGAACTAAGGTCCCATCAGATATCCAGACATGTTCTAAGACAGGTATTACTCAATTCGGGAGATGGTTTTCTCCGCAAACTTGAGATTAAGAGAGATATAGAAAGATACTTCTAGGCGGATCCACTCACTGAGGCTATTTCTCGAACACAATAGTTTTACAAACGGGCTTTGTGAAACTGATTAGTAGAGGAGTTGGATGTTCGGTTTCACACGGGCTGTGAGTAGTCGACATCGCAATATTAGCCTTGAGTGCAAGTGGGAGATTGTTGTAGATAGTGCCCTCATAGTCAATTATTGGATCGCAGGTACGTGATTGCAATGATTGCGGAGGACCTATACCGGTAGGACAGTCTTACTCGAGATGATAGTATGCTATCTGGTTTGCCTTTATCGGTCGTGTACATGTTCAGGTGACTGATTGCATGTCACACTTTGATAGAGCCCTTAGGATCTTGCTTTACTACCAACAGTATGATGGCGATCATATACGTGAGAGTTGGGTAGTTTATATGCATATCCTTAATTGTGGTCCCTAGTCGTGGGAGTTTCGAGACAGGGCATCGATACTCCGGAGTAGACTAGTGTGTACAGTTGAGACCCCGACGAGGGGCGGTGGCCGGTCTCAGAAGCCACTGGTGTCAGTTGGATCACCTAAGATGTATACAGGTGCTCATTGGGTTATGAGTACACCGGACAGGACTCGCCGGGAATCTGCTAGTTAGTATTATATCTACCGTCAGATAGCAGTTCCCTGGTGACATGTGTACAGGTTAGTTCATCGACCTGAGGTCGTCATTTGTCTCGTGTGAGTTCCCACTGTGCTTTGATTTCTACCCTACCACGGCTCAAAGGAGTCGTGCAAACAGGTAGTTTTTGGGTACAGTCCCGAGCCATATGGAGGCACGTGAGCGGATCGGCAGGGGATTCGTCTCTCCCGGTATTGGGGGCGAGATCGTGCTGTGTCTAGGAGAGCCATTACACAAATCCATGGCCATGGTAGGAGATTTACTGGTAGGTACTCCAGTAGTATCTCAGGGTGTTATTGGGCTTCACTCCGACACGACTTATACTGCTATTGGCGGTCTGACGTTGCTAGCCCCCTAGGCAGATATGTGATACTCATAGACGAACGGACCGGACTGTATATACATTGTCACTGTTAGGCTCAGTAGGGTTTTCCGGATGAGTGCGCTCATCGGCATCCCTTGAGGTCAGTCCATGGGCAGCCGTTACGCACAGCTAGTGCCGCTGACGGTTTGTGGTTAAACCCACTGCCAGGGTACTGACGAGTCATTAGAGTCCCCCACAGACAGTTTCCCAAGTTCGGGCGAAACGTTGTAGAGGCCGTATGGTTTTATGGAAGGGTTCGGAAAAATGCACGTGCGTTTACGCACGTGTTATTTTTCGGGCAGATGATACTGGTCGGCTTTGGTTTAAGCCGGATCCGAGTATTATATTGAGTAGGTATAATATCTTTGTCTCAGTTGCATTTGTATTCGGTCGTAATACAAATGCGGGTATATTTATACAGTTTCGGGGTTATCCTGAAAGTTGTTTCAGGATCACTTTTGAAGTTGCCAGTTTCCAGTTTTCTATCAGCCGTCTTTTAACATTCGGTTAAAGACGGATTTATCTTTTCTTGGATGAGAGAGAGTCATGCTTCTAGAAGCTTCTAGAAGGTTATAGATGATGACTAGGCTTCATGACTCATTAGTGCATTAATGGTTTTTTGATGACTAGCCTAATGACTCATGCTTTGTTATTAATGGTTTTGTTTTCCTTAGGATATTTGTTCATAATATCTTTTGCTTGTGGTCACCCCCCTCTCCTACGGTCACCCCCCTCTTCCTATAAGTGGCCGGCCCCCTTCCTCTCTCTCTCACTTGATGGTTTTCCACTTGAAAAGATTATGATAAATTTTTGGGGTGTATGGAATTCACAGCTCATTTCATTCCATCACCCGATTTCCACGGCAACTTCATTAACCGATCGTCCACGGATTTAGACGATGTGAGACAAAGTCATCGACTCATTCTCTACATCATTCTTGGTCGTCTCTTTTAGCAAACTTGACGATCGAGTTGCCTCGAGTCAGAGGCGGGAGCCCGTTTAAAGAATCAGTGATGTGGTGCCACCTCGACGAGGATATCGGAGATCGACGAGATCTGAGCAGCCGCAACAGAGCGTGGGATGATGGTTGAAGAACGAAGGACTCAGATCGTTCGGTACAACCTTTCTACACTCTTTACAGTTTGTTAGTTTAGCAATAATGGCAGATCCGGGTTAAAGCATACGATAGCGCCAGTTAAAAAGTTTTTGTTCCGCATTTGGCGTCTGTAGACTGCCGGGGCGCTAGCGTAGACTTACATATACTAGCATCTGTTACCCTAATTATCTAGCAAAGATCTTATTTAGAGTTATTCGGCATGGCTAAAATTTTAATCGGGCATGGTTGATGCCTTGTAGAACCTTGTTAGAGTGCCTAGTAACCCTACAGTGGTATCAGAGTCAGGCTAGAGCATTAGGCGACGTGTATACGAAGTTAAAACCCCGATCGAACCCGGAAATGTCAATTTAACCCCTCTCTGTACATTTTTTACAAACTGTGATTTTTCTGAATTAAAAATGCCTAAAAAAATAAGCAGTGAAATATAAGCATTGTAGTGAAAAACGAGCACATAATCCGTACAAACCGACGTGGAAACGCGGCCTTACCGTGCTTGGGCCGCGGATCCGCGGTAGTACAGAGGATTTATGTACTCGTTTTTACACTGTAATCTCTATTTCTGTAAGTTATGTTTTCTGGATATTTTTAAACTAACTCAAGTGTTGAGTGTTCTGGGGATTATTTTGTATTCGTTGATTCGATCTGAAAATTTAATTTCATTATGTTTTCCGGATATTTAGAAAGTATTAAAAAGTTCGGACGAATATCAATAACTTACTTTTTCCCGACCCGGAAAATTTCTAAGTGTTGGATTTTTCCGTTGTTTAAGAACGTCTAAATCGTGCAAGTTACGCGATGGACCCTCTAGAAGACAACAAACCTTAACTCGATTATGTGACCGTCTTGAACTGCCTTTTGAACCTTAGGGTTTGGGGCAGTACGGCGTTGCGACATGTGAGGCGTTGGCTTGACCCTTCTACGGCTGGACCATTGGTACTGTGGCATGTGATGGATGTTTTAAACTCCCCTCAAGTGTTGAGAACTATTTGGGAAAACTTGGGTGTTTGATTATTCGATCGGAAAGTTTAACATTGTCTATTTATCTGGAATGTGATACAATATTTGGAATCCATAAGTAGTTATGAGATAACTAATTTGAATGTTATAAACATAGAAGTTTAGTCTCAAATGATCGGTTTCCACGGAATTTTGATGCGATCAAAAGTCTGTCGCGATCACGTAGCGTACGCGGATACTCGCCGGGTAAACTTAATAGACAGCCACGCCTCAAAGCTCCGACAAAGTGACTGTAGGAGAACACCGTCGCCAAAAGCATCCGTTTGGGTGCTCGCGGCAGCGGTGTTCCACCTTAGTGCACTTCGTCGACGACATCGGGGGGTGCGGCCGTCTACTAAAGTTTGCGACGAGCATTCGATCAGGATATCGGGATCTTGTTGAATTGCCCGACTAGATATTGAAAAGTGTTTTCGATATACAGACTAAAATGCGGGGTTTATAATTAATAGGCATGCGATGTCTAAGGAGGTTGCGGATTCCAACAGTTGTAGTTTTATACTTTCTTTTCTGCGACCGTAAGTGTAATATGTGTTATCGCCGGTTTCGTTGCTATATCTCAACGACAATTGGGATGCGCATATTTACTTACGTTGATGACATGTGATGTTATGAGTTGCTGGATATGTTATATTGGATCGTCGCATTTTGAATATCCGGGGGTTTTATGTGAGATGGGGTTTTTTATTTTCATTCATGTAAAATTAAATGTATGAAATATTCTTTTATTGGGGCACTTCCGGAATGAGGATGATGTCACCATTTGTATATTATTTACTTTTCCGCATTAGGTAGACCCAAGGAGGAGAGCATAAGTAACCGAGTTCTAGAGTCCAGTGGGAGACCAACTCGAGGAGTCGAGTCCGGGTCTCCTAACCCTATAATTGGTAGGGTTACTTGCCGCTCTCGTAGAGGTCTAGGGATGTGGGTTTGGCTATTCATCGCGACCGTGGAATCCGTGTTTTATAGAGGCTAAAAATAAAACACGGACGTCCTAGTATATCCAATGTTTCATATATTTCTTCTGCTGCGATATCTGTGATGTGATCATTTGATATGTTGAGATAGATACTGTATATAGTATATATGATATATTATATCGACGTTACTTATGTTTTACACCCGCACTAGCCCTGCCTCGCTCTACCGTTAGTTACCTAACCTAACGGTGCTCGAGGGAACATCGAGGCGAATGCGGATGGCATAAGTGTACGTCGTATTTATCTGTGATGTTTAGGTGACTTAAATGATGGGACTTCATTAATATGATTAATGAAAGAAAAGAAACCTAAAAGATGTTGTGGAATCAAATTTTCAAAAACAAGGTAGCTACAGATCTTGCATTGCATCGCGGTGTTCCTTGTAGAACATCCTGCACCTTACTCGATGAGGAAAGGGCCGAGATCCCTTCACTGGGAGTGACCCCTTTAGCAATGACTGGCAAATGCTACACCCCTCGGTTTTGTCTTTTGATTGCTTTTCTAGTGTAACACCTTAGAATGTGTTTTGTGGCTAATTATATTTTTATGAATGGTTTTTAATAAAAAGTTTACCAAATTAAGTTTTAAATATTTTATCCTATTTAATGAGTATTTTATTAGAATTTTGTTAGGCACACACACACTTGTGCATGTAAACTAGGGTTTAGAGAGGGGGTTAGACGATGATTAGCTAGCATGATGGATTAACCCATTCTCTTTAACTTAATTGTTTTGTTTAAGTGTTATGGTTGTTTTTAATTAAAATGAATTTAAAAGGGTTTTGAATTGGTTTGAATGTTGACTTTGGGAGAGAGAGGGCATGGGACAACATGGCTTGTGCCATGCTTCTTTATTGAAGAGAGAGAGAGAGTGAGAAGAGGGGGTGTTTGAATTCCTCTCATTCTCATCCTCACACTCATTTTCCTTGCTCTCATTCTCTCACTCACACATAAACACTCAGCAGCCACAGCAGCAGAAGAAGCTTCAGCAGCAACAGCAACTAGTAGCAGCAGCAGCAGCATCATCATCAGCAACAGCATCATCATCATCATCAGCAGCAGGCAGCAACAGCAGCAACAGGAGCTCCAGCAACTTGCAGCAGCTCCTTCCACTTCTTCACCTACCTTCTAGGGTTCATTAGGGTATATTTCTTGAACCCCATTTCGTGGTTTGCTTAAGTTGTGTGTAGTTTAGCACCGGTTTGTGTTAAATAGTTAGTTTTGTCCCAAAATGGTGATTTTTGTGGAAATTTGATTAAGTGATGATTGAGTGGGTAAACCTGGCCTATTTTAGTGTTAATAGGGTCACTTCAACTGAGAAATAGCCCAGATTTCACTAAAATACCATAGGGTTTGCTTTTGTGCTAAATTGTCGTTTTTATATGATATATTGGGTATTTGTGATCTGCTTTTGACCCGGATCCTTCAGAACAAAATTGGGAAAACTGGAGCATGCTCACTAGGTTTAGACAACACCACAAGAACACGAGACCCCCATTCCCAACTGAGGCCGCAGATTTATTAGGTTTGGCCACAATTTGCGGCCAAGTAGAGGGCAGGAGTGTTGAGGTCTTGGCTAGGGTTGTCTGTAGGGTTTTATAGTGCTTTGGAATGTCTAGTTTTGTGAGTTTTGACCTGTAGGAAAATCTGGGATCAAATACTGTTTTTCATGTCCGTTGTGTTTGCGCGATACGTGAGTGGGTTCTGTGATCCAGCGTACCGCGGCGTGTCGCGATGGTTTTAGACGCGTACACACACGTTTCAGCGTATCGTGCACACGCGCGTTTAGTTCGCGACGCGAGTTTCTCATTTTGGTTCGATATCGCGTTTTGCGAGATATTTGGCTTATATATGATTTCCATGTCTTATTTGCAGGTTTGCAGGCAGGAACTACGGACACTACTACAGGGAGGAGCAGATGGTAGGATTCACCTAGCGTGGAGTGTAGGTGAGTAGATTTAACATCTACAGGGGAATCGCCCGCATGGCGTTATGCGTCCGGGCAAGGATTCAATACCTGTCGCATATTCTATGTCATTGTTAGAATTGCGCCTTTACTGTATTTCCTTAGATATAGTTGTACTGTGACTAGTAGCCGTAGGGCACTGCACACATTATTGACGGTTCTTGTTGCACGAGCGCGGATTGTACGCTACACACACACCCTCAATAATTGCCATGTCACACACTAACCCTTATAGATTCTATTGCTTATCACACATGACATCTAGCTTATCGGTATACCTATAGTGTATCATACCTTTAGTGATAGGTACATATACACCTTGCGATACAGCAATAGGTATACCTTGCACATATTTTAGTTATACCGGGGGGGATATCCTACATATTTTACTTATACCTAGGGGGGTATACGACATCAGTTCTTATAGTTAGATACCTATACATTGCTACACCTGTATGTTACACACATATTCAGTTGCAGTTACATATTTACCTTTACTGATGTTACTTAGCTGTACCTTTTTGGGTTTCGCATACATCTGGTTCCAGCTACATATTCTCATTTATATGCTCGCATTTTAGATATATAGCATATGTTTATTCCTGGATTGCGCATTGTTTAGTCGGATTTTACATGATGTTTTCTGGATTTGGGAACCGCGGGAGTTCATGAAATTATGCATACATTGAAAAACCCGGTTTCCTTGATATGATATTTGCGAATCCACCATGGGTTTTATCGGTGCTGATTATTATACCCCATGCGAGGAGGCGTAGAGGCCGCATGAGGGTATATGGTGGGGCCCGGAGGTAACCCGGGGCGAGAACGGATCGCTGGATTTGTTAGACGGTGAGGCTGTCAGGGGAACCATACCGTCCGGTGATATTACCTTTTACTCGGCGGTTATCTTGGGGATACCGAATGGAGTCTTGTACGTATGCATACGTGAAAGGCGAGGGTCAGAGCTAGGCACTCGTGCTTTCGGGATAGCGTATGATACGTAACTATCAGGATTTCTGTGTCGATGCTTGGCACATTGTTTTCATGATATTTCTTTTAATACCTTTGTATATATAACAGGGGATTAGCCGTTGTTATATATACCCTTACACCAATATTTGTGGATTGGGACGCTAATATATGTGTATTGCCCCCATCATATTTATTTCTGCAAATATATATACCTTTAGGATGTTAGAAACTTACCTAAGATTCGACTTGGGATATATGTGATTCATTGAGATTGGATATTGGATACGGAAGAGATTGTTGATTTGTACATTCGAGATATAGGAGGTTACTCGATATTGTACATTGAGGTGATGTGAGACTTATATGATGTGAGAGCCCAATTTGGGGGCTGATTTAAGGATTTGGGATTTGAGTGTCTTGATGGATTGTGACCCTGCCACGACGTCAGGTTTCCGTGGAAATGATATATTCCACCCCATACCTCACACTTATCTATCTTATGCACAGTTTCATATATTGGTAGTACCTGTTAGTGTACCCTTATGATAGTTGCATACCTACATTCTCATATCCCTATTGCATAGTTATTGCATACTATTGTCATGCTACTATTGCTTCACATATTGATTGTACCTGCTACTGTAACTTTCCTTTATTCAGCATTTGCATGACATGTTATTAGTGTAATCGCATATCTTAGATTCATGCTGTACGTATATTCCTGCGATTACCTGCATATGTTATCTACTATTCACGAGTTGGCAACTCACCCCCGTTGTGCCACAGGTGTTTCAGGTTGTTCCCCAGAGTAGTCGAGGCAGGCTATTCAGCTTTTCAGCTATCATCTTTTGCTACAGATACTGCATCAGCTCACAGTACTATTTTGCTTAGGTGGGTTTTGGTGGTCATCTGTATTTTGTATTGTACATTCGTTGTATCTTGTACTCTCCATCTATTATTATGTTGTTGACTTAGAGACTTGGTGAGGACGATACTGTATATTATTTGTGGGTTTGTTGTCTTTTATATACATCTTTCTCTCTATTATTTTCTTTTCCGTATTTTTATGGTTTAGGTTTCTGGGTTTTGGCTTTCTTTTACTGCTCTACGTCTTTAGGCGTTGCGTAGTATTAGGGCCGTCACGGGCCAATTTTCGGGTCGTGACAAAGTTGGTATCAGAGCGCCAGGTTTTACCTTTCGGAGTGTAGGATGACCTTAGTATGATGGAGTAGGTAGCTTAAGCAGAATAACGTAGTGTGTGTATGTCTGCAGCATACCCACGATGCGGTACTTTGCATTAAGTGACCTATGTACAAATTTTTTGAAATTCCTTCCTTGATGATTCCTATCATTGAGATTCGATTTCCTTATTCTCATCGAATCTTATATCTATTTATAGCCTTGCCGCCGATGACTATGGGGACTCAGAGTGATGCAGCGAGGGCCGAGGTCAGAGTTGGCTCGGGTGAGACGAGTACTGACAAGGATGTCACTCTAGTTGCACAGGTGCAGACGGATCAGCCTACGACCTATACTATTGATAGACTTTTGGTAGAGATGCAGGACTTCTGCCAGACTATGAGTTCATTGGTTGATGTCGTTCGGGAGCTACGACAGAAGGTTGTTACCCCTGTTACTCAGTTGTCACTTGCGATCAGCATGCAGCAGTCCGTCACCTACATAGCACCAGTGGTTGCAGCTCCAGTTGATGAGGCGCATATTCCAGAGGCTCAGAGAGTCCCGTGACAGTGGAGGACTCGTACCAGTGTACCAGCCCAGAGACAGAGGTTTGGTCGTCGGGACAGATTTCATGGCCGTCGCGGGAGTAGCAGAGGCTTAGGACGAGGACAGTCGTTCAGCTCTCATCCCCAGGATGGTCAGCAGTCAGCGCGTGGATGCTTTCGATGCGGAAGCCTTCAGCACTTCGTCAGGGATTGTTCCTTAGCACCTCGTCATGATCGTTTTCAGAGAGGCCTTGGATATGGAAGATTTGCTCAGAGGGCTCAGTCTACCAGAGGAGTTCATCCAGCTGCAAGTAGAGGGCAGACACAGGAGTTTGCTTCTACTCATCGGGACGTGCAGACGTCCAATGTGGAGTTCTCAGGTATCCTTAATTCGCTTCTTCTTTTGGTGTATTCGTTTGTTTTTCATGCTTGTACCGTGGTTGGGTAGATTAGTCGTAGTTGTTGTTTTAACTTCTGCCAGCGATTCTTTTGTTGTGCGACACGTATTTCAGTTGTGTGCCAATCGGATAGGAGATAGTGATTCGTCAGTCGTTTGATCCTTCTAGAGATGTTGGATTTGACGTTCTCCTGGGCACGGATTGGTAAATTACATGCTAGGCGTCTGTGGACTACCGTGAGGAAACAAGTTAGGTTTTGTTTTCCCCGGCAAGTCAGTTCTTGTTGTGCAGGTGGATAGTTGTGCTGCCTCTCACAGCTTGAATTCAGCCTTTTTCGCTAGTCGGCTACTGAGGAGATGTCGTGGATTCTTGGCATTCATTTGTGATACCGGAGCCACAGTGGGATTGTTCGGCCGGGTTCCTTTCGTGCGTGAGTTTTTCCGACGTTGTTCCGGATGAGCCGGCGAAGCTTGGGAGCTAAAGGATCAGCTGCAGAGTTTTGGTTTGGGGAGTTTTGTGCGTCGGAGTGTTTCGCTTTTGGAAGCTCCTATTTCTGTTCGTCGAGGAGGAAGATGGCAGTTTAGGGTTGGGTATCGACGGATCGTCAATTGAACCGGCTTACGGTGCGGATAGGTATCCTTCACCTCGCCGTGACGATTTCCTCGATCAGCTCCAGAGTGCGAGACATTTCCTAAGTTTGTTTGGGATCAGGTCAACATTATTGCGGATTCAGAGTGATGGCATTCCGAAGACTGCCTTGTGCGTGCGACGGGATTTGTGTGTTTTTATGAGTCGTTGGATTCACTGATGCCCTAGCAGCATTCGTAGATGTGATGAACCAGATTTCTTCTGGCCGTTCCTCGACCAGTTACTGTTGTGTTATTTACGACATTCTGGTCTATTTAATGTGTCTTGAGGGACAGTAGTATCACTTGAGGATTTGTTATGCAGATACTGGGAGAGCACCAGCAGTTTGCTAAATTCTCGGAGTGTTTCTTTAGGCTTGTTTTGTGTTGACTCCTAGGTCTGGTAGTCACGGGAGACGGTTTTGTATGGTCCCGAGGGAGATCGTGACCGTACAACTTAGGTCCAGACATGTGTGCAGGACGGAGATCCGCAGATTGTTGGGCTTAGCATGTTTTACCGCCGTTTCATGCAGGATTGCTAGAGTAGTGCTGCACCGTCGACTGAATGGACCGGAAGTGAGGTTTCTTTTCTGTGGACTGAGGCATGTGTACGGAGTTTTCGGCAGTTGGAGATTCGGTTAACAACTGCATCAGTTCTTTCTTTGCCTTTGATTCGGGCGACTTTGTTGTTTAACTGTAATGTTTCTTGAGTGGGCTTGAGTGTGTACTGATGTGATACTACAGAGTCATCGCTTTTGCTTCCCTACATTTGGAGGAAGTACGAGAAGGATATTCCACTCATGATCTGGAGATGGCCACGGTGGTTTTGCGTTGGAGATTTGGGGGACACTACTTGTTTGAGAGTCGTGTCAGATTTTCCACGGACCACTAGAGCTTAATGAACATCTTCCTGCAGCGGATTTTGATTGTTGTATTAGTCTTCTGCAGATTTACAGTTTTTGTGTGATCGTTGAGTATAGCATAAGTTCGCCTCTACGGAGGGGACAGCTTGCTCATGTCCGCGCCCGACCACTTTCCTTAAATCGTTTTCGCGAGACACTGCCCGCCGATACTCGTTCGTCAGTGATACTTGAGCATACTCGGCTGGGTAATGATTCGGAGACCTTGATTTGTGTCAATGGTGTGCTAAGTTAGGGACACGTTTGTGTACCTGACATTATCAGGTAGAGACGTGCAATCCTAGAGTAAGCACATCAGTCAACTCTCTGTATTCATTCAAGTTACACCAGCTTTTGCGTGACTTGTGAGATAGTTACGAGTGGACAGGGATGTAAAGAGAAGTTTCAGGTTTCGTTTCAAGGTGTCAGTCTTGTTATGTGCTTAAGTCGAGCATCTGAGGCCGGCTGGAGAGTTGCAACCTTTTACCGTTCCGAAGTAGGAATGGGAGCAGGTCTCCACGAATTTCATTATGGTTTCTACCCAAGTTTAGTCAGGGTGTGACTCCATTTGGATTCTTGTCGTCCGGTTTTACTCAATGTGCTTAGTTGTTTCTTGTTAAGTTGTGTGTTTGTATTGTTTGTTGTCAGCAGTTTGGGATCGTCACTCGCCATCGTTATGGTTCTCCTTCGATAGCTGTTATCAGGAGACACTCCAATTGGCCACCTTTAGGCTTAAGGGTTAGGTCGTATCGATCACCAGTCTGTTGTTTTGCTGACTCTGCGTAAATAGGACTTTGGGCCCCAGCTATGTCTAGAGACTTCGGAGATGGTCCAGTTGTGTTAGGTCAGGATGGGAATTGTCCATTGTGAACTGAGGTCTTATGACGACTGTGTTGGTCATAGACTCGAGTTCGCAGGGACAGATCATGTATTCCTATGGACTTTCCGATGATGGACGTGTTGGATTTTGGGAAGCTTATCCCAGGATTTAGGTCCTTCTGAAATCCTATAAGCGAGTTAGTTTCGTTGCCTTTAATTTGACACTTCCGCCCAGATTATTGGGTTTTCACCAGGTATTCCTTGTGATGATACTCTACAATTACCTTCTTGACCTTTCTCACATGATTTAGCACCAGACCATTTTTCTTAGACGCGATCTTTCATTCACCAGCAGCCAATTGTGTTAATGGCTCAGCAGGTGGAGGAACATCGGTCAAGGGTCTTGCTATCTGTGGAGGGTTTTCTTGGACATAGCCGGATAGTGAGATAGTCACTTGGGAGGCTGCGAGCGAGATTTGAGGATTTTAATCTTCTCTTTGAAGGTACGCGTAACAGTATATTTTTAAATTCGGGGACGAATTTCTTTTAAGGGGGGGGGGGGAGATTGTAACACCTTAGAATGTGTTTTGTGGCTAATTATATTTTTATGTATGGTTTTTAATAAAAATTTTACCAAATTAAGTTTTAAATATTTTATCCTATTTAATGAGTATTTTATTAGAATTTTGTTAGGCACACACACACTTGTGCATGTAAACTAGGGTTTAGAGAGGGGGTTAGACCATGATTAGCTAGCATGATGGATTAACCCATTCTCTTTAAGTTAATTGTTTTGTTTAAGTGTTATGGTTGTTTTTAATTAAAATGAATTTAAAAGGGTTTTAAATTGGTTTGAATGTTGACTTTGGGAGAGAGAGGGCATGGGACAACATGGCTTGTGCCATGCTTCTTTATTGAAGAGAGAGAGAGTGAGAAGAGGGGGTGTTTGAATTCCTCTCATTCTCATCCTCACACTCATTTTCCTTGCTCTCATTCTCTCACTCACACACACACACTCAGCAGCCATAGCAGCAGAAGAAGCTTCAGCAGCAGCAGCAACTAGTAGCAGCAGCATCATCATCATCAGCAACAGCATCATCATCATCATCATCAGCAGGCAGCAACAGCAGCAGCAGGCAGCAACAGCAGCGTGCAGCAGCTCCTTCCACTTCTTCACCTGCCTTCTAGGGTTCATTAGGGTATATTTCATGAACCCCATTTCGTGGTATGCTTAAGTTGTGTGTAGTTTAGCATCGGTTTATGTTAAATAGTTAGTTTTGTGCCAAAATGGTGATTTTTGTGGAACTTTGATTAAGTGATGATTGAGTGGGTAAACCTAGCCTATTTTAGTGTTAATAGGGTCACTTCAACTGAGAAATAGCACAGATTTCACTAAAATACCATAGGGTTTGCTTTTGTGCTAAATTGTCGTTTTTATACGATATATTGGGTATCTGTGATCTGCTTTTGACCCGGATCCTTCAGAACAAAATTGGGAAAACTGGAGTGTTCCCCTCCGAATGGCGGTGCAGACTTTATGACGTCTGTGCCTTAGATTCGGGGCAGATGCTATATGGTTTTATCCGTCTACCTCTCCGATGATGCCGAGTTGATTTACGGCACCGTGTATCGGAGGTTTAGACGGATGCGGCCGATGTAGCAGACTTCGTCAGATTCCCCCTCAGGGTGAGGGGTTTTTGATTGTGGGGACGTTCTTCCCTGCAGGCGCAAGCCCCTACAGTTAATTACGCTACAGCGTCGCGGTAACAACTTTCTCCTTCTCCAGAATTTCACTTCGTGTCGTGGGTGTTTGTTTTGTTTGTGGTTGCCCATGGATTTTATACGGAGACTGAGTAATGCCGTCGCCCGTAGGACGTGGATTAGTCCAAATCCGTGTTTACTTAGATTTGGGTTTGGTGTCTGAGTTTAAGGATACATTAATCGCGTTGCGGCTAAGATCAACTTAAACATGACTCATTTAATATATAGCCGTCGGGACTCGTCACCTCTCTAACGTCGTTGAAGGATTACAACGACAGATGTTAGAGGAGTCCAGAGATGTACCGTTGAACCAAGGTTGATTCGGGGTTTTATCGTTTATTTAATTGTCTAAGGATACGTTAGCCGTATTTGGGGCTAAGATCAACTTAGACGGGACCGTTTAGATCCGACAAAAGTGCGTTTGGGCCCTATTGTGCCAGTTTAGGGACATGGCGGTCTATTGCCAGTTTAAGGACGTGGTGGTCCATCGCCAGTTTTAGGGACGTGGTGGTCCATTATTAGTTTAAGGACGTCTCGGTCCGATATTAGTTTAAGGACGTTTCAGTCCGATATTAGTTTAAGGACGTTTCGGTCCATTATTAGTTTTAAGGACGTTTCGGTCCGATATTAGTTTAGGGACGTCTCGGTCCGATATTAGTTTAAGGACGTTTCGGTCCGGTATTAGTTTAAGGACGTTTTGGTCCAGGAGTTTAAGGACCCCGCAGTCCGTATAGGTGTGTGGTCGTTGGAACTCGTCACCTCTTTGACGTCGTTGAGGAATTACAACGATGGATGTCAAAGGAATTCGGAGATGTACCCTCGAACTGGATGCAGATTGATTTAAGAGAGCCATTTTGCTCAGTCAATTTGATTTAAGGACTTACGGCCACGATTGGGCTAAGTCCATTGCTTTTGCATTTCTTTTGCTTTTATTTGGGCTTTGCCCAAAAAGGATGCAGAGCATCAATTTTATTTTGGGCTCTGTTCTTTATAAATGATGCGGAGCATCAATTTTATTTGGGCCCAGCCCTTTTATTGCTTTGCAAATATATTTTGGCCTGCTAGGTCTTTTTGATTTGGGCCTAGCCCTTCAAATAGTGCATTGCATTTGTGCAAGCACCAAGAATCCTTTAGATTCAAGAAAAGAAGTGCAGAGCACTTTTTAATTTCTTGATCTAAATTTAGATCAAAGAGAAGAAAGAAATCTTTTCTTTCTTTCTGTCTCAGAGAACCAGAGGTTCATAGCAAGTGCAAGGCACTATTTTTATTATTTTTATTTATTTATTTATTTATTTATTGAAGGTCACTGATCTTGTTTTTTAGATCAATGATCTATTCTTTAAGAGAATTTTCTCTTATCTCAAAGGTTTTTACCTTCTTTTAGAGGGTCTGCAGAATTCTCTTCTCTTTTTTTTTTAGATCTTGATGTCCTTTAAAATGTGGTCTGGGGTCCTTTTTATAGTGCTCAGAAATTAGTTAAATTTGTTAAAAAAAACCTCTTCTGAGTGATTTGGGGAATTTTCCCCACCGTTGGATCTTTGATCCAAACGCCCCTGTTTTACAGAAGAAATCTTCTTGTTTTAACAAGAACAGAAAAAATTTCCTTAAATCTTCATTCTGTTTTTGCGCAACTCCCCAGCGCGTGACACGTGTCGCGCAGTGAGGCGCTTGCGCAGCTGTGCTTGCGCAACTGCGCAGACACGTGTCGCGCAACGGTGCACTTGCGCAACTGCGCAGACACGTGTCGCGCAGTGAAGCGCTTGCGCAACTGCGCTTGCGCAACTGCGCAGACACGTGTCGCTCAACGGTGCCCTTGCGCAACAGTGGTTGTGCAACTGCGCAGACACGTGTTGCGCAGTGAAGCGCTTGCGCAACTGCGCAGACACATGTCGCTCAACGGTGCACTTGCGCAACAGTGTGTGCGCAACTGCGCAGACGCGTGGCGCGCAGCGGTGCGCTTGCGCAAATGAGCGTTGCTTTTGCTTTTTAAAGAGCCTTGCTCTGATTGGACGTACTGCCTTGGGCGTTGTGCTGCCGTGTCAACTTCTGACACGTGGCGCGTTGCGCACGGGATCTGAAGCGTTGCTTCGAAATTAAAGTTTAAATTTTCAAAGCAAAACTTTATTTCTGATTGGGGGAAGATGAAGCGTTGCTTCTTCTCCCGCCTTGGAATTTGAACAGAGCTTTGCTCTGATTGGGGTAAACAAATGCCCCCCCACCGCTGCGCTTACGTGGCCTCCAAACGCAAGCGCAACGGTGGCAGAATCCGAACCGTCGCAGCACCTTTTGGCAGTTGAAGAGGCGATTGATGCCTATAAATAGGACCTTTGGTCCTCGAAAAATTCTTTACCACTTCAAGAATTTTCACTCAGAGCCTTGCTCTTGCTTAGGAATTTTCAGAGCCTTGCTCTTGATTTTTTTTTTCAAGAACTCCAGAGTTCATAACCATCATAGGTAAAAATAAAATAAAATTAAATTAAATTAAAGCTGATTAATAGAGCCTTGCTCTCCATAGATCCCTGATCTAAAGAAAACCCATTTAGGGTTTCATTTAGCAGAGCTTTGCTCTAAAGAGGTCCAAAGAGAACTCAGGAGAATCCTGTTAGGGTTCCATTAATAGAGCTTTGCTCTATAAAAGATTTTTCTTATATCTTCTTAATTAATGGAGCTTTGCTCCTCCCAAATTATATGGCACTTGAGAATATTATTATTATTATATCATTTTTTTCCCCAGAGCGGAGCTCTCAATATTCTCAGGGAATTTTCCTCAAATTCTCCTCATAATTGATTTTGACTGGTGTCGCTCCTGTCTGCAGAGCATTGCTCTCGAGGAGTTTAACTTTTAACTTTCTGTATTTTCTTGTTTGTTAATATCCCTGTATTGTTTTCTTCAGGTATTATGGCGGTGCGTCTATACAGCTTGCACGAGTTCATCACTTATGAGGATATCCGTGTACAGGGCCGTCAATAGAACCAGGAGTTTACGGACGCTCAATGTGCAGAGGTCATGGGTCGCCTGAATGCCAGCGGTGGCTGGCTGCTACCTCGTCGTTCGGCCCTTTTGAAAGTCGTGCTGGGGGAAATATGGAGAGCACTCCCAGGTCTTCACGAGGCCTTACCGCTTAATGCGCTAGATGATACCGAAGACAAGGTGCATTCAGTGTACCTGACGGGGCTGATTTCGAAGAAATGGCGAAACAACCTCGTTGACATCCTACATCAAATCTTTCAGCAGACGACGATCGTTGCTGCTTATCGAAGGCCGGAGGGGCTTGCCGATGATATCGACACCGAGGAGCGCGAGAGGCTGCGCATAAGAATAATTAGAAAGGCCAGAAGAAGTTTGGACGGCCTTACTTTTGAATTCCTCAATCCCTGCCCCGGATCTGAAGTCATTCCATTCTAATAATGTTTTCCTTTTACTGCTTTTCATAATTGTAAGAATTTTTGCCAATATGAATGGAAACTTTTTATTTCAGCTTCTCTTATTTCTCGTCCTGAGTTTTCTGTCCATGCATAAATGAATGCGTCACGCATGCCAGATCAAATGTAGACCGGATATTCTCTCTGTCATCTTCCTTCTTTTTTTTTATTGTCAACAGGCTGTCTTAATAATCATGGTTGATGGATGTCTAAAACGAGTATTCCGACTTCCTTAGGAAATAGCGATGGCTTAGGCCGCAGGTTCAGGTCTACTGTCTAAGACTTTTCAATTCTATGAGCCGTGAGGGTCTCATAGAAGCTTTTCTCCCTACGGATCGAGAGGATCTCATAGGTGGATTTTCTCCTTAGGAATCGTGAGGATCCCTAAGTGTGGTTTTCTCTTATAAGTCGTAAGGATCCTATAAGAGAATTTTTCCCTCTTACGAGTCGAGAGGACTTGTGAGCGGTTGTTTCCCTCCTTGTCGAAGTTCGATGTTGGAGAGTGAGACCCATGGATGGTATGCAAGAGACCGTTTTGGGCCAACTTGCAGGGTCCCGGTGCTTAGGAAACAGGCTTCTTTTATGCCCACTGCCTAAGGCTTTATCTCACGAGTCGAGCCGCCTCGACAATTTTTCTCACAAGTCGAGACGAATCGAACGTTTCTCGCAAGAACATCTTAACGTCGCATTTAACCTATGCTCTTTACGACAGAAGCCCGTTAAGGTTGGTGGTACTTAGGGTTTTGGCCATCGTACCGTCGCATAAGCTGATATAGTCCTCGATAGGCAATCATGCTGTTCGAGTAGCCCTGCGACTGCCGTGTCTCTGATCCCTTCGGGGGCTGGACAAGACGTCTTCAAGCAATCCTCCTTGGCAGTTTGACCGTCGGAAAAGCGAGCGCTAGGAATTTGCCATGCCGCTTTTTACTTGAGGTTAGGCTCATTTTGGAGAGCCCCGATGAGTCATAACCACTCCGCGCTGGTGTGGGATGATCTCTGATAGTCTTTCAGGCTTTATATGACTTGCCGTTAAGACCCTGAAGCTAGGAATTTGGCCTTTGCTTCGTTTACTAGCATTGCGTCCTCTGTATCGAGACGAATGTCATGGTGGGAACTAGGGATTTTGCCGTGGCTCCGTTTGTTTGATGACGTTGCGTCTGCTGTATCGAGACGAACGTTGGGGTGACATCTCGTCTGCTGTATCGAGATGGACGTCGAGGTTGTCTCTAGGTTGCTAGTGAACCGTCGAGGTTTGGAACTAGGGATTTTGCCGTGGCTCATTTCGTTTAATGACGTTGCGCCTACTGTGTCGAGACGAACGTTGGGGTGACATCTTGTCTGCTGTATCGAGACGGACGTCGAGGTGGTGACCATTCAATGCTGGTGCGAGATGATCTCCGATTGTCTTTCCGGTTTTATGTGAGTTACCGTAAAGACGTTGAAGCTAGGAATGTGGCCTTCGCTTCGTTTGCTTTGTCATGTCTGAATCCCTACTGGAGGAAGAACGCTGGGGCGACAACTCGTCTGCTGTATCGAAACGAACGTCAAGGTGGTGACCACTCTGTGCTGGTGCGAGATGATCTCCGATTGTCTTTCCGATTTTATGTGAGTTACCGTAAAGACGTTGAAGCTAGGAATTTGGCCTTCGCGTCGTTTGCTTTGGCGCGTCTGAATCCTGTTGGGGGAAGAACGCTGGGGTTGACATTTCGTCTGCTGTATCGAGACGAACGTCAAGGTGGTGACCACTCTGTGCTGATGCGAGATGATCTCTGATTGTCTTTCCGGTTTTATGTGAGTTACCGTAAAGACGTTGAAGCTAGGAATGTGGCCTTCGCTTCATTTGCTTTGTCATGTCTGAATCCCTGCTGGAGGAAGAACGCTGGGGCGACAACTCGTCTGCTGTATCGAAACGAACGTCAAGGTGGTGACCACTCCATGTGAGATGGTCTCCGATTGTCTTTCCGGTTTTATGTGAGTTACCGTAAAGACGTTGAAGCTAGGAATGTGGCCTTCGCTTCGTTTGTTTACACTGCGTCTGGTGTATTGAGACGAACGCTGAGGTGGAGCTGGGATTTTGCCATCACTCCGCTTTGTTTCGACCATGGGGTCTTTTGTTAACTTTGCATGTACACCCTGCTGGGATGCGAAGGAACGCCGTTGTTGACATTGCGTCTGTTGTAACGAGACGAATGCTAAGCTGGAGTTGGGATTTTACCGTTAGTCCGCTTTGTTTCGACCGTGTGGTCTTTTGTTGACGTTACATCTGCCTCCAGCTGGACTGCGGAGGAACGCTGTTGTTGACATTGCGTCTACTGTATCGAGACGAATGCCGAGGTGAAGCTGGGATTTTGCCATCGCTCCGCTTTGTTTCGACCATGGGGTCTTTTGTTAACTTTGCATGTACACCCTGCTGGGCTGCGAAGGAACGCCGTTGTTGACATTGCGTCTGTTGTAACGAGACGAATGCTAAGGTGGAGTTGGGATTTTGCCGTTACTCCGCTTTGTTTCGACCGTGAGTTCTTTTGTTGACGTTGCATCTGCCTCCAGCTGGACTGCGGACGAACGCTGTTGTTGACATTGCGTCTACTGTATCGAGACGAATGCTGAGGTGAAGCTAGGATTTTGCCATCGCTCCTCTTGATGGTGTAACATCTGTGTCTTGTTGGAATGAGGAAGCACACCGTTGTTGGTCTCCAGGCTGTAGACGTGGCCATTGAGATTTGGAACTAGGGACTTTGTCATGGTTCCGTTTCGTTGCGATTCTGAGGTCAGTTGTTGACGTCATGTCTTCATCTAGTTGGAGTGAGGAGAAACGCCGTTGGTGATCTCTAAGTTGTCGATGTTAACGTCGAGACCCTGAAGCTCGGGATCTTCGTTTGCTTCATTTGTTGACATCGTGTCTGTAATATTGCGACAAATGTCGAGATGGTCTCTAGGTTGTCTATGAACCGTCGAGATTTGGCTTCGCTTTCTGATGGAGCCTGTTGGGAAGGTATTGTTCCCTTTTTATCTGTGCCCCTGGATTGTATACAGGGATCGATGTGATTTCACCTGTAGGGCAAAAAGTTTCATTTTTTTTTATTCTTTCCGCGATGCTCTATCATTTCAGCTTTTTATATCGCGAAAATCGCGATTGCCCAATCATTTCGGCTATTTTTCGCGGTGCCCAATCATTTCGGCTATTTTTCTTTTTACTCGCTGCTTTTTATTGCGAGTTGCCCAACCATTTCGGCTATTTTTCGCGGTGCCCAATCATTTCGGCTATTTTTCTTTTTACTCGCTGCTTTTTATTGCGAGTTGCCCAACCATTTCGGCTATTTTGCATGCATACATTTTTACTTGCTGATTTTGTTTGCAAGCTGCCCCATCATTTCGGCTATTTCGTATGCATATATATATATATATATAATTTTTTTTTGGCTCGCTGATTTTTTTTTTCTTTTTTTTTTAGCGAGTAGGGGATTTGGGATCTGATACCAATCTTGGCATCAGCATCGCTGCGACTGGAATATTGCCAGGAGCGAATCATCATTTGCCGTAAAAGGACTTGGAATTTGATACCGGTCTAGGCATCAGTATCGCTGCAACTGGGATATTGCCAGGAGAGAATCATCATCTGCCATGAAAGGACTTGGAATTTGATACCGATTTAGGCATCAGCATCGCTACAACTGGAATATTGCCAGGAGCGAATCATCATTTGCCGTAAAAGGACTTGGAATTTGATATCGGTCTAGGCATCAGCATCGCTGCAACTGGGATATTGCCAGGAGCGAATCATCATCTGCCATGAAAGGACTTGGAATTTGATACCGATTTAGGCATCAGTATCGCTGCAACTGGGATATTGCCAGGAGCGAATCATCATCTGCCATGAAAGGACTTGGAATTTGATACCGATTTAGGCATCAGCATCGCTACAACTGGAATATTGCCAGGAGCGAATCATCATTTTCCTCTGTCGATCCCGAACAAAGGTGGCTTAGCAAACAGGATTAAAGGTCCTGTCGGCTAAGGCTTTTGACTTCATGAGCCGTAAGGGTCTCACAAAGGTATTTCTCCCTACAAGTCGTGAGGATCTTGTAGGTGTATTTTCTCCTTAGGAGTCGTAAGGATTCCTAAGTCTATGTTCCTCGGTAAGTCGTAAGGATCCTACAAGAGGGTTTTCTCCTTGTAAATCGAGAGGACTTACAAGTGTTGTTTGCTGTACGAGCATATCCCTAGCCACGGATGAGACTTTGTTAGGGAAATGTTTATTCACGCCCGTGGATTGTATACAAGGGCCAATATAGGACCACTTGCAGGGCAATATTGGAAGTTTGGAGGGGTTTGCTTAAGCACAGGTTTAGGTCTCTGTAACTTACGACTTTCAAATCTTATGGGCCGTGAGGGTCCCATAAGAGAGTTCTCCTTATGAGTCGTGAGGATCTCGCAAGTGTATTTTCTCCTTAGGAATCGTGAGGATCCCTAAGTGTGTTGCTCCCTTGTGAGTCGTAAGGATCTCACGCGGGTGGTTTCTCCTTACAAGGTCGAGAGGATCTTGTAAGTGTTCTTTAACAAGGTTGCGCCCTTTCAGGTTTTCACAAACACTCGCCGTTAGCCCTGCTGTTTTTTACTTACGGAGCCCTTTCGGGTTTTCATCCGTGCCCATTTTGCTTGTGGACATACCGTTTTTTTCTATTCTCTTTTTTTTTTCTTTTTTTTTCTTTTCTTTTTCTTCTTCTTCTTTTTTTAAACGAGGTCGCGCCCTTTCGGGTTTTCACGAACACTCGCCGGTAGCCCTGCTGTTTTTACTCACGGAGCCTCTTCGGGTTTTCATCCGTGCCCATTTTGCTTGTGGACATACCGTTATTATTATTATTATTATTTTTTTTAACGTCAGCCTGAAGATGCTGCGGGTTGGGAGTAGTTTAACGACGTTTCGGTCATTTGCAAGTATTAGGACATTGCGGTCCGCCGTTAGTTTAAGGACGTTTCGGTCCGTTGTTAGTTTAAGGACGTTTCGGTCCGTTATCCAGTTTTAGGACGTAGTGGTCCGTTAGGCTTTCTCTATGAATGAGCATGATGCCCCCGGCGTGTCCATATTTTTCGGAGCATGCGGTTGTGGCGGGTTCACCTTCCAAACTTCGGACAACGCGAACTTGCCCTGTTGGTATTGGTCTTCGACCCAGTTCTTGAAGACGTAGCAATCCTCGATCAGATGACCTACCGTTTGGTGGTAAGGGCAATAATTAGGATTATTAATATCGCATGGCCGCAACGGACGTTTTGGACTCGGCAGATTGATGAGTCTGTCACACGCTGCCAGCTCGAACAGTCCCCTTGTTTTATCTTGCGGAAACGAGTAAGGACGTTTCAACTTTTCCTGGAGGGATTGCCGCTTGTTGCTTTGGAGTGCAACCGGCCTAGGGTCACCTGATTGTTGGTGAACGTTGGCGACGAGGGCCTTTTTTCCTTTTCTTTTATCCTTTTTGTTCGCTCCGTTGTTTGCAGGGCCGGGATTCTTTCCGAGTAGCATGCGATTGCATGGCTGAACGTTCTCGCAGCTTCTCAATTCCTTTATTTTTGAAATAGATTCCCCGAGGGAAGAGTTGGGGATAGCTTCTTCGTCAGAGTCGCTTCCAAAGGTGATAATTTGTGATCCCTTGAAGTCGGCTATATGACAGTTTGCGGCGGCTCCTTTGCGCTCATATATCGCATTTTTCCGATGTCCACAAGCTTCACACTTTGTCCTGTCGAAGTGTTGCTTTTGAGCGATATACCCTTGCCACCAACAGTTAAAGGACTCGCAGTCTTCGGTAGGATGTATGATCTTCTGATGATATAAACAGAAGTTAGGGTGCATCTCTACCTCAGAGAAAGAATTTTCTTCAAAGGGCGGTAGCTTCATTCCTACTGATAGAGCTTTGGCGAACCGTTTCCTCGTCTTGAATTTATTTTTACCCGCAGTGTATGGCTTTTGATTTGACGGGAATACCTTGGTTCTTTCCAGTATGGCCATTTCATGCTCTTGATTGGTTTTTGCTTTCAGACGAATTTCATTTAGGAAGGCATCGATCAACTTGTCTGACGGCCACGGAATTTCTGTTTCAGGGTCCGCCATTGATTTCTCAGCGCAAGGATCCTCCTCCTCATCCGTCAGTGAATGAGAAATCACCTAACAAGTCGCTACGTAGTCTTCGGATTCATCCGATAAGTTTTCTCCATCGTTTTCATCCTCGACGAAAGAACAAGTTACCCCCGGCGTGTCCGTCTTCTTTGGAGAGTGCGCCTGTGGAGGGTTTACCTTCCAGCTTTCAGACAGCGTGAACTTGCCTTGCAGGTATTGATCCTCGATCCATCCCTTAAAGACGAAACAATCCTCAATCGGGTGACTTACCGTTTGGTGGTAAGGGCAATAATTGGGATTATTAAGATCGCCTGGCTGCGACAGACGCTTCGGACTCGGCAGATTGATGAGTCTGTTACGCACTGCCAGCTCAAACAGTCTTCTCGTTTTATTTTGAGGAAACGAGTAATGACGTCCTAGCCTCTCTTCGAGGGATGGGCGTGGACGCACGTTTTGGCGAGCGACCGGCTTTGAGTTGCTCGACTGTTGCTGAGCGTTGGCGACGATGATCGCTTTTCCTTTCTCATTTCGGGGATCGGGTCTTGGAGGAGACGGTCTATGGCCCATCTGGTCCATTTGGGCTAATTTGTCGATCAAGGCCTGGAAGGTGGTCGGCCTGAAGAACATCATGAATTGCGAGATGGTCGCCTGCGGATCGAGAGTGCCCACAAACATGCCTACCGCAGGTGCCTCTTCTATGCGTTGCTCAAATTTCGACCATAGGTTTCGCCATCGTGTTGCGTATTGGACCCACGTTTCGCCGGGCCTTATCCTGGCATTTATCAGTGCTGTAATCGGGGTGCGTTCACTAGCACTTTCGAATCTTTGTGTAAACAGCAGTTCCATCTCTACAAATGTTTTGACAGAGTCGTTAGGTAGCTCCGAATACCATTCAAGGGCTATCTCTGCTAAGCTGCCGACGAATTGACGTAGCAACAATTTGTCATCGCCTCCAGTATTGCCGCATAAAGCCCTGAATTGAGCGACATGCTGATGCGGATTCCCTGTCCCTTTATATACGTGGAATTTAGGGATCGTATATCCTGGCGGGTAACTGATTTGGTCATAACAGCTCGGATACGGTCGTCCGGTTCTAACAATTTGCCCAGCCGCTTCATTCGCCTGATGAACCCGGATCTGCTGGGCTATATATTCTTCTAGGTCAACTATGGAGATTGCCTCCTCCTTGGCTGTTGATAGAGCCGGCGGAGGATTTGACGTTTCTCCCCTGTCGTCTTCAAGGACGATCGGAGGATCTTCAGCAGGAGGGTCCGGCTGTAACATCATCCCTACCATATCTTTGAAGAGAAGCGCCATCTGCTTTATGTTAGCCGTCTGCTCTGCAGCTTCTTTGTCCCTCTTTTCGAGGACTCTGCGTAAAAAGTCAGCGTCAGTTTCTTGTTCTTGACGCTCATCCGAAGACATTTCAGAGCTTTCTTTTGGCTCAGTGAGTGCAGCCATTGTAGTCATCATTTCCTGAAGCTTTTGTTGTTGCTCCTGGGCTTTCGTCACGGATCGGGTGAGCGGTCGGTGGCCCGTAGAAGTGCGGCTTTCCTCCTTTCCAGAAGCCATATAAACAGTGTGCACCACCATGCCCCCAGACTTGGGGGCGTTTGTGTTCGGTGTCTTTGCGATTTGCCGAAGACACAGGGGCTTTTTGCGGCCTCCTTTTTTGAGTGATTGGAGTTAAGGGAGCCGTTGTAGTGGGCACCCAAGTAGCTTTTGCTTTTTGTGGTTTGACAGAGTAATCCTTCCCCTGCCGAACCTTCATCTTTTTCTGTCGTCGGAGGCAGTCTTGATCGATCACCGACTCTTGAACCTTTCGCCAGACTTTGTAAATTTTAGAGGACAGCCGTTGAAGGGGCTGCTCTAGCTTCTTCTCTAGAATATTCTTCACAGATGAATGAGTTCGCTTTAGCGCCGCAGTAGGAGAGTTTCTGCGCACCTTGTTGAGCAGTTCAAAGCTGTTCTTGGTTGGAACAGCAGCATCGATCCTCACCATCGGAGTTGGAGGAGTAAGTCCAGAGGGGGAGTTGCCCCCAGCCTTCCTCACTCGGCGCCAGTAGCGATGTCGGCCATGTCGTGCTGATGGAGTTATTTCAGCTATAGGGGTGACCTCCTCATGCCCCCTGTGTTGGTCAGAATACACCGGTACCAGCTTTTTAAAGATCGACGTCCGTTGAACGGGGACGGCCAACTTGTCAGAAGCGGACTTCCGAACATGGGAAGCAACCTTGGTGATTTTGCCAGGAACGGGAGTTGGGATGGCTATCCGCTTCGGGATAACGCCTTCTGGTATGGCAGACTTCTTCATGGGCCCGATGGAGCTCTGGCTTAATCCATTAAAATCTGAAGCAGTGGAGTTGGGCGACCTGTTGAGAGGGGTCGCGGCAGTGGTGAGTCGATCGAAGACCGACTTCTTTGGATCTTCTTGCAATATCATTGGGGCGTTGAAGCTCATTGATGGGAGCATGGTCCCAAAAAATAGTCCAGTGGTGGCTTGAGCCAACTGCTCCACCGGCATTTTGAAAAGGGAGGCCGCTTGGGGCCCATAAGTAACTCCTCCAGTAATGACGGAGCGAGAGTTATCGCTGCGGGTGGTGCAGTTCGAAGCCATCGATTTTCTGTTTTCTGCATAAAGCAAGACACCAAATCTTAGTACCTTGAATCCACAGGCAATCACAGCAAACCGCGATTTGTTCGCGAACACGACACACGAAGGGTGGAGTGGAAAGAGGAAGAGGTCCCACCGGGCGTGCCAGAATCTGTTCCCCTCCGAATGGCGGAGCAGACTTTATGACGTCTGTGCCTGAGATTCGGGGCAGATGCTATATGGTTTTATCCGTCTACCTCTCCGAAGATGCCGAGTTGATTTACGGCACCGTGTATCGGAGGTTTAGACGGATGCGGCCGATGTAGCAGACTTCGTTAGATTCCCCCTCAGGGTGAGGGGTTTTTGATTGTGGGGACGTTCTTCCCTGCAGGCGCAAGCCCCTGCAGTTAATTACGCTAACGCGTCGCGGTAACAACTTTCTCCTTCTCCAGAATTTCACTTCGTGTCGTGGGTGTTTGTTTTGTTTGTGGTTGCCCGTGGATTGTATACGGAGACTGAGTAATGTCGTCGCCCGTAAGACGTGGATTAGTCCAAATCCGTGTTTACTTAGATTTGGGTTTGGTGTCTTAGTTTAAGGATACATTAATCGCGTTGCGGCTAAGATCAACTTAAACGTGACTCATTTAATATATGGCCGTCGGGACTCGTCACCTCTCTAACGTCGTTGAAGGATTACAACGACAGATGTCAGAGGAGTTCAGAGATGTACCCTTGAACCAAGGTTGATTCGGGGTTTTATCGTTTATTTAATTGTCTAAGGATACGTTAGCCGTATTTGGGGCTAAGATCAACTTAGACGGGACCGTTTAGATCCGACAAAAGAGCGTTTGGGCCTTATTGTGCCAGTTTAGGGACATGGCGGTCTATTGCCAGTTTAAGGACGTGGTGGTCCATCGCCAGTTTTAGGGACGTGGTGGTCCATTATTAGTTTAAGGACGTCTCGGTCCGATATTAGTTTAAGGACGTTTCGGTCCGCTATTAGTTTAAGGACGTTTCGGTCCATTATTAGTTTTAAGGACGTTTCGGTCCGATATTAGTTTAGGGACGTCTCGGTCCGATATTAGTTTAAGGACGTCTTTAAGGACGTTTCGGTCCGGTATTAGTTTAAGGACGTTTCGGTCCACGAGTTTAAGGACCCCGCAGTCCGTATGGGTGTGTGGTCGTTGGAACTCGTCACCTCTTTGACGTCGTTGAGGAATTACAACGATGGATGTCAAAGGAATTCAGAGATGTACCCTCGAACTGGATGCAGATTGATTTAAGAGAGCCATTTTGCTCAGTCAATTTGATTTAAGGACTTACGGCCACGATTGGGCTAAGTCCATTGCTTTTGCATTTCTTTTGCTTTTATTTGGGCTTTGCCCAAAAAGGATGCAAAGCATCAATTTTATTTTGGGCTCTGTTCTTTATAAATGATGCGGAGCATCAATTTTATTTGGGCCCAGCCCTTTTATTGCTTTGCAATTTATTTTGGCCTGCCAGGTCTTTTTGATTTGGGCCTAGCCCTTCAAATAGTGCATTGCATTTGTGCAAGCACCAAGAATCCTTTAGATTCAAGAAAAGAAGTGCAGAGCACTTTTTAATTTCTTGATCTAAATTTAGATCAAAGAGAAGAAAGAAATCTTTTCTTTCTTTCTGTCTCAGAGAACCAGAGGTTCATAGCAAGTGCAAGGCACTATTTTTATTATTTTTATTTAATTATTTATTTATTTATTTATTTATTGAAGGTCACTGATCTTGTTTTTTAGATCAATGATCTATTCTTTAAGAGAATTTTCTCTTATCTCAAAGGTTTTTACCTTCTTTTAGAGGGTCTGCAGAATTCTCTTCTCTCTTTTTTTTTAGATCTTGATGTCCTTTAAAATGAGGTCTGGGGTCCTTTTTATAGTGCTCAGAAATTAGTTAAATTTGATAAAAAAAAATCTCTTCTGAGTGATTTGGGGAATTTTCCCCACCGTTGAATCTTTGATCCAAAGGCCCCAGTTTTACAGAAGAAATCTTCTTGTTTTATCAAGAACAGAAAAATTTTCCTTAAATCTTCATTCTGTTTTTGCGCAACTCCCCATCGCGTGACACGTGTCGCGCAGTGAGGCGCTTGCGCAGCTGTGCTTGAGCAACTGCGCAGACACGTGTCGCGCAACGGTGCACTTGCGCAACTGCGCAGACACGTGTCGCGCAGTGAAGCGCTTGCGCAACTGCGCAGACACGTGTCGCTCAACGGTGCACTTACGCAACAGTGTATGCGCAACTGCGCAGACGCGTGGCGCGCAGCGGTGCGCATGCGCAGTTGTGCTTGCGCAACTTCGCAGACGCGTCGAGCGCAGCGGTGCGCTTGCGCAGTTGTGTTTGCGCAACTGCGCAGACACGTGTCACGCAGCGTAGCGCTTGCGCAATTGAGCGTTGCTTTTGCTTTTTAAAGAGCCTTGCTCTGATTGGACGCACTGCCTTGGGCGTTGTGCTGCCGTGTCAACTTCTGACACGTGGCGCGTTGCGCATGGGATCTGAAGCGTTGCTTCGAAATTAAAGTTTAAATTTTCAAAGCAAAGCTTTATTTCTGATTGGGGGAAGATGAAGCGTTGCTTCTTCTCCCGCCTTGGAATTTGAACAGAGCTTTGCTCTGATTGGGGTAAACATGGAGCATGCTCACTAGGTTTAGACAACACCACAAGAACACGAGACCCCCATTCCCAACTGAGGCCGCAGATTTATTAGGTTTGGCCGCAATTTGCGGCCAAGTAGACGGCAGGGGTGTTGAGGTCTTGGCTAGGGTTGTCTGTAGGGTTTTATAGTGCTTTGGCATGTCTAGTTTTGTGAGTTTTGACCTGTAGGAAAATCTGGGATCAAATACCGTTTTTCATGTCCGTTGTGTTTGCGCGATACGCGCGATACGTGAGTGGGTTCTGTGATCCAGCGTACCGCGGCGTGTCACGATGGTTTTAGACGCGTACACACACGTTTCAGCGTATCGTGCACACGCGCGTTTAGTTCGCGACGCGAGTTTCTCGTTTTGGTTCGATATCGCGTTTTGCGAGATATTTGGCTTATATATGATTTCCATGTCTTATATGCTGGTTTGCAGGCAGGGACTACGGACACTACTACAGGGGGGAGCAGATGGTAGGATTCACCTAGCGTGGAGTGTAGGTGAGTAGATTTAACATCTACAGGGGAATCGCCCGCATGGCGTTATGCGTCCGGGCTAGGATTCAACACCTGTCGCATATTCTACGTCATTATTAGAATTGCGCCTTTACTGTATTTCCTTAGATATAGTTGTACTGTGACTAGTAGCCGTAGGGCACTGCACACATTATTGACGGTTCATGTTGCACGAGCACGGATTGTACGCTACACACACCGTCAATAATTGTCATGTCACACACTAACCCTTATAGATACTATTGCTTATCACATATGACATCTAGCTTATCGGTATACCTATAGTGTATCATACCTTTAGTGATAGGTACATATACACCTTGCGATACAGCTACAGGTATACCTTGCACATATTTTAGTTATACCGGGGGCGATATCCTACATATTTTACTTATACCTAGGGGGGTATACGACATCAGTTCTTATAGTTAGATACCTATACATTGCTACACCTGTATGTTACACACATATTCAGTTGCAGTTACATATTTACCTTTACTGATGTTACTTAGCTGTACCTTTTTGGGTTTCGCATACATCTGGTTCCAGCTACATATTCTCATTTATATGCTCGCATTTCAGATATATAGCATATGTTTATTCCTGGATTGCGCATTGTTTAGTTGGATTTTACATGATGTTTTCTGGATTTGGGAACCGCGGGAGTTCATGAAATTATGCATACATTGAAAAACCCGGTTTCCTTGATATGATATTTGCGAATCCACCATGTGTTTTATCGGTGCTGCTTAGTATACCCCATGCGAGGAGGCGTAGAGGCCGCATGAGGGTACATGGTGGGGCCCGGAGGTACCCCGGGGCGAGAACGGATCGCTGGATTTGTTAGACGGTGAGCCTGTCAGGGGAACCATACCGTCCGGTGATATTACCTTTTACTCGGCGGTTATCTTGGGGATACCGAATGGAGTCTTGTACGTATGCAAACGTGAAAGGCGAGGGTCAGAGCTAGGCACTCGTGCTTTCGGGACAACGTATGATACGTAACTATCAGGATTTCTTTGTCGATACTTGGCACATTGTTTTCATGATATTTCTTTTAATACCTTTGTATATATAACAGGGGATTAGCCGTTGTTATATATACCCTTACACCAATATTAGTAGAATGGGACGCTAATATATGTGTATTGCCCCCATCATATTTATTTCTGCAAATATATATACCTTTAGGATGTTAGAAACTTACCTAAGATTCGACTTGGGATATATGTGATTCATTGAGATTGGATATTGGATACGGAAGAGATTGTTGATTTGTACATTCGAGATATAGGAGGTTACTCGATATTATACATTGAGGTGATGTGAGACTTATATGACGTGAGAGCCCAATTTGGGGGCTGATTTGAGGATTTGGGATTTGAGTGTCTTGATGGATTGTGACCCTGCCACGACGTCAGGTTTCCGTGGAAATGATATATTCCACCCCATACCTCACACTTATCTATCTTATGCACAGTTTCATATATTGGTAGTACCTGTTAGTGTACCCTTATGATAGTTGCATACCTACATTCTCATATCCCTATTGCATAGTTATTGCATACTATTGTCATGCTACTATTGCTTCACATATTGATTGTTCCTGCTACTGTACTTTCGTTTATTCAGCATTTGCATGACATGTTATTACTGTAATCGCATATCTTAGATTCATGCTGTACGTACATTCCTGCGATTACCTGCATATGTTATCTACTATTCACGAGTTGGCAACTCACCCCCGTTGTGCCACAGGTGTTTCAGGTTGTTCCCCAGAGTAGTCGAGGCAGGCTATTCAGCTTTTCAGCTATCATCTTTTGCTACAGATACCGCATCAGCTCACAGTACTATTTTGCTTAGGTGGGTTTTGGTGGTCATCTGTATTTTGTATTGTACATTCGTTGTATCTTGTACTCTCCATCTATTATTATGTTGTTGACTTAGAGACTTGGTGAGGACGATACTGTATATTATTTATGGGTTTGTTGTCTTTTATATACAGCTTTCTCTCTATTATTTTCTTTTCCGTATTTTTATGGTTTAGGTTTCTGGGTTTTGGCTTTCTTTTACTGCGCTACGTCTTTAGGCGTTGCGTAGTATTAGGGCCGTCACGGGCCAATTTTCGGGTCGTGACATCTAGTTCTTACTTTGCACAGTGATATATATGATATATCCTGCACCTCATTCGACGAGGAAAGAGCCGAGATCCCTTAACCGGGAGTGACCTCTTTAGCGAAACTAGCAAAAGCCTAAAAAACACTCCATTTTAAAATTATTTGATTCTACAACGATATCAAGTTCATTACGCAATAGGTTTTCAGAAAAACATGTTGTAGCCCTCCGTCATTTCAGATAAGTCCTACTTAGTATTCGTGCTACGTTTGTTGGCCTGCGTCAAGGCGTAGTGTGCGGTAGCTAACTAGTATTTATCTGCTTATGCATATGATGCAGATTGGATTAGGGTAGTCGTGCGACTTTGTTGGCCTGCGTCAAGGGTCGTACGGCTGGGTTTAATTCAATCAAGAAATGACGGGTTGAACTTGACTAGCGCACTATGGTTTGTTGGCCTGCGTCATGGTCATGGGACGCTAGGGGCAAAATATTATCGGGAATTTCAAGTGTTGAAATTTGCAATGAGATTGCATACCTTCTATGAGATAGTTGGATCCCGATACCCACTGCGAGTAATTGTTACCCCTGGGAGAGTTTTACACATTACAATTAGCCGATCAAGTAGGTGTCTAGAAAAGTGTCAACGGGGTTACGCCTCTGGGAAATGAGGTTTACTTTAATTAGGTCTGTGCGAAAGCACGGGGACCTTCCCTCAAAGTACCGACACTGGCCTGGCTGAAAGATTGGCGAAATTGTAGGGTGTAATTAATCCCGGCTAGTCTTTCCTTTTAGGGTTTGAAGGAAGATTTGAGAAAAACAGTGGGAGCCATCCTGATTAGATAAAATAATAACCAATCTGATCTTGCAAGTGCGCACGCAGAGTGTTTTCTTCTCTCTCTCTCTCCAGGTAGCGACCATGTCACCCCTGAATCAAGATAATTATACGGATGTTGTTAGTTATATGTATGCCCTAGAGGCCATTATTGTACATAGGATGTATATTGTAGTGGATGCTGGGACATATATAAGGAGGACTTTCTTGCTCGACATGATAGTATGCTATCTGGTTACTCTTTACCTTAACGTGTACTCAGATTGTCTCTGTATTACATGTTGGTAAAGCCCTTAGGATGTGTACTTGACTACCTGGACTATGATGCGGATCATACTTGTGGGGACATGGTAGTCCATAAGTACATCCTTCAAAGTCCCTAGTCGTGGGTGTATCGAGACGGGGCATCGATATACCAGAGTAGACTAGCGTGTACCTTCTCGACCCATACAGATGGGCGATGGATGATCCTATATCCATCGGCGTTTGACATCAGAGATGATATACGGGTGCTCAGTAGAGACTGGATACACTGGACGGACTCGCCGAGAACTCCCAGATGGTATTATACCTCACGTCAGATGGCAGTTCTCTGGTGACACTGGTACAGAGTAGTCTGTAGACCCGAGATCGTCATAGAGTCTTGTGTGGTTCCCACTGTGCTTTGATTTCCATCTTACCACATCCAAGTGGGCGTGCAAAACGGTGGTTTTTGGGTACAGTCCCGAGTCATATAGAGGCAATGAACGATAGGAGGGGATTCGTCTCTCCCGGTATAGGGGGTTGATGTTGCGCTGTGTTCGATTGGCTATAACAGGAAATCCCTGGCCAGGGTTGCTGAGATTTACTGGTAAGTGTTACCAGTAGTTTCTCGAATTGTTATAGACCTCATATCGACACGACTTATCGAGCTATTGGGGTCTGACGTTTACCACCCCTAGGCAAAATATGCGACATATCAGACGACGAGACCGGACTGTACGGTAGTGTTACTGGTTGGATTCACAGGAGGGTGAGCGGGCTTGCTCGTCGATCTTCTCATCGCTCAATACCCGGGTGGCCGTTGCGTTTAGCAGACCGCTTGCGGCTTGTGGGTGTTTGATATGATCATCATCTGCTGCCGGCGTATTGACGAGTCTTTAGAGTCCTACACAGAGGTTTCCTGGCTCAAGCGAAACGAAATAGGAGTGCATATGAGATATGTGCGGGACCAAGAATAATGCGTGTATGTGATACCGTATTTCATTCTCGCGATCAATGTGTCGAATGGTTGTATGCGATATAACCTAGTTATCGATTCAAGCGTTGATTCGATAAGCCGATACATTGTATACTAGTCGGTTGTGTGCGACATGACCGGATCATTGAATCAAGTGTTGATTTAATGATTTAATGCATAATTATATATTTGATATATTACTTTGCATTAACTAGTATTGGTTCACTTTAAATGGATTTTCTCACTTGTTTGTGCACATTGTATATATGATATATTTTTTGTGCACAAGATTGTATCATGTTTGATGATACATGATAGTTTGGTTTTGTGTAAAGAATTAAACCATGGTTACTTAAGTGGTTAGGGTTTCATTTCCTTTTCTCATTTATTTATCTATTTATTTCATTTAGAAAAGATAAAGAGAAAAAGAATGGTTGCTAGTTTTGTTTTATTTGAAGCTTCTTGAAGCTTTGAACAAGTCCACCATTCTTGTCTCTTCTCTAACCCTAACCACTCATCTAACCTTAGTTAAATCTCTACACTAAACCATGGTTGAGATTATGATAAGTATCATAATGTTTTTATTTTTAAAAACAACTTATCATATCATTATCTTCGTCTTCTTCATCTTCTTCACTTGAAGAAAACCATTCTTCATCAATGGTGATTGATGAAAACAAGTGAGAAATCCAATTCTAAAGTCTACCCACTTCCTATTTCTTCATCCTCTACCTCTTGCCAAGTAGTAGAGTGTGTTTCCTTCACAAGTTTTCTTGACTTGGTGAAGTTGGAGCTTGATCTAGTGATGTCTCGACGTAGATCATCTTCGGCACGTCGTCGATGACCTAGCCCGCTCTTTCTCCGATGAAGCCGACGCTAGAGCCCGGGACTTGATATGGACAGCGAGGAGACTTCATTGCGGAGCTATGGAGGTGGAGAAACGAATCTACAAAGGTTGTATTTTCGTTCTTTTAGTTTAGCTGTAAACTAGTTTCATTCTTTCGCCTAGATATCTAGCCAACGATCCGTAGACTAGGGTTTCTCGGCACCGTAAATTTTGAAATTGGCATGGTTGATGCCTTGTGAGACCTCTCGTGAGTGCCTAGGGACCCTACAGTTGTATCAGAGCCTAGATAGAGCCTTAGGCGAAGTCTAGACCGATTTTGAAGTCCGAACGAACCGAAACCCCAAAATTTCCATGCTCTCTGGACCTTTTCTAAAAACTGGGATTTTTCCACATTAAAAATGATTAAAAAATTCAGCAGGGAATTATAAGAATTACGGCGCAAAAATTGAGTCATGAACAGTACAAACCGCGGCGGAACCGCGGCAGAAGCCTGGCTTCTGCGGCGGTTCCGCGGCGATATGATGACGTCATCCTCCTATGTTTGCATAGTAACTCTTATTATATTATGCTGGATTTTCTGGGTATTTTTAAATTTTATTCAAGAGTTGAATTTTCTTGGGTTATTTTGGGGATTCGGTGTTTCGATCGGAGTATCAGATTTTGTCTATGTGGCTTTCCGGATAAATTTTAGAATATGTTAAAAAGTTCGACCGGATATAAATACCCAATTTTTCCCCTGTCGGGAAATTTCCAAGTGTTGGATTATTCCGTAGTTTAAAGACGTTCTAAGTAGTGCAAGTAACGCAATGGACCCTCTAGAAGACAACAAACCTTATCTCGATTATGTGACTGTCTTGAACTGCCCTTTGAACCTTCGGGTTTGGGGCAGTACGGCGTGCCACATGTGAGGCGTTGGCTTGACCCTTCTACGGCTGGACCGTTGGTACTGCGGCACGAACTGAATGTTTTTAGACTTGTTTCATGTGTTGATCTGTATCAGGAAAACTTGGGTGTTCGATTGTTCGATCGGAAAGTTTGACATTTTCTATTTATCCGGAATGTGATACAATAATTGGAATTCACAAACAGTTATGAGATAACTGAATGAATGTTATAAACATAGCACTTTAGTCTGACTTGATCGGTTGCCACGGAATTTTGATGTGATCAAAAGTCCGTCGCAACCACGTAGCGTACGCGGATACTCGCTGGGTAAACTTAATAGACAGCCTCACTCCATAGCTGTCACGACCCAAAATTGGCCCGTGACGGCCCTAATACTACGCAACGCCTAAAGACGTAACGCAGTAAAAGAAAGCCAAAACCCATAAATCTAAACCATGAAAAATACGGAAAAGATAATATAAGTTTTGAAACCATTGAAATCGCAACCCAAATTCTTTAAAAGTCTTACTTTAAAATTTTAGCAACACCCCCATTTTATAAAGACTAGTCAATATGAATACAACAGAGATAATGACAGTAGAGAAAAAGCTGTATATAAAAGACATCAAATCCACAATAATACATGCTAACGTCCTCACCAAGTCTCTATGTCCACAAATACAATAGTAGATGGAGAGTGAGTACAATATACAACGAAGGTACAATATGAAATACAGATAACCGTCTAACCCACCTAAGCAAAATGGTACTGTGAGCTGATGCGGTATTTGTTGCAAAAGGTGGTAGCTGGATAAAGGAATAGCCTGCCTCGACTACTCTGGGGAAAAACCTGAAACACCTGTGGCACAACGGGGGTGAGTTGCCAACTCGTGAATAGTATAAAACATATGCAGGTAATCGCAGGAATGCACGTACAGCATGAATCTAAGGTATGCGATTACAGTAGTAATATGTCATGCAATGCTGAAATAAGAGAGTACACTAGCAGGTACAATCAATATGTGAAGCAATGATGACATGATAAAAGTATGCAATAACTATGCAATAGAGATATGAGAAAGCAAATATGCAACTATCATAAGGGTACACTACAAGTACTACCAAAATATGAATCTGTGCAAAAGATAGGTAAGGGTGAGGTATAGGGTAGAATATGCCATTTCCCACGGAAACCTGACGTCGTGGCAGGATCACAATCCATCAAGATACTCCAATCCCAAATTCTCAAACCAGCCCCCACATTGGGCACTCACATCATATAAGTCTCACATCTCCTCAATGTACAATATCGAGTAATCTCCTATATCCCGAATGTACAAATCACCAATCACATAGGTATATCCAATGTCCAGTCCCAATGAATCACCTAGTATCCCAAGTCCAATCTCAAGTAAGAATCTAACATCCTAAAGGTATGTATATGTACAGAAATAAATATGATGGGGGCAATACACATATATTAGCGTCCCATACCACTAATATTGGTGTAAGGGTATATATAACAACGGCTAAGTCCCCTGTTATATATACAAAAAGGGTTAAAGAAATATCATGAAACCGTGTGCCAAGCATCGACACAGAAATCCTCGTATATGGGGCTCCGTCAGTCCAGATCAGCCCACGGGGTCCGTCTGCAGTGTCGGCCCTCGGCCCCGACAGTACAGGTCATCCCGCATCCATCTTTCTACTCTGGCCAGTAGCCTCCGGACAACTGCCAGGTCAAATCAATCACCGGTAGGTACTCGCCCGCCTCCAGGCTCAATCGGCAAACCCATCGATCTTCTTGCCGAGGGGAACCATACCGGGCCCCACCATGTACTCTCATACGGCAACCACACATCGTATGGAGCATAAAATCAGCACCGATAAAACTCATGGGGGACGCTCAAATATCATATCAAGGAAACCGGGTTGTTACATGTATGCATAATTTCATGAACTCCCGCGGTTCCCAAATCCCGAAAACATCATGTAAAATCCAGATAAACAATGCGCAATCCTAGAATAAATGTATGCGATATATCTGAATGCGAGCAGGTAAACACAAGTATATAGCTGAACCAGATGTATGTGAAATCATGATAAGGTACAGCTAAGTAACATCAGTAAATGTGAATATGCGACAACAACTGAATATGTGTCTAACATACAGGTGTAGCAAAATATAGGTATCTACCTATAGGAACTGATGTCGTATACCCCCCTGGGTATAAGTAACATATGTAGGAAATCCCTCCCGGTATAGGTAAAATATGTAGGAGGTATACCTGTAGCTGTATCGCAGAGTGAAAATATACCTATCACTAAATGTATGATACACTATAGGTATACCGATAAGCTAGATGTCAAGTGTGGCAAGCAATGGTAGCTATAAGGGGTAGTGTGTGACATGGCAATTATTGACGGTGTGTGTGTAGCATACAATCCGTGCTCGTGAAATATGAACCGTCAATAATGTGTGCGGTGTCCTACGGCAGCTAGTCACAGTATAACAATATCTAAGGAAAAGCAGTAAGGCGCAATTCTACAATGACGTAGAATGTGCGACAGGTAATTGAATCCTAGCCCAGACGCATAACGCCATGCGGGCGATTCCCCTGTAGATGTTATATCTACTCACCTACACTCCACGCTGGGTGAATCCTACCGTCTGCTCCCTCTGTAGTAGTGTCCGTAGCTCCTGCCTGCAAACCTGTAAACACGACATGAATATCACATATAAGCCAAAATATTCCGCGAAACGCGATATCGAATCAAAACGAGAAACTCGCGTCGCGAACTAAGCGCGCGTGTGCACGATACGCTGAATCGTGTGTGTACATGTCTAAAACCATCGCGACACGCCGCGATACGCTGGATCACAGAACTCACTCACGTATCGCGCGTATCGCGCAAACACCACGAACACAAAAACGACATATAGTCCCAGATTTTCCTACAGGTAAAATATCACAAAACTAGACATGCCAAAGACCTAGAAAACACAGCAGGGAGCCCTACACCAAAACCCCAACACCCAAGCCCCCCTCTGGGCTGCAATTTGCGGCCAAAACAAGGAAATTGGCGGCCAGGTTAGGGGTAGGGTGGCTCGTCTTCTGGTGGTGTTATCTATACCTAGTGTACATGCTCCAGTTCCCTCAATTTTACTCTGCAAGGTCCGGGTCTATAGCAGATCACAAAAGTCACAAATATCGCTTTAAAAACACCAAATTGCACAAATAAGAAATCTTATGGTATTTTAGTGTAATCTGGCTATTATCTCAGTGGAAGTGGCCTAACAACACTACAAGGAGCTAGGTTAACCAATTCCAACACATTCCAACCAAAATTCCACACAAAACACCAAACTAGCACTAAACTAGCAATTTAATACAAACCGACACTAACAATCACACAACTAATCAAACTAGGGATTGGGGTTCAGAAATTATACCCTAAGGAGCCCTAGAAAGCTGGTGAAGAGGTGTAGGGAGGAGGTGAGAGCTCCTGCAAGTGCTGGGACTCCTGCTGCTGCTGCTGCTTGCTGTTGCAACTGCTGCTACTTCTGGTGCTGCTGCAACTGCTGATGATATTGCTGTTGTTATTGTTGTTGTTGTTATCTTTGTTGTTGTTGTAGCTGATGATGCTGCTGCTGCTCCTGTTTCTGCTGCTGCTATTGTTGCTGTTGTTGTTGTTGTGAAGATGATGATGATGATGATGATCCCTGCAGCTGCTGCTGCCACTGCCTGTTGCTGCTGCTGCCAAGGCTTGCTGCTGCTGCTTCTTCTCTCTCTCTCTCTCTCTCTCTCTCTCTCTCTCTCTCTCTGCAGTGAGTGTGTGTGTGTGTTTGTGAGAGAGAGAATGAGGGAAAAGAGAATGAGAAATGAGTGCAAGGCTACAACCCCTCCCTCTCACCTTCTCTCTAATCATTAATGAGGCATGGTTCACCCCATGCTCACCATGCCCTCTCTCACACACAAGTCAACATTCAACCCAATATTAAAACATTTCCCAAAAATCATTTTAATTAAAACCAACCATAACACTATTAAACCCAAAACACCTAATACAACCTTAACACTAAATTAAGCAATGGTTAAACCACAATTACATCCTAGTTATCATGCACAAGTGTGTGTGTGCCTAACAAAATTCTAATAAAATACACAATAATTAGGATAAAATATTAAAAACTTAATTTGGTAAACTTTTATTAAAAACCACATATTAAAATATAATTAGCTACAAAACACATTCTAAGGTGTTACAATCTCCCCCCCTTAAAAGAAATTCGTCCCCGAATTTAAAAATATACCGATACGCGTACCTTCAAAGAGAAGATTAAAATCCTCGAATCTCGATCGCAGCCTCCCAAGTGACTACCTCACTATACGGCTATGTTCAAGAAAACCCTTCACAGATGGCAAGACTTTTGACCGACGTTTCTCCACCTGTCGAGCCATTAACACACATGGCTGCGGGTGAACGAAAGATCGCGTCCAGCTAAATGGTCTGGTGCCAAATCATGTGAGAAAGGTCAAGAAGGTAATTGTAAAGTATCATCACAAGGAGTACGTGGTGAAATTCTAATAATCTGGGCGGAAGTGCCAAATTAAAGGCAACGAAACTAACTCTCTTATACGATCTAAAAAGGACCTAAAATCCTGGGACAACTTCCCAAAATCCAACACGTCATTCATCGGAAAGTCCGTAGGAATACATGATTTGTCACTGCGCACTCAAGCCTGCGACCAGCACAGTCGCAAAAGACATCTGTTTGCAATGGACAGTTCCATCCTGACCTAACACAGCTGGACTATCTCCGAAGTCTCTAGACTAGCTGGGGTCCAAAGTCCTACTTATGCAGAGTCAGAAAACAACAGGCTGGCGATCGACACGACCTAACCCCTAAGCCTAAGGGTGGCCAATTGGAGTGTCTCCTAATAATAGCTATCGAAAGAGAACCCTAACGATGGCGAGTGACGATCCCCAACTGCTGACAACAAACAAACAAACACACAACTTAAACAAAACAACTGAGCAACTGAGTAAAACCGGACGACAAGAATCCGAATGGAGTCACACCCTAACTAAACTTGGGTAGAAACCATGACGGAATTCATGGAGATCTGCTCCCATTCCTGCTTCGGAACGGTAAAAGATTGCAATTCTCCAGCCGGCCTCAGATGCTCGACCCAAAGCACACAACAAGACAGACACTTGAAACGAAACCTGAAACTTCTCTTTACATCCCTGTCCATTCGTAACTATCTCACAAGTCACGCCAAAGCTGGTGGAACTTGAATGCATAGAGGGAGTTGACAGATGTGCGTGTTCTAGGATTACACGCCTCTACCTGGTAATGGCAGGTACACAAACGTGTTCCTAACTTAGCACTTCATTGTCACAATCAAGGTCTCCGAATCATTACCCAGCCGAATATGCTCAAGTATCTCTGACGTACGAGCTTCGACGGGCAGTGTCTCGCGAAAACGATTTAAGGAAGGTGGTCGGGCGCGGACATGAGCAAGTTGTCCCCTCCGTAGAGACGAACTAAGCTATACTCAACGATCACACAAAACTGTAAATCTGCAGAAGACCATCACAACAATCCAAATCTGCTGCAGGAAGATGTACATTAAGCTCTAGTGGTCCGTGGAAAATCGGACATGACTCTCAAGCAAGTAGTGTCTCCAAATCTCCACGCAAAACCACCGCGGCCATCTCCAGATCATGAGTGGAATATCCTCCTTGTACTTCCTCCAAATGTAGGGAAAGCAAAAGCGATATCTCTATAGTGTCACCTCAGTACACCCTCGAGCCCACTCAAGAAACATTACAGTTAAACAACAAGTCGCCCGAACCAAAAGCAAAGGAAGAACTGATGCAGCTGTTAACTGAATCTTCAACTGCTGAAAACTCCGTACACATGCCTCAGTCCAAAGAAAAGAAACCTCCTTTTGGTCAATTCCATCGATGGTGCAGCACTACTCTAGCAATCCTGCATGAAACGGCGGTAAAACCCTGCTAAGCCCAACAATCCGCGGATCTCCGTCCTGCACACAAGTCTGGGCCTAAGCTGTACGGCCACGATCTCCCTCGAAACCATACGAAACCGTCTCCCGTGACTATAAGACCTAGGAGTCAACACAAACAAACCTGAAGAAACACTCCGAGAATTTAGCAACTGCTGGTGCTCTCCCAGCATCTGCATAACAAATCCTCAAGCGCTACTCCTGTCCCTCAAGACACATTAGGTAGACCAGAGTGTCGTAAATAACACAACAAAAACTGGTCGAGGAACGGCCTGCAGAAATCTGGTTCATCATATCTACGAATGCTGCTAGGGCGACAGTGAATCCAACGACTAACAAAAACACACAAAGCCCGTAGCACGCACAAGGCAGTCTTCGGAATGCCGTCACTCCGAATCCGCAATAATGATGACCTGATCCCAAGCAAACTTAGAAAGTGTCTCGCACTCTGGAGCTAATCGGAGGGAATCGTCACGGCGAGATGAAGGATACCTATCTGCACCGTAAGCCGGTTCAATTGACGATCCGTCGATACACAACCTCAACTGCCGTCTTTCTCCTTGACGAACAGAAATAGGAGCTCCCAAAAGCGAAACACTTAGACGCACAAAACTCCCCAAACCAAGACTCTGCAGCTGATCCTTTAGCTCCCTCAGCTTCGCCGGCTCATCTGGAACAACGTCGGAAAAACTCTCGCACGAAAAGAACCCGGTCCAACAATCCCACGGTGGCTCCGGTATCACGAATGAACGCCAAGAATCTACGACATCTCCTCAGAAGCCGACTAGCGAAAAAGGCTGAATTCAAGCTGTGAGAGGCGGTACAACTATCCACCTGCACAACAAGAACTGACTTGCCGGGGAAAACAAAACCTAACTTGTTTCCTCACGGTAGTCCACAGACGCCCAACACGTAGCTGACCAGTTCGTGCCCAGGAGAACGTCAAATCCAACATCTCTAGAAGGATCAAAACGACGGACGAATCTCTATCTCCTATCCGATTGGCACACAACTGAATACGTGTCGCGCAACCAAAGGATCGCTGACAGAAGTTAGCACAACTACGACTAATCTACCCAACCACAGTACAAGCAGGAAAACAAACGAATATATCAAAAGAACACATAACTCAAGGGTACCTGAAAACTCCACATTGGACGTCTGCGCGTCCCGATGAGTAGAAGCAAACTCCTGTGTCTGCCCTCTACTCGCAGCTGGATGAACTCCTCTGGTAGCCTGAGCCCTCTGAGCAAATCTTCCACGTCCACGGCCTCTCTGAAAACGATCATGACGAGGTGCTAAGGAACACTCCCTGACGAAGTGCTGAAGGCTCCCGCATCGAAAACATCCACGTGCTGACTGCTGACCATCCTGGGGCTGAGAGCTGAACGACTGTCCTCGTCCTAAGCCTCTGTTACTCCCGCGACGGCCACGAAATCTGTCTCGACGACCAAATCTCTGTCTCTGGGCTGGTACGCTGGTACGAGTCCTCCACTGTCCTGGAACTCTCTGAGCCTCCGAAGTATGCGCCTCGTCAACTGGAGCTGCAACCACTGGTGCTATGTAAGTGACGGACTGCTGCACGCTGATCGTAAGGGATAGCTGAGTAACAGGGGTGACAACCTCCTGTCGTAGCTCCCGAACGACATCAACCAAAGATCTCATAGTCTGGCGGAAGTCCTGCATCTCTACCAAAAGTCTATCCATAGTATAAGTCGTAGGCTGATCCGTCTGCACCTGTGCAACTAGAGTGCCATCCTGGTCAGTACTCGTCTCACCCGAGCTAACTCTGACCTCGGCCCTCGCTGCATCGCTCTGAGTCCCCATAGTCATCGGCGGCAAGGCTATAAATAGATATAAGATGAGATTCGATAAGAATGAGGAAATCGAATCTCAAAGATATGAATCATCAAGGAAGGAATGTCAAGCAAATTGTACTTAGGTCACTTAATGCAAGTACCGCGCTGTGGGTATGCTGCAGACATACACACACTACGTTACCCTGCTTAAGCTACCTACTCCATCATACTAAGGTCATCCTACACTCCGAAAGGTAAAACCTAACGCTCTGATACCAACTTTGTCACGACCCAAAATTGGCCCGTGACGGCCCTAATACTACGCAACGCCTAAAGACGTAACGCAGTAAAAGAAAGCCAAAACCCAGAAATCTAAACCATGAAAAATACGGAAAAGATAATATAAGTTTTGAAACCATTGAAATCGCAACCCAAATTCTTTAAAAGTCTTACTTTAAAATTTTAGCAACACCCCCATTTTATAAAGACTAGTCAAGATGAATACAACAGAGATAATAACAGTAGAGAAAAAGCTGTATATAAAAGACATCAAATCCACAATAATATATGCTAACATCCTCACCAAGTCTCTATGTCCACAAATACAATAGTAGATGGAGAGAGAGTACAATATACAACGAAGGTACAATATGAAATACAGATAACCGTCTAACCCACCTAAGCAAAATGGTACTGTGAGCTGATGCGGTATTTGTAGCAAAAGGTGGTAGCTGGATAAAGGAATAGCCTGCCTCGACTACTCTGGGGAAAAACCTGAAACACCTGTGGCACAACGGGGGTGAGTTGCCAACTCGTGAATAGTATAAAACATATGCAGGTAATCGCAGGAATGCACGTACAGCATGAATCTAAGGTATGCGATTACAGTAGTAATATGTCATGCAATGCTGAAATAAGAGAGTACACTAGCAGGTACAATCAATATGTGAAGCAATGATGACATGATAAAAGTATGCAATAACTATGCAATAGAGATATGAGAAAGCAAATATGCAACTATCATAAGGGTACACTACAAGTACTACCAAAATATGAATCTGTGCAAAAGATAGGTAAGGGTGAGGTATAGGGTAGAATATGCCATTTCCCACGGAAACCTGACGTCGTGGCAGGATCACAATCCATCAAGATACTCCAATCCCAAATTCTCAAACCAGCCCCCACATTGGGCACTCACATCATATAAGTCTCACATCTCCTCAATGTACAATATCGAGTAATCTCCTATATCCCGAATGTACAAATCACCAATCACATAGGTATATCCAATGTCCAGTCCTAATGAATCACCTAGTATCCCAAGTCCAATCTCAATTAAGAATCTAACATCCTAAAGGTATGTATATGTACAGAAATAAATATGATGGGGGCAATACACATATATTAGCGTCCCATACCACTAATATTGGTGTAAGGGTATATATAACAACGGCTAAGTCCCCTGTTATATATACAAAAAGGGGTTAAAGAAATATCATGAAACCGTGTGCCAAGCATCGACACAGAAATCCTCGTATATGGGGCTCCGTCAGTCCAGATCAGCCCACGGGGTCCGTCTGCAGTGTCGGCCCTCGGCCCCGACAATACAGGTCATCCCGCATCCATCTCTCTACTCTGGCAAGTAGCCTCCGGACAACTGCCAGGTCAAATCAATCACCGGTAGGTACTCGCCCGCCTCCAGGCTCAATCGGCTAACCCATCGATCTTCTTGCCGAGGGGAACCATACCGGGCCCCACCATGTACTCTCATACGGCAACCACACATCGTATGGAGCATAAAATCAGCACCGATAAAACTCATGGGGGACGCTCAAATATCATATCAAGGAAACCGGGTTGTTACATGTATGCATAATTTCATGAACTCCCGCGGTTCCCAAATCCCGAAAACATCATGTAAAATCCAGATAAACAATGCGCAATCCAAGAATAAATGTATGCGATATATCTGAATGCGAGCAGGTAAACACAAGTATATAGCTGAACCAGATGTATGCGAAATCATGATAAGGTACAGCTAAGTAACATCAGTAAATGTGAATATGCGACAACAACTGAATATGTGTCTAACATACAGGTGTAGCAAAATATAGGTATCTACCTATAGGAACTGATGTCGTATACCCCCCTGGGTATAAGTAACATATGTAGGAAATCCCTCCCGGTATAGGTAAAATATGTAGGAGGTATACCTGTAGCTGTATCGCAGAGTGAAAATATACCTATCACTAAAGGTATGATACACTATAGGTATACCGATAAGCTAGATGTCAAGTGTGGCAAGCAATGGTAGCTACAAGGGGTAGTGTGTGACATGGCAATTATTGACGGTGTGTGTGTAGCATACAATCCGTGCTCGTGCAATATGAACCGTCAATAATGTGTGCGGTGTCCTACGGCAGCTAGTCACAGTATAACAATATCTAAGGAAAAGCAGTAAGGCGCAATTCTACAATGACGTAGAATGTGCGACAGGTAATTGAATCCTAGCCCAGACGCATAACGCCATGCGGGCGATTCCCCTGTAGATGTTATATCTACTCACCTACACTCCACGCTGGGTGAATCCTACCGTCTGCTCCCTCTGTAGTAGTGTCCGTAGCTCCTGCCTGCAAACCTGTAAACACGACAAGAATATCACATATAAGCCAAAATATTCCGCGAAACGCGATATCGAATCAAAACGAGAAACTCGCGTCGCGAACTAAGCGCGCGTGTGCACGATACGCTGAATCGTGTGTGTACACGTCTAAAACCATCGCGACACGCCGCGATACGCTGGATCACAGAACTCACTTACGTATCGCGCGTATCGCGCAAACACCACGAACACAAAAACGACATATAGTCCCAGATTTTCCTACAGGTAAAATATCACAAAACTAGACATGCCAAAGACCTAGAAAACACAGCAGGGAGCCCTACACCAAAACCCCAACACCCAAGCCTCCCTCTGGGCCGCAATTTGCTGCCAAAACAAGGAAATTGGCGGCCATGTTAGGGGTAGGGTGGCTCGTCTTCTGGTGGTGTTATCTATACCTAGTGTACATGCTCCAGTTCCCTCAATTTTACTCTGCAAGGTCCGGGTCTATAGCAGATCACAAAAGTCACAAATATCGCTTTAAAAACACCAAATTGCACAAATAAGAAACCTTATGGTATTTTAGTGTAATCTGGCTATTATCTCAGTGGAAGTGGCCTAACAACACTACAAGGAGCTAGGTTAACCAATTCCAACACATTCCAACCAAAATTCCACACAAAACACAAAACTAGCACTAAACTAGCAATTTAATACAAATCGACACTAACAATCACACAACTAATCAAACTAGGGATTGGGGTTCAGAAATTATACCCTAAGGAGCCCTAGAAAGCTGGTGAAGAGGTGTATGGAGGAGGTGAGAGCTCCTGCAAGTGCTGGGACTCCTCCTGCTGCTGCTGCTTGCTGTTGCAACTGCTGCTACTTCTGGTGCTGCTGCAACTGCTGATGATATTGCTGTTGTTATTGTTGTTGTTATCTTTGTTGTTGTTGTAGCTGATGATGCTGCTGCTGCTCCCGTTTCTGCTGCTGCTATTGTTGCTGTTGTTGTTGTTGTTGTGAAGATGATGATGATGATGATCCCTGTAGCTGCTGCTGCCACTGCCTGTTGCTGCTGCTGCCAAGGCTTGCTGCTGCTGCTTCTTCTCTCTCTCTCTCTCTCTGCAGTGAGTGTGTGTGTGTGTTTGTGGGAGAGGGAATGAGGGAAAAGAGAATGAGAAATGAGTGCAAGGCTACAACCCCTCCCTCTCTCCTTCTCTCTCATCATTAATGAGGCATGGTTCACCCCATGCTCACCATGCCCTCTCTCACAGACAAGTCAACATTCAACCCAATATTAAAACATTTCACAAAAATCATTTTAATTAAAACCAACCATAACACTATTAAACCCAAAACACCTAATACAACCTTAACACTAAATTAAGCAATGGTTAAACCATAATTACATCCTAGTTATCATGCACAAGTGTGTGTGTGCCTAACAAAATTCTAATAAAATACACAATAATTAGGATAAAATATTAAAAACTTAATTTGGTAAACTTTTATTAAAAACCACACATTAAAATATAATTAGCTACAAAACACATTCTAAGGTGTTACAATAGCCCCGACCAAGTGACTGTAGGAGAACCCCGTCGCCGAAAGCATCCGTTCGGGTGCTCGCGGCAGCGGTGTTCCGCCTTGGTGCACTTCGTCGACGGCGTCGGGGGTGCGGCCGCCTACTGAAGTTTGCGACGAGTATTCGATCAGGATGTCGGGAATCTTGTTGAATTGCCCGACTTGATATTGAAAAGTGTTTTCGATTTTGAGACTAAAATGCGGGGTTTATAATTGTTAGGCATGCGATGTATAAGTAATTCATTTGATTAGGCATGCGATCTCTAAAGAGATTGCGGATTCCAACTGTTGTAGTTTTACACTTTCTTTTCTGTGACCGTAAGTGTAATATGTGATATCGCCGGTTTCGTTGCTATATGTCAACGACAATTGGGATGCGCATATTTACTTACGTTGATGACATGTGATGTTATGTTTTGCTGGATATGTTATATTGGATCGTCGTGTTTGAATAGCCGGGGGTTTTTATGTGAGATGAGTCTTTTTCATTTTCTTTCATGTAAAAACTTGTATGTAATATTCTTTTATTGGGGCACTTCCAGGTTGCGGAAGTTGTCACCCGTTGTATATTATTTACTTTTCTGCACTAGAATAGACCCAAGGAGGAGGGCACAAGTAACCGGGTTCTGGAGTCCAGTGGGAGACCAACTCGAGGAGTCGAGTCCGGGTCTCCTAACTCTAGAATTGGTAGGGTTTCTTGCCGCTCTCGTAGGGGTCTAGGGGTGTGGGTTTGGCTATTCATCACGACCGTGGAATCCGTGTTTTATACTGGCTCGTATTGAAAACACGGACGTCCTAGTATATCCAATATTTCATATGATTCTTCTGCTGCGTTATCTGTGATGTGATCATGTGATGTTCTGTGATAGATACAGTATATAGTATATATGATATATTATATAGATGTTACTTATGTTTTACACCCGCGCTAGCCCTGCCCTGCTCTGCCGTTAGTTACCTAACCTAACGGTGCACGAGGGGACATCGAGGCGAATGCGGATGGCATAAGTGTACGTCGTATTTATCTGTTATGTTTAGGTACTTAAATGATGGGACTTCATTAATGTGATTAATGAAAGAAAAGAAACCTAAGATGTTGTGGAATCGAATTTCAAAATGAAACAGGTAGCTACAGTTCTTGCTTTGCACAGCGGTATATGTGATATATCCTGCACCTTATTCGATAAGGAAAGGACCGAGATCCCTTCACCGGGAGTGACTCCTTTAGCAATAACTGGCAGATGCTACACACTCGGTTTGTCTTTTGATTGCTTTTAAGTGTTTTTTCTTTGCACAGTGATATATATGATATATCCCGCACCTCATTCGACGAGGAAAGGACCGACGATCCCTTCACCGGGAGTGACTCCTTTAGCAAAACTAGAAAAGCCTCAAAAGCACTCCATTTTTAAAATCATTTGATTCTACAACGATATCAAGTTAATTACGCAATAGTTTTTCAGAAAAACCTGTCGTAGCCCTCCGTCATTTCAGATAAGTCCTGTTTAGTATTCGTGCTGCGTTTGTTGACCTTGTCAAGGCGCAGTGTGCTGTAGCTAACCAGTATTTATCTGCTTATGCATTTGATGCAGATTGGGTTAGGGTAGTCGTGCGGCCTTGTTGACCTTGTCAAGGGTCGTGCGGGTGGGTTTGATTCAATCAAGAAATGACGGGTTGAACTTGACTTGCGGTCTATAGTTTGTTGACCTTCTCAAGGTCATAGATCGTTCGGGGCAAAATATTATCGGGAATTTCAAGTGTTGAAATTTGCAATGAGATTACATACCTTCTATGAGATAGTTGGATCCCGATACCCGCTGCGAGTAATTGTTACTCCTGGGAGAGTTTTACACATTACAATTAGCCGATCAAGTAGGTGTCTAGAAAGGTGTTCACGGGGTTACGCCTCTGGGAAAACGAGGTTTACATTAATTAGGTCCGTGCGAAAGCACGGGGCACCTCCCTCAAAGTACCGACACTGGCCTGGCCGAAAGATTGGCGAACTTGTAGTGTGTAATTAATCCCGACTAGTCTATCCATTTAGGGTTTGAAGGAAGATTTGATAAAAAGCAGTGGGAGCCATCCTGATTAGATAAAATAATAACCAATCTATTCTTGCAAGAGCACACGCTGAGTGTTTTCTTCTCTCTCTCTCCTGGTAGCGACCATGTCACGGCTTAATCAAGATAATAATACGGAATATTGACCGAACCCGCTTGTTATACTGAGCTGGGGAACGTTGGTCCCGCTCCTACTTATAATTGTTATAAGACAGAGCAGGAAATTGGGAAATACCTGAATTCCCGTGCCGCCTAAACGAAGAGAGTGCATGCTGATGCGTCATCTTCGGGTGTGTTCATTACAAAGAACCGTTTCTCAGTATCCTCCGCATCCTGGGTATATGATACCGGATCAGGATCCCAGATATGTAAGATGTTACATAGCGCTACAAAAGGGTAGAAAAACTGAGAACGGGTGATAAGTTTCATGAGGCAGAAAACGGGGCAAATGTTGAAGCCAAGTCTGTTGGTCACTGTCACCCTGTATTGTAATACATTGATTCTGAACGAATGTTATTAGATACCGAACCTGAAATACAAAATCATATCTGTCTCTTTATTAGTAAAGAAACGATAAAATTTTGTATTGTTGGATAATGTTTTGAACATTTCCTATATCAAAAGTTGATCGGTTCAGGCACGTTATCTAAAAGCATTGATGTTCTAAATCAAACTACAGTTCTTAGTATATGGAACACACACAAGAGGAAGAGTTCAGAAATGAACGAATCCTTCTTGAGGTATTGTAGACTAGGTCATATCAATGCGACCCGACTAGCTTGAGTTACATAAAGATGCATATTTAAATCAGTTTGAATTTACATCTTGTGAAACTTGCCAGTCATGTCACAAAGATAAGATGACCACTGCTCTGTTTATTAGAAACAGAGAAAGAGTTAGTGAACTCTTGGGATGATACATGTTGATGTATGTAAGGTCCTCTGTCTACACATGCCAGGAATGGTTCTTTATACTTCATTACGTTCTCTGATGATCTCTCAAGATTTAGACATATGTTCATGTTGAAACACAAGTCCGAATCTTTTGAGATATTCACAGAATATAAGTTAGAAGTAGAGAACCAAAATACGGGTATAAGTATTATGTCCTATGATGAGATCAGGGAGGAGAATACTTGTGCATGGAATTCCTGAACTATTCTAAAGGAGAATGAGATTCTCTCTCAGCATTACTCCTCCGTATACACCATAGCACGATGGTATATAGGGGCGGAGCAATCACACCCTATATGATAAGGTGTGCTCTATGATGAGTTCTACTGAGTTACCTTTTTCCTATTGGGTGTTATGCACTTGAGAAGTTGCATACCTATTGAATAGGGTTCCAATCAAATCAGTTGCCTACCACTCCATATGAGATATGGAAAGGGAAGAGCCCATATCTTAAGTTAGTTAAGATTTGGGGTTGTCCGGCTTATGTCTAAAAGCAAAATTCGGACAAGCTTGAGGCAAGGTCTGTTATGTAGAACTGGAAATGTTCCATCCATACAAACTGCAGCTAATGATTTGACAGAACCGAAGGATTCAGTAGATTCCATCGAACCTCAGCCTCTCCGCCGATCTAATAGGGTTCCTCACCCACCTGAGAGATACTTCGGTTTCTCTATGACAATGGGAGCGAGGATTGAATCATGAGATGATGACCCAACTAGTTTCGAGCTGGCCATCAGGAGTAAGACTCTGTAAGAATGGCTGGATGCTTAGCGATCTGAGATGGAATCCTTATACACCAACAAAGTATGGACTTTGGTTGCTATATCGGAAGGGTTAAATCCCCATCAGGAGCAAGTATATCTTGAGAAGATTACTTGGTGTACATGGAAAAGTTGAGACTTTCCAAGCTAGACTTGTTAAAGGTTTTCGTCATTGACCAGGCGTGGATAATGATGAAACCTTTTCCACTACCTATGCTTAAGTCCATCCAGATACTACTTGCCACGGCTACATACCATGACTACGATATCCGGCGGTTGGGTGTCATGACTGCTTTTCTAAATACTGATTTAGAAGAGAGCGTCTATAAGTACACAGCCAGAGGGCCTCATAGACAGTGGGAGCAGCGGAAACGTGTGCAAGATGCTTTATAGGATAAAGCAGGCATCGCGGAGATGGAACATTTGTTTTGATGGATGAGTCAAGGAAGTTGACATCAACAAAATGGTAGATGAACCTTGTATATACAAAAAGGTAGTAGAGAGTATGGTGGTGATCCTCGTAGAGTACGTGGATGACATACTCTTGATAGGGAAGGAGTTTCCTATGCTATGATCGGTCAATCTCCGCTTATCACAAGGATTCTCCAGATAGGATCAATGTGATACCTCCTCCATCCTGAGTTTTCATCTATGAGATAGATGTTATTTGGGTGTTAGTATACTCACTAGTTGTAGTGAGATGGTATCAATCGATCCTGGGGAGAATCACTGGAAGGGTTCCAGGGTGATAAAGACGACTGAATGTCAGTCGCAGGCATTGTCTTTACCCTCAGTAAAGGGACGGTATGTTGGAAGAGTTCCAAGCTAGATACCGTGGCATACTAGACGATAAAGGCTGGATACATCGCTACTTAAGATGCTACCAAAGAGGCTGTTTGGATGTATATTAGTTCATGAGATGAACTTAGTTCCTACCATTGTGTGACAATGGAGTAGTGGCTTATGCCAGGAACCCCCGTCCCATCAGTGATCCAGACATATTCTAAGGCAGTATCACCTGATCATGGAGATGGTTGATCTCTAAGGGATCGAGGTTAGGAGAGTAGATTCAGAGGACAACACGGCGGATCCACTCACGAAGGCCTATTCCCAGAGAGAGACTTTTATGGGATGGTTGAGTATGAGATACTACAACCACTGCTACAGATGGCCCTAGTGCAAGTGGGAGATTGTTAGTTATATGTATGCCCTAGAGGCCATTACTGTACATAGGATGTATATTGTAGTAGATGCTGGGACATATATAGGCAGGACTTTCTAGCTCGACATGATAGTATGCTATCTGGTTACTCTTTACCTTAACGTGTACTCAGATTGTCTCTCTATTACATGTTGGTAAAGCCCTTAGGATGTGTACTTGACTACCTGGACTATGAAGCGGATCATACTAGTGGGGACATGGTAGTCCATAAGTACATCCTTCAAAGTCCCTAGTCGTGGGTGTATCGAGACGGGGCATCGATATACCAGAGTAAACTAGCGTGTACCTTCTCGACCCATACAGATGGGCGATGGATGATCCCATATCCATCGGTGTTTGACATCAGAGATGATATACGGGTGCTCAGTAGAGACTGGGTACACTGGACGGACTCGCCGAGAACTCCCAGATGGTATTATACCTCACGTCAGATGGCAGTTCTCTGGTGACACTGGTACAGAGTAGTCTGTAGACCCGAGATCGTCATAGAGTCTTGTGTGGTTCCCACTGTGCTTTGATTTCCATCTTACCACGTCCAAGAGGGCGTGCAAAACGGTGGTTTTTGGGTACAGTCCCGAGTCACATGGAGGCAATGAGCGATAGGAGGGGATTCGTCTCTCTCGGTATAGGGGGTTGATGTTGCGCTGTGTTCGATTGGCTATAACGGGAAATCCCTGGCCAAGGTTGCTGAGATTTACTGGTAAGTGTTACCAGTAGTTTCTCGAATTGTTATAGACCTCATATCGACACGACTTATCGAGCTATTGGGGTCTGACGTTTACCACCCATAGGCAAGATATGCGACATATCAGACGACGAGACCGGACTGTATGGTAGTGTTACTGGTTGGATTCACAGAAGGGTGAGCGGGCTTGCTCATCGATCTTCTCATCGCTCAATACCCGGGTGGCCGTTACGTTTAGCAGACCGCTTGCGGCTTGTGGGTGTTTGATATGATCATCATCTACTGTCGGCGTATTGACGAGTCTTTAGAGTCCTACACAGAGGTTTCCTGGCTCAAGCGAAACGAAATAGGAGTGCATATAAGATATGTGCGGGACCGAGAATAATGCGTGTATGTGATACCGTATTTCATTCTCGCGATCAATGTGTCGAATGGTTGTATGCGATATAACCTAGTTATCGATTCAAGCGTTGATTCGATAAGCCGATACATTGTATACTAGTCGGTTGTGTGCGACATGACCGGATCATTGAATCAAGTGTTGATTTAATGATTTAATGCATAATTATATATTTGATATATTACTTTGCATTAACTAGTATTGGTTCACTTTAAATGGATTTTCTTACTTGTTTGTGCACATTGTATATATGATATATTTTTTGTGCACAAGATTGTATCATGTTTGATGATACATGATAGTTTGGTTTTGTGTAAAGAATTAAACCATGATTACTTAGGTGGTTAGGGTTTCATTTCCTTTTCTCATTTATTTATCTATTTATTTCATTTAGAAAAGATAAAGAGAAAAAGAATGGTTGCTAGTTTTGTTTTATTTGAAGCTTCTTGAAGCTTTGAACAAGTCCACCATTCTTGTCTCTTCTCTAACCCTAACCACTCATCTAACCTTAGTTAAATCTCTACACTAAACCATGGTTGAGATTATGATAAGTATCATAATGTTTTTATTTTTAAAAACAACTTATCATATCATTTTTTTCTTCTTCTTCATCTTCTTCACTTGAAGGAAACCATTCTTCATCAATGGTGATTGATGAAAACAAGTGAAAAATCCAATTCTAAAGTCTACCCACTTCCTATTTCTTCATCCTCTACCTCTTGCCAAGTAGTAAAGTGTGTTTCCTTCACAAGTTTTCTTGACATGGTGAAGTTGGAGCTTGATCTAGTGATGCCTCGACGTAGATCATCTTCGGCACGTCGTCGATGACCTAGCCCGCTCTTTCTCCGATGAAGCCGACGCTAGAGCCCGGGACTTGATATGGACAGCGAGGAGACTTCATTGCGGAGCTATGGAGGTGGAGAAACGAATCTACAAAGGTTGTATTTTCGTTCTTTTAGTTTAGCTGTAAACTAGTTTCATTCTTTCGCCTAGATATCTAGCCAACGATCCGTAGACTAGGGTTTCTCGGCACCGTAATTTTTGAAATTGGCATGGTTGATGCCTTGTGAGACCTCTCGTGAGTGCCTAGGGACCCTACAGATGTATTGACCGAACCCGCTTGTTATACTGAGATGGGGAACGTTGGTCCCGCTCTAACTTATAAATGTTATAATACAGAGCAGGAAATAGGGGATTACCAGAATTCCCGTACCGCCCAAACGAAGAAAGTGCATACTTATGCATCATCTTCGGGTGTGTTCATTACAGAGAACTATTTCTCAGTATCCTTTACGTCCTGGGTATGAGATACCGGATCAGGATCCCACATATGTAATTTGTTACATGGGCTACAGATAGGTAAAGAACTGAGAATGGGTGATAAGTTTCATGAGATAGAAACAATGCAGGTGTTGCGGCCAAATCTGTTGGGAGTTATCACCCTGTATTTCCAGAATACATTGATTCTGAACAAATATTATTAGATACCGAACCTGATATACAACATCATATTAGTCTCTTTATTAGTAAAGAAGGATATAATTTTGTATTGTTGGATAATGTTTTGAACATTTCCTATATCAAGAGTTGATCGGTTCAGGCACGTTATCTAAAAGCATAGACGTTCTAAATCAAACTACAATTCTTAGTATACAGAACACACACAAGAGGAAGAGTTCAGAAATGAACGAATCCTTCTTGAGGTATTGTAGACTAGGTCATATCAATGTGACCCGACTAGCTGAAGTTACATAAAGATGCATATTTAAATTAGTTTAAATTTACATCTTGTGAAACTTGCCGGTCATGTCACAGAGATAAGATGACCAGAGCTCTGTTTATTGGAAACAGAGAAAGAGTTAGTGAACTCTTGGGATGATACATGTTGATGTATGAAGGTCCCCTGTCTACACATGCCAAGACCAGTTCTTTGTACTTCATTATATTCTCTAATGATCTCTCAAGATTCAGACATATGTTCCTGTTGAAACATAAGTCGGGAACCTTTTGAGATATTTACAGAATATAAGTTAGAAGTAGAGAACCAAAACGGGTTTAAGTATTATTTCCTTTGATGTGATCAAGGAGGAGAATACTTGAGCACGGAATTCCTGGATTATTCTAAAGGAGAATGAGATTCTCTCTTAGCATTACTCCTCCGTATGCACCACAGCACGTCGGTGTATCGGGGCGGAGCAATAACACCCTATGTGATAAGGTGTGCTCTATGATGAGTACTACTGAGTTACCTATTCCTTTTTGGGAGTTATGCACTGGAGAAGTTGCATACCTATTGAATAGGGTTCCGATCAAATCAGTTGGCTACCACTTCATATCTGATATGGAAAGGGAAGAGCCCATATCTTAAGTTTGTTAAGATTTGGGGTTGTCCAGCCTATGTCTAAAAGCATAATCCGGACAAGCTCGAGGCAAAGTCAGATCTGTAAAAGTTTGTTGGATATCCCAAGCATTCGCAAGGGAATATCTTCTACCAAACCGAAGAACAAAAGATGTTTTGTTTCTCAATATGCCACCTTTGTAAAATGAAATTTCTTGTGAAGAAATTAGTGGTCATGAGGTAGAACCCACACAGAAAGCTATTCGCCTTTAGGCAAAAGAGTAGAGGTCGCATGGTTTTGCGACAGGTCACATTGTTTTGCGACAGGGTACGGTCACATCCATGCACTTGTGCACGTTTAGTGTCCGGACAGTTAACACTAGCGGGCTTTGGTTTAAGCCAGATCCTAGTGTACGTTTTGGGATTGGTTTTATCTCGTTTGTATTCGTGTTCCTCAGAACGCGGATGCGGGTGTGTATGCACAGTTGACTGAGAGACAGAGGCAGAGGATTCTCATTGGGGTTGTTGACTGTTGACTGTTGACTATTGACTTTTTGCTAAACCCTAATGAGAATAAGAAATATGATTAACAATAATACTAATTAAGTATTATAGTGACATGGTTGTTGAAGGGTTAACTTTGTTGACTTGTTGACTTTGTTGACCGGTTAACTAGGTTGGACTAGTTGACCATCATCATGACAATGGCTATCATTTCATGGCAAAGACTTTTGCTTGCTTGTTTCTTCTTGCAAAATGAGTGCATGAAATGATATGGTCATTTTGACTTGAACCATCACATAATACTTGATTACTATTATTTGTTATGATGGTTTTGGATTATGAGAGCTTGGATGGCAAAATACTTTCTGATTCTCTCATTCGCTTCCTCTCTCTTGCTTGAGCTCTCCCTCTTGCTTTTCCTCTTGCTCTCTCTCTAGCTCAAGGCAACACCCTCTCATGAGTTGAGAAACATTGCATTTGAGATAAAAGAAAATCCATATCACTTCTCTACTCATCCTAGTTCACAAGGCCTAGCAAGCCAAGTGTTCTAGTTTCTTCAAGTTTGAAGAAGGAGCCAAATGGTAGAAGCTTTCAGGTGGATCCATCTTCGGCGCAAGGAGACGACGAGGTGAGGCCGATCCGTACACCGCAAAGAGTTGAAGACGAAGGAGTTCAAGAAAGGTATAACCCCCTAACCGAGTAGGTAAAACTCATGTTAGGTTTGTTAGATAGTTGTTTAACAAAGATCAGTATTTTGAGTCCATATTACCATCTCTTGAAAAATCGTTTTTTATCATTTCCGCAAGCCCGTAAGTACCGGGAGAGGTAACGTGGACTTACAGTGGTATCAGAGCCTAGTTAAACACTATCTAACATGTTAGCAAAGTAAGTAGAAGTTCGATCGGAGAAAAAGTCGCGAAACGAACCCGTAAAATCAACTCTCTGTCGAATTTTTCCTCTATTCCAAAAATAATAAATCTTGCCTTAAAATTCGACTCAGGGTTTTTAGAGCACACTGTAGGAAAATGGTCCAGAGATCCGATCAACGCGCCGCGGAACAGCTGCAGTAGCTTGCTCCCACCGCGGATCCGCAGCCGAGTTGACTCGGCCGTGGACGATTTTCCTTGCAGTGTGGTTCTGGGGTTGTTTTGGGATTTTTACAATATGATTTTTCTGCCCAGATTTTCCAGAAAGAAAAATTTGTTTTTGGGGCCTAAAAATCCGTATTATGATCGAACTTCTAAAAGACTTAAGCTAACGAGTTATATCTGTGATGTGATATATGTATTGAACGTCTGCTAATCGCTATATGTCGATTAGTGGGGGTTATACATATCTGTGATCTGTAATGTTGATGGTATGTGTATATGAATTCATTGGATTGTCGCGGATGAATAGCCGGGGGGTTGTGAGATAAGAGTTTTCTTTTTCTTTCATTTCTTGTAAATTTGTAATTGATGTAATATTATTTATATGGCCGCACAACCGGGATAGGGTTGTAGCCGTCATTGTATAATTTCTTTTACTGTTTTTGCTCCTAAGATAGACCTATGGTAGGGTGCACAAACTACCGGGTATCTCGAAGTGCCGAGTGGCCTACTCACGGTGTTGAGGGAGGTTACTTCGCTTTGGGTACTTGGAGGGTAGTTTTCCGCACCCGTAGGGGTCTAGGGTGGGGTCTTGGCTATTCATCGCGACCGTGTAATCCGCTTTTCGTTACAGACTCGTACGAATTGCGGATTCCTAGTATATCCAATGTGTTCATCTATGATCTGAAATGGCTATCATTGCAATATATCTATATATGATATTATTTAGGCGTTGCTTATGTTTTGCATCCGCGCTAGTCCAGCCCCCGCTCTGTCGTTTGTTAAGTAACCTAACGGGTAATGACGGGGCCCCGTGGCGAATGCGGATGGAATAAGCGTACGTCATATTTTGGTTGTTTTCTGCAATGGTAGGATTAAATGATGGGACACATTAAAATTAATGCAAGAAAAATAAACCAAGTAAAAGTCGTTGGAACAGTTTCAAAACAACTCGGTTTCTTTTCAAAAATAACTTTTAAACGCGGAGCTTAAGCCACTCATTTTAAAAGCTATCTCGTTCCTTCGATTATATCAAGTTCACTACGTTCATGGTTTCGCCAAAACCATTCGTAGCCCTCCGTCATTTCACATGAATGGTCAATAAGTATTCAAGCTATGTTTGTTGGCCAAAGTCAAGGCATAGTGATTGGTAGCTATTGGGTATTCATGTGCAACATAGATAGATGTGTTGGTTTGGGGCAGTCGTTCTACCTTGTTGGCCAAAGTCAAGGGTATGTGCGGGTGGGCTCAAATAAACCTGGAGAATGACGGGTAGAACTTGACATGTGACTTATGGTTTGTTGGCCAAAGTCAAGGTCATAAGAGCATGGGGCAAAAATCCACATCGGGAGTTTCAAAAGAATTGAAACTTGCTAGCGCTGCATACCATTTGGAGTGTGATGATTCTGGTAGGATTCCTTCAGTTTTGTCACGCAATGATATTTGGATCCCGATCCTACTGTGAGTATATGCTACTCCTCGGGAAATTTCTCACTAAACGATCAATACTATAAACCAAGTAGGTGTCTAGAAAGGTGTTAGCGGGGCTACGCCCCCAGGGAAAAGAGGTTATTTAATTAAGGAACTTCGCGAAAGCGTTGGAAAATCTCTCTCGAAGTACCGACACCAGCCTGGCCGAACGGTTAAGCAAGTGGTGAGATTGATCCTGACTAATTCTTCCTTTTTGGTTTGAGGAGGGATTCGAGAGACAGTGGGAGCCATCCTGTTTAGACAAATTAAAAACCACTCTAAACTTGCAAGAGCATCATGCTAAAGTGTTTCTTCTCTCTCCCCTAATTGCAGCGACCAAACATCATGACCGGACTTAAGTTACTACTAGATAAAAACATACTGACAGGGCCAAACTACAAAGATTGGCTCAGAAATGTCAAAATGGCAATCACTTATGACAAGTTGGGGTATCTCCTTACGACCAAAGCTCTCCCTGTCCTAGGTCCCAAAACCAGCGTCGCGGTTAGGGAAATCCATAAAACCTGGGAAATCGATTGCACGAAGGCCAAGTGCCTCGTGCTTGCCTCTATGGACAATGAACAACAGAGGAGGCACGAGAATATGGACCTCGAATCCATATTTCTCCATACAAAAGAACTCTATGGAGAGCAATCTCGTATCGCCAGATACGAAGTGTCGAAAAAGCTGTTTTCGGCAAGGTTGGCCGTCGGATCATCGGTAGCAGAACATGTGCTTAAGATGATTGGCTTCATTGAGGAGCTCGCGGACCTTGGGACCACGTTAGAGAACGAGCTCTACACGGACTTGATTCTCCAGTCCCTTCCTTCCACTTACGCCCAGTTTATCCTGAACTTCAACTTGCAAGAAAAAGAAGTTGAACTTTCAGAACTCCTCAACATGCTGAGGAGTGCAGAGGGCACCCTACAGAAAGGTAGGGAAACATCCACTTTGTTTGTAGGAGGATCTTCCTCTTCTAGGTCCAAGGCGAAAGCCAAGGGAAAGAAGAAGAAAGCCCCCGCAAAACCAAGGGGCGGTGTTAGTAAAGTGGGTACGCAGTGAAAGGCAAAAGCAACAAAGATAGCGGGGAAGCTTATAGGGAAGGAAGTGTGCTTTTTCTGTTATAAGAGTAGGCACTGGAAGAAAGATTACAGAGCTTGGAAAGCCAGAACACAGGATCTGAAGCAAGTTGCGGCTTCAGCTTCAGGTGTGTATGTTATTGAAAACTGTCTATCAATAAACTCTACTTCTTAGGTATTGGATACCGGATCAGGATCTCATATATGTAATTCTTTGCAGGCGTTGAGAAAGCGTAGGTTTTTGAAGGCAGGTGACATGACCCTCAAAGTTGCAAACGGAGCTAGCATGGATGCTAAGGCCGTGGGGGCCTATCACCTGGGAATGTCAGATGGACATGTTTTGGTTTTATGTAATTGCTTTTTTGTACCCAACGCAACTTGTAATATCATTTCTGTATCTTTAATATCTAAAAAAGGTTATGAATTTCCGTTTGTAAGTAATGTTGTAAACATTCACCTTAATCAAGTTCTGATTGGGTCAGGTACATTGAGCAATGGTATATACGTATTAAACCAACCACAGATTTTCAATGTTCAGAATACACACAAAAGAAAGTCTCCGGAAACAAATCAGGCTTTCTTATGGCATTGTAGACTGGGTCACATCAATGAGAGAAGGTTGACGAAGTTACATACAGAAGGATATTTGGATCCGTTCGAATATCAATCGTATGCCACTTGTCAATCCTGTCTCAAAGGAAAGATGACAAAGACTCCGTTCACTGGACACGGAGTAAGAGCGAGCGAGCTCTTGGGACTCGTACACAGCGACGTGTGCGGTCCAATGTCTACACATGCGCGAAGCGGTTATTCTTACTTCATTACTTTTACGGATGACTTTTCAAGGTACGGATATGTCTTCTTAATGAAACATAAATCCGAAGCCTTTGGAAAATTCCAGGATTATAAGAATGAAGTAGAAAAACAAACCGGCAAAAGTATCAAGATACTGAGATCTGATCGAGGTGGTGAATACTTGAGTGCCGAGTTCCTGGATTACTTAAAAGAGAATGGAATTCTCTCTCAGCTTACTCCTCTATACACTCCGCAACATAACGGTGTATCGGAGAGACGGAACCGAACCCTATTGGATATGGTACGGTCCATAATGAGTAACGCTGAGTTACCGCGATCATTCTGGGGATATACACTAGAATCAGCTGCATACCTTTTGATCCGAGTTCCAACTAAGACTGTGTCTACTACACCATATCAGATGTGGTGTGGGAAGAGACCCTATCTTAATCACATTAAGACATGGGGATGTCCAGCTTTTGTCAAAAAGCAGCATGCGGACAAACTCGAGGCACGCTCAGTACAGTGCATGTTTGGGGGATATCCAAAGAACACCAAGGGATATTTCTTCTATTGCGAAGAGGAACAAAAGATTTTTGTTTCTTGTCATGCACACTTTTTGGAAACTGAGTTTTTGGAAAATCAGATAAGTGGGAGCGCAATAGAACTGGAAGAAATTCCAGAACCACGGGCTATTAATGAAAGCTTAGTAGAACCAGAGGGTTCGAAAGATCATGACATTCCTGCGCCGCTCCGCAGGAGTAGTAGGCAGTCTCATCCGCCCGAGAGATACTACGGTTTTCTCATAGACGGGGATAGAGAGGATTGCATCATTGATAGTGATGAGCCGACTAGCTTCCAGCAAGCCATTCAGAGCATTGACTCGGTAAAATGGCTGGATGCAATGCGGACCGAAATGGAGTCCATGTACACCAACAAAGTATGGACGTTGGACGTTGCTCCAGATGGGGTAAAACCCGTAGGATGGAAGTGGATCTTCAAAAGGAAGATTGGTGTAGATGGACAGGTTGAGACCTATAAAGCTAGACTGGTTGCAAAGGGTTTTCGTCAAAGACCTGGTTTGGACTATGATGAGACCTTTTCTCCAGTAGCTATGCTGAAATCCATTCGGATCCTTCTTGCCATTACTTCCTTCCACGATTATGAGATTTGGCATATGGACGTAAAGACCGATTTTCTAAATGGAAATTTACAGGAGTGTGTCTATATGGACCAGCCAGAGGGTTTCATTCAGAGTAGGATCAGCGGAAAGGTGTGCAAGCTGCTTAAGTCCATCTATGGACTAAAGCAGGTATCGCGGAGTTGGAACATCTGTTTTGTTGAGACGGTCAAAAGTTTTGGCTTTATCAAAAATCCAGATGAACCATGCATCTATAGTAGATTTGTAGCAAGAACTGTCGTATTCCTCGTATTGTACGTGGATGACATTCTTTTGATAGGAAACGGCATTCCTATGATACAATCTGTCAAGGGGTTCTTGTCGCACAGGTTCTCCATGAAAGACCTGGGTGTTGCCTCGTACATTCTGGGGATCCGGATCTTTCGTGACAGATCCAAGAAGATATTAGGACTTTCACAGTCCAGGTACATCAACACCATACTGAAAAGATTCAGTATGGAAGATTCCAAGCGCGGTAATCTACCAGCTTGTCACGGGATCACCCTTTCCAAAGAGATGTCTCCGAAGAATGATTTAGAAATGGATCGCATGTCTATTATACCCTACGCTTCTGTGGAGGCTCTATAATTTATGCGATGTTGTGTACCATACCAGATGTAGCTTATGCACTGAGTGTGGTAAGCCGGTATCAGTCAAACCCTGGGGAGAAACACTGGATAGCGGTAAAGAACATTCTCAAGTACCTGAGAAGGACTAAGGAGATGTTCTTGGTGTATGGCGGAAAAGACCTCCAGATCGAGGCCTTTGCTGACTCCAGCTTCCAGAGTAACAAGGATGATTCCAAGTCCATGTCGGGTTATATCTTTACCCTCAATGGAGGGGCGGTGTGTTGGAAGAGTTCCAAACAGGAAACCGTTGTTGACTCGACGATGGATGCGGAATATATCGCTGCTGCAGATGCCGCAAAAGAAGCCGTCTGGATAAGGAAGTTCTTAACTGAACTTCAGGTGGTTCCATCCATTGTTGATCCAATACCTCTGTACTGCGACAACACCAGGGCTATAGCTTTAGCGAAGGAACCCAGGTCCCATCAGAAGTCCAGACACATCTTGAGGCGGTATCACCTGATCAGGGAGATCGTGGGTCGCCAGGAGATCGAGGTTCGGAGAGTTTCTACGGAAGATAACACTGCTGATCCACTCACAAAGGCCTTACCCCAAACTCAGTTCGAGCGGCTGATTGAGATGATAGGTCTTCGATACGCCAGTACATAGACTTAGTGCAAGTGGGAGATTGTTAGTGTATATGCCCTAGAGGCCATTACTGTATCATACTAGTTTGTATATTACTTAATGAAAGCTTGGGATATTCACCTTGTATAGACAATCTTGCTCAATATAGTAGTATGCTACTTGGTTTGTTTCTACTTTAATGTGTACATGTGTTTATTTTAGTATATCACCTATACACATTAGTGGAGCTCTTAGGATCTTTGCTTGATTACCAGCGTTGTGATGGCAGTCAGACTAGTGGGGGCTGGGTAATCCACAAGCACATCCTTATGCAGGTCCCTAGTCATAGGACTATCGAGACAGGGCATCGATACTCCGGAGTAGACTAGCGTATGCGCTTCTCATCCCAGTGTGGGAGACGGTCTGTCCCACAGCCGTCAGTACGTCGTACTTGAGATAGTTTGCGGGTGCTCGTTAGGTTACGAGTACACTGGACAGGACTCATTGGGAACTGTTGGTTGGTACTATACCTATCGTCAGTTATCAGTTCCCAGGTGACATGAGTACAGCTTAGTCCGCTGACTTGACACTGTCACTTCGCCTCGAGTGTGTTCCCACTGTACTTTGATTACTACCCTACCACGGCTCAAAGGAGTCGTGCAAACAGGTAGTAGTTGGGTGCAGTCCCGAAGCACTTGGAGGCAGTGACAGTTAGACATGATTCGTCTCTCCCGGTATTGGGGGTTGACATCGCGCTATGTCTAGGAGAGCCATTACACAAGTAGTCCCTGGCCAGGGCAAGCGAGATATACTGGTAGGTTTCCAGTGTTATCTCAGGGTGTTCTGGGCTACACTCCGTCACGACTTGTACCGCTATTAGGGGACTAACATTTACCGCCCCCTAAGCCCGCCATGCGATGTTATCAGACGAACAGACCAGACTGAGATTGTCATATTCAGGCTCAGTAGGAGTTCAGATGTGTTTCACCTCGTCCGTCTTCTTGTCGGCATCTACCTGGGGACCGTTACGCACAGCTAGTGCCGCTTGCGGTCTGTGGTTAAACCCACTGCCTGCGTAGTGTTGAGTCTTTAGAGTCCCACACAGAAAGCTATTCGCCTTTAGGCAAAAGAGTGGAGGTCGCATAGTTTTGCGGCAGGTCGCATGGTTTTGTGACAGGGTTCGGTCACATCCGTGCACTTGGGCACGTTTAGTGTCCGGACAATTAACACTATCGGGCTTTGGTTTAAGCCAGATCCTAGTGTACGTTTTGGGATTGGTTTTATCTCGTTTGTATTCGTGTTCCTCGGAACGCGGATGCGGGTGTGTATGCACAGTTGATAGAGAGACAGAGGCAGAGGATTCTCATTGGGGTTGTTGACTGTTGACTGTTGACTATTGACTTTTTGCTAAACCCTAATGAGAATAAGAAATATGATTAACAATAATATTAATTAAGTATTATAGTGAAATGGTTGTTGAGGGGTTGACTTTGTTGACTTGTTGACTTTGTTGACCGGTTGACTAGGCTGGACTAGTTGACCATTATCATGACAATGGCTATCATTTCATGGCAAAGACTTTTGCTTGCTTGTTTCTTTTTGCAAAATGAGTGCATGAAATGATATGGCCATTTTGACTTGAACAATCACATAATACTTGATTACTATTATTTGTTATGATGGTTTTGGATTATGAGAGCTTGGATGGCAAAAGACTTTCTCATTCTCTCATTGGCTTTCTCTCTCTTGCTTGAGCTCTCCCTCTTGCTCTCTCTTTAGCTCAAGGCAACACCCTTTCATGAGTTGAGAAATATTGCCTTAGAGATAAAAGAAAACCCATATCACTTCTCTACTCATCCTAGTTCACAAGGCCTAGCAAGCCAAGTGTTCTAGTTTCTTCAAGTTTGAAGAAGGAGCCAAAAGGTAGAAGCTTTCAAGTGGATCCATCTTCGGCGCAAGGAGACGACGAGGTGAGGCCGATCCGTACACCGCAAAGAGTTGAAGACGAAGGAGTTCAAGAAAGGTATAACCCCCTAACCGAGTAGGTAAAACTCGTGTTAGGTTTGTTAGATAGTTGTTTAACAAAGATCCGTATTTTGAGTCCATGTTACCACCTCTTGAAAAATCGTTTTTCATCATTTCCGCAAGCCCGTAAGTACCGGGAGAGGTAATGTGGACTTACAATATAGTTGTAGGGTAATCCTGTAATTCGTTACGGGATTACTTTTGGAGTTGCCTATTTCTCTTCATCTGATTAAACATTAAGTTTTAATGTTTAATTTATTGTTTGTTTTGTGAGCACTTGCAAATTTCGAAAATGGTGTGCTGCCCAATCCAGCGGGCTTGCTTCTTGATGGGCCTGGGTGAGTCATGCTTGCGTGCATTTATTGGGCATGGGGTTTTTTGCAAGGCGGCTTTTACAATAAATGATCTTTGTTTGTGAGGAAGATATTTTTTTGGGAGGGGCTTTTGTGTGGTGGTCGGGTCTCCATCTGATGCCGTGAGTTGTTCTTTTATTGGTGTTGTTTTCATTTGCTCAACACACTCCACAAAAATCCCCAGAGCATTTTGGCCGAGCCCATGTTTTGGGTGAGGAAATTTTCTCCTTGCAAAAATCCATAGCTCACTTCATCTCTCTAAAAAGGCAACTTCATTTAGCTTCACCTAATTCGTTGGGTGTCTTGAGACAAAATATTCAACACTATCTGTACTTCATTCTTGGATATGTTGACTAGCAAACTTCATGTCTGAGTTAACTCGGTTTAGAGTCGGAAGCCCGTATAAAGATCCGTTGACTTGGTGCCACCTCGACAAGGAGACAGGAGATCGGAGATGCCGCGAAGAGCGTGGGATGATGGCTAAAGACCGAAGGACACGGATCGATCGGTATAGCCATTCTATCATTTTGTAGTTTGCTAGTTTATGTTAATGGCACGATCCGGGTTACAGTCTATGTTAGCGCCAGTTTATGAAAAAGTTTTTATTCCGCGTTTGGCCTCAGATTATTAGCCGGGACGCTACAGTAGACTTACATGGTATCAGAGCCACGCCATTAACCTTTACTAGCTTGTTCTAACATGTTTAAAACATCGATCGGACGAAATTTCCAAAACCGCAATTTCAAATTTAAAGTTTCTGTTGAATTTTTAAACTGGTCTAAAAATTATTTTGAGTATGTCAGAAAATCGAGCAGGCTTTTCTAAGACTGCAGAAGAAATTTGGTAGACTGATCCCACAAAACCGCCGCGGAACCACCGCAGAACCCATGGGTTTTCCACGGTTCCGCCGCCGTTTTGGGGCTTGAGTGCACCCTTTTTCTTCTGGGTGTCTTTCAAGTGGAATTGTGGTTTCTGGAATATTTTGTTTGGGCCCAAATTTTATTAGAGTACTGGATTTGTACTTGGGGCCCGCTGCGGGAAGTTTTGTCAATCGAGATTTTAAATATGTTAGTTTACAATGCTTACATTATATCTGTGACCGTGAATGTCATTCAAGCGGTAAATCTTGTCTAATTGCTATTGTCCTTTTAGACGGATTTGCGAACGTGACATTCACGTTGATGTTCTGTGTTGTGCTATGATATTGCGGATTTGTCGTGGTGGATAGCTTGGTGCAATGTTAGTACAGTTCAGTTTTATTTCTACATTTGATATCGCGGCGCGAGTGTCCAACATGTGGACTGCCGTCGCTGCCTGTTAGGATATTATTCTTTTGGGACACGACCGAGTTGAGGTCGATGTACCCGTTGTACATATTTTCATTTCTGTACTAGGGTTACCCCACGACGGAGTGCACGGATAGCCGGGTTTTGGAGGGCAACGGGTCCGCATCTCATGGCTTTGAGAGGGAGGTGACTTCACTCTAGGATTGGCAGGCTATTCGCCGCACTCGTAAGGGGTACAGGTTGACCCAAGGAGGGGTGCTCAAGTTACTGGATTCCGTGAAGTGTCGGATAGTCTATTCACTTTGCTGAAGGGGCTTCCTCGCTTCAGGTTTTGGCGGGTAACTTGCCGCACCCGTAGGGATCTAGGATTTCATTGCACACGCTATCCACACGACCAGGGGAACGTTGGGTTTCAGTTGCGGCTCTGTGAAACCCGGGGCTCCCGGATTATCTGTATTGTTCTGTGAAGCTTATTACTTTTTTTAATGTTGCAATTATCACGCCTGGAGCGATTATTGTATATTGGTATATATACTAGTAGATGTTGTATATGTTTTACACCCGCGCTAGTCCAGTCCCCGCTCTGTCGTTAGTTAAGTAACCTAACGGATGATGACGGGACGCAGTGACGAGTACGGATGGCATATACGTACATTTTATTTTCGTTCTTTTCTAGTGTGATTAATTGATGGGACTGCGTTGATTTTGATCAATTCAAGGAAAACAAACCTGTTTGACGTTGTTGGATCAGTTTTCAAGAAGTGTTATTACAAGGACGTCTTCTTTTGTTTTGCACAGTGGTATTCGGTTGGAATATCCTGCACCTCATTCGACGAGGCAGGGGCCAAGATCCCTTCACCAGGAGTGACCGCTTGGGCAGAAGTTTGCGTCAGGGTAATAACTTCACTATAGTCGGTTACTTGTTGCTTTGCATCGCGGTTTTCGGTTGGAATATCCTGCACCTCATTCCACGGGGAAAGAGCCGAGATCCCTTCACCGGGAGTGACCACTTGGGCAGAAGTTTGCATCAGGGTAATACCTTCACTATAGTCGATTACTTGTTGCTTTGCATCACGGTATTTTGTTGGAATATCCTGCACCTCATTCGATGAGGCAAGGGCCGAGATCTCTTCACCGGGAGTGACCCCTTGGGCAGAATTTTGCGTCAGGGTAATAACTTCACTATAGTTGATTACTTGTTGCTTTGCATCGCGGTATTCAGTTGGAATATCCTGCACCACATTCCACGAGGAATGAACCGAGATCCCTTCACCGGGAGTGACCTCTTTAGCAAAGGTGTTCGCCACTATAATTTTGTAAAAAGCTATCAGGTTTCTTCAACGAGATCAAGTTCATTACGTTAAAGGTTTTTCGCCAAAAACCAGCCGTAGCCCTCCATCGTTTCAGACGGGTAGCACGTAGTATTCATGCTATGTTTGTTGGCCTTCGTCAAGGCATAATGTATGGTAGCTTCTTGTTACCTTTCTGTTGCATAGATAAATGCGTTGGTTTGGGACAGTCGTATAACCTTGTTGGCCTTCGTCAAGGGTATGTACGGGTGGGTTCAAATTAACCTGAACAATGACGGGTAGAACTTTACATATGACTTATGATTTGTTGGCCTTCGTCAAGGTCATAAGAGCATGGGGCAAAAATCCACATCGGGGGTTTCTAAAAAACTGAAATTTTCCAGGCATGCTCATACCTTCAGGAGTGTGATAACGTGAGTGGATTCCTTCACGTTATCATGCGATGAGAGTTGGATCCTGATTCCCACTGATGAGTTGGTTTACTCTTCGGGTGATCCCGACTAATTCTTCTTTCAGGTTTGGAGGAGAATTTGACGGTACAGTGGGAGGTTTCCTGATTAGATAAAGTGATAACCATTCTGATCTAGGTTAGAGTGCACACAGAGTGTTTCTTTTCTCTCTCTCTCTGGAAGTGACCATTGACCGACCCTAGACTATGACTCAGTGACCAAGTTGACCGAACCTTCTTAAAATACTGGCTTTTGGATTGTCTGAGTTGCATACATCATTGCCTTTCTTTCTTTTACCCTTTGCATTTCTCCAGAACACCTCGTATTACTACGAACATCCACTTCCATTGGATAAATCCATCGTATGGTTATATATGAACTCGAAGGGACTTCTTCGGGGATGGATTCAGGTTCAGGAGAAATTGAATTGGTTTATTCAGTTGTCTTTTATCATCACCTTCTCTCAGGTTGAGAGTACTCCTTGGTTTAGGAGACGGTACACCTATTACGCTTATTGGATAGCCTTCTTCCAAACCATAGGTAGGTGCCGAAAGGTAGGGAATGAAAAAAACCAATTAGCTTAAGTTGGGTGTACAGAAGGTAATAAGTAAAGACATATGAAGGGATTAGAAAGAGGGAAAAGTAAATTGCGACTCCTATCATTCACGACCAAACCGCGTAGTTCATTGCCACTCCTACTTCACCTTTGCTTTTTCTCCAGTTCAGGAGAAATAGAATAACGTTTTATTCAGTTGTATTTTATCATCATCTTCTCTCTGGTTGCGAGTACTCCTAAGATTGGGACTATACACCTATTACGCTTATTGGATAGTCTTCTTCCAAACCATAGGCTGGTGCCGAACGGTAGGGAAGGAAGAAAACCATTTAGCCTAACGATTGTGTACAGAAGATAACGACTAAAGACAAATAAAGGGATTTGGAGAGATGGCAACGAAATACACGGTTAGAGTCATGAATTGGATTATGGAAGAGGCATTACTAGGAATACCCGGATACCCCTTCGAAACATTTTCATGTTTCAGTTTCACTGTGCATTGTTAATAGAAAACTGATTTCCCAATTAGACACTTGCTCCAGGGTATGTATTTACCAGGTATGATTCTCACATCTGTATGGTTTTACCGATGACGTGTGGGAGTAAGTTATTGGGAATTAGGTGATCATCCTCATTATATCGGAATTCGTTGTAATTAGTGATATTTGAGGAAATCGCCTGGGTTTTTGCCTGACGGCAAGTATTTGGTTTTGAATATCCGTTGTTATGCAGCAATTTCAAATTGATATATCTGTACATTTATTTTCATAAAGTGAGATATAACTTTTGAAATTATTTATGTGACATTTACTTATATCAGTTGACGATTGGGTAAGGTGCATTGAACAACGGAGTAGTTCTTAACCATAAGTACAGTTTTCAACCTACGATGCAAAGGTTTTGAGTTATTCAACTCAGCGGACTTATACAGAGTATTATATGTTGTCCAGTGTCCATGAGGACAAAGGGGTTGGTCCTCGTACTATGTTCTGTTTACTAGTGACTTCTCTAGTTTTTAGACAAGTGTTTCGTAGAAATACAAGGTCTAAGTTTTGAGAAGTTATAGGTAAAAGAATAAAGTAGAGAACCAGGTGCAGCAAGTATCGGGATTCTTCAAGGTGATCAAAGATGTAGATACTTGTGTTGGGTATTGAGTTGATAGTAATGGTTTTGAGGACTTGTTTCTCTTTCGGGTTACTCATAATTGGATGCACTCCTAAGTTGAGTAATGCTGATCGGCCTATCTCCATTTTGTTGACATGCGCTGGAGACAGCTGCATGATTTGAATCTGGTTCCAATTAAATCTGTACCTCAGATTCTATATTGGATATAGAATGGTTCGTATCTTAACGATGTTAAGGTACGGGGTGTTGTCCGGCTTATGCTTAAAACCATACTCTGGATAACTCAAGGCACGTTTCTGTAATGGCAGTTTGTGGGTTGATCCGGGCTATGACGAGGGTTGATTTTCTACCATCTGGAAGATCAATAGTGATATTGTTCTTGACTCACCACAGTTTTAGTAAAATGGAATTTTTCAGAAAACAGTAGTGGGAGTATGGTAGAACTGGAAGTGATTCCAGAACCGCAAACGATTACTGAAAATTTAATAGGACATAAAGATTCAATCATGTTTGACATTCCATTAGCCACTCCGCAGATATGGTGGGTAACCTCAGGCACCCGAGAGGTACTCCGGTGGCCTCAAGGACGGTGACAGGGAGGTTCTTGTTTACCCAGAATTGCCATTACTGCTGTTCCAGACTATGAGACCCGGTATGAGGATGAGTATAGCGTCGTTCTAAATTAGCTTTAGAAGTGCACGTGTATATGATTCTGCCAGATGGTTGTTGTAGTCAGTGGGAGCAGCGGAAGCTTAGTGGACAAGTAGCTTATGTCTATTTATAGACTAAAACAGATATAGCGGAGGTAGATCATCTATTTTTGATGTGACAGTCATGTTAGTTATATGTATGCCCTAGAGGCCATTGCTGTACATGGGATGTATATTGTAGTGGATGCTGGGACATATATAGGTAGGACTTTCTTGCTCGACATGATAGTAAGCTATCTGGTTGCTCTTTATCTTAACATGTATACTTACTGTCTCTCTGTTACGTGTTGATAAAGCTCTTAGGATGTGTACTCGACTTGCAGGACTATGATGTAGATCATACTAGTGGAGCTTGGGTAGTCCATGAGTACATCCTTCAATGTTCCTAGTTGTGGGAATATCGAGACGGGCATCGATATTCCAGAGTAGACTAGCATATATATTCTCGACCCATGTGATGGACGATGGATGATCCCATATCCATTGGTGTTTGACATCAGAGATGGTATGCGGGTGCTCAGTGGTGACTGGGTACACTGAACGGACTCGCTGAGAACTCCCAGATGGTATTATACCTCACGTCAGATGGCAGTTCTCTGGTGACACTGGTACAGCTTAGTCTGTTTGACCAGAGATTGTCATAGAGTCTTGTGTGTCTCCCACTGTGCTTTGATTTCCACCCTACCACGGCTCTGCTGAGTCGTGCAAACAGGTGGTTTTTGGGTACAGTCCCGATTCACATGGAGGCAATGAGCGATAGGAGGGGATTCGTCTCTCCCGGTATTGGGGGTTGATGTTGCGCTATGCTCGACTGGCCATAACTAGAAATCCCTGGCCAGGGTTGCACTGATTTACTGGTAAGTGTTATCAGTAGTTTCATGCTTGTTATGGACCTTACATCGGCATGACTTATCAACTACTGGGGTCTGACGTTTACCACCCCTAGGCGAGATATGCGACATATCAGACGAACATACTGGACTGTGCGGTAAGTGTTACTGGTTGGATTCACAGGAGTGTGAGCAGGCTTGCTCGTTGATCTTCTGATCGCTCAATACCCGGGTGGCCGTTACGTTTGGCAAATCGCTTGCGGCTTGTGGGTATTTGATATGATCATCACCTACTGCCGGCGTATTAACGAGTCTTTAGAGTCCTACACAAGGGCTTCCTGGCTTAAGCGAAACGAAATAGGAGCGCATATGAGATATGTGCGGGACCGAGAATAATACCAGTATGTCATACCGTATTCTATTCTCGCGATTTGTATCATTGGACGGTTATATGAGATATAGCCGGGTTACCGAATCAAGTGTTGATTCGATACATTGATACACTAGATATTAGTCGGTTATATGCAATATGACCGGATCGTTAAATCAAGTGTTGATTTAATGATTTAATGTATAATTATATATTTGATATATTACTTTACATTAACTAGTATTAGCTCACTTAAGAATTGTTTTCTCACTAGATTGTGCACAATGTTTATATGTGATATATGCAAGTGTACATGTTTGTATCATGTTTGATGATACATACAAGATGTGTGTATGAGACTTATACCAAGATTAGGTTTAATATTAGGGTTATTGTTTTATATTAAGATTTAATAAAAGAATTAAACTTGGTCAAAGTTATCAAGCTTGAAGAAGCTTGGAGAAACTTTGACAAAGTCCACTTTTTTGTCATTTCTCTTGTTATCCTTTAACCTAACCCTTAACCTAAAACCTTGGTTAATTCTCTACATGAGTTAAGCATGAGGGCTTAACTCAACCATGGTGCCATAATTAAAATGATAAGTTTCATTTGGATTGATTATTCTTTATTCATTCATTCTTCTTCTTCTTTATCAAGCTCCATCAAAAAGCTTGCTAGCTCCAATGGTGCCATGAGATAAAGTGTGAGAAAAACAATTCTAAAGTGAGCCCACTTCCTATTTCTTCATCCTCTACTACTTGCCATGTAGTATAGGGTGTTCTCTTCACAAAGTTCTTGACCAAGTGAAGGAATAGCTTGAGTTTGAGTCTCCCCGACGTAGATCATCTTCGGCCTCGAAGTCAACGACCTAGCCCGCTCATTTCTCCGAAGAAACTAACGCTGGGGTCTGGGATCCCGATGATCGCAGCGAAGGGATGTCAACACGGAGCTTTAGAAGTGAAGGACCGGATCTACAAAGGTTGTAATCCATTTCACTTAGTAGTAAAGTTGTTTGCTTGCTTTTAGTTTCGTCTAATCTCTAGTATAGGATCTTGCATATGGTTGTTCGGCACATAAAAATTTTGATTTTGGCATTGGTGATACCTTGTAGAACCTTGTTAGTGTGCCTAGAAACCCTACAGTGGTATCAAAGCCAAGCTAGAGTTTTAGGCGAAGTCTAGGCGGAGTTTAAAGTCCGATCGAACTCCGAATACCCGGTTTATATCCCTCTCTGTACATTTTGTAAAAATGTGATTTTTTCAGTATTAAAAATACTCAGAAAAACAAGCAGGAAAACTGTGAAGTACGGCCCTCGAATTCGCTCATATCACCGCGGAACCGCGGCCAAACCAAGGGTTTGGCGGCGGTTCCGCGGCCAAAATTATGACTTAGTCCCTGGAATTTCATGTAATTATTCTTAGGTCCTTTCTTGTTAATTTTTACTGGGAATTTTTTAATTCCACTCAAGTGTTTAGTTTTCTAGGGTTGTCTTGGGGACTCGTTGATTCAATCGGATAATTTAACTTTGTTTAGTTTGTCCGGGTAATTTTTAGAAACTGTTAAAAAGTTCGAACGGATATCAATAACTCACTTTTTCCCCTGTCGGAAATTTTTTCAAAAGTTGGATTTTTTTCTCGAGTTTAAGAACGTTCTAAGTCGTGCAAGTAACGCGGTGGACCCTCTAGAAGACAACAAACCTTAACTCGATTATGTGACCGTCTTGAACTGCCTCTAAAACCTTACGGTTTGGGGCAGTACGGCGTGCCACATGTGAGGCGTTGACTTGACCCTTCTACGGCTGGACCATTGATACTGTGGCATGTGATGGATGTTTTTAAACTGATTTGAAGTGTTGAGATATATTCGGGAAATCTTGGGTGTTTGATTATTCGATCAGAAAGTTTAACATTGTCTATTTATCTGGAATGTCATAAAATATTTGGAATTCACAAGTAGTTATGACACAACTAATCTGAATGTAATAAATCTAGCACTTTAGTCTCATTTGATCGGTTTCCACGGAATTTTGATGTGATCAAAAGCCCGTCGCAATCACGTAGCGTACGCGGATACTCGCCGGGTAAACTTAACATACAGCCACGCCCCATAGCCCCGACCAAGTGACTTTAGGAGAACCCCGTCGCCAAAAGCATCCGTTGGGGTGCTCGCGGCAGCGGTGTTCCGCCTTAGTGCACTTCGTCGACGGCATCCGGGGGTGCGGCCGTCTACTAAAGTTTGCGACGAGCATTCGATCAGCATGTCGGGAATCTTGTTGAATTGCCCGACTTGATATTGAAATGAGTTTTCGATAATGAGACTAAAATGCGAGGTTTGTAATTGTTAGGCACGCGATGTCTAAGGAGGTTGCGGATTCCAACTGTTATAGTTTTACACTTTCTTTTCTGCGACCGTATGTGTAATATGTGATATCGCCGGTTTCGTTGCTATATGTCAACGACAATTGGGATGGGCATATTTACTTACGTTGATGACATGTGATGTTATGTGTTGCTGGATATGTTATATTGGATCGTCGTGTTTGAATAGCAGGGTTTTTTTTTATATGAGATGAGTGTTTTTTCATTTTTCATTCATGTAAAAAACTTGTATGTAATATTCTTTTATTGGGGCACTTCCGGGTTGAGGATTATGTCACCATTGTATATTATTTACTTTTCCGCATTAGGATAGACCCAAGGCGGGGAGCACAAGTAACCGGGTTCTAGGGTCCAGTGGGAGACCATCTCGAGGAGTCGAGTCCGGGCCTCCTAACTCTAGAATTGGTAGGGTTGCTTGCCGCTCTCGTAGGGGTCTAGGGGTGTGGGATTGTCTATTCATCACGACCGTGGAATCCGTGTTTTATACAGACTCAAAATAAAACACGGATGTCCTAGTTGTAGGGTTACTAGGCACACTAACGAGGCTCTACAAGGCATCGACCATGCCAAAATTAAATTTTTATGTGCCGAATAACACTAAGCAAGATCGTAAGCTAGAATTTAGGCGAATCATATAGCAAGTAAACAACTTTACTCTAAAGGGATACGAAATACAACCTTTGTAGATCGTTCCTCCACTTCTTTAGCTCCTTGATGAAGTCCCCTCGCTGCGATCGTGGTTCTCCCGGACCCTTGCATGGCTTCACGAGGCGATAGGTGCGACCTTGCTTGAAGTCTCCGAGGCCGAAGATGATCTACGTCGAGGGAATTCCGACTCAAGCTCCTACTTCAGTAACTAGAGAATTAGTGAAGCAAACACCCTATAGTAAAGTGCTAATCTAGTAGAGGATGGAGAAATAGGAAGTGGGTTCTCTTTAGAATTTTGTTTCTCACAAGGATTCTCACTTTGGATCAAACCCTAGCTTGCTTTTCTCTTGCTCAATGAAGAAGAAGATGATGAACAAAAGAAAAGGTATGAGGATAATGATTAAGTGAGAACGCTAACCATGGTGAGTGAGTATCATATACTAACCCTTGTAGAGACTTAACCCTAGGCTAATCTTTATGGTTGGGTTAAGAAATATCCATAGTAAAAACAAAACCAAGTTGAATTAGTCAATGCATCCACAAGCTTCCACAAGCTTCATGCATTTTCTAATCCTCCACTTGATTTTGTAATTACTTTAGATATTAAAAACCCAAAATAAAAATTAGCATAGTGTAAGTCTCATACACCCATGTATAATGTATCATCAACCATGATACATAAATACAACACATTTTCATATATATCATATACATAGTAAAAATGTGTACATGTGAGAAAAAACCCTAAGTGAACATGTGTTAGTAAATGTAAACTAGTATATCTAATATACAATTATAAACTTAATTATTAAATCAACACTTGACTTAATAATCCGGTCATATCTCATATAACCGGCTAACATCCATCGTATCGACTTATCGAATCAACACTTGATACGATAACCCGGTCATATCATATATGACCGACCGATACATAAAGTCGCGAGAATAGAATACGGTATCACATACACGCATTTATTCTCGGTCTCGCACATATCACATATGCGCTCCTATTTCGTTTCGCCTGAGCCAGTAAATCCTCTGTGTAGGACTGTAAAGACTCGTTAATACACCGGCAGTAGGTGATGATCACATCGCGCACCCATAAGCCGTCAGCGGTACTAGCTGGACGTAACGGCTATCCGGGTATTGAGCGATCAGAAGATCAGCAAGCAAGCCCGCTCCAACTCCTGTGAAAGCCTGCCGGCAACACTTCCCGTACAGTCCGGTCTCCTCGTCTGATATGTCGCATATCAAGTCTAGGGGTGGTAAACGTCAGACCCCAATAACCGATAAGTTGTGCCGATGTGAGGCTCATAACGGGTCAAGAAACTACTGGTGACACTTACCAGTAAATCTCTAATCATCCATGGTCAGGGACTTCCCTATTACGGCCAATCGAGCACAGCGCAACATCAACCCCCAAAACCGGGAGAGACGAAACCCCTCCTATCGCTCATTGCCTCCATGTGACTCGGGACTGTACCCAAAAACCACCGTTTTGCACGCCCTCATGGACGTGGTAAGGTGGAAATCAAAGCACAGTGGGAATCACACAAGACTCTATGACGATCTCGGGTCTACAGACTAACTTTCACAAGTGTCACCAGAGAACTGCCATCTGACGTAAGGTATAATACCATGTGGGAGTTCTCGGCGAGTCCGTCCAGTGTACCCAGTCTCCACTGAGCTCCCATATACCATCTCTGATGTCAAACACTAATGGATATGGGATCATCCATCACCCATCTCACGGGTCGAGATGCGTATACGCTAGTCTACTCTGGTGTATCGATGCCCCGTCTCGATACTGTTAGTGTATATGCCCTAGAGGCCATTACTGTATCATACTAGTTTGTATATGACTTAATGGAAGCTTGGGATATTCACCTTGTATACACAATCTTGCTCAATATAGTAGTATGCTACTTAGTTTGTTTCTATTTCAATGTGTACATGTGTTTATTTTAGTATATCACCTATAGACATTAGTGGAGCCCTTAAGATCTTTGCTTGATTACCAGCGTTGTGATGGCAGTCACACTAGTGGTGGCTGGGTAATCTATAAGCACATCCTTATGTTGGTCCCTAGTCGCAGGACTATCGAGACAGGGCATCGATACTCCGGAGTAGACTAGCGTATGCGCTTCTCATCCCTGTGTGGGAGATGGTCTGTCCCACAGCCATCAGTACGTCGTATTGGAGATAGTATGCGGGTGCTCGTTGGGTTACGAGTACACTGGACAGGACTCGTCAGGAACTGTTGGTTGGTACTATACCTATCGTCAGTTATCAGTTCCCAGGTGACATGAGTACAGCTTAGTCCGCTGACTTGACACTGTCACTTCGCCTCGAGTGTGTTCCCACTGCACTTAGATTACTACCCTACCATGGCTCAAAGGAGTCGTCCAAACAGGTAGTAGTTGGGTGCAGTCCCGAAGCACTTGGAGGCAGTGACGGTTAGACAGGATTCGTCTTTCTCGGTATTGGGGGTTGACATCGCGCTGTGTCTAGGAGAGCCATTACACGAGTAGTCCCTGGCCATGGCAAGCGAGATATACTGGTAGGTTTCCAGTGTTATCTCAGGGTGTTCTGGGCTTCAATCCGACACGACTTGTACCGCTATTGGGGGACTGACGTTTACCGCCCCCTAGGCCCGCCATGCGATGTATCAGACGAACAGACCGGACTGTATGGAGATTGTCACATTCAGACTCAGTAGGAGTTCAGATGGGTTTCACCTCGTCCGTCTTCTTGTCGGCATCTACTTGGGGACCGTTACGCACAGCTAATGCCGCTTGCAGTCTGTGGTTAAACCCACTGCCAGCGTAGTGTTGAGTCTTTAGAGTCCCACACAGAAAGCTATTCTCCTTTAGGCAAAAGAGTAGGGGTCGCATGGTTTTGCGACAGATCGCATGGTTTTGCGACAGGGTTCGGTCACATCCGTGCACTTGTGCACGTACATTGTCCGGACAGTTAACACTAGCGGGCTTTGGTTTAAGCCAGATCCTAGTGTACGTTTTGGGATTGGTTTTATCTCGTTTGTTTTCGTGTTCCTCGCAACGCGGATGCGGGTGTGTATGCACAGTTGAAAGAGAGATAGAGGCAGAGGATTCTCATTGGGGTTATTGACTGTTGACCGTTGACCGTTGACCATTGACTTTTGCTTAACCCTAATGAGAATAAGAAATATTATTAACATTAATATTAATTAAGTATTATAGTGACATGGTTGTTGAGGGGTTGACTTTGTTGACATGTTGACCGGTTGACTAGGTTGGACTAGTTGACCATCATCATGACAATGGCTATCATTCCATGGCAAAGACTTTTGCTTGCTTGTTTATTTATGCAAAATGAGTGCATGAAATGATATATCCATTTTGACTTAAACCATCACACAATACCTGATTATTACTTTTGTTATGATGGCTTTTGGATTATGAGTGGTGAGAATGAGAAAAGAAAGGCTCATTCTTTCATTTGCTTTCTCTCTCTTGAGCTCTCTCATTCTCAAGCTCTCCCTCTTCCTCTTGCTCTCTCTAGCTCAAGGCAAACCATTCTCATGTGTTGAGACTCATTACCTTAGAGATAAAAAGACACCAAAACATTCCTCTACTCATTCTAGTTCACAAGGCCTAGCAAGCCAAGTGATCTAGTTTCTTCAAAGTTCGAAGAAGAAGCCAAAGGTAGAAGCTTTCGGATGGATCCATCTTCGGCGCAAGGAGACGACGAGGTGAGGCCGATCCGTACACCGGGAGGAGTCGTAGATGAAGGAGTTCAAGTAAGGTATAGCCCCCTAACCGAGTAGGTAAACTCTTGTTAGGTTGTTAGTTAGTCGTTTAACAAAGATCCGTATTGGTAGTCCATGTTACCACCCTCTTGAAAATCGTTTTTCACCACTTCCGCAACCCCGTAAGAACCGGGGAAGGGTAGCATGGACTTACAGATACACCCTCGACTAGGGACCTTGAAGGATGTACTTATGGACTACCATGTCCCCACTAGTATGATCCGCATCATAGTCTAGGTAGTCAAGTACACATCCTAAGGGCTTTACCAACATGTAACTATAAGACAGTATAAAGAGACAAGTATACATGTTAAAGTAAAGTGCAACCAGATAGCATACTATCATGACGAGCAAGAAAGTCCTCTCTATATATGTCCAAGCATCCAATATAATATACATCATCTGTACAATACTGGCCTTTAGGGCATACATACAACTAACAATCTCCCACTTGCACTAGGGCCAGCTGCTGTAGTATCACATACCGAGCATCCCGAAGAGTCTCTCAAACTGTATCTGGGGAATGGCCTTCGTGAGTGGATCCGCTGTGTTATTCTTCGTGTCAACCCTCCTGACCTCGATCTCCCGGCGATCAACTTTCTCCCGGATCAGGTGATACCGCCTCAGAATATGCCTGGATAGCTGATGGGACCTGGGTTCCTTGGCCAAAGCCACCGCTCCATTGTTAACGCAATACAAAGGTATTGGATGCTCAATGGATGGAACCACTCCAAGTTCAGTAATGAACTTCTTGATCCAGACAGCCTTTTTGGCAGCATCGTTGGCAGCGATGTATTCAGCCTCCATCGTCGAGTCTGTCACAGTTTCTTGCTTGGAACTCTTCCTGCTAACCGCCCCTCCGTAAATGGTAAAGACAAATCCCGACTGCGACTTAGAGTCGTCCTTATCACTCTGGAAGCTCGAATCGGTAAAGGACTCCACTTGGAGTTTTCCGTTACCATATACCAAGAGCATCTCTGTAGTCCTTCGCAAGTACTTGAGAATGCTCTTCACAGCTGTCCAGTGACTCTCTCCAGGATCAGCTTGATACCTACTCACTACACTTACCGAGTATGCTACATCGGGTCTGGTACATAGCATCGCGTACATGATAGAGCCTACTGCAGAAGCATAGGGTATCCCTTGCATACGAGCTCTCTCCAAATCAGTCTTGGGAGACATCTCTTTGGAGAGAGTGAGCCCTGAGATTGTGGGTAAAAACCCACATTTGGACCCTTCCATACTAAACCTCTTTAGTATGGTGTCAATGTACCTGGATTGGGACAATCCCAATATCCGTTTAGATCTATCTCTATAGATCATAATTCCCAATATGCAGGATGCATCACCAAGATCTTTCATTGAGAATCTTTGTGATAAGAAGAGCTTCACCGATTGCAGCATAGGAATGTCATTTCCTATCAAGAGTATGTCGTCCACGTACAATACGAGGAAGACAACCTTACTCTCTGCCACCTTCTTGTAGATACAAGGTTCATCTACGTTTTTGACGAATTCAAACTCTTTGATAACGACGTCAAAGCAGATGTTCTAACTCCGCGATGCTTGCTTCAATCCATAAATGGATTTAAGTAGCTTGCACACCTTCCCGCTGCTCCCACTATCTACAAAGCCCTCTGGCTGAGTCATGTACACGCACTCTTCAAAATCACCGTTTAGAAAGGCGGTCTTAACATCCATTTGCCAGATTTCGTAGTCATGATATGCAGCGATGGAAAGCATGATCCAGATGGATTTAAGCATAGCCACTGGAGAAAAGGTTTCATCATAGTCCACACCTTGTCTTTGACGAAAACCTTTTGCAACAAGTCTAGCTTTGAAAGTCTCCACTTTCCCATCTACACCAAGTTTTTTCTTGAAGATCCACTTGCTCCCAATGGGTTTTACCCCTTCAGGAGCAACTTCCAAAGTTCATACTTTGTTGGTGTACATGGATTCCATCTCGGACCGCATTGCATCCAGCCATTTCACTGAGTCTCCACTCGTGATGGCCCGCTCGAAGCTAGTTGGGTCATCATCAACCATGATGCAATCCTCGCTCCCACCATAAATGAGAAAACCGTAGTATCTCTCAGGTGGGTGAGGAACCCTACTAGATCGGCGGAGTGGCTGGGGTTCATCGGGAACTACCGAATCCTCTGGTTCTACCATGTCTTCTGTTGCTGGAACCTCTTCCAGTTCTACCTCAATGCCACTAATCTGTTTCATAAGAAAACCTTTTTCTAAGAAAGTGGCATGTCGAGAAACAAACACCTTTTGTTCCTCGGGATGGTAGAAGATATACCCTTGTGAATTCTTGGGATATCCTACAAACTTACATAAGACTGATCTTGCCTCGAGTTTGTCCGGATTTTGTCTTTTGACATAGGCCGGACAACCCCATATCTTAATATAATTAAGATGTGGCCTCTTCCCTTTCCATATCTCATATGGAGTGGTTGGCACAGATTTGTTAGGAACTCTATTCAATAGGTCTATGGCTGTTTCAAGCGCATATCCCTAGAAGGAATTAGGTAACTCAGCTGTACTCATCATTGAGCGCACCATATCTAATAGGGTGCGGTTCCTCCGTTCCGATACACCGTTGTGCTGTGGTGTATATGGAGGAGTTAGCTGAGAGAGAATCCCATTCTCTTTTAGGAAGTCCAGGAATTCATTGCTCAAGTATTAACCTCCTCGATCAGATCGAAGGATTTTAATACTTTTCCCGGTTTGGTTCTCGACATCTTGTTTATATTCTCTAAATTTCTCAAAAGTTTCTGATTTGTGTTTCATCAGGAATACATATCCGAATCTAGAGAGTTCGTCAGTAAATGGAATGAAGTACGAAGAACCATCCCTGGCATGAGTAGACATGGGACCGCATACATCACTATGTACCAGTCCCAAGAGTTCGGTAGCTCTTTCTCCGTGTCCCATAAACGGAGTTTTGGTCATCTTGCCTTTGAGACATGACTGGCAAGTGTCATAAGATGAAAATTCAAACGGATTTAAATATACATCCTTATGCAACTTAGCTAGTCGTGTCGCATTAATGTGACCCAGTCTACAATGCCACAAGAAGGATTCGTTCAGTTCTGAACTCTTCCTCTTGTGTGTGTTTGTTATGCTCAGAACTGTTGATTGATTTAGATCATAAATGCCATTGCACATCGTGCCTGATCCGACCAACTTTTAGTTTAGGAAAATGTTCATAACATTATCCTATAATACAAAATTATATCCCTCTTTACTCAACAAAGAAACCGATATAATGTTGCATATCAGGTTCGGCATGTAATAGCATTCGTTCAGAATCAATGTATTACCAGTTGGCAATACAAGGTGATATTCCCCGACGGTTTTAGCTGCAACAATTGCACCATTTCCAACCCTTATGTCTTTATCACCTTCTCCAAGTTCTCTACCTTTCCTAAGCCCATGTAACTGATTACATATATGGGATCCTGACCCGGTATCTAATACCCAGGACGTAGAGGAAATGGAGAAGCAGTTCTCTGTAACGAACACACCCGAAGAAAATGCATCAACATGTACTTTCTTCATACGGGTGGCATGGGAATCCTGGTATTCCCCTATATCCTGATCAGTCCTATAACTCTTATAAGAAAGAACGGAACCAACGTTCCCCAGCACAGTATAACATGCGGGTTCGGTCAATACATCCATATTATTATCTTTATTAAGGCATGATATGGTCGCTACCTGGAGAGAGAGAGAAGAAAACACTTTAGTGTATGCTTTTGCAAGATCAGATTGGTTATTATCTTATCTAATCAGGATGGCTCCCACTGTTTTTTTTATCAAATCTTCCTTCAATCCCTAAAAGGAAAGACTAGCCGGGATTAATTACACCCTACAACTTCGCCGATCTTTCAGTCAGGCCAGTGTCGGTACTTTGAGGGAGGTTCCCCGTGCTTTCGCACGGACCTAATTAAAGTAAACCTCGTTTTCCCAGAGGCATAACCCCGTTGACACCTTTCTAGACACTTACTTGATCGGCTAATTGTCCTGTGTAAAACTCTCCCGGGAGTAACAATTACTCGCAGTGGGTATCGGGATCCAACTATCTTATAGAAGGTATGCAATCTCATTGCAAATCTCAACACTTGAAATTCCCAATAATATTTTGCCCCTAGCGTGCTATGACCTTAACGCATGCCAAACAACCCATAGTCCGCTTGTCAAGTTCAAACCGTACAATTCGTGATTGAATTAAACCCACCCGTACGACCCTTGACGCATGCCAAACAACGCCGTACGAATACCCTAATCCAATCGCATCTCATGCTACAGATAAGTAATAATCAGCTACCATACACTACGCCTTGACGCATGCCAAACTACCGCAGCACAAATACTAAATATTACTTATATGAATTGACGGAGGGCTACGCAGGTTTTTCAGAAAACCATGAGCGTAAAGAACTTGATATCGTCGTAGAATCGAGTGAATTTTGAAATGGAGTGATTTTGAGGCTTTCATTAGTTTTGCTAAAGAGGTCACTCCCGGTGAAGGGATCTCGGCTCTTTCCTTATGGAATAAGGTGCAGGATATATCATATACATCACTATGCAAAGCAAAACTCCAAAAGCAATCAAAAGCAAACCGAGTGTTGTAGCATCTGCCTGTTTTACTAAAGAGGTCACTCCCGGTGAAAGGATCTCGGCTCTTTCCTCATCGAATAAGGTGCAGGGTATATCATATATACCGCTATGCAAAGCAAAACTGTAGCTACCCTTTTTATTTGAAAATTTGATTCTACAACATCTTTTAGGTTTCTTTTCTTTCATTAATCACATTAATGAAGTCCCATCATTTAAGTCACCCAAACATCACAGAAAAATACGACGTACACATATGCCATCCGCATTCGCCTCGATGTCCCCTCGTGCACCGTTAGGTTAGGTAACTAACGGCAGAGCAGGGCAGGGCTACCGCGGGTGTAAAACATAAGTAACGTCTATATAATATATCATATATACTATATATAGTATCTATCACAGCACATCACATGATCACATCATAGATATCGCAGCAGAAGAAACATATGAAACATTGGATATACTAGGACGTCCGTGTTTTATTTTGAGCCTCTATAAAACACGGATTCCACGGTCGCGATGAATAGCCAAACCCACACCCCAAGACCCCTACGAGAGCGGCAAGCAACCCTACCAATTCTAGAGTTAGGAGACCCGGACTCGACTCCTCGAGTTGGTCTCCCACTGGACCCTAGAACCCGGTTACTTGTTCTCTCCTCCTTGGGTCTATCCTAGTGCGGAAAAGTAAATAATATACAAAAGGTGACATCAACCTCGACCCGGAAGTGCCCCAATAAAAGAATATTACATACATTTAAATTTTACATGAATGAAAATAAAAACTCTCATCTCACATAAAACCCCCCGGCTATTCAGAATGCGACGATCCAATATAACATATCCAGCAACACAGAACATCACATGTCATCAACGTAAGTAAATATGCGCATCCCAATTGTCGTTGACATATAGCAACGAAACCGGCGATATCACATATTACACTTACGGTCGCAGAAAAGAAAGTGTAAAACTACAACATTTGGAATCCACAATCTCTTTAGACATCGTAAATCCGAAATATCATATATTTCGCATTTCATGCCTAACTGTATGAATTCCACATATTGTATCACATTCCAGATAAATAGATAGTATTAAACTTTCCGATCGAATAATCAAATACTCAAGATTTCCATAATAGCTCAACACTTGAGCGGAGTTTAAAGATTCCAGAATACGTCAGAGTAGCAACGGTCCAGCCGTAGAAGGGTCAAGCCAACGCCTCACATGTGGCACGCCGTACTGTCCAAAACCCTAGGGTTCAAAAGGCAGTTCAAGACGGTCACATAATCGAGTTAAGCTTTGTTGTCTTCTAGAGGGTCCATCACATCACATGCACGTTTTTCCGAAAGATTTATAAACCGATAAAAATTCAACACTTGAATGTTTTTCGTGCCGGGAAAAAATTGAGTTAATGATATCCGTTCGAACATTTTAATACTTTCTAAATTATCCGGAATAACATAACAAAATTAAATTCTCCGATCGAATCAGCGATTTCAAAATAAACCCCAAAATACTCAACACTTGAGTCAGATAAAAATGCCCAGAAAAATATCAGGAAAATATAAGGAATACTGTGCAAAACGACACTGTTTAGAGCCCAAAGCGCCGCGGATCCGCGGCACGAGCATGGCTCGACATTTTTACTATGTATATGATATATATGAAAATGTGTTATATTTATGTATCATGGTTGATGATACACTATACATGGGTGTATGAGACTTACACTATGCTAATTTTTATTTTGGGTTTTTAATATCTAAACTAATTACAAAATCAAGTGGAGGATTAGAAAATGCTTGAAGCTTGTGGAAGCTTGTGGATGCATTGACTAATTCAACTTGGTTTTGTTTTTACTATGGATATTTCTTAACCTAACCATAAAGATTAGCCTAGGGTTAAGTCTCTACAAGGGTTAGTATATGATACTCACTCACCATGGTTAGCCTTCTCACTTAATCATTATCCTCATACCTTTTCTTTTGTTCATCATCTTCTTCTTCATTGAGCAAGAGAAAAGCGTGCTAGGGTTTGATCCAAAGTGAGAATCCTTGTGAGAACCAAAATTCTAAAGAGAACCCACTTCCTATTTCTCCATCCTCTACTAGATTAGCACTTTACTATAGGGTGTTTGCTTCACTAATTCTCTAGTTAGTGAAGTAGGAGCTTGAGTCGGAATTCCCTCGACGTAGATCATCTTCGGCCTCGGAGACTTCAAGCAAGGTCGCACCTATCGCCTCGTGAAGCCATGCAAGGGTCCGGGAGAACCACGATCGCAGCGAGGGGACTTCATCAAGGAGCTAAAGAAGTGGAGGAACGATCTACGAAGGTTGTATTTCGTATCCCTTTAGAGTAAACTTGTTTACTTGCTATATGATTCGCCTAAACTCTAGTTTACGATCTTGCTTAGTGTTATTCGGCACATAAAAATTTAATTTTGGCATGGTCGATGCCTTGTAGAGCCTCGTTAGTGCGCCTAGTAACCCTACAGTGGTATCAGAGCATAGTGGGAATCACACAAGACTCTATGACGATCTCGGGTCTACAGACTAACCTGCACAAGTGTCACCAGAGAACTGCCATCTGACGTAAGGTATAATACCATCTAGGAGTTCTCGGTGAGTCCGTCCAGTGTACCCAGTCTCCACTATGCACCCGTATACCATCTCTGATGTCAAACACCAATGGATATGAGATCATCCATCGCCCATCTCACGGGTCGAGATGCGTATACGCTAGTCTACTCTGGTGTATCGATGCCCCGTCTCGATACACCCACGACTAGGGACCTTGAAGGATGTACTAATGGACTACCATGTCCCCACTAGTATGATTCGCATCATAGTCCAGGGAGTCAAGTATACATCCTAAGGGCCTTACCAACATGTAACTATAAGACAGTATAAAAAGACAAGTATACATGTTAAAGTAAAGTGCAACCAGATAGAATACTATCATGACGAGCAAGAAAGTCCTCTCTATATATTGTAAGCCCGCGGGGGCGCCCCGGCCGTCGATCTGATGCCGAAAACGCGAAAACAAAAACTTTGCAAAACTTGCAACCGGAACCACCGCGCACTTTTCACCCGGATCGGGCCATTAACCTAGCTAACTAGCAAACAAGAAAAGAGTAGAGAAGTATACCAAGCGATCCGTGTCCTTCGGTCTTCGTCTCCACTCCGATCTCCCGCGGAAAGTTCGTCATCTCCTCGCTCGTCGGAAAAGCACCACGTAGCCGGAAACATTTACGGGCTCCCACCTCTTGACCGACGCAACTCGGGCACGAAGTTGGCTAGCCGACGCGTCCAAGGCTTGCTATAGAATAGTGTAGTAGCCATGTCTCTTTAGGGTTTAGTTGCCTTTATGGTAATGGAGGAATGGAGAAGTGAGCTATGAAACTTTGATGCAACATGAGAATGAGAATAATTTTCCACCAACACCAAAAAGGAAATCTCTATCTTTTTCTCCTCACTCCTCAAGTGGTCGGCCCCTCTCATGTCTAAAAACGGTGGAGTGAAAAAAAAGGAAGCTAAAAAGCAAAAGGAGAAAAAGAATGATTAAGGAAAAATAATAAATTCAAATGATAATGGTCACCACCATTTCATTTCTCCCCATCCAAGTCAATCCAATCTCATGAAAAGAAAAAGAATGGACAAGAAAAGCATCTCATGATTATGAAACCACACTTATGCAAGAAAGCCCCTGACAAAACGTTATTTGCACAATTGCAAATAACACCCTCCAACGGAAAGTCCGGCCGTGAAGGAATAAAAGAAAAACGGCCGGAACGGAATGCAAACTGGCAACTTCAGAAAACTGATCCCGTAATAAATTACAGGAAAACCCCACTACTGCAAATACATGCCCGCATTTGTATTCCCACTGAACACAAATGTAAAGAGACAAAACTACACTATCTAATACTAGAATCCGGCTTAAGCCAAAGCCGGCTAGTAAAAACCGTCCGATCACGATCCGTGCAATACCGCACGTATCTGATCGAGCCCTGCCATATCTCCATACGGCCTCTACAGCGTTTCGCCCGAAACCTGAGTAACTGAGTGTGGTGGACTCTAAAGACTCGTCAATACCTTGGCTGTAGATTTAACCACTAGCATGTCAGAGGTATAAGCCATACGTGACGGGCCACCAGCTACTGACTATAAGGGACGTCGATGAGCGAACTCATCCTGACACCCTACTGAGCCTGTCAGTGACAATATCCGTACAGTCCGGTCCGTTCGTCTATGAGCATCGCATGGCGGGCCTAGGGGGTTGGTAAAAGTCAGACCCCCAAAAGCGGTACAAGTCGTGTCGGAGTGTAGCCCAGAACACCCTGAGATACTACTGGAATACCTACTAGCAAATCTCCTGCCTTGGCCAAGGACTTTTCATGTTCTGGCTCTCCTCGACGCAGCGCGACCTCACCCTCAATACCGGGAGAGACGAACCCCTGCAGATCCGCTCACTGCCTCCAAGTGGCTCGTGACTGTGCCCAACTAAAACCTGTTTGCACGACTCCTTTGAGCCGTGGTAGGGTAGTAATCAAAGCACAGTGGGAACTCACACGAGAAAAATGACGATCCCAGGTCGATGAACTAACCTGTACACATGTCACCAGGGAACTGCTATCTGACGTCTGGTATAAACCCAACTAGCAGGTTCCCGGCGAGTCCTGTCCGGTATACTCATAACCCAATGAGCACCTGCATACATCTTAGGTGAACCAACTGACACCAGTGGCTTGTGAGACCGGCCACCGCCCCTCGTCGGGGTCTCGACTGTATACACTAGTCTACTCTGGAGTATCGATGCCCTGTCTCGAAACTCCCACGACTAGGGACCATTTAAGGATGTGCTTATAGACTACCGGCTCCCACGTATATGATCGCCCTCATACTTCCGGTAGTCAAGCAAGAATCCTAGGGGCTCTATCAACGTGCAATAGTGACCTGTAAGGTCACCAAAAGCAGTACACGATGATAAAGGTAAACCAGATAGCATACTATCATCTTGAGTAAGACTGTCCTACTGGGACAGGTCCTCCCCTCAATCATTGCAATCACATGCCTGTGATCCAATAATTGACTCTGAGGGCACTATCTCCAACAATTTCCCACTTGCACCCAAGGCTAATTATTGCGATGTCGCAAACTCACAGCCCGTGTGATACCGAACACCCAACTCCTCTACTAGTCCGTCTCACAAAGCTCGTTTGCGAAACTATTGCGTTCGAGGAATAGCCTCAGTGAGTGGATCTGCTCTCATGTTTCTTTCTATGTCTCTCTCTATCTCAAGTTCGCAGAGAAAGCCATCTCCCGAAATGAGCAATACCTGTCTTAGAATGTCTGGATGTCTGATGGGACCTAGCTCATAAATGAACTCCAAATCCTAACTTCTTAGACTGTATCGTCAACTGAAATTAATCAGTATCCTGCGCCATACCTTCCCTCAGTATCCACCTGGACCACCTGTCCAAAATACTTCCCCTCGTCAGAAGGAAAACTATAACTCTGACAGCCACTCTGCCATCCAGGTCACCTTGGAAGCCTGGAATGATAACTGTCTCCCGAAGGAGAATGCTGTTATCATATATCTAGAACATTCACTTATGTTCTCAAACTGCTTCCGACTGTTTCCCCAGGATTGGATCAATATCAACTTATTGCATCTACTGCAAGAACAACATCTGGTATGGTACTTGACATCTCATGATTGACTCAATTGCCTAAGCAAGTGATCTGCCAATCATGCGTATCCCTCTCCTCTTTAGTCTGTAAGACACCTTTAGAGAGGGTGACTCCATTACCTGCAGGTACACCACAATGCCAGGAGTCGTCAATTCTAAATACTCATAGAATGCTGTCAAGGTACCCAGATTAGGAAACCACCCAAATCTAGATCTAAAACCATAGATCTAGTTACCAGAATGTCTGATGTAAGATCCAAGTCCTATGAGTAGAAACTACTGTGTGACGACCAAAGTATAACCGATCGTAGTATAAGAATATCACTTCCTACTCTGCGTATGTCATCAAATACCAGGACATCACACCCTACTACCTTCTCAACAGATCCATCCCCTATTCTGATGAAGTCAAACCTATGACTGTCATATCAGAAATAGAAATTCTATCTACGCTATATCTGCTTTAGTCTATAAATAGACATAAGCCTGATGTCCACCAATGCTTCCGCTGCTCCCACTGACTACGACAACCCTCTGGCAGAGTCATATACACGTACGCTTCTAAAACCAGTTTAGAACGACGCTATACTCATCCTCCTGCCGGGTCTCATAGTCTGGAACAACAGCAATAGCAAGCCTGGGTAAACAAGAACCTCTCTGCCACCGTCCTTGAGTATATCGAAGTACCTCTCGGGTGCCTGAGGTTACCCACCTTATCTGCAAAGTGGCCAATGGAATGTCAAACCAGATTGAATCTTTAGGTTCTTATCAAATCTTCAGTAATCGTTTGCGGTTCTGGAATCACTTCCAGTTCTACCATACTCCCACAACTGTTTTCTGAAAAAATCCATTTTATTAAAACTGTGGCGAGTCAAGAACAATATCACTATTGATCTTCCAGATGGTAGAATATCAACCCTCTGCATAGCCCGGGTCAACCCACAAACAGCCATTACAGAAACGTGCCTTGAGTTATCTAGAGTCTGGTTTTAAGCATAAGCTGGACAACTCCCCGTATCTTAACAATGTCAAGATATGAACTGTTCTATATCCAATATAGAAACAGAGGCACTGATTTAATTGAACCAGATTCAAATCATGTAGCTGTCTCCAGTGCATGTCTACTAAATGGATGGAGGCCGATCAGCATTACTCAACTTAGGAATGCTTCCAATTATGAGTAACCTGAAAGAGAAGCAAGTTCTCTTAACCATTACTATCAACTGAATACCATATACAAGTATCTACATCTTCGATCACTTTGAAGAATCCCGATACTTGCAATATCTGGTTCTCTACTTTATTCTTATACCTATAACATCTCAAAATTCGGACCCTGTGTTTCTACGAAACACCTGTCTAAAAACTAGAGAAGTCAGAAGTAAACCGAATATAGTACGAGAACCAACCCCTTTGTCCTAATGGACACTGGACAATATACAATACTCTGTATAAGTCCCTTGAGTCTAGTGACTCATTCATTGTGTGTCGTGGGTTGAAAACTGTACTTTTGGTTAAGAAGAATTACACCGTTGTTCAATACTCCTAACCTAACCATCCACTGGTATAGGTAAATGTCATAGACATAATTTCAAAAAGGTATGTCTCACTCTATAAAAATAGACGTACAGATATATCAATTTGAAATTGGTGCACAACAACGGATATTAAAAACCAAATATTTGCCGACCGGCAAACAACCCAGGTGGCTTCCTCAAATATCACCAATTCCAACGAATCCCGATATAATGAGGATGGTCACCTAATTCCCAATAACTTACTCCCACTCATCATCTGTAAAACCATACAGATGTGAGACTCATACCTGGTAAATACATACCCTGGAGCAAGTGTCTAATTGGGAAATCAGTTTTCTATTAACAGTACACAGTGAAACTGAAACATTAAAACGTTTCGACGGGGTATCCTGGTATTCCTTAGTAATACCTCTTCCATTATACAGATTCACAACTATAACCGTATAATTCTTTGCCACTTCTCCAAATCGCTTTATATGTCTTTAGTCAATACCTTCTGTACACCCCTTTAGGCCAAATGGTTTTCTTCATTCCCTACCGTTCGGCACCAGCCTATTGTTTGGAAGAAGACTATCCAATAAGCATAAAGGGTGTACTATCCTAATCCTAAGAGCACTCGCAACGCGAGAGAAGGTGAAGATAAAAGACACCTGAATGTACTTTATTCCTATTTCTCCTGAACCAGGATCCATCCCCGAACTGGAACAAGTTCCTTTCGAGTTCGTATATAACCATACGATGGATTATCCAATAAACTGGGATCTTCGTAGTGATACGGAGTGTCCTGGAGAAATACAAAGGTGATTTAGGATTGGCGAAGAAATACTTGGTTTGTTCGTGAATAGCAATCGCACTTTACTTTGCCCTCTTACTAATCCCTTGCTTTGTCTTAACTTAATACCTTCTGTACACCGTTTAGGCTAACTGGTTTTCTTCATTCCCTACTGGTCGGCACCAGCCTATGGTTTGGAAGAAGACTATCCAATTTGCGTAATAGGTGTACTACTCCTAAACCAAGGAGTACTCGCAACCTGAGAGAAGGTGAAAAGAAAAGACAACTGAATAGTGTTATCCGTTTTCTCCAGAACCATAAACCATCCTCGAAGTCCTTCGAGTTCGTATATAACAATACGATGGTTTTGTCCAATTGAAGTGGACGTTCGTAGTAATACGGGGTGTCCTGGAGAAAAGGGTAAAAGTAGGAGTGGCAAAGAAGTTTGCAACTCTGACAATCCAAAAGCCAGTGTTAAGTAGGCTCGGTCAACTTGGTCACTGAGTCATAGTCTAGGGTCGGGTCAATGGTCGCTGCCAAAGAGAGAGAGAAAAGAAACACTCAGCGTGCACTCTAACCTAGATCAGAATGGTTGTCACTTTATCTAATCTGGAAACCTCCCACTGTAACGTCAAATTCTTCCCCAAACCTGAAAGAAGAATTAGCCGGGATCACCCGAGGAGTAAACCAACTCATCAGTGGGAATCGGGATCCAACCATCATCGTATGATAACGTGACGGAATCCGCTCACGCTATCACACTCCAGAAGGTATGCGCATATCTGGCAAGTTTCAGTTCTTTTGAAACTCCCGATGTGGATTTCTACCCCATGCTGTTATGACCATGACTTTGGCCAACATATCATAAGTCACATGTCATGTTCTACCCGTCATTTTCCTGGTTAATTTGAACCCACCCGTACCTACCCTTGACTTTGGCCAAAATGGCAGTACGACTGTTCCAAACCAACGCATCTATCTATGCTGCATATGAATACACAACAGCTACCAAACACTGTGCCTTGACTTTGGCCAACATACACAGCTTGAATACAATTAACTATCCATATGAAACGACGGAGGGCTATGAATGGTTTCTGGCGAAAACCTTTAACGTAATGAACTTGAAATCGTTGAAGGAACTGAAAGCTTTTAAAAATATAGTGACGAAAACCTTGGCTAAAGAGGTCACTCCCGGTGAAGGGATCTCGGCTCTTTCCCCGTAGAATGAGGTGCAGGATATTCCAACTGAATACCACGATGCAAAGCAAAAGTAATCGGCTATAGTGAAGTCATTGCCCTGACGCAAACTTCTGTCCAAGGGGTCACTCCCGGTGAAGAGATCTCGGCCCTTGCCTCGTCGACTGAGGAGCAGGATATTCCAACTGAATACCACGATGCAAAACAAAAGAGAACGCCCTTGCAATAACAGCTTTTTGAAAAAGTGTTCCAACAACATCAGAATAGGTTTGTTTATCTTGCATTGATTCGAATCAACGCAGTCCCATCAATTGATCACACCACAAAGAATGAAAATATACTGACGTACGTATATGCCATCCGCATTCGCCACTGGGTCCCGTCATCACCCGTTAGGTTAGCTAACTAACGACAGAGCGGGGACTGGACTAGCGCGGATGAAAAACATATACAACATCTACTAGTATATATACAATATATAATTTTCGCTCAAGGCGTGATAAAAATGCAGCAACACAGAAATGTATAGCAACACAGATCAATACAGATATCTGGGATTCCCGGGTTTCATAGAGCCGCTACTGAAACCCGACGTTCCCCTGATCGTGTGGATAGCCTGTGCAATGAAATCCTAGACCCCTACGGGCGCGGCAAGTTACCCGCCAAAACCTGAAGCGAGGCAGCCCCCTTCAGCAACGTGAATGGACCACCCATCACTTCACGGAATCCGGTAACTTGGGCACCCCTCCTTGGGTCAACCTGTACCCCGTACGAGTGCGGGGAATAGCCCGCCAATCCTAGAGTGAAGCCCCCTCCGTCTCAATGCCATGAGATGCGGGCCCGTTGCCTTCTAGAACCCGGCTTTCCGTGCACCCCTCCGCGGGGTAATCCTAGTACAGAAAGCAAAATATACATACAACGGGTACATCGACCGCAACCTGGTCGTGCCCCAAAAGAATAATACAAACAGGCAGTGACGGCAGTCCACATGTCGGACGCTCGCCCCGCAATATCAAATGTACATATAAAACAAAACTGTACTAACATTGCATCCAGGCTATCCCCCACGACCGATCCACAACAACACAGCATAACACAGAACATCAACGTGAATGTCACGTTCGCAAATCCGTCTAACCGGACTATAGCAGTTAGACAGGATTTACCGATCGAATAACATTCACGGTCGCAGATATAATGTAAATACTGTGAACTAGCATGTTTAAAATATCCGATCGAACAAATTTTATCAAGTGGGCCCACAAGCAATACTGTAGCACTCACAGAAAATCTGGGCCCAAAAAGAATATCCCAAAACCGCTATTTTTAACTCTGAAGGAATCTGCAAAATTTTGGTCAAGTGATCAATCAAAATCGCGGCGGAACCGCGGCGGTTTGGAGAGATCGCGCCACCAAATTTTCACAGATTGCTTCTATATCCATGTACAGTATTTTGAGACAACCCGAAAAATTTTTGGAGCAGAAAAAAATTCGACAGAAAACACATGTGCATACAAAATACGGTTTTTAGGGAATTTTGTTCGATCGAGTACTAAACATACTAGAGCAAGCTAGGCATGGTTAATGGCGTGGCACTGATACCAAAGTAAGCCCGCGGGGGCGCCCCGGCCGTCGATCTGACGCTGGAAACGCGGAAACAAAAACTTTGCAAAACTTGCAACCGGCACCACCGCGCACTTTTCACCCGGATCGGGCCATTAACCTAGCTAACTAGCAAACAAGAAAAGAGCAGAGAAGTATACCAAGCGATCCGTGTCCTTCGGTCTTCGTCTCCACTCCGATCTCCCGCGGAAAGTTCGTCACCTCCTCGCTCGTCGGAAAAGCACCACGTAGCCGGAAACTTTTACGGGCTCCCACCTCTTGACCGAGGCAACTCGGGCGCGAAGTTGGCTAGCCGACGCGTCCAAGGCTTGCTATAGAATAGTGTAGTAGCCATGTCTCTTTACGGTTTAGTTGCCTTTATGGTAATGGAGGAATGGAGAAGTGAGCTATGAAACTTTGATGCAACATGAGAATGAGAATAATTTTCCACCAACACCAAAAAGGAAATCTCTCTTTTTCTCCTCACTCCTCAAGTGGTCGGCCCCTCTCATGTCTAAAAATGGTGGAGTGAAAAAAAAGGAAGCTAAAAAGCAAAAGGAGAAAAAGAATGATTAAGGAAAAATAATAAATTCAAATGATAATGGTCACGACCATTTCATTTCTCCCCATCCAAGTCAATCCAATCTCATGAAAAGAAAAAGAATGGACAAGAAAAGCATCTCATGATTATGAAGACACACTTATGCAAGAAAGCCCCTCACAAAACGTTATTTGCACAATTGCAAATAACACCCTCCAACGGAAAGTCCGGCCGTGAAGGAATAAAAGAAAACCGGCCGGAACGGAATGCAAACTGGCAACTTCAGAAAACTGATCCCGTAATAAATTACAGGAAAACCCCACTACTGCAAATACATGCCCGCATTTGTATTCCCACTGAACACAAATGCAAAGAGACAAAACTACACTATCAAATACTAGAATCCGGCTTAAGCCAAAGCCGGTTAGTAAAAACCGTCCGATCACGATCCGTGCAATACCGCACGTATCTGATCGAACCCTGCCATATCTCCATACGGCCTCTACAGCGTTTCGCCCGAAACCTGAGTAACTGAGTGTGGTGGACTCTAAAGACTCGTCAATACCTTGGCTGTAGATTTAACCATTAGCATGTCAGAGGTATAAGCCATACGTGACGGGCCACCAGCTACTGACTATAAGGGACGTCGATGAGCGAAATCATCCTGACACCCTACTGAGCCTGTCAGTGACAATATCCGTACAGTCCGGTCCGTTCGTCTATGAGCATCGCATGGCGGGCCTACGGGGTTGGTAAAAGTCAGACCCCCAAAAGCGGTACAAGTCGTGTCGGAGTGTAGCCCAGAACACCCTGAGATACTACTGGAATACCTACTGGAAAATCTCCAGCCTTGGCCAAGGACTTTTCATGTTCTGGCTCTCCTCGACACAGCGCGACTTCACCCCCAATACCGGGAGAGACGAACCCCTGCAGATCCGCTCACTGCCTCCATGTGGCTCGGGACTGTACCCAACTAAAATCTGTTTGCATGACTCCTTTGAGCCGTGGTAGGATTGTAATCAAAGCACAGTGGGAACTCACACGAGACAAATGACGATCCCAGGTCGATGAACTAACCTGTACACATGTCACCAGGGAACTGCTATCTGACGTCTGGTATAAACCCAACTAGCAGGTTCCCGGCGAGTCCTGTCCGGTGTACTCATAACCCAATGAGCACCTGTATACATCTTAGGTGAACCAACTGACACCAGTGGCTTGTGAGACCGGCCACCGCCCCTCGTCGGGGTCTCGACTGTATACACTAGTCTACTCTGGAGTATCGATGCCCCATCTCGAAACTCCCACGATTAGGGACCATTTAAGGATGTGCTTATAGACTACCAGCTCCCACGTATATGATCGCCCTCATACTGCCGGTAGTCAAGCAAGAATCCTAAGGGCTCTATCAACGTGCAATAGTGACCTGTAAGGTCACCAAAAGCAGTACACGATGATAAAGGTAAACCAGATAGCATACTATCATCTTGAGTAAGACTGTCCTACTGGGACAGGTCCTCCCCTCAATCATTGCAATCACGTGCCTGTGATCCAATAATTGACTCTGAGGGCACTATCTCCAACATATATGTCCAAGCATCAAATATAATATACATCATCTGTACAAGACTGGCCTCTAGGGCATACATACAACTAACACTAGTATATCCAATATTTCATATGATATTTTCTGCTGCGTTATCTGTGATGTGATTATGTGATTTGTTCAGATAGATATTGTATATAGTATATATGATATATTATATAGACGTTGCTTATGTTTTACACCCGCGCTAGCCCTGCCCCGCTCTGCCGTTAGTTACCAAACCTAATGGTGCAGACGGGACATCGAGGCGAATGCGGATGGCATAAGTGTACGTTATATTTATCTGTGATGTTTAGGTGGACTTAAATGATAGGACATTCATTAATGAGACTAATGAAAGAAAATAAACCTAAAAGATGTTGTGGAATCAAATTTCAAAAAATCAGGTAGCTCTAGTTGTTGCTTTGCATAGCGGTGTTCCTTGTAGAACATCCAGCGCCTTATTCGATAAGGAAAGAGCCGACGATCCCTTCACCGGGGGTGACCTCTTTAGCAATAATTACCAAATGCTACAATATTCGGTTTGTCTTTTGATTGCTTTTATAGTTCTTGCTTTGCATAGTGGTATTTTGAATATCCTGCACCTCATTCGACGAGGAAAGAGCCGAGATCCTTTCACCGGGAGTGACCTCTTTAGCGAAACTAGCAAAAGCCTAAAAAACACTCCATTTAAAACCATTTGATTCCGCAACGAGATCAAGTTCAAAGCGTTAAAGGTTTTCTTAAAAACCATCCGCAACCCTCCGTCATTTTAGGAAGTAGAGTACTTAGTATTCGTGCCGTGTTTGTTGACCATAGTCAAGGCACAGTGTACGGTAGCTAAGTGATGTCTTCCTACACCGCATATGATGCGATTAGTTAGGACAGTCGCGTAACTTTGTTGACCTTAGTTAAGGGTCATGTGGGTGGGTATAATTAATCACGAAATGACGGGTAGAACTTGACTAGTGCTTATGATTTGTTGACCATAGTTAAGGTCGTAAGTGCTAGGGGTAAAAACCTTTATCGGGAGTTTCAAGTGTTGAAATTTGCAATGAGATTGCATACCTTCTATATGATAGTTGGATCCTGATACCCACTGCGAGTAATTGTTACTCTTGAGAGAGTTTTGCACTTTACAATTAGCCGATCAAGTAGGTGTCTAGAAAGGTGTCAACGGGGTTACGCCCCTGGGAAAACGAGGTTTACTTTAATTAGGTCCGTGCGAAAGCACGTGGAACCTCCCTCAAAGTACCGGCACTAGCCTGGCTGAAATATTGGCGAACTTATAGAGTGTAATTAATCCCGGCTATTCTTTCCTTTTAGGGTTTGAATGAAGATTTGATAAAAACAGTGGGAGCCATCCTGATTAGATAAAATATATTACCAATCTAATCTTGCAAGAGCGCACACAGAGTGTTTTCTTCTCTCTCTCTCCAGGTAGCGACCATGTCACGCCTTAATCAAGATAATAATATGAATGTATTGACCGAACCCGCTTGTTATACTGAGCTGGGGAACATTGGTCCCTCTCCAACTTATAATTGTTATAAGACCGAGCAAGAATTAGGGGAATACCAGGATTCCCATGCCACCCAAACGAAGAAAGTGCATGACGATGCATCTTCTTCGGGTGTGTTCATTACAAAGAACTGTTTCTCAATATCCTCTGCGTGCTAGGTATTTGATACCGGATCAGGATCCCAGATAGTAATCTTTTACATAGGGATAAAGAAAGGTAGAGAACTGTGAACGGATGATAAGTTTCATGAGACAAAAAATGGTACAAGTGTTACAGCCAAGTCTGTTGGTCACTATCACCCTGTATTTCCAAATACATTGATTCTGAACAAATGTTATTAGATACCGAACCTGATATACAACATCATATCAGTCTCTTTATTACTAAAGAAGGATATAATTTTGTATTGTTGGATAATGTTTTGGACATATCCTATATCAAGAGTTGATCGGTTCAGGCACGTTATCTAAAAGCATATACATTCTAAATCAGACCACAGTTCTTAACGTACAGAACACACACAAGAGGAAGAGTTCAGAAATGAACGAATCCTTCTTAAGGAATTGTAGACTAGGTCATATCAATGTGACCCGACTAGCTAAAGTTACATTTAGATGCATATTTAAATCAGTTTGAATTTACATCTAGTGAAACTTGCCAGTCATGTCACAAAGATAAGATGACCATAGCTCTTTTTACTTGAAACAGAGAAAGAGTTAGTGAACTCTTGGGACTGATACATAGTGATGTATAAAGGTCCCCATTCTACATATGCCAAGACTGGTTCTTTGTACTTCCTTACATTCACTGATGATCTCTTAAGATTCGGACACATGTTCCTGTTGAAACACATGTCTGAAGCTTTTGAGAAGTTCAAAGAATATAAGTTAGAAGTAGAGAACCAATACAGGTATGAGTATTATGTCCTATGATGAGATCAGGGAGGAGAATACTTGTGCATGGAATTCTTGGACTATTCTAAAGGAGAATGAGATTCTCTCTCAGTGTTACTCCTCTGTATACACCACTGCACAATGGTGTATCGGGGCGGAGCAATCACACCCTATATGATATGGTGCGCTCTATGATGAGTACTACTGAGTTACCTATTTCCTTTTGGGGGTTATGCACTTAAGAAGCTGCATACCTATAGAATTAGGTTCGAATCAGATAACTGCCTACCACTCCATATGAGATATGGTATGGGAAGAGCCCATCTCTTAAGTAAATTAAGATTTGGGATTGTCCGGCCTGTGTTAAAAGCAAAATACGGACAAGATCGAGGCAAGGTCAGTTCTGTAGAACTGGAAGGAGTTCCAGTAATACAAACTACAGCTGATGATTTGATAGAACCAAAGGATTCAATACTCTCCGACGAACCTCAGCCTCTCCGCCGATCAAGCAGGATTCCTCATCCGCCTGAGAGGTACTTCGGTCTCTCGATGACAGTGGGAGCGAGAAATGCATCATGAGATGATGACCCAACTAGTTTCGAGCAGTCCATCAAGAGTGTGGACTCTGTAAGAATGGCTGGATGCTTAGCGATCTGAGATAGAATCCATGTACACCAACGAAGTATGGACTTTGGTTGCAATATCTGAAGGGTTAAATCCCCATCAGGAGCAAGAATATCTTGAGAAGATTACTTGGTGTAGATGGAAAACTTAAGACTTTCAAAGCTAGACTTGTTAGTGGTTTTCGTCATCGACCAGGCGTGGAAAATGATGAAACCTTTTCTAGTGGCTATGCTTAAGTCCATCCGGATCCTACTTAACACGGCTACATACCATGACTACGATATCTGGTGGTTGGGTGTCATGACTGCTTTTCTAAATATAGATTTAGAAGAGAACGTCTATGAGTACACAGCCAGAGGGCTTCGTAAACAATGGGAGCAGCGGAAACGTGTGCAAGTTGCTTTACAGAATAACGCAGGCATTGCGGAGTTGGAACGTCTGTTTTGATGCGATAGTCAAAGAGTTTGACTTCATCAAAATGGTAGATGAACCTTGTATATACAAAAAGGTATTAGAGAGTAAGGTGGTCATCCTCGTATTGTACGTGGACAACATACTCTTGATAGGAAAAGAGTTTCCTATGCTACGCTCGGTCAATCTCCTCTTATCACATGGATTCTCCATATAGGATCAAAATGCTACATCCTAAATCCTGGGTTTTGGATCTATGAGATAGATCTAAATGGATGTTAGGATTCTCACTAGTTTTAGTGAGATGGTATCAGTTGATCCTGGGGAGAATCACTGGAAAGGTTCCAGGGTGATAAGGACGACTGAATGTCAGTCGCAGGCATTGTCTTTACCCTCAGTGGAGGGACGGTATGTTGGAAGAGTTCCAAGCATTATACCGTGGAAAACTAGACGATAAAGGCTGGTGACATCACTATCAAACATACTACCAAAGAGGCAGTTTGGATGTATATTAGTTCATGAGATGAACTAGGTTCCTACCATTGTGTGACAATGGAAGTGTGGCTTTGGCCCAGGAACCCCGGTCCCATCAGTGACCCAGACATATTCTGAGGCAGCATCACGTGATCATGGAGATAGTTGATCTCCAGGGTGATCGAGGTTTGGAGAGTAGACTCAGAGGACAACACGGCGGATCGACTCATAAAGGCCTTTTCCCAGAGAGAGACTTATATGGGATGGTTGAGTATGTGATACTGCAACCACTGCTACAGATGGCCCTAGTGCAAGTGGGAGATCGTTAGTTATATGTATGCCCTAGAGGCCATTACTGTACATGGGATGTAAATTGTAGTGGATGCTGGGACATATATAGGTAGGACTTTCTTGCTCGACATGATAGTACGCTATCTGGTTGCTCTTTATCTTAACATGTATACTTACTGTCTCTCTGTTACGTGTTGATAAAGCCCTTAGGATGTGTACTCGACTTGCAGGACTATGATGTAGATCATACTAGTGGGGCCTGGGTACTCCATGAGTACATCCTTCAATGTTCCTAGTCGTGGGAATATGGAGACGGGGCATCGATATTCCAGAGTAGACTAGCGTATATCTTCTCGACCCATGTGATGGGCGATGAATGATCCCATATCCATTGGTGTTTGACATCAGAGATGGTATGCGGGTGCTCAGTGGTGACTGGGTACACTGAACGGACTCGCCGAGAACTCCCGGACGGTATTATACCTCACGTCAGATGGCAGTTCTCTGGTGACACCGGTACAACTTAGTCTGTTGACCCGAGATCGTCATAGTGTCTTGTGTGTCTCCCACTGTGCTTTGATTTCCACCCTACCACGGCACTGCTGAGTCGTGCAAATAGGTGGTTTTTGGGTACAGTCCCGATTCACATGGAGGCAATGAGCGATAGGAGGGGATTCGTCTCTCCCGGTATTGGGGGTTGATGTTGCGCTATGCTCGATTGGCCATAACTGGAAATCCCTGGCCAGGGTTGCACTGATTTACTGGTAAGTGTTATGAGTAGTTTCATGCTTGTTATGGACCTTACATCGGCATGACTTATCAAGCTACTGGGTCTGACGTTTACCACCCCTAGGCGAGATATGCGACATATCAGACGAACAGACCAGACTGTCCGGTAAGTGTTACTGGTTGGATTCAGAGGAGTGTGAGCAGGCTTGCTTGTTGATCTTCTGATCGCTCAATACCCGGGTTGCCGTTACGTTTGGCAGATCGCTTGCGGCTTGTGGGTGTTTGATATGATCATCACCTACTGCCGGCGTATTGACGAGTTTTTAGAGTCCTACACAGGGGCTTCTTGGCTCAAGCGAAACGAAATAGGAGCGCATATGAGATATGTGCGGGACCGAGAATAATACCAGTATGTGATACTGTATTCTATTCTCGCGATTTGTATCATTGGACGGTTATATGAGATATAGCCGGGTTACCGAATCAAGTGTTGATTCGATACATTGATACACTAGATATTAGTCGGTTATATGCAATATGACCGGATCGTTAAATCAAGTGTTGATTTAATGATTTAATGTATAATTATATATTTGATATATTACTTTACATTAACTAGAATTAGCTCACTTAAGAATTGTTTTCTCACTAGTTTGTGCACATTGTTTATATGTGATATATGCAACTGTACATGTTTGTATCATGTTTGATGATACATAAAAGATGTGTGCATGAGACTTATACCAAGATTAGGTTTAAGATTAGGGTTATTGTTTTATCTTAAGATTTAACAAAAGAATTAAACTTGGTCAAAGTTATCAAGCTTGAAGAAGCTTGGAGAAACTTTGACAAAGTCCACTCTTTTGTCATTTCTCTTGATATCCTTTAATCTAACCCTTAACCTAAAACCTTGGTTAATTCTCTATATGAGTTAAGCATGAGGGCTTAACTCAACCATGGTGCCATAATTAAAAGGATAAGTTTCATTTGGATTGATTATTCTTTATTCTTTCTTCTTCTTCTTCTTCATCAAGCTCCATCAAAAAGCTTGCTAGCTCCAATGGTGCCATGAGAAAAAGTGTGAGAAAAACAATTCTAAAGTGAGCCCACTTCCTATTTCTTCATCCTCTACTACTTGCCATGTAGTATAGGGTGTTCTCTTCACAAAGTTCTTGACCAAGTGAAGGAATAGCTTGAGTTTGAGTCTCCCCGACGTAGATCATCTTTGGCCTCGAAGTCAGCGACCTAGCCCGCTCATTTCTCCGAAGAAACCAATGCTAGGGTCCGGGATCCCGATGATCGCAGCGAAGGGACGTCAACACGGAGCTTTAGAAGTGAAGGACCGGATCTAAAAAGGTTGTAATCCCTTTCACTTAGTAGCAAAGTTGTTTGCTTGCTTTTAGTTTCGTCTAATCTCTAGTATACGATCTTGCATAGGGTTGTTCGGCACATAAATTTTTGATTTTGGCATGGTTGATGCCTTGTAGAACCTTGTTAGTGTGCCTAGTAACCCTACAGGTAATGGGTTTGACTTCATCAGAATAGGGATGGATCTGTTAAGAATGTAGTAGGGTGTGATGTCCTGATATTTATATGACATATACAGAGTAGGAAGTAAAATTCCTGTACTACGATCGGTTATACTGTGGTTGTCACACAGTTGTTTCTCCACAAAGGATATGGATATAATATCTGATATTTTGGTTACTAGATCTATGGTTTTAGATCTAGATTTAGGTAGTTTCCCAATCCGGGTAATTAGACAGTATTCTAAAGGTGTTTTAGAATGGACGACTCCTGGCATGGTGGTGTACCTGCAGGTGATGGAGTCTCCATCTCTAAAGGTGTCTTAAAGACTAAAGGGGAGAGGGATGTGCATGATTGGCATATCACTTGCTTAGGAAATTGAGTCAATCATGAGATGTCAAGTACCACACCAGATGTTGTTTTTGCACTAGCTGCAATAAGTTTATATTAATCCAATCCTGGAGAAACATTCGGAAGCAGTTTTAGAACATAAGTGGATGTTCTAGGGATTTGATAACGGCAGCCTCCTTTAGGAGACGGTTATCATTCCAGGCTTCCAAGGTGACCTGGATGACGGAGTGCCTGTCAGAGTTATAGTTTTTCCCTCTGACGAGGGGCAGTAGTTTGGACAGGTGGTCCAAGAGGATACTTTGGGATGCATGGTGCAGGATACTGATTAGGTTCAGTTGAAGATACAATCTAAGAAGTTTGGATTTGGAGTTCATTTATGAACTAGGTCCTATCAGATATCCAGACATATTCTAAGACAGGTATTACTCAATTCAGGAGATGGCTTTCTCCGTGAACATGAGATTAAGAGAGACATAGAAAGAAACATCAGGACGGATCCACTCACTGAGGCTATTTCTCGAACACAATAGTTTTACAAACGAGCTTTGTGACACTGATTAGTAGAGGAGTTGGGTGTTCGGTTTCACACGGGCTGTGAGTATGCGACATCGCAATAATTAGCCTTAAGTGCAAGTGGGAGATTGTTGGATATAGTGCCCTGAGAGTCAATTATTGGATCGCAGGCACGTGATTGCAATGATTGAGGAGGACCTATACCGGTAGGACAGTCTTACTCAAGATGATAGTATGCTATCTGGTTTGCCTCTGTCAGTCGTGTACAGCTTTAAGTGACATTACTGATCACTATTACACGTTGATAGAGCCCTTAGAATTCTTGCTTGACTACCAACAGTATGATGGCGATCATATATGTGAGAGTTGGGTAGTCCATAAGCACAACCTAATAAGTGGTCCCTAGTCGTAGGAGTTTCAAGACAGGGCATCGATACTCCAGAGTAGACTAGTGTATACAGTCGAGACCCCGACGAGGGGCGGTGGCCGGTCTCACAATCCATTGGTGTCAGTTGGATCACCTAAGATGTATACAGTTGGTCATTGGGTTATGAGTACACCGGACATGACTCGCCGGGAACCTGCTAGTTGGTATTATACCTAGCGTCAGATAGCAGTTCCCTGGTGACATGTGTAAAGGTTAGTTCATCGACCTGAGGTCGTCATTTTTCTCGTGTGAGTTCCCACTGTGCATTGATTACTACCCTACCATGGCTCAAATGAGTCGTGCAAACAGGTTTTAGTTGGGTACAGTCCCGAGCCACATGGAGGCAAGTGAGCGGATCGGCAGGGGATTCGTCTCTCCCGGTATTGGGGGTGAGATCGCGTCGTGTCTAGGAGAGCCATTACACAAAGCCCTCGGCCGAGGCTGGAGATTTACTAGTAGATACTCCAGTAGTATCTCAGGGTGTTCTGGGCTACACTCCGACACGACTTATACCGCTATTGGGGTTTGACGTTACCAGCGCCCTAGGCCTGATATGCGATGCTCATAGAAGAATGGACCGGACTGTACGAATATTGTCACTGATAGGCTCAGTAGGGTTTCTAGATGAGTTCGCTCATCAGCCTCCCTTATGGTCATTACATGGGCAGCTAGAGCCGCTGACGTGCTTGTGGTTAAACCCACTGCCAGAGTATTGACGAGTCTTTAGAGTCCCCCACAGATAGTTTCCCAAGTTCGGGAGAAACGTTGTAGAGGCCGTATGGTTTTATGGCAGGGTTCGATCATGCACGTGCACTTGTGCACGTGTCATGGTTCGGAAAGATAATAATGGGCTTTGGTTTAAGCCGGATTCTAGTATTATATTGTGTAGGAGTATTTTTTGTCTCATTGCATTTTGTATTCGGTCAAAATACAAATGCGGGTATGTATATACAGTTGTAGGGTAATCTTGTAATTAATTACGGGATTACTTTTGGAGTTGCGTGTTTCTCTTCATCCTATTAAACATTAAGTTTTAATGTTTAATTTATTGTTTGTTTTCTGAGCACATGCAAATTTCGAAAATGGGGCGCCGTCCAATCCAGCGGGCTTGCTTCTTGATGGGCCTGGGTGAGTCATGCGTGTGTGCTTTTATTTGACATGGGGTTTTTTGCAATGTGGCTTTTGCAATAAATGACCATTGTTTATGAGGAAGAAATTTTTTTGGGAGGGGCTTTTGTGCGGTGTCCGCGTCTCCATCTGTTGCCATGAGTTGTTCTTTTATTGGTGTGGTTTTAATTTGCTTAACACACTTCACAAAGATCCCCAGAGCATTTTGGTCGAGCCCATGTTTTGGGTGAGGAAATTTTCTCCTTGCAAAAATCCATAGCTCACTTCATCTCTCTAAAAAGGAAACTTCATTTACCTTCACCAAATTCGTTGGGTGTCTTGAGAAAAAATATTCTACACTATCTCTACTTCAATCTTCGACATGTCGGCTAGCAAACTTCATGTCCGAGTTGCTTCGGTTTAGAGGCGGGAGCCCGTATAAATATCCGTTGATGCGGTGCCACCTAGACTAGGAGACAGGAGATCGGAGATGCCGCGATTAGCGTGGGATGATGGCTAAATACCAAAGAACACGGATCGATCGGTATAGCCATTCTATCATTTTGTAGTTTGCTAGTTTATGTTAATCGCACGATCCGGGTTACAGTCTTTGTTAGCCCCAGTTTATGAAAAAGTTTTTATTCCGCATTTGGCCGGAGATTATTGGCCGGGGCGCTACCGTAGACTTACACCTTCATTTTATAACATCCTTCTCGGTCGCCCTACAATAAACGTCCTCTAGGCTCAGATCTCAACCTACCACATCACGCTCAAATTCCCTTTGGGCGATGGGGGCATAGGCCGGGCTTACAGAGATCGGTAGATCGCTCGGGTGTTCCTCGCCACAACGGTGCCCAAGGATAAAGAAGTAGACCCATCCGAGGGATCGTGTGATCCTTAGGAATCGCTGAATACACGGGATGACTTGAGGGAGATCCGGGGATCCCCGGTGGAGGACCTATCCGAAGTCCCCCTCGAAGAAGGGGACACCAGCCGTCCTGTACAAATCGGCTCCCTCATGACCAGAGATGTTCGGGACAACCTTATCCAGTTCCTCCGAAACAACTCCGATACATTTTCTTGGACTCCCGCAGACATGCCGGGGATCGACCCTAAGGTGATCTCCCATAAGCTCGAAATTGACTCAAAAGCCGGGCCGATCCGACAAAAGAAAAGAAGCTTCGCTCTTGTCAAACAGAAAGCTATCGAGGAGGAAGTGGACCAGCTGCTCACGGCTGGCTTCATCAGGAACCTGGACTACTCGTCCTGGCTAGCCAACGTAATCATAGTTAAGAAAGAGAATGGGAAAAGGCGCATGTGCATTGATTTTACCAACCTGAAGAAGGCATGCCCCATAGACGACTACTTGCTCCCTCGAATTTATCAGCTGGTTGACAGTTCGGCTGGACACGAGCTATTGAGATTCATGGATGCCTTCTACAGTTATAATCAAATCCGGATGAACACGGCAGACGAAGAGCTCACCGCCTTCACCACCGATCGAAGAGTCTACTGCTACAAGGTAATGCCCTTCGGTCTAACGCCTCTGCACAAATATTAATCCTCTGGCATCAACGGAGCGTAACAACCGATCGCTAACATCTCGCACGAACCTCTTGTTCCGCTCGTCTTTATTATCATCCACTTTGACGTCATCACTTCCTGTCTGCATATTGCAATTCGTCCTCGGCTACGGTCAATCCGGAGTCTCTCACACGGACTCAAAATTATGAACTCGGTATCTTCATCACTCTGTAGAAGATATCTAGCCGAACACGTCCTCGGAAACTCGTCCAAATCATCGGTGAAATACACTTTATTCGTCCGTTCTCGATCGACTCACAACGCATCTGGGTGAGGTCCTTCTTGTAAGTGCACGGCAACGCCCCGGCCATCATTCCGAGGCCAAAATACGGAAACGATACTTTTTTTTAACTTTGAAAACTGGCGCTACCGCGTACTAAAAACCCGGATCGGGCCATTAACCTAATGCTAGCAAACTGGAGAATGGGTAGAGAGATATACCGAGCGATCCGTGTGCTTCGGTCTTCTCGTCGTCATCCCGATCTCCCCGCAGAATCTCTGGTCTTCACCTCCTCGTCGGAAGGGCACCACATCACCGAGTTCTTTTACGGACTCCCACCTCTGGACCGAGGCAACTCGGGCATGAAGTTGGAAAGTCGACGTGTCCAAGAATGCTGTAGGATAGTGTAGAATGGTTTTTTCTCACGGGGTTGTGTGAAGTTGCCATTTGGAAGTGGTGAAGGAGATGCAAGCTTTTTGGATGAACTAGGGAATTTTTGCAAGCATGAAGAGAACCAAAAACTCTAACAAAATTTTGGACAGCCCTCTTCCAAGCTTGGCCGGCCATAATCTCATGAAGAATGAGAGAGTGGAGGAAATTTTCAAAGGGGGTGAGAAGAAATAATACAAGAGAAAGAAAAGGTGATGATGATGAAATATCATCACAACAAAGTCCACACTCATAAAACCATCACCAAACCCATCATTGCAAGCAATGATGAACAAAAAAGGAAGTCAATGGAAGCTTCAACCATCATGAACCAACTAGTTACAAAAACCACCCTACACTTTGCTAATTTGCACATTTGCAAATAAGCCCCTCTACACCAATTTTCAGCCAAAGAAAAAAACAAAGGAAAATGGACGAAACGGAAAGCAAACTGGCAACTTCAGAAAACTGATCCCGTAATAAATTACAGGAAAACAGCGCGACTGTATATACATACCTGCATTTGTATTGCGACCGAATACAAATGCAATGAGACAAAATCTACACTGTACAATACTAGGATCCGGCTTAAACCAAAACCCGCTAGTACTATCCGTCCGATCATGATCCGTACAATACCGCACGTATATGATCGAACCCTGCCATATCTCCATACGACCTCTACAGCGTTTCGCCCGAAACTTGAGAAACGGTCTGTGGGGGACTTTAAAGACTCGTCAATACTTTTGGCTGTGGATTTAACCACTAGCACGTCAGAGGTATTAGCCATACATAACGGGCTACCAGCTATTGACCAAAAGGGACGTCGATGAGCGAACTCATCCTAACACCCTACTGTGCCTGTCAGTGACAATATCCGGACAGTCCAGACCGTTCGTCTATGAGCATCGCATGGCGGGCCTAGGAAGTTGGTAAAAGTCTGACCCCCAAAAGCGGTACATGTCGTGTCGGAGTGTAGTCCAGAACACCCTGAGATACTACTGGAATACCTACCAGTAAATCTCCTGCCTTGGCCAAGGACTTCGTGTAATGGCTTTCCTAGACACAACGTGACCTCACCCCCAATACCGGGAGTGACGAACCCCTGCAGATCCGCTCACTGCCTCCATGTGGCTCGGGATTGTACCCAACTAAAACCTGTTTGCACGACTCCTTTGAGCCGTGGTAGGGTAGTAATCAAAGTACAGTGGGAACTCACACGAGACAAATGACGATCTCAGGTCGATGAACTAACCTGTACACATGTCACCAGGGAACTGCTATCTGACGTCAGGTATAACACCAACTAGCATGTTCCCGGCGAGTCCTGTCCGGTGTACTCATAACCCAATGAGCACCTGTATACATCTTAGGTGAACCAACTGACACCAGTGGCTTGTGAGACCGGCCACCGCCCCTCGTCGAGGTCTCGACTGTATACACTAGTCTACTCTGGAGTATCGATGCCCTGTCTCGAAAACTCCCACGACTAGGGACCTTTTAAGGATATGCTTATAGACCCCAGCTCCTACGTATATGATCGCCATCATACTGCTGACCGTCAAGCAAGAATTCTAAGGGCTCTACCAACGTGCAATAGTGATCTGTAATGTCACCTAAAGCAGTACACGATGATAAAGATAAACCAGATTGCATACTATCAACTTGAGTAATACTGTCCTACCGGCATAGGTCCTCCCTCAATCATTGCAATCACGTGCCTGTGATCCAATAATTGACTCTGAGGGCACTATCTCCAACAATCTCCCACTTGCACTCAAGGCTAATTATTGCGATGTCGCATACTTACAGCCTGTGTGATAACGAACACCCAACTCCTCTACTAATCAGAATCATAAAACCCGCTTGCGAAACTAATGTGTTCAAGGAATAGCCTCAGTGAGTGGATCCGCTCTAATGTTTCTTTCTATGTCTCTCTTTATCTCAAGTTCGCGGAAAAAGCCATCTCCCGAAATGAGCAATATCTGTCTTAGAATATGTATGGATATCTGATGGGACCTAGTTCATAAATAAACTCTAAATCCAAACTTCTTAGACTGTATCGTCAACTGAAACCAATCAGTATCCTACGCCATGCCTCCCTCAGTATCCGCTTGGACCACCTGTCCAAAATACTGCCCCTCATCAGAGGGAAAACTATAACTCTGACAGTCACTATGTCGTCCAGGTCACCTTGGAAGCCTGGAATGATAACCGTCTCCTGAATTAGGCTGATGTTATCATATCCCTAGAACATCCATTTATGTTCTAAAACTGCATCTGAATGTCTCTCCAGTATAGGATTAATATCATCTTATTGCATCTAGTGCAAAAACAACATCTGGTGTGGTACTTGACATCTCATGATTGACTCAATTGCCTAAGCAAGTGATCTGTCAATCATGCACATCCCTCCCCCCTTTAGTCTGTAAGATACCTTTAGAGAGGGTTACTCCATCACCTGCAGGTATACTACCATGCCAGGGGTCGTCCATTCTAAAGCACCTTTAGAATGCTGTCTAAATACCCAAATTGGGAAACTACCCAAATCTAGATTTAAAAACATAAATCTAGTAACCGGAATGTCTGATATAATGTCCAACTCCTATGTGGAGAAACCACTGTGTGACAACCAAAGTATAACCGACCGTAGTATAGGAATTTCACTTCCTACTCTGTGTATGTCATCCAAATACCACGACATAACACCCTACTACCTTCTTAACAGATCCATCCCCTATTCTGATGAAGTCAAACCTATGACTGTGACATCAGAAATAGATGATCTATCTTCGCTATATCTGCTTTAGTCTATAAATAGACATAAGCTACTTGTCCAATATACTTCCACTGCTCCCACTGACTACGACAACCCTCCGGTAGAGTCATATAGACGTGCACTTCTAAAGCTAGTTCAGAACGACGCTATACTCATCCTCCTGCCGGGTCTCATAGTCTGGAACAACAGCAATGGCAAGTCTGGGTAAACAAGAGCCTCCCTGCCACCGTCCTTGAGTCTACCGGAGTACCTCTCGTGTGCCTGAGGTTACCCACCATATCTGCGGAGTGGCCAATGGAATGTCAAACCAGATTGAATCTTTAGGTTCTTAACAAATTTTCAGTAGTCGTTTGCTGTTCTGGAATCACTTCCAGTTCTACCATACTCCCACTACTGTTTTCTGGAAAAAAAATCCATTTTTATTAAAACTGTGGCGAGTCAAGAACAATATCACTATTGATCTTTCAGATGGTAGAAAGTCAACCCTCGTCATAGCCAGGGTCAACCCACAAACAGCCATTACAGAATCATGCCTTGAGTTATCCAGAGTCTGGTTTTAAGCATAAGCCGGACAACTCCCCGTGCCTTAACATCGTTAAGATATGAACCATTCTATATCCAATATAGAAACAGAGGCACTGATTTAATTGGAACCAGATTCAAATAATGCATCTGTCTCCAGTGCATGTCAACTAAATGGAAGGAGGCCTATCAGCGTTACTCAACTTAGGAGTGCTTCCAATTATGAGTAACCTGAAAGAGAAGCAAGTTCTCATAATCATTACTATCAACTGAATACTATACACAAGTATCTACATCTTCGATCACCTTGAAGAATCCCGATACTTGCAACATCTGGTTCTCTACTTTACTCTTATACCTATAACATCTCAAAACTTAGACCTTGTGTCTCTACGAAACACTTGTCTAAGAGCTAGAGAAGTCACAAGTAAACCGAATATAGTACGAGGACCAACCTCTCTGTCCTAATGGACACTGGACAATATACAATACTCTGTATAAGTCCCCTGAGTCTAATAACTCAATCCCTGTGTGTCGTAGGTTGAAAACTGTACTTATCGTTAAGAAGAATTACACCGATGTTTAATGCTCCTTACCTAACAATCCACTGATATAGGTCAATGTCATAGAAAAAATTTCAAAAAGTTATATCTCACTCTATATAAAAATAGACGTACAGATATATCAATTTGAAATTGGTGCATAACAGCGGATATTCAAAACCAAACATTTGTCGTCCGGCAAACAGCACAGGTGATTTCCTCAAATATCACCAAATACAACGAATTCCGATATAATGAGCATGATCACCCAATTCCCAATAACTTACTGTAACGTTTCAAAATATTAAAATATTAATTTTGGGAATTTTTATAATTTAATATTATTTTAATGAATATTTTAATATTCCGGTATAATTAAATACAAATAAATGTGGAAAAATTATAGAAAATTCTAAAATAGGGTATTTTAAGGAATTATTCCATTTTAAAGTTTTTATGATTTGTTTGACACTAATTTAGTGCTAATCTCGATTAAAAATCGCTAATCGGATTTTTGGCGTTTTTGTGCAAAACAGGCACATATCATTTTAGACTTGTGTTACATTATTCTTACCATGGCTTTTACTTTGTGTCTACTATTTGAATGAGAAGGTTTTGGAAAGAAAAGAAATGGAAATTTTAATTTAGAATAGTGGGGTAGTAGGTGGGAGAGAGAGAGTGAGGTGAGGGGTCTTTTGACTTAGTCTCCCTTTCATTTCATCTTCATTTTCTCTCCCTCTCCTCTCCCTCTTCTGCTGCTGCAGCTCCCCTTCTATCTCCCCCTCTTCAAGAACCCTCAAACACCATGAAAACAACACCAAAACACTACTCTCATTTCATTAAAAGTGTGCACGAGCTCAAGATCTACACATTGGACTAAGGAAGCAAGGGTTTTGGCCACTAGGGGCAACTCAAGAATTTTCTTGAGTTGCCAAATGAGGTAATTTCTGGATCATTAGTTTAGTTTTAGCATTTCTTATACCCCCATGCAAGTTTTGAACCGATATGGTGAGTGTTTGGGGACTTAAAGAAAACCTAGTTAGGGTTTGAGGAAAAATTGAGTTGTGAAGTGAAACTAAGACTTGTTGTGACCTTAGAATCTTGGTGTGATGTTATATTGGACCCCAACCAGAAGCTTTAACCCAGATTACGGATTTAGTGAATCGATATCGGGGAAAACAGTCAATCAGGGAGTGTATTTAGGAATCTGCTATCACCCCGAGACCCCGAAAATAAAATTGAGTTGACAGTGAGATGTGCAGGCTCCCTGGAACCACCACACCAAGCCCTAGCCCCTAATTCATTTCTTGGGCCGCAGATTTAATCCCTCTAGCCGCAAATTGCGTCCAGAGCAGGAGGAAACCGTCTCGTTTTTGTTCTATAGCCTTTTGCCCTATAAACTTGACCCTGGGTATGTCTAGTTTTGACTGATTCCAGTTAGGGTAAAATCTGGGTTGATTTTCTTGAGTTGGCGTATGATTTACGACTTGTTTTAGCATGGATTTTTGTATTAGGTGATTCGTTTCTGTCGGGTGGCGTTTGGGCATCAACGACAAGTGGATATTGAACGTGTTTAAATGCGAGACGATAGGTTTTTACCTATGCGAGTAGCGTGTGCTATTTTGGTTTCCGATGTGATTTTCATGTGCTTTATCGTTGTAATATACTTATAGGTACCCTACGTGATGTTGAGGCGAAGAAGATGAAGATGGCGACATCGGCATCGGCACATGAGAAGCAAGGTGAGTAGATTTATATCTACGGGAAGAAGTCGGGTGGATGGTGTATAGCACCCCCGCAGTCCGTGGTGATGAATACGAATACGTATACACACATATATTTATTATGTGTTGTTAGGACTATTGATGGTAATAATGGAATTATTGATGATAAGGATGTATCGGTTAAGTAGTGCGAAACCCTGGAGTAGTGGGAGCACTCACACATACACACATACACACATACTTGCATACATTCTTTCATTTATCTGTGCGCATATGATGGTGTGTATATGTACACATGGGTATGGGACTATGTGTTCATATACGAGATTTGAAGATGATACGTGGGATTGAGATGAGTCGATGAGATTCGATTGAGGCCGTGAGATTTGGCGACATGACAGAGTTCGTATTGGAGATATGATATGATGGTAGTGATCCAGTTATGTGTTGAGATATTGTGATATTGACTTAGATTTAGGTGGTTTTCATACCCCTCCCGATTGACTTGACTGTTGGGTCCGTAGTTCGCATAGTAGGTGTTAGACTAGACCCGAGTCATACCTATTTCAAAACTAACGAATCGGGGATATTTTAAAGATAGGGAAAAGGGATTCTACGGATATTTTCAAACGACACATCTTTTCTTAAAACACCGTAGCCCTTATTTTACCTAAAACCCTTATTTGACCTTTTTCAAAAGGCAAGGCTGCATGATATATTTATTGAGGCAGGTTCTTTACTGTTGCGCTGATTATTCTATTCCGCATATTCATGATATTTTTTTTGCATTGATTGTGTTTATCGATATATATATTACAGTCATGCTGCTAGGACACCAGCACCATTATCGATGATGCGTATGTTCCACGTACACTTGTTGTCGGCTCACACACTTCATCATTGATAATTGCCATGTCACTACACTGTAGGACTGTTGCATTCGGTATATGATTCTTGCATGACAGACTGATATGCTTACATTTCTTTTACATGTCACATACATCATTCTTTCTGATTATACGCATTGAGAGTTGTTCCCATGATATTTCTGGATTTTGGGAACCGTGGGTATTTCAAAAGAGAATATGTCATTGCTTTAAAAACCCGGTTACCCTTGATATGATATTTCAGTGCGTCCACCATCTGTTTTCTCGGTGCTGAGAGTGACATGTGAAACCCGATTCGAGGAGTGGATGAGCCGATTACGGTTACATGGTGGACCCGGTATGGTTCCCCTCGGCAAGATGATCGAAGGATTTTGCTGATTGAGCCTGAAGGCGGGCGAGTACCTACCGGTGATTGGTTGGACCTGGCGGTTATCCGGAGGATACCGACCAGAGTCGATAGATGGATATGGGCGTACTGCTGGGGCCGAGGGCCGATTCCGCAGACGGAGCCCGATATATATGAGGATTTACGTGCCGATGCTGGGCACAGTTTTCATGATATTTTCCAGTGTCGATGCTGGGCACTCCGGTTCCATGATTTTTACGTGTCGCGAGTGACACAGGTGGTTTATATCCTCATATCTCCATGCATATGCTGATGATATTTACATGCATGATGGTTATTGTCATTGGGTGACGAGTGGACGGGATCCACGTACATGCAGATTTGATTACATTGATTATACCTCACATTTATGATATGCTATTACCTGAGGCACTAGCACGAGCACTTGGCACTATACTCATGTATAGAGATTACATTGCCAGTTTAGCATGCTTCAGACTTATTCATATTGAGGTTTATTTATATATGATCGTATTGACCTAGGATGGGTCATACACTCGATCTCTGCTTGTAGATATTTTTCTATTTACGAGTTGGCAACTCACCCCCGTTGTGCCACAGTTCTTGCAGGTTTTTGCCGTACAGGTTCTATAGCGGCATTTCTGGCACACTGCTTCCATATAGGTGACTTGCTTGGGTAGGTGGGTTCTTTTGTATAAGAACCCCCATTGTACCTGTACTATTCATTTTTATCTAGAAATTCCATTAACCAATACTTGTATATTGTTTCAGACTTAGAAAACAGTGTTGTATTATTTCGACCTTAGAGTCGCGCTTGTAGTATTACGTTCTTCTGGCTGTTTTGAGTTCTTTTTGGGTTTTGATCCTCGCCCTTTGGCGTTGTATATCTTTATTGCTTGCATGGTTGTGACCGTCGATTGATGAAGAGCTAGCTCCCGCTTGGGGATGCCTTTTATCATTTCATATATGTTATTCTTGTTGTACCCCGTTCGGGGCCAGTTTTTACAATGGAAACTCTGCCGAAATTTTCAGGAAAGGTTACACATTTTTAAAATGCATATTCGTCTTAGTTATTTAAAAACTTTGATTTTCGAAACATGAATTCTTTACTTCTTAAACCGGTTTTCCTTATTTACTCTTTAAACGGTTTTAGATTTCTGGGCTTTTGGCTTACTTGGATCAGATGGGGTCATATAGACTTCATATGGTCAAAGGGCCAGTCACGTGCTCTTTCCGGTCATGACAAAGTTGGTATCAGAGCGCTAGGTTGACCTTGGTTCGAATCTAAGTTTGACTATGTGGAGCCTAGGGCGTTATCTATATACGGAACTTAGGCTTGACCTTACGGAACTTAGACTTGGTCGAGGGGGTATTATACCCGAACTTTCGTCGCATAGGATGACCCTTGGTTGATGGAGTAGGTAGCTTGTGTAGAGTGACGTACCGTACGTATGTTCCGCGACATACTTACGACACGCCACTCCGCTTAAGAAACCTTAGGATGTACATTTCCTTGCACAGTATTATATTCATTCCTATGATCTATCCTCATCGATACTGGTTATGGTTTTACTGCCGCGATTGCACGGGCAGAGTGAGCTACGGCTCGAGTTGCGTCAGCATGAGCTCGTCGTGGACGAGGACTGACCAGGGCGTGATTCCAGAGACATACGATTGCATATTGAGGCGTCGTCTTATTGTGTTTTCTCGCCATGACCGTTGGATTGATCTCTTTTACGAGATTTCCCGGATGTGATGATCGGCACCAGAGGATTGAGCCACTGATAGAGGCCAGCCAGGATGTGATGATCGTTGATATATTGCTTATCCAGGACGATTGAGGCGCTGTTTAGCGTATAGACGAATGATCCAGTTGTTGCTGCGAATGATGAGATATCGCCCAGATGATTGGAGCTACTGCAGCATGAGCATATACTTAGATATATGACGGTGAGTCACTAGCCACCGAGGATGAATGACTAGGACATATGGTTCGTTCGCTTATCCCGATGCGAGGTCACCAGATAGATTGATTCCAGCTAGAGGCGACTTCATGCATATTCGTTGAGAGTCGATTGAGACGATCGAATGTCAGGAACCCATTTTCTAAGTTTAAAGTATTCGGAAAGACGTGCAAGCGATTCTATGGACCCTTTAGAAGAATGAAACCCTAACTCGACATAATGACCGTGTGAAAGCCTTTGAACCTAAGGGTTTACGGCAGTTCCGCTGCGCCATTAGTGAGGCTTGGGTTTGCCCTTCTACGGCTGGACCACCGATGCTGTGGTATGTACTCGATACTATTAAACTGTACCCGAGATGTTGAGATCTTGGGGGATAATGAGGTTCTGACGAGTCGATCGGACGATTCGACATCATTCGGATATCATGTGATGGGACACTGCTTGGGAGACCCCAGATACGAGCATAGCCGTTGGAGCGCAGTCTGTGTAGCCACGATGAGATGAGTCTGGATCAGTCGATATTGAAGCAGAGTGGAGTAAAGAGTTCGCATGAGATATCGACGAGATGACGTTCCACTCCGCTGACATCAGAGATGCGATATGCACGCTGAGGACGTGTTCGGCTTGATATGTTCTACTGAGTGATGAAGATACCGAGTTCGTGATTTCGAGTCCGTGTGAGGGACATCGGATGGACCGTGGCCGAGGGCATTGCAGTGCGCAGATAGAGACGCGACGTCGAAATGGACGATGATACAGACAAGCGGGACAAGAAGTTCGTGCGAGATGCAGACGAGCTGTTATTACACCCCGTTAAGATAAAAGGTCGGATATGCATACAGAGGCGCAGGGATGCGACCAGCTTTCGAGTAGATGTTGTACTAAGGATGCAGATGTCCAGAGAGCGAGGAAAGATTACGCCAGAGTACCAGCCTCCGTACAGTTTGGCTTAGGCGAGATCAGAAGAGACCTTGAGCAGGATTCCTTCCAGTACACTGCTGCAATAAGATTTGCACCAGGAGCAGATGTGTGATGTGCATTCAGAGGACCCGAGGTCGGCGCCAGAGATGTGCTGCTTTACGAGCGGTCGTGAGGATTGATCGAGAGATGACCAGAAAAGTGCCAGAACGGAATCGTTCCTGTTAGCACACCTGACCGGGCCGATGAGCCAATGGATTGCGAGATTGGTAATCCACAGGGAAAATAAGAAACCAGAGGCAGAGGACGCCAGCCGCGAGCAAGAGGCAAGTAGATATCTTGCGCCGCTAGCATTGGATGTACCGGCACCTTCTCGACTTCGAAGGAGGATATACCGACGGCGGTATTTATGATTTGTGATTTTGTGATTTGACTATCACGTATCCGTCACTTTGGATTTCGGTATTTTGGGCGATCTATTCGCATAATTTAGTCTTGATGACTGAGTTCCATGGTATTTGTTTTCTTGCACCATGGTTGCACCTACTGGTTATTTATACCTTGCGCATAGTTATTACTCTTGAGGTATTGATTGTGATTTCATGCCTATTTTATGCCGGTGATTTGATTTACGCTTCCAGCATAGTTTTCATGTACTTTTAGGGTTTTGATTTGATTTGTGCACGCTGATGCACGCGGTTGTGAGATTTTCCATCGCGGTACACCTGATTTTGATTAAGCCGCATTGTATATTGTTTCGTGCCTTGGCTGCACCTGATTATGACTTCATGGATTTCATACGGTTGATTTGAGGTTGTGCATATATTACGCACACGATTTGATTTTACACTCGGTATAGCTTATATGTGCTTGTAGTGAATTGATATGTGTTTTGTGCACGCATTTGCACACATTTATGATTTCCTTTATACCTGGGTACACTTGGTGTTGCTGCTTACGCATTTGAGTTATTGCTTGGTATTTGTGCATGGGAAGCACCAGTTCTATACTTCGTGCGTTTGTCGCACCAGTTTTATGTTTCTTGCGTTTATCGCATCAGATTTATGTTTCATGCCTTTGTTACACCGGATTTATATTTTGTGCACTACGGTTGCACCTGACTTCGATTTGATGTCATTCGATATGTCGATTTTGACCCTGATATTGATGATTGATTCCTACACTCCGTGCTTCGATTGGACTTATGCACGTTCGGCGTTGCTATTGGATTTTGTGATTCCGTGCATGTTGAGTGCGCAAGGTTTAGATTTTCATTCGTGCACGATGGATGCACCGACTTGGATTTTCGCGCATGTTGGGCGCATGTTTTGAGATACGATTTTGGTGCACACCAGATGCACTAAATCGAGATTCTTCGTGCATGTCAGATGCACCTGGTTTTGCTGTCAGGCACACCGGTTGCCTATGACAGATACTTCGTGCACACCCGTTACACCTAGATGTTGTTTTGTGCACCAGTTTGGCACATATATGGATTTTGATTTCCGTGCGCACCAGACGCACAGGGTGGTGTTATGTGCAATTTTGGGATTTATTCCTTTTGGAGCAGTACATTTTTGTGATATTGGATATTTGTTTTCATACTGAGCAGGATTAGTTAGAGGAGTACCTGGATATATTTTGCATGCATTGATAGTTATCGAAGGGATTTCCAAAGAGCGGGCTATAGTCTCGGCATATATACCTACGTGTCCAATATGACACGAAACGTTTTAAAAAAAAAACAAGGAAATCCTTCTAAATTATTTTCAAAACGGCGGAGCGTACATAGTAAACAAAGGATATATATGTATATAGTTATTTTTCTTATGAAAAACGTCCGCCACTGTGCAGTGTTACGAGCATCGCACGGCGATTTAAAAAGATTTGGCATGCATTTACATCAGCTATTCACATTTATAGACTGGATGTCTACATGTATAGTTCTGATCTATATCATATTGGTTTTGTATTGGATTTGACATTTGTGTCTTTACCATGACTCCGATGATTGCGGGATGCTTGACGGAGTGTTGCTTTTGAGTTATCTGCTTAGTACTCATGCACATGCATTGCGCTATGATGTTTTATGTACAGATGATTTCGGAGCCCCGATGACTTGGAATTTTTATTGAAATATTTTAGTATTTGGGGGTTTAAATTTAAATTCGGGGACCGAATTTCTTTAAGGGGGCTAGAATGTAACGTTTCAAAATATTAAAATATTAATTTTGGGAATTTTTATAATTTAATATTATTTTAATGAATATTTTAATATTCCGGTATAATTAAATACAAATAAATGGGGAAAAATTATGGAAAATTCTAAAATAGGGTATTTTAAGGAATTATGCCATTTTAAAGTTTTTATGATTTGTTTGACACTAATTTAGTGCTAATCGCGATTAAAAATCGCTAATCGGATTTTTGGCATTTTTGTGCAAAACATGCACATATCATTTTGGACTTGTGTTACATTATTCTTACCATGGCTTTTACTTTGTGTCTACTATTTGAATGAGAAGATTTTGGAAAGAAAAGAAATGGAAATTTGAATTTAGAATAGTGGGGTAGTAGGTGGGATAGAGAGAGTGAGGTGAGGGGTCTTTTGACTTAGTCTCCCTTTCATTTCTTCTTCATTTTCTCTCCCTCTCCTCTCCCTCTTCTGCTGCTGCAGCTCCCCTTCTTTCTCCTCCTCTTCAAGAACCCTCAAACACCATGAAAAAAACACCAAAACACTACTCTCATTTCATTAAAAGTGTGCACGAGCTCAAGATCTACACATTGGACTAAGGAAGCAAGGGTTTTGGCCACTAGGGGCAACTCAAGAATTTTCTTGAGTTGCCAAATGAGGTAATTTCTGGATCATTAGTTTAGTTTTAGCATTTCTTATACCCCCATGCAAGTTTTGAACCGATATGGTGAGTGTTTGGGGACTTAAAGAAAACCTAGTTAGGGTTTGAGGAAAAATTGAGTTGTGAAGTGAAACTAAGACTTGTTGTGACCTTAGAATCTTGGTGTGATGTTATATTATACCCTAACCTGAAGCTTTAACCCAGATTACTTATTTAGTGAATCGATATCGGGGAAAACAGTCAATCTGGGAGTGTATTTAGGAATCTGCTATCACCCCGACACCCCTAAAATAAAATTGAGTTGACAGTGAGATGTGCAGGCACCCTGGAACCACGACACCAAGCCCTAGCCCCTAATTCATTTCTTGGGCCGCAGATTTAATCCGTCTGGCCGCAAATTTCAGCCAGAGCAGGAGGGGACCGTCTCGTTTTTGTTCTGTAGCCTTTTGCCCTATAAACTTGACCCTGGGTATGTCTAGTTTTGACTGATTCCAGTTAGGGTAAAATCTATGTTGATTTTCTTGAGTTGGTGTATGATTTACGACTTGTTTTAGCATGGATTTTGGTATTTGGTGATTCGTTTCTGTCGGGTGGCGTTTGTACGTCAACGACAAGTGGATATTGAACGTGTTTACATGCGAGACGATAGGTTTTTACCTATGCGAGTAGCGTGTGCTATTTTGGTTTCCGATGTGATTTTCATGTGCTTTAGCGTTGTGATATACTTGTAGGTACCCTACGTGATGTTGAGGCTAAGAAGATGAAGAGGGCGACATCGGCATCGACACATGAGAAGCAAGGTGAGTAGATTTATAGCTACGGGGAGAAGTCGGGTGGATGGCGTATAGCACCCCCGCAGTCCGTGGTGATGTATACGAATACGTATACACACATATATTTATTATGTGTTGTTAGGACTATTGATGGTAATAATGGAATTATTGATGATAAGGATGTATCGGTTAAGTAGTGCGAAACCCTGGAGTAGTGGGTGCACTCACACATACACACATACACACATACTTGCATACATTCTTTCATTTATCTGTGCGCATATGATGGTGTGTATATGTACACATGGGTATGGGACTATGTGTTCATATACGAGATTTGAGGATGATACGTGGGATTGAGATGAGTCGATGAGATTCGATTGAGACCGTGAGATTTGGCGACATGACAGAGTTCGTATTGGAGATGTGATATGATGGTAGTGATCCAGTTATGTGATGAGATAATGTGATATTGACTTAGATTTAGGTGGTTTTCATACCCCTCCCGATTGACTTGACTGTTTGGTCCGTAGTTCGCATAGTAGGCGTTAGACTAGACCCGAGTCATACCTATTTCAAAACTAACGAATCGGGGATATTTTAAAGATAGGCAAAAGGGATTCTACGGATATTTTCAAATGACACATCTTTTCTTAAAACACCGTAGCCCTTATTTTACCAAAAACCCTGATTCGTCCTTTTTCAAAAGGCAAGGCTGCATGATATATTTATTGAGACAAGTTCTTTACTGTTGCGCAGATTATTCGATTCCGCATATTCATGCTATTTGTATTGCATTGCTTGTGTTTATCGATATATATATTACAGTCATGCTACTAGGACACCAGCACCATTATCGATGTTGCGTATGTTCCACGTACACTTGTTGCCGGCTCACACACTTCATCATCGATAATTGCCATGTCACTACACTGTAGTACTGTTACATTCGGTATATGATTCTTGCATGACAGACTGATATGCTCACATTTCTTTTACATGTCACATACATCATGCTTTCTTATTATACGCATTGAGAGTTGTTTCCATGATATTTCTGGATTTTGGAAACCGTGGGTATTTCAAAAGAGAATATGTCATTGCTTTAAAAACCCGGTTACCCTTGATATGATATTTCAGTGCGTCCACCATGTGTTTTCTCGGTGCTGAGAGCGACATGTGAAACCCGATTCGAGGAGTGGATGAGCCGATTGCGGTTACATGGTGGACCCGGTATGGTTCCCCTCGGCAAGACGATCGAAGGATTTTGCCGATTGAGCCTGGAGGAGGGAGAGTACCTACCGGTGATTGGTTGGACCTGGCGGTTATCCGGAGGATACCGACCAGAGTCGATAGATGGATATGGGCGTACAGCTGGGGCCGAGGGCCGATTCCGCAGACGGAGCCCATAGGCTGGTCCGGACTGACGGAGCCCGATATATTTGAGGATTTACGTGCCGATGCCGGGCACAGTTTTCATGATATTTTCGAGTGTCGATGCTGGGCACTCCGGTTCCATGATTTTTACGTGTCGCGAGGGACACAGGTGGTTTATATCCTCATATTTCCATGCATATGCTGATGATATTTACATGCATGATGGTTATTGTCATTGGGTGACGAGTGGACGGGATCCACGTACATGCAGATTTGATTACATTGATTATACCTCACATTTATGATATGCTATTACCTGAGGCACTGGCACGAGCACTTGGCACTACACTCATGTATAGAGATTACATTGCCAGTTTAGTATGCTTCAGACTTATTCATATTGAGGTTTATTTATATATGATCGTATTGACCTAGGATGGGTCATACATTCGATCTCTGCTTGTAGATATTTTTCTATTCACGAGTTGGCAACTCACCCCCGTTGTGCCACAGTTCTTGCAGGTTTTTGCCGTACAGGTTCTATAGCGGCATTTCTGGCACACTGCTTCCATATGGGTGACTTGCTTGGGTAGGTGGGTTCTTTTGTATCAGAACCGCCATTGTACCTGTACTATTCATTTGTATCTAGAAATTCCATCAACCAATACTTGTATATTGTTTCAGACTTAGAAAACAATGTTGTATTATTTCGACCTTAGAGTCGCGCTTGTAGTATTACGGTTTTCTGGCTGTTTTGAGTTCTTTTTGGGTTTTGATCTTCGCCCTTTGGCGTTGTATATCTTTATTGCTTGCGTGGTTATGACCGTCGATTGACGAAGAGCTAGCACCCGCTTGGGGATGCCTTTTATCATTTCATATATGTTATTCTTGTTGTACCCTGTTCGGGGCCAGTTTTTACAAAGGAAACTCTGCCGAAATTTTCAGGAAAGGTTACACATTTTAAAAATGCATATTCGGCTTAGTTATTTAAAAACTTTGATTTTCGAAACATGACTTCTTTACTTCTTAAACCAGTTTTCCTTATTTACTCTTTAAATGGTTTTAGATTTCTGGGCTTTTGGCTTACTTGGATCAGATGGGGTCATATAGACTTCATATGGTCCAAGGGCCAGTCACGTGCTCTTTCGGGTCGTGACACTTACTCCCACTCATCATCTGAAAAACCATACAGATGTGAGAATCATACCTGGTAAATACATACCCCGGAGCAAGTGCTAATTGGGAAATCAGTTTTCTTTTAACAGTACACAGTGAAATTGAAACATTGAAATGTTTCGTAGGGGTATCCTGGTATTCTTAGTAGTGCCTTTTATATTATGTAGATTCACAACTGTAACCGTATATTTCTTTGTCATCTCTCCAGATCCCTTTATATGTCTTTAGTCGTTACGTTCTGTACACCCTCTTAGGCTAAATGGTTTTCTTCCTTCCCTACCGTTCGACACCAGCCTATGGTTTGGAAGAAGACTATCCAATAAGCATAATGGGAGTACTATCCTAATCCTAGGAGCACTCGCAATGCGAGAGAAGGCGAAGATAAAAGACAACCGAATAAACCTTATTCCTATTTCTCTCGAACCAGAATCCATCCCCGAACTGGAACAAGTTCCTTTCGAGTTCGTATATAACCATACGATGGAGAATCCAATAAACTGTGGATCTTCGTAGTGATACGGAGTGTCCTGGAGAAATACAAAGGTGAAGTGGGAGTGGTAATGAAATACTTGGTTTGGTCGTGAATAGCAGTCGCAATTTACTTTCCCCTCGTTCTAATCCCTTTATTTGTCTTTACATAATACCTTCTGTACACCATCGTTAGGCTAATTGGTTTTCTTCAATCCCTACCAGTCGGCACCTGCCTATGGTTTGGAAGAAGACTATCCAATTTGCGTAATAGGTGTACTATCCCCTAATCTAAGGGGCACTCGCAACCTGAAAGAAGCTAAAAGGAAAAGACAGCTGAATAGTCCTATTCGTTTTCTCCAGAACCAGAAACCATCCTCGAATAAATTCCTTCGAGTTCGTATATAACCATACGATGGTTTTATCCAATGGAAGTGGATGTTCGTTGTAATACGGGGTGTCCTGGAGAAAAGGGTAAGAGTAGGAGTGGCAATGAGGTATGCAACTCTGACAATCCAAAAGCCAGTGTTTAAGAAGGTTCGGTTAATCTTGGTCACTGAGTCATAGTCTTAGGGTCGGGTCATGATCGCTGCCAAAGAGAGAGAGAAAAAAAACACTCAGCGTGCACTCTAACCTAGATAAGAATGGTTGTCACTTTATCTAATCAGGAAACCTCCCACTGTACCGTCAAATTCTCCTCCAAACCTGAAAGAATAATTAGTCGGGATCACCCGAGGAGTAAACCAACTCATCAGTGGGAATCGGGATCCAACTATCATCGCATGCTAACGTGATGGAATCCACTCACGCTATCATACTCCAGATGGTATGCGCTTACCTGGCAAGTTTCTGTTTCTTTAGAAACTCCCGATGTGATTTTTACCCCATGCTCTTATGATCTTGACTTTGGCCAACAAATCATAAGTCACATGTCAAGTTCTACCCGTCAGTCTCCAGGTTAATTTGAACCCACCCGTACCTACCCTTGACTTTGGAAAACAAGGCAGTACGACTGTCCCAAACCAATGCATCTATCTATGCTGCATATGAATATCTAATAGCTACCAATCACTGTGCCTTGACTTTGGCCAACAAACACAGCTTGAATCCTATTGACTATCCATATGAAATGACAGATGGCTACGAATGGTTTTTGGCGAAAAACTTTTAATATAAAGAACTTGATATCGTTGAAGGAACCGGATAGCTTTTATAAAAATATAGTGACAAAAACCTTTGCTAAAGAGGTCACTCCCGATGAAGGGATCTCGGCTCTTTCCCCTTAGAATGAGGTGCAGGATATTCCAACTGAATACCACAATGCAAAGCAAAAGTAAACGACTATAGCGAAGTTATTGCCCTGACGCTAACTTCTGTCCAAGGGGTCACTCCCGGTGAAGGGATCTCGGCCCTTGCCCCGTCGACTGAGGTGCAGGATATTCCAACTGAATACCACTGTGCAAAACAAAAGTGAACGTCCTTGAAATAACAGCTTTTTGAAAACTTGTTCCAACAACATCAGAATAGGTTTGTTTAGCTTGCATTGATCCGAATCAATGCAGTCCCATCAATTGATCACACCAATAAAGAACGAAAATAATGATGTACGTATATGCCATCCGCATTCGCCACTGGATCCCGTCATCCCCCGTTAACTTAACTAACGACAGAGCGGGGACTGGAATAGCGCGGATGCAAAACATATACAACATCTACTAGTATATATATCAATATATAATATTCGCTCAAGGCGTGATAAAATGCAACAAGACAGAAATGTAATAAGCATCACAGAACAAAACAGATATCTGGGATCCCCGGGTTTCATTGAGCCGCTACTAAAACCCGACGTTTCCCTGGTCGTGTGGATAGCCTGTGTAATGAAATCCTGGACCCCTACGGGTGCGGCAAGTTACCCGCCAAAACCTGAAGCGAGGCAGCCCCCTTCAGCAACGTGAATGGACCACCCAGCACTTCACAGAATCCGGTAACTTGGGCACCCCTCTTTGGGTCAACCTGTACCCCCTACGAGTGCGGCAAATAGCCTGCCAATTCTAGAGTGAAGCCCCCTCCGTATCAACGCCATGAGATGCGGGCCCGTTTCCCTCTAGAACCCGGCTATCCGTGCACCCCTCCGCCGGGTAATCCTAGTACAGAAAGTAAAATATACATACAACGGGTACATCGACCTCAGCCCGGTCGTGCCCCAAAAGAATAATATACAAACAGGAAGTGACGGCAGTCCACATATCGGACGCTCGCCCCGCAATATCAAATGTACATAAACAACCAAACAGTACTACCATTGCATCCAGGCTATCCACCACGACAATCCGCAACATCACAGCACAACACAGAACATCAACGTGAATGTCACGTTCGCAAATCCGTCTAAAAGGGATATAGCAGTTAGACAGGATTTACCGATCAAATAACATTCACGGTCCCAGATATAATGTAAATACTGTGAGCTAACATGTTTAAAATTTTCGATCGACTAAATTTTCCCGAAGCGGGCCCCGAGAACAACTGTAGCACTCAAAAACATCTGGGCCCAAAAAGAATATACCAGAAACCCTATTTCCTTGTCAGAGAGCCACTGTAAAAATTTGATGCAGTGAAGCCAAATTTAGGCGGCGGATCCGCGGCCAAGACGTAGTTTTGGCCGCTGATCCGCCGCGCTACAGTAACTTCAGCCTACCAAATTTTCACAAATAGCATAAAAAAACCCTGCACGTATTTTTACAATGTACCAAATAATTTTTAGAGCACTGTAAAAATTCGACAGAAACATCACATGGAAACGCGGATTTTGGAAAATCCGTTCGATCGAACTTGTAAACACGTTAGAGCAAGATAGACTAGGTTATTGGAGTGGCTCTGATACCAGTGTAAGTGCACGGCAGCGCCCCGACCGTCATTCCGAGGCCAAAATGCGGAAACGATACTTTTCTTTAACTTTTAAAACTGGCGCTACCGCGTACTAAAAACCCGGATCGGGCCATTAACCTAATGCTAGCTAACTGGAGAATGGGTAGAGAGATATACTGAGCGATCTGTGTCCTTTGGTCTTCTCGTCGTCATCCCGATCTCCCCGCGGAATCTCCGGTCTTCACCTCCTCGTCGGAAGGGCACCACATCGCCGGGTTCTTTTACGGGCTCCTACCTCTGGACCGAGGCAACTCGGGCACGAAGTTGTCAAGTCGACGTGTCCAAGAATGCTTTAGGATAGTGTAGAATGGTTTTGTCTCAAGGGGTTGTGTGAAGTTGCCATTTGGAAGTGGTGAAGGAGATGCAAGCTTTTTGGATGAACTAGGGAATTTTTGCAAGCATGAAGAGAACCAAAAACTCTCACAAAATTTTGGACAGCCCTCTTCCAAGCTTGGCCGGCCATAATCTCATGAAGAATGAGAGAGTGGAGGAAATTGTCAAGGGAGGGTGAGAAGAAATAATACAAGAGATAGAAAAGGTGATGATGATGAAATATCATCACAACAAAGTCCACACTGGCAACTTCAGAAAACTGATCCCGTAATAAATTACAGGAAAACCCCGCGACTGTATGTACATACCCGCATTTGTATTGCGACCGAATACAAATGCAATGAGACAAAATCTACACTGTACAATACTAGGATCCGGCTTAAACCAAAGCCCGCTAGTATTATCCGTCCGATCATGATCCGTGCAATACCGCACGTATATGATCGAACCCTGCCATATCTCCATACGGCCTCTACAGCGTTTCGCCCAAAACTTGAGAAACGGTCTGTGGGGGACTCTAAAGACTGGTCAATACTTTTGGCTGTGGATTTAACCACTAGCACGTCAGAGGTATTAGCCATACGTAACGGGCTACTAGGTATTGACCGAAAGGGTCGTCGATGAGCGAACTCATCCAGACACCCTACTGAGCCTGTCAGAGACAATATCCGTACATTCCGGTCCGTTCGTCTATGAGCATCGCATGGCGGGCCTAGGGGGTTGGTAAAAGTCAGACCCCCAAATGCGGTACAAGTCGTGTTGGAGTGTAGTCCAAAACACCCTGAGATACTACTAGAATACCTACCAGTAAATCTCCTGCCTTGGCCAAGGACTTCGTGTAATGGCTTTCCTAGACACAGCGTGACCTCACCCCCAATACCGGGAGTGACGAACCCCTGCAGATCCGCTCACTGCCTCCATGTGGCTCGGGACTGTACCTAACTAAAACCTGTTTGCACGACTCATTTGAGCCGTGGTAGGGTAGTAATCAAAGTACAATGGGAACTCACAAAAGACAAATGACGATCTCAGGTCGATGAACTAACCTGTACACATGTCACCAGGGAACTGCTATCTGACGTCAGGTATAATACCAACTAGCATGTTCCCGGCGAGTCCTGTCCGGTGTACTCATAACCAAATGAGCACCTGTATACATCTTAGGTGAACCAACTGACACCAGTGGCTTATGAGACTGGCCACCGCCCCTCATCGGGGTCTCGACTGTATACACTAATCTATTCTGGAGTATTGATGCCCTGTCTCGAAAACTCCCACGACTAGGGACCTTTTAAGGATATGCTTATAGACCCCAGCTCCCACGTATATGATCGCTATCATACTGCTGACCGTCAAGCAACAATCCTAAGGGCTCTACCAACGTGTAATAGTGATCTGTAATGTCACCTAAAGCAGTACACGATGATAAAGACAAACCAGATAGCATACTATCATCTTGAGTAAGACTGTCTTACCGGCATAGGTCCTCCCTCAATCATTGCAATCATGTGCCTATGATCCAATAATTGACTCTGAGGGCACTATCTCCAACACTTCTATCTGAAACTGGTCAACTTACCGATCTCACATCGGGGCATCCGACGAACAACGTCCTCTCTTGATCGATCTACTCCAGATCTGAGTAAGATCCTTCAACTGGAATTGTTCAACTCAACTGAGCCTACGTAGGCACATCAAATCAGACGATCATATCAGTCACTCAACTCGAGATAGACTAGCTATCTCCTATAACATCTCTGCTTGAAAGCTCTAATGGTTTCAGCTCATAAACTCTAGAAGCGACATCGCATCAATCTCAGCGACAGCTGGGTCATCCGTATACACGGTAGGCAACATCACGATCCTTGAGGTATGATGTACATCAACAGTCCTCTCAATTTGGCAGCCTCTATCAATGGCCCGATTATCCGGTGCAAAACCGAACACTCGCCTCAACGAGAGGTCACAACACAACACTAAACCGATACGTTCCCATGTCACCAGAAACACGGTGGTCAGTCCTCATCCATGACGAGCTCGCCCTGACCGCATCACTAGCAGCAGCTCAATCTGCGCTCAAACCATAGTGACAGGAACCTAAATCATGTATCGATGAAGATAGATCAAAGGAACGAAAGGAATCAACAGATCCAAAATCTATACATGATCATAAAGAGGAACGGAATCAATAAAAGTATGATCATTGGAACGAATAGAAGCACAGATCTCGAGAATATACATCCTAAGATTTCTTAAGTGGAGTGTCTGTCATGACCCGAAAGTACGGAATATGACCGGCACTTAAACTACGAAACGTCTCGAGGCGTACGTAATCTAAGTAAGACGAAAACCCAGAAATCCAAACCAAGAAAAGTAGTGGAGTGAAGGAAAAAAGATTTTAAATCAAATAGTTTTAATAGCATAAGCCGAATTATGCGTTTTTAAAAATATTAAGTATTTTCTGAAAATTTCGGCAGAGTCTCCTTTGTAAAAACTGGCCCCCAAACGGGATACAACATGAATAGTATACGAAATCAATAAAAAGGCATCCCTAAGCGGGAGCTAGCTCTTCGTCAATCGACGGTCACAACCACGCCAGCAATATAATATACAACGCCAAGGGCGGGGATCAAAACTCAAAAGGAAACTCAAAACAACAAGAAATTCATAGAAATACAACGCGCGACTCTGAGTTCGAAAGAAAAAAACATCACAGGTCTCTATCTCTGAAATAAATACATGTTTGGTTGATGGAACTTCTAGATACAACAGAATAATAATATACAAGGTATAATGATGGGTACGATACAAATAAACCCACCTACTAGCAAGTCACCCGAAAAGAAGCAGTGCCAGCAAAGCCGTAATGAAACCTGTACGGCAAAACCTGCAAGAACTGTGGCACAACGAGGGTGAGTTGCCAACTCGTGAATAGAAAAACATCTACGAACAGAAATCACATGAACAACGCAATCCTAGGTTAACTATCATAATATATCCTCAAATATATAACCAGCAGCCTATAACAATGGCTAGGGTAAATGTATAACCCAAGTGTAATCCCATGTGCCCGTGTCAGTGCCTCAGGTAGCAATATATCAAATGGATGATGTATGAATGCATGAAACAGAATGCATGTACTGAAGAAAACTTCTTTCATAAATTAGTGAGATTTCTGTATCTTTTTAAAAACGAGGTATCATAAATGAAATCAGCATAAACAGTGCCTAGCATCGACACAAAACAAGTATCCAAATCTCTCGATATCTCTGTGTCGCAATCTCTGTACCTCGATATCTCAAAATCTCTGTATGTCCATCTCACTATCTAGGGCGCTGTCAGTTCAGACTGGCCATTACCATCAATCTCAAGACCACGACGGTATCCTCCGGATATCCGACGTGTCGGGTAAAATCACCGGTAGGTAGTCTCCCCCTGCCAGGCTCACATCGTCGTCACCACGCGCTTCTTGCCCTGGGGTACCTTACCGGGTCCACCATGTACCCGAAACGGTTCATCCAACTCCTCGAATCGGGTCTCGAAATCCATCAGCAAACTCATGGTGGATGACTCATACATCATGGGAAAACCGCACTTTTTATTTAAAAAGAGAGAAGAGGTTTGTATAAGTTTTGCGGTTTTCCCCCAAATCCAGAAAATCTCATGAAAATCCGAATCCAAATCCTCAATAGCATGTAAACAATGAATATAGGCATGAAAATCCATGAATGTGGCATAAAAGTGAATAATAAAATGCATGAAGTAGCAAGTAATAACTACAATGTCTAAACTAGCATATAAGGCAAGTACACTAATGTCATGTCTAAAATATTAGCTAACAAACTATGTAAATGAAATAGTATTTTCTAAAGTGTTCATGACATGGCAATTACCGATGAAGATATGTGTGAACCAGCATGTAAGTGTGCGTGGAACATACGCATCATCGGTAATGGTGCTGGTTTCCTAACAGCATGATATCAATGATGGAATATGAATCTTAATATAAACATGCGATGCGGGGCGAACAGCAATAATGAGCGGGAGCTGAATACTAAACACAAAGATAACTAACCTTCATTTAATATAAATCTAGTCTAACAACTACACTAAACTATAGGGCTGAGCTAACAGGTTAAACTAAAGGTAAGGAAACCTCCTAACACCTGAGTCGATATATATGTATATATATATTAGTCGGTGATCCCGCCTCGATAATATCACATTCGATACCATATCGATAATCAAATATTCCTAAGTCAAGAGTGCGGATCAAACATCAATATATAGCTCGTACGTAAATCCGCCGTACGGCATCCCAAATCTGGGTACGATCAATATCACATTCATCATATTATTCATCTGGTATCGTCTTTATCAAGATCATAATCCGGGTACTGGTCTATGTCTATTACAATACTAATATCATCAATATAATCATGATCTGACTACTGATCGACAGCCTCGTACAAACCGATATCATCAGCGCATATCATCATAAGGAAGTATACATCGCCCAATGCGTAAACATCCTAACATATCATATCTCATAACACGATCACATGTCGATCATTTTATTTATATCACTATTCACATGGTATCATCGTTCAAAGATCCTCTATAACATCATGACGTATCTCAAATACGAATTCTGCCAAATCACCGATCTCACTGTCTCAAATCAAATCTCATCGACTCACCTCACATCCCAAATACTATCCTCAAATCCAGTATGTAAACACATAGTCCCATACCCATGTGAACACATAAACACATCCCCATATACGCACAGGTAATAACATAGATGTATGCATATGTGTGTGTCCGTGTGTGGGTGTAACAACTACTCTAGGGTTTCGCAACTAACACTAAACTAATCCATATACACCTAGAATCTACCTTTATCATCAAAGTCTCATATCAACATAATATATATATAAGTGTATACGTATTCGTATACATCACTGCGAACTGCGGGGGTGCTATACGCCATCCACCCGACTTCTCCCCGTAGATATAAATCTACTCACCTGGTCCTCGCTCACCGGTGCCGACGTCGCCACGCGGTTGATTGTCGTCTCGAAGTCCACATGGGGTACCTACATATCATAACGCACCGTATCATATTAAAATCCGACTCATGACCAAAACGACACACGAATCCCACATAGGTCAAAACCTATGGTTTGCTTTCACAAATCAACCCAAAATCCTCGACATCAGCGTACAAACGCCGAGTGATCGCGAAAAAATCAAACGCACCAATCGTGGTTTTAAAACTCACTAATTTTATAAGAAATAGGTTTTAATTCATCAAAAATCATAAAAGTAAACAAATCGTTTTATTTCCCAAAAATCTAGTTAGCGGTCGTTAACCGTTTTAATACAAATCTTGATGTTTAAACAAAACTAATGGCCATAATATTTACTAAATAACTTAAATAAGCCATACAAACCATTTCTATAATTTAATTTCACCAAACTATATACGTTCAAAAAAACTAGTTTGCAATTTTAACTAATTTCGACCATTTTATAGCAAAAATGCACATACAACAATCTAGCTTGGATTTGCATGATCTAAAGCATTAAACTATATTTTAAAATGTTAATGAAGTCATGAAAACCTAATTACATTTTTCTCTTAAACAAATTCATGGTTTATAACAAAACTAGTTAGCAATATAGCTTAATTACTACAAATTTAATTTAACAAAAATGCAAACTAGCAAGTAGATTAATTTTAGCAAGCAATTACATGTTAATCTACCCATCACAATCACAATCCAATAATCAAACCCTAACCTTCATTCAAAACCATCCACTTGAAATTTCAAACTTGAATTCAAAACCCCTTTTTGTTTTTTTTAAAACACCTAATTAAGCTTGATTTAAACATTCAATTAACAACTAACAAATATGGATGAATCTTTATACCTCATGATCAAGAGATCAACATGAAGATCATAGCCTCCAAAATGCTAAATTTCCTCCAAGATTCATGCTAGCTTGGGCAAAGAAATAATGGGTAAGAGTTGGATTTGGAATTAGCTTTGAAATTGTATGGATTTTGAAGCATTTTTGTGGATTTTTGATGCAAATTGGGTGGGATTTTTTTTGAGGGAGGGCTACTACAGTTTCCAGCAGTGAGAGGGAGAGGGGAGTTGTGTGGGTGGTGTTGTGAGGTCAACAATTTGTCAAAGTCAACAAACCCATACTTATATGTTTATTCTTTCCTTTTAAATTCATTGTTTTCTTTTCTTTTAAACTTGAATTGGGGAAAACTCTGGGGGGTCTTCCTATAATTTCAGCCAGCCACAAGGTGGGGAGGAGAGAGGGTGTGTGTGTGGGTGTGGGTGTGTGTGTGGGATGAGGAAAAATGATAAATATTATACCCCAAATTTCCATTTACACTAAATTCACTATTTAAGACATTTTCTTCGGTATTTTCTAACACCGTTTAACAACTTCATTTCATTTCAAAAACCACATGTTAAAATTTTGTTTAATTTGTTATGATGCAGAAAATTTGTTTCAACCCATTCCAATTTGTAATTTTCCCAAATTAAATGTATTAGTGACGGCTTAAAATAATATTAAAATAATTAATTTCGGATAAAATTTCAGAAAATTAGAAATTTTACCAGTGGCTCAATAAACATCAAATAGTAGCAATTACATAGCTAGAATATGTATATTTAATTTATAATAAAAATATTTGTATTTTGACTTTTTACTGAAAACCCCCTTATTTTACCGATTTTTCCGAAATTTCACCGAAATGATTTTCAAAACGTTACAATCTTCCTCCTTAAAGAAATTCGGTCGCCGAATTTAAATTAAACCCCCCCAAATACTAAAACATCTAAGCAAAACCATCAAGTCGTCGGGGCTCCGAAATCATAAATACATAAAACAAATCGTAGCGCAGCGCATGTGCATGAAAAATGAGCATATAATTCAAAATCAAAACTCCATCCAGCATCCCGCAATCATCGGAGTCATGGTGAAGACACAATGTCTAAATCCCAAAATGAAAATCAATATGATATACATCATTAAAACATCTGGAAGCAATGCATTCCAAATCTTCTTCAAATCGTTGTGCGATGCTCGCAGCACTGCACAGTGGCGGACGTCTATTGTAAGAAAATAACTACATATATATATCCTTTGTATAATATGCACGTCCCGCCGTTTTTGAAAGCAATTTCCGAAGGGTTTCCTTTATAAAATGTTTCGTGTCATCTCGGACACGTAGGTAATACTGAGACTATAGCTCTTCTTTGTAAATCCCTTCGATAACTATCAATGCATGCAAAAATATACTCAGGTACTGTCCTGTGACTAGTCCTGCTCAATACTAAACTAACTAGCAAACATCATAAAATATACTGCTCCAACATAAATCATTCCCAAATATATATATGAATGCCATGTGCGTCTGGTGCGCACGGAAATCGAAATCCATGAATGTGCCATACATATGCACAGAAACAACATCTAAGTGCATCGGGTGTGCACGAAACATCTGTCAAGGGCAACATATGTGCCTGACAGCAAAACAAGTGCATCTGACATGCACGAAGAATCTCGATTTAGTACATGTGGTGTGCACCAAAATCGTATCTCATAACATGCGCCCAACATGCGCGAAAACCCAAATCAGGAGCATCCATCATGAACGACATCATGAAATCCAATATCAAGCGCCGAACGTGCGCAAAATCTAATCAGGTGCACAAGGGCACAAAACAAATATCGAACATCACCATCGAAATCGAAGTCCAGTGCAACTGTAGTGCACAAAATGCGTATCACTGCACTGCAAGCATATGTGAACTATACCGAGTGCAAGAACCAAATCGTGTGCGTACATATGCACAAAATCAACTCCACTGTATGAAACCCATAAATCATAAACATGAGAAATCAAGGCACGAAAACAATATCATGTGCAACAACTGTGCAAAAATCGTAAATACTCAGTAGGTGCAACCATAGTGCATGAAAACAAATATCATGAAACTCCATCATAAAAATCAATCATGCAAATAGACCGCCCAAAATACCGAAATCAAATATGGCTGAATAGTCCCGCTCAAGCACATCCTCCAAGAATCTCTGGCCAACTGTCGTGGTCACTCATAGCATGTCTCGTCGACGATCCTGAACTCTGGCCTGCCGATGTGCGTAACATGACCACTCCTGGGTCCAAGTCTTCTCGTAATTCATCCCAGAAAGGTCCTGTCGAGATCTCTCCCAAATCACGTCTCTGCCGAACTGTCCGGAAGTCATCGTCCCTTACTAGATCTGTCCTCGTTTCGGAATGGCTGCATACTCATCGCGACTCCTTCTGGATGGTATATCCAAGTACAATGCCCCGGCATGCGTATCGCATCTCTGATGTCGGCGGAGTGGAACGTCGTCTCATCAAGATCTCGTACGAACCTCTTACTCCACTTTCTCTAATGTCAACTGCTTCGGACTCGTCTCGTCGTGGCTGCATGGACTGAGATCCAACGGCTATCCTCGTATCTGGAGTCTCCCAAGAAGTGCATCTCACCACCTAGCATCCGAATGAAGTCGAACCATTTGATCGATTCGTCAAAACCTCATAATCCCCCCAAGAGATCAACATCTTGGGTATAGTTTAACAGTATCGAGTACATACCACGGCATCGGTGGTCCAGCCGTAGAAGGGAAAACCCAAGCATCACTAATGGAACCCTAAGGTTCAAAGGCTTTCACACGGTCATTATGTCGAGTTAGGGTTTCATTTTTCTAGAGAGTCCGTAGAATTTCCTGCATGTCTTTCCGAATACTTTAAACTTGGAATAATAGGTTTCTGATATTCGATCGTCTCTGTCGACTCTCAACGTCTCCGCGTGAAGTCGTCTCTAGCTGGAATAAATCTATCTGATGACCTCGCATCAGGGTAGGCGAACGAATCACATGTCCTAGTCATTCATCCTTGATGACTAGCGACCTTCTATCATCTCCTAGTACGACTCGTACTGCAATAGCTCCAACATCTGGGGCGATATCTTGTCGTTCGCAGCAACAACTAGCTCACTCGTCTGCACGCTGACCAGTGCCTCAATCATCATGAATAAGCCATACCTCAACGGTCATCAAAATCTGGCTGGCCTCTATCAGTGGCTCGATCCTCTGGTGCTGATCTGCACGTCTGAGAAATCTCATACAGCGATCCATCAAACACTCGTGGTGCGAAAACACAATAAAAAGTCACATCTCTGCAATCGTGTATCGTCGGAATCACGCCCTGGTCAGTCCTCGTTCGTAACGAGCTCGTGCTGACCGTAACTCTAGCCGTAGCTTTCCCTACCCATAATCGTGGCAGCAAAACCATAACTGATACCGATGAGGCTAGATCATAGGAAGGAATATAATATTGAACAAGGAAATGTACATCATAAGGCTTCTTAAGTAGAGTAGCGTATCGTAAGTATGCCGCGGAACATACCCACGGTACGTCACTCTACTTTAGTCACCTATTCCATCAACCAAGGGTCATTCTACGCTCCGAAGGTAAAACCTAAGTCTCTGATACCAACTTTGTCATGACCCGAAAGTACGGAACATGACCAGCACTTAAACTACGAAACGTCTCGAGGTGTACGTAATCTAAGTAAGCCAAAAACCGAGAAATCCAAACCAAGAAAAGTTGTGGAGTGAAGGAAAAACCATTTTAAATCAAATAGTTTTAATAGCATAAGCCGAATTATGCGTTTTTAAAAACATCAAGTATTTTCTGAAAATTTCGGCAGAGTCTCCTATGTAAAAACTGGGCCCCAAATGGGATACAACATGAATAGTATATGAAATCAATAAAAAGGCATTCCCAAGCGGGAGCTAGCTCTTCGTCAATCGACGGTCACAACCACGCAAGCAATATAATATACAACGCCAAGGGCGATGATCAAAACTCAAAAGGAAACTCAAAACAGCAAGAAATTCATAGAAATATAACGCGCGACTCTAAGGTCGAAAGAAAAAACATCACTGGTCTCTATCTCTGAAATAAATACATGTTTGGTTGATGAAACTTCTAGATACAACAGAATAATAATATACAAGGTACAATGATGGGTACGATACAAATAAACCCACCTACTAGCAAGTCACCCGAAAAGAAGCAGTGCCAGCAAAGCCGTAATGAAACCTGTACGGCAAAACCTGCAAGAACTGTGGCACAACGGGGGTGAGTTGCCAACTAGTGAATAGAAAAACATCTACGAACAGAAATCGCATGAACAACGCAATCCTAGATCAACGATCATAATATATCCTCAAATATATAACCGGCAGCCTATAACAATGGCTAGGGTAAATGTCTAACCCAAGTGTAATCCCATGTGCCCGTATCAGAAACTCAGGTAGCAATATATGAAATGGATAATCTATGAATGCATGAAATAGAATGCGTGTACTGAAGAAAACTGCTTTCATAAATTAGTGAGATTTCTGTATCTTTTTAAAAACGAGGTATCATAAATGAAATCAGCATAAACAGTGCCTAGCATCGATACAAAACAAGTATCCAAATCTCTCGATATCTCTGTGCCGCAATCTCTGTACCTCGATATCTTAAAATCTCGGTATGTCCATCTCACTATCTAGGGCGGAGTTAGTCCTGACTGGCCCCTACCATCAATCTCAAGACCACGACGGTATCTTCCGGATATCCGACGCGTCGGGTAAAATCGCCGGTAGGTAGTCTCCCCCTGCCAGGCTCACATCGTCATCACCACGCGCTTCTTGCCCCGGGGTACCTTACCGGGTCCACCATGTACCCGAAATGGTTCATCCAACTACTTGAATCGGGTCTCGAAATCCATCAGCAAACTCATGGTGGACGACTCATACATCATGGGAAAACCGTACTTTTTATTTAAAAAGAAAGAAGAAGTTTGTATAAGTTTTGCGGTTTTCCCCTAAATCCAGAAAATCTCATGAAAATCCGAATCCAAATCCTCAATAGCATGTAAACAATGAATATAGGCATGAAAATCCATGAATGTAGCATAACAGTGAATAATAACATGCATGAAGTAGAAAGTAATAACTACAATGTCTAAACTAGCATATAAGGCAAGTACACTAATGTCATGTCTAAAATATTAGCTAACAAACTATGTTAATGAAATAGTATTTTCTAAAGTGTTCGTGACATGGCAATTACTGATGAAGATGTGTGTGAGCCGGCAAGTAAGTGTGCATGGAACATACGCATCATCGGTAATGGTGCTGGTGTCCTAACAGCATGATATCAATGATGGAATATGAATTATAATATAAACATGCGATGCGGGGCGAACAACAATAATGAGCGGGAGCTGAATACTAAACACAAAGATAACTAACCTGCATTTAATATAAATCTAGTCTAACAACTACACTAAACTATAGGGCTGAGCTAACAGGCTAAACTAAAGGTAAGGAAACCGCCTAACACCTGAGTCGATACATATGTATATATATATTAGTCGGTGATCCCGCCTCGATAATATCACATCCGATACCATATCGATAATCAAATATTTCCAAGTCAAGAGTGCGGATCAAACATCAATATATAGCTCGTACGTAAATCCGTCGTACGACATCCCAAATCTGGGTACGGTCAATATCACATTCATCATATTATTCATCTGGTATCTTCTTTATCAAGAAAATAATCCGGGTACTGGTCTATGTCTAGTACAATACTGATATCATCAATATAATCATGATCTGACTACTGATCGACAGCCTCGTACAAACCGATATCATCAGCGCATATCATCATAAGGAAGTATACATCGCCCAATGCGGCCTATCAAAAACATCCTAACATATCATATTGTTAGTTGTATATATACCCAAAAGGCCAGTATTGTACAGATGATGTGTATTATGTTGGATGCTTGGACATATATAGAGAGGACTTTCTTGCTCGATATGATAGTATGATATCTGGTTGCTCTTTATTTTAACATGTATACTTGTCTCTTGATACTATCTTATAGTTACATGTTGGTAAAGCCTTTAAGATGTGTACTTGACTACCTGAACTATGATGCAGATCATACTAGTGGGGACAGAGTAGTCCATAAGTACATCCTTTATTGTTCCTAATCGAAGGTGTATCTAGACAGGGCATCGATATACCAGAGTAGACTAGTGTATACGCTTCTCGACCCATGAGATGGGCGATGGATGATCCCATATCCATTGGTGTTTGACATCATAGATCGTATATGGGTGCTCAGTGGAGACTGGGTACACTGGACAGACTCGCCGAGAACTCCTAGATGGTATTATACCTCACGTCAGATGGCAGTTCTCTGGTGACACTTATGCAGGTTAGTCTGTAGACCCGAGATCATCATAGAGTCTTGTGTGATTCCAACTGTGCTTTGATTTCCACCTTACCACGTCCAAGAGAGCGTGCAAAACGGTGGTTTTTGGGTACAGTCCCGAGTCAGAGTTACCAGTAGTTACCAGTAGTTACCAATATTTAGAGATTTACTGGTAAGAGTTACCAGTAGTTTCTCGACCCGTTATGAGCCTCACATCGGCATGACTTATCGGTTATTGGGTTCTGATGTTTACCACCCCTAGACTTGATATGCAACATATCAGACGAGGAGACCGGACTGTACGGGAAGTGTTACCGTTAGGCTATTACAGGAGTTGGAGCGGGCTTGCTTGTCGATCTTCTGATCGCTGAATACCCGGGTAGCCGTTACGTCCAGCTAGTACCGCTGATGGCTTGTGGGTGCTTGATGTGATCATCACCTACTGCCGGCGTATTGACGAGTCTTTAGAGTCCTACATAGAGGTTTTACAGACTCAGGCAAAACGAAATAGGAGCGCATATGTGATATGTGCGGGACCGAGAATAATGCGTGTATGTGATACCGTATTCTATTATCGCGACTTTTTGTATCGGTCGGTTATATGTGATATAGCCGGGTTATCGAATCAAGAGTTGATTCGATAAGTCGATACATTGGATGTAAGTCGGTTATATGAGATATAACCGGATTATTAAGTCAAGTGTTGATTTAATAATTTAGTGTATAATTGTATATATGATATACTAATTTACATTAACTAACATTTGTTCACTTAAGGATTTTTCTCACATGTGCACAACTTTAATATATATGTGATATATATTAAAATGTGTTTTCTTTTTGAATCATGGTTGTCGATACAACATTCATGGGTGTATGAGACTTACACCATGCTATTTATTATGTTGGGTTTAATATTTAAAGTAATTACAAAATTAGTGGAAGATTAGAAAAATGCATGAGGCTTGTGGAAGCTTATGGATGCATTGACTAAGTCCACTAAGTTTGTTTTTACTTTGAATATTTGTTAACCCAACGATTAGGATTAGCCATGGTTATGTCTCTACATGAGTTAGTATATGATACTCACTCACCCATGGTTAGCTCACTTGACTGGATCATTATCTTTCTCTCTTTATTTTCTTCATCTTCTTCCTTGAGCTAAAATGCTCTCTAGGGTTTGATCCAAAGTGAGAAACATTGTGAGAAAATAAATTCTAAAGTGAACCCACTTCCTCTTTCTCCATCCTCTACTAGACTAGCACTTTAGTTTAGGGTGTTTGCTTCACTAATTCTCTAGTTAGTGAAGTAGTAGCTTGAGTTGGTATTCCCTTGACGTAGATCATCTTCGGCCTCGAAGACTTCAAGCAAGGATGCTTCTTTCGCCTCGTGAAGCCATGCAAGAGCCTGGGAGAACCATGATCACAGCGAAGGGACTACGACAAGGAGCTTTAGAAGTGAAGGATCGATCTACAAAGGTTGTATTTCGTATTCACTTAGTAGTAAATGTTATTTACTTGCATGTGTAACCCTAATTATCTAGCAAAGATCTTGTTTAGGGTTGTTCGGCACGGCTAAAAATTTTAATCGGGCATGGTTGATGCCATGTAGAACCTTGTTAGAGTGCCTAGTAACCCTACAGTGGTATCAGAGCCTAGCTAGAGTATTAGGCGAAGTGTTTACGAAGTTAAAACTCCGATCGAACTCCATAACGTCAAAATGACCCCCTCTCTGGACAAATTTTAAAAATGAGATTTTTTCTAAATTAAAAATACCTAAAAAAATCAGCAGGGAAATTTAAGCATTACAGTGGAAAACGAGACAGTAAGTCGTACGGACCACCGCGGAACCGCGGAAATACCTTGCTTGTGTCGCGGATCCGCGGCCGTACAGAAGACTTATTGACTCGTTTTGGCACAGTAATATTTTTAGGTGCTGATACATTATTATGGGTATTTTTAATCTGACTCAAGTGTTGAGTTTTCTGGGGATCTTTTGGTACTCGTTGATTCGATCGGAAAATTTAATTTCGTTCTATTTTACGGATAATTTAGAAAGTATTAAAATGTTCGAACGGATATCATTGACTCGCTTTTTCCCGACACGAAAAACTTTCAAGTGTTGAATTTTTCTTGAGTTTAAATCTTTCGAAAAAACATGCATGTAACGCGATGGACCCTCTAGAAGAACACAAACCTTAACTCGATTATGTGACCGTATGAACAGCCTCTAAACCTTAGGGTTTGGGGCAGTACGGCGTTGCCACACGTGAGGCGTTGGCTTGACCCTTCTACGGCTGGACCGTTGGCACTGTGATGTATTCTGGAATTTTTAAACTCCGCTCAAGTGTTGAGCTATTTAGGAAATCTTAGGTATTTGATTATTCGATCAGAAAGTTTAATATTGTCTATTTATCTGGAATGTGATACAATATGTGGAATTCATATAGTTAGGTATGAAATTCAAAGTATGTGATATTTCGGATTTACGATGTCTAAAGAGATTGTGGATTCCAAATGTTGTAGTTTTACACTTTCTTTTCTGCGACCGTAAGTGTAATATATGATATCGCCGGTTTCGTTGCTATATGTCAACGACAATTAGGATGCGCATATTTACTTACGTTGATGACATGTGATGTTAGGTGTTGCTGGATATGTTATATTGGATCGTCGCGTTTTTGAATAGCCGGGGATTTTATGTGAGATGAGGGTTTTTATTTTCATTCATGTAAAATTAAATGTATGTAATATTCTTTTATTGGGGCACTTCCGGGATGAGGTTGATGTCACCATTTGTATATTATTTACTTTTCTGCACTAGGATAGACCCAAGGAGGAGAGCACAAGTAACCGGGTTCTAGAGTCCAGTGGGAGACAAACTCGAGGAGTCGAGTCCGGGTCTCCTAACTCTAGAATTGGTAGGATTGCTTGCCGCTCTCATAAGGGTCTAGGGGTGTGGGTTAGGCTATTCATCGCGACCGTGGAATCCGTGTTTTATAGAGGCTCAAAATAAAACACGGACGTCCTAGTATATCCAATGTTTCATATGTTTCTTCTGTTGCGATATCTGTGATGTGATCATTTGATATGTTATGATAGATACTGTATATAGTATATATGATATATTATATAGACGTTACTTATGTTTTACACCCGCGCTAGCCCTGGCCCGCTCTGCCGTTAGTTACCTAACCTAACGGTGCACGAGGGGACATCGAGGCGAATGCGGATGGCATAAGTGTACGTCGTATTTATCTGTGATGTTTAGGTGACTTAAATGATGGGACTTCATTAATATGATTAATGAAAGAAAAAGAAACCTAAAAGATGTTGTAGAATCAACTTTTTAAAAAAGGGTAGCTACAGTTTTTGCTTTGCATAGCGATATATATGATATATCCTGCACCTTATTCGATGAGGAAAAAGCTGAGATCCCTTCACCGGGAGTGACCTCTTTAGTAAAACTGGCAGATGCTACAACACTCGGTTTTTTTTTGATTGCTTTTGGAGTTTTTGCTTTGCATAGCGATATATATGATATATCCTGCACCTTATTCCATAAGGAAAGAGCCGAGATCCCTTCACCGGGAGTGACCTCTTTAGCAAAACTAATAAAAGCCTCAAAATCACTCCATTTCAAAATTCACTAGATTCTACAACGATATCAAGTTCATTACGCAATAGGTTTTCAGAAAAACCTGTCGTAGCCCTCCGTCATTTAAGATAAGTATAGTATTGGTGCTGCATTTGTTGGCTTTCGTCAAGGTGAAGTGTGCGGTAGCTATATGCTGCTTATCTGCTGCATATGATGCGATTGAATTAGGGTAGTCGTATGGCTTTGTTGGCTTTCGTCAAGGGTCGTGCGAGTTGGTTTAATTCAGTCAAGAAATGTACGGGTTGAACTTGACTAGCGGGCTATGGTTTGTTGGCTTTCGTCAAGGTCATAGCACTTTAGGGGCAAAATATTATCGGGAATTTCAAGTGTTGAAATTTGCAATGAGATTGCATACCTTCTATGAGATAGTTGGATCCCGATACCTACTGCGAGCAATTGTTACTCCTGGGAGAGTTTTACACAGGACAATTAGCCGATCAAGTTGGTGTCTAGAAAGGTGTCAATGGGGTTATGCCTCTGGGAAAACGAGGTTTACTTTAATTAGGTCCGTGCGAAAGCACGGGGAACCTCCCTCAAAGTACCGACACTGGACTGGCTGAAAGATTGGCGAAATTATAGGGTGTAATTAATCCCGGCTTGTCTTTCCTTTTAGGGTTTGAAGGAAGATTTGATAAAAACGGTGGGAGCCATCCTGATTAGATAAAATAATAACCAATCTGATCTTGCAAGAGCATATGCTAAAGTGTTTTTCTTCTCTCTCTCCAGGTAGAGACCATATCATGCCTAAATCAAGATAATAATATGGATGTATCGACCGAACCCGCATATTATACTGTGTTGGGGAACGTTGGTTCCGTTCTTTCTTATAAGAGTTATAGGACTGAACAGGATATAGCGGAATACCAGGATTCCCAAGCCACCCGAATGAAGAAAGTACATGTTGATGAATTTTCTTCAGGTGTATTCGTTACAGAGAACTGTTTCTCCATTTGCTCTACGTCCTGGGTATTAGATACCGGGTCAGGATCCCATATATGTAATCAGTTACATGGGCTTAGGAGAGGTAGAAAACTTGGAGAAGGTGATAAAGACGTAAGGGTTGGAAATGGTGTAATTGTTGCAGCTAAAGCCGTCGGGGAATATCACCTTGTATTGCCAACTGGTAATACATTGATTCTGAACGAATGCCATTACATGCCGAACTTGATATGCAACATTATATCGGTTTCTTTGTTGAGTAAAGAAGGATATAATTTTGTATTACAGGATAATATTATGAACATTTTTCTAAACCAAAAGTTGGTTGGATCAGGCACGATGTGCAATGGCGTTTATGTTCTAAATCAATCAACAGTTCTGAGCATAACAAACACACACAAGAGGAAGAGTTCAGAAATGAACGAATCCTTCTTGTGACATTGTAGACTTGGTCATATAAATGCGACACGGCTAGATAAGTTGCATAAGGATGGATATTTGAAACCGTTCGAATTTTCATCTTATGACACTTGCCAGTCATGTCTTAAAGGCAAGATGACCAAAACTCCGTTTACGGGACACAGAGAAAGAGTTACTGAACTCTTGGGACTGATACATAGCGATGTATGCGGTCCCATGTCTACACATGCCAGGGATGGTTCTTTGTACTTCATTACATTCATTGATGATCTCTCAAGCAACGGACATGTGTTCTTGATAAAACACAAGTCTGAAGCTTTTGAGAAATTTAGAGAATATAAACAAGAAGTCGAGAACCAAACCGGGAAAATAATTAAAATCCTTCGATCTGATCGAGGAGGTGAATATTTGAGCAATGAATTCCTGGACTTCCTAAAAGAGAATGAGATTCTCTCTCAGCTGACTCCTCCATATACACCACAGCACATCGGTGTATCAGAACGGAGGAACCGCACCCTATTAGATATGGTGCGCTCTATGATGAGCATAGCTGAGTTACCTATTTCCTTCTAGGGGTATGGGCTAGAGACAACCATACATCTATTGAATATGGCCCCCACCAAATCTGTGCCTACCACTCCATATGAGATATGGAAAGGGAAGAGACCATGTCTTAACTATGTTAAGATATGGGTTTGTCCAGCCTATGTCAAACGACAAAATCCGGACAAACTCAAGGCACGGTCTGTTCTATTCAAATGTAACGTGTTGAAAATCGTTTCGGTGAAATTTCGGAAAATTGGTAAAATAAGGGGGTTTTCTGTAAAAAGTCAAAATACAAATATATTTATTATAAAATTAAATATACAAATTCTAGCTATGTTTTGCAAGTATTTGGTGTTTATTGAGCCACTGTTGAAATTTCAAATTTTCTGAATTTTTTTCCGAAATTAATTATTTTAATATTATTTTAAGCCGTCACTAATACATTTAATTAGGAAAAATTACAAATTGGAATGAGTTGATACAAATTTTATAATTCATGAGATACTAAACTGACATGTAAAATATTGTTTCTTAAACGAAATGGTTTGCCAAAACGGTTTAGAAAATATCTAAGAAAAATGGTTTAATTAGTGAATGTTGTGTTAGTGGGAATTGGGGTAATACATTTATCTTTTTCCCTAACCCACACACCAACACCTCACCCTCTCTCCCTCTCCCCATTTGGCAGGCCCCACCTTGACAGCCCTCTCTCTCTTCCCCTCCAAATCATCTCTTCTTTTGAAAAGAAAAGAAAGAAAAGAAAATGAAAGAAGTAAAGGTGGACTTTGACTTTTCCTCCCCACTTTCTCCACCTCACTCTCTCTCCTCCCTCACCCCTCCAATTCTGGCCGAATTTTCAGCCTACAGCGGCATCCCCTCCCCCCAAATTCTCACCCCATTTTGCATCAAAAAAATCCACAAAATTCACTTCAAATCCATACAAATTCAACTATAATTCCAAATCTAAGTTGTACCCATAATTCCTTGGCCTTTCACGCATGGATCTTTGTGAAAAGAGAGCATTTTGGGAGGCTAGATCTTGAGTTTGATCTCTAACATGGGAGGTATAATCTCATGCTTTTGTTAAATTTGTTGTCTAGTTGCTTTAATCTAAGTTAACTAAGTGATTAATTAGGTTTTAGATGAGTTTAATTGCATGGTTAAGGAATTCAAGTTAGGGTTTTGTTGTGGAATTGGGTTGTGATCAATTGTGCATGGTTTTGTGATGTGGATTAACATCTTAAGACTTGTTGAAAGTTATTCTAGTTGTTAATTACAAAGCATTACTTATAAAATGTCCTAATTAAGCTATTTTGCTAACTAGGGTTTTTGGAAAATTATTAAATGATTTAGGTTAAAATATAATTATTGTTTCATGTCATTATTAATATTATAATAAGTGGTTTAATGTCTTTGGACCATGTAAAACCAAGCTTAATTGTAAAATTGTGAATTTTACTTTAAAAAGAGTTAAAATCGGTATTTTTGCAAACTAGTTTTTTTGAACGTATATGGTTTGGTGAAATTAAATCGTGGAAATGGTTTGTATGGCTTATTTAAGTTATTTAATAAGTATTATGGCCGCCAGATTTGTTTAAACGTCGAGTTTGTACTAAAACGGATAATTTTTGCTTGCTAGATTTTCGGAAAAATGGCTTTTAAAGTGAATTTAGGGTTTTTGTAAATTTTAACCTATTTTATATTATAATTAGTGTTCGTGAATGCGCAAATGAGTGTGTTTGGGTTTTCTCGATAGTTTGACGTTTGTACATCGACATCGAGGGTGGTTTGGCTATTCTTGCATGCGTAGGCGATAGGTTTTGACCTATGCGTGATACGCGTGCCGATTTGATTTTCGTATGCTGTTTCGATTTCGAATTTGGTTTTAATGCGATACGGTGCGTTATGATATGTAGGTACCCCATGTGGACTTCGAGACGACAAGCAAGCTCGTGGCGACGTCGGCACCGGCGAGCAAGGACCAGATGAGTAGATTTATATCTACGGAGAGAAGTCGGGTGGATGGCGTATAGCACCCCCGCAGTTCGTGGTGATGTATACGAATAAGTATACACACATGTATTGATTATATATATTGTTTGATGTCATTGATGACATAGATGGATTTTAGGTGTGATTGGATTAGTTTAGTGTTGCGAAACCCTAGAGTAGTGGTTGCACCACACACACACACACACACACTCATACTTGCATACATTCTTTTTTCATATGTGCTTATATGGAGTTATATGGTTAGGTGTTCACATAGGTATGGGACTATGTGTTCACATACTGGATTGGAGATGAGTCGATAAGATTTGATTGAGACCACGAGAACGGTGATATGGCAGGATTCGTACTTGAGATACGTCCTGATGTTATAGCGGATCTTGGGACGACGATACATGTGAATAGTGTTATACATTGAATGGTTGACATGTGATCGTGATATGAGATAAGATATATTAAGATATTCATAATAAGTCGTATTAGGCGATGTATACCTCTTTATGACGATATATGATGATGATATCTGTTTGTATGAGGCTGTAGATCAGCAGTCAGATCATGACTATATTGATGATATTAGTATCGTACTAGACGTAGGTCAGTACCCGGATTATGATCTTTGATAAAGAGGATACCAAATGATTATTTTGATGAATGTGATACTGGCCTGTACCCAGATTTGGATTGTCGTACGACGGATTTACGTATGAGCTATATATTAATGTTTGATCCGCACTCTTGACTTGGGAATGTCTGATTTTAGATATGGTATCGGATGTGATATTATTGAGGCAGGATCACCGACTAACATATTGTTAGTGTATATTCCCTAGGGGCCATTATTGTATCATACTAGTTTGTATATTACTTAATGGAAGCTTGGGATATTCACATGTATATAACAGTCTTGCTAAACATGGTAGTATGCTACTTGGTTTTTCTATCTTAATATGTGAGTATACGTATTGATAGAGCTCTTAGGATCTTGCTTGACTACCAGCGTTGTGATGGCAGTCACACTAGTGGGGGCTGGGTAGTCTACAAGCACATCCTTATTCAGGTCCCTAGTCGTTGGATTATCGAGACAGGATATCGATACTCCGGAGTAGACTAGTATGTACGCTTCTCATCCCAGTTGGGGAGATGGTCTGTCCCACAGCCGTCAGTACGTCGTACTGGAGATAGTATGCAGGTGCTCGTTAGGTTACGGGTACACCGGACAGGACTCATAGGGAACTGTTGGTTGGTTTTATACCAGTCGTCAGTGAACAGTTCCCAAGTGACATGAGTACAGCATAGTCCGCAGACTTGACACTGCTACTTCGCCTCGAGTGTGTCCCACTATTCTTAGATTGCTACCCTACCATGGCTCAAAGGAGTCATGCAAACAGGTAGCAGTTGGGTGCAGTCCCGAGCACTTGGAGGCAGTGGCGGTTAGACAGGATTCGTCTCTCCCGGTATTGGGGGTTGATATCGCGCTGTGTCAGAGAGCCATTACGCAAAGTCCCTGGCCAGGGCAAGCGAGATTTGCTGGTAGGTTCCAGTAGTTTCTCAGGGTGTAATGGGCTTCGCTCCGACACGACTTATACGACTATTAGGGGACTGACGCTTGCCGCCCCTAGGCCCGATATGCGATAGTCTTAGACGAACGGACCGGACTGTATGGAGATTGTCACATCAGACTCAGTAGGAGTTCGGATGGGTTTCCTCATCGGCCTTCTTATCGACATCTACCTGGGGACCGTTACGTACAGCTAGTGCAGCTTACGGTCTGTGGTTAAACCCACTGCCAGCGTAGTAGTCGAGTCTCTAGAGTCCCACGCAGAGAGTTTCCCTACTACAGGCGAAACGATATAGAGGTCGTATGGTTTTACGACAAGGATTCGGACGCATACGTGTGTTTACGCACGTACGACTTTCGGACAGTTTTTACTAGTCGGCTTTGGTTTAAGCCAGTTACTAGTATCCGGTCATTGGATTTATACAGTCTAAAGTTTTTCCGTGTTTTCACGGATAGGAGGGGCGTTCTCGTAATTGCGCGAGAAGCTTCTAGAAGATGGTGACTAAGGAGGTTTAGGTGGCATATACATTAAATGAGATTAGTGAGTCATATGGATGATTCATCCATGTCATTAATGCTTCATAATTGCTTAATGACTCATGGAGATGAATCACCATAAGATATTTATCAAGCATGGTTGTAAATCATTTTCTTTTCTTTTCTTGAAAAACAATAATGCTTGATATATATTATGATAACTCATTTTCTCATTTCATTATTCTTCTCACCTTCTCTCTCCTCAAGCTCTCTCTCTTCAAACCCTAATCCTCCCCTCTCATATGTTCAGTACAAGGATTTGTTAGACTACTTAATCCATAACCTTACTCTATTTCATCTAGGTACTTTGATTAGCACTTAAAAATAACTAGTTGCCTCAAGTTTAGAGACAAAGCTTGGAGTTTAGCTCTCGTGGTGGATCGTCTACTACTTGGAGAAGGCCGAGGAGGAGGTGGAGTTCGTAAAGACGAAGGACACGGTTCTTTAGGTATAATCCCTTCACATAGTAGTTTAGAACTTCTATGTTTGATGTTAGTTATCGTTTAGCTTCGATTCATGCGGTTATTCGATGTTTAAGCAAAGAACAAGATCGTTTTTCATATTTCCGCCTCCCCGCAAGTCGTGGGGTGTTGTACATCGACTTACAGTGGTATCAGAGACTCGCTAAACAATAAATAACTCACTTGCAAAATTGTATGAATTTCGAACGGAAAAAACAAAACCGGAAAACCCCGATATCATGGTATTCTGTCGATTTTTAAATGTGGTCCAAAAATTTTTCAGGGACCTTCAGAAAGCTCAAAATGATAGTATTAGAACACCCAAGAAATCTGGGCTCATGAGTCGACAAAAGCGCCGCGGAACTGCGGCGGATCCCACCGATCCATCGCGCTTCCGCCGCCGAGTTGCCGAGTCATCAGCCGAATTTTCCTGTGTTGGTTCTCTGTGATATTTGGTATTTTCTGGAATTTTTTAAGTGTTGCTCAGGTTATAGATTTACAGAGAAGTATTGGAGCAAAATTAAATGTGTTTAATCGATCGAAATTATACGGTATTTGCTTGTTGGATTATATCTGTGTTTGTATAATGTGTTCGTAAACCTCCCCTAACTGCTAGTATGTCAGTTGGCAGGGGGTTGCACATTTCTGTAATGGTTTTTACTGTTTGTGGATATGAACTGTGTTGGACTGTTGTGATGTATAGCCGGGGTTATGTGATGGGTTATTATTTAATTCATTTGATGTAAATGTAATTTGTTGTAATATTATTTTGCGGGGCACATCCAGGTTGCGGTTGTAGCCACCATTGTATTATTTCATTTTACTGTTTTTGCTCCTAGGACAGACCCAAGGTGGGGTGCACAAACTGCCGGGCGGGTAGTTTGCCGTACCCGTAGGGGTCTTGGGTGGGGTAATGGCTATTCATCACAACTATGTAATTCGTCTTTTGTTGCAGGCTCAAAACAAACACGGATTGCTTGTAAATCCAATAAAGTTCATCTGTGATCTGGAATGCCTATTATTGCGTCTGACGAATGTACAATATCTATATATGATAGCTATTTAGACGTCACTTATGTTTTACACCCGTGCTAGCCCAGCCCCCGCTTTGTCGTTAGTTAAGTAACCTAACGGGTAATGACGGGACCCCGTGGCGAATGCGGATGGTATAAGAGGACGTTGTATTTTCGTTGTTTTCTGTAATGATAGGTTAATGATGGGACACATTATTTATAATGCAAAGAAAATAAACCAAAAGTTTAATCGTTGGAACAATTTAAAAGAAACCACTCGGTTAATTTTAAAAACAGATATTTTTAAATGCGGAGCTTTAACCACTCCTTTTGAAAGCTATCAGGTTCCTTCGGTTATATCAAGTTCACTACGTTCACGGTTTCGCCAAAACCATTCGTAGCCCTCCGTCATTTCATTTGGGTATTCAGTAGTATTCAAGCTATACATTTTGGCCAAAGTCAAGGCATGGTGTTTGGTAGCTGCTGGGTTTTCATTTGTTGCATAAGATAGATGAGTTGGTTTGGGACAGTCGTATTATCATTTGACCAAAGTCAGGGGTATATACGGATGGGTTCAAATTGACAAGATAATGACGGGTAGAACTTGACATGTGACTTATGACATTTTGACCAAAGCCAAGGTCATAAGAGCATGGGGCAAAAACTTATATCGGGAATTTCTAAAGAAACTGAAATTTGCAAAGAGATGCATACCATTTGGAGTTTGATGAATGTTGGTAGCATTCCTTCAACATTATCATACGATGATATTTGGATCCCGATCCTACTGTGAATATATGCTACTCATCAGCATATTCGTCACTTAACGATCAATGCTATAAACCAAGTAGGTGTCAAGAAAGGTGTCGGCGGAGTTACGCCCCCAGAGAAAAGAGGTTATTTAATTAAGGAACTTCGCGAAAGCGTTGGAAAACCTCCCTCGAAGTATCGACACCAGCCTGGCTGAACGGTTAAGCAAGTATTGTACAGCGAGAATAGTCCTGGCTAATTCTTCTTTTATGGTTTGAGGAAGGATTCGAGAAACAGTGGGAGCCATCCAGTTTAGATAAACTAAAAACCACTCTAAACTTGCAAGAGTATCATGCTAAAGAGTTTCTTCTCTCTCTCCTAATTGCAGCGACCCTGAAAATGACTTGACTTAAGTTACTTTTAGAGAAAAATATACTGACAGGGCCAAACTATAAAGATTGGCTGCGGAATGTCAAAATGGTTTTGACCTATGACAAATTGGGGTACGTCCTCACCGCTACGGCACCTGCTGTCCCTGGTCCCAAATCCAGTAATGCGGATAAGGAAATCCGCAAAACCTGGGATTTCGATTGCGCGAAAGCCAAGTGCATCGTGCTTGCTTCGATGAACAATGAACATCAGAGGAGGCACGAGGATATGGAACTAGATGCCATATTTCTCCATACAAAGGAACTTTATGGAGAGCAATCTCGTATAGCAAGATACGAGACCTCTAAGAACTTGTTTCGAGCGAGGTTGGCTGTCGGGTCATCGGTAGGAGAACATGTCCTTAAGATGATCGGCTATATAGAAGAGCTCGAAGACCTTGGGACGACTTTGGATAATGAGCTATATACAGACCTTATTCTCCAGTCCCTTCCTTCCACCTACGCCCAGTTTATGCTGAATTTCAACATTCAAAGAAAAGAAGTTGAACTTCCGGAACTCCTCAACATGTTAAGGAGTGCAGAGGGCACCTTGCAGAAAGCAAGGGAAACAACCGCTATGTTTGTTAGCGGTGCATCTTCTTCCAGGTCCAAGGCTAGGGCCAAAGGAAGGAAGAAGTAGGCCGCCACCAAACCTAGAGGAGGTGTTAGTGAGGTGGGAGGGAAGGGAAAGAAAAAGTTTCCGGTACCGGTAGTGGGCCAGGATGAGTGCTTCCATTGTCACAGGAAAGAGCACTGGAAGAAGGATTGCAGGGCGTGGAACGCCAAGAACCAGGAACCGAAGCAAGCTGTGGCTTCGACTTCAGGTGTGCTTGTAATTGAGAATTGTCTGTCCATCAACTCTACTTCCTGGGTATTGGATACCGGATCAGGATCTCATATTTGCAATTCATTGCAGGCACTGAGAAACCGTAGAGTGCTGAAGGAAGGTGATATGACCCTGATGGTTGCTAACGGAGATAACGTGGGAGCTGTGTCCGTAGGGGATTATCACCTGGGATTGACGAGTGGACACATTTTGGTTTTACATAACTGTTTTTGTGTACCCAGCTTAACGTGTAATATCATATCTGTTTCCTTGTTATAAAATAAAGGTTATGACTTCACGTTTAGAAGTGGTGTTGTTAACATCCACCTTAATCATAGTTTGATTCGGTCCGGTACACTGGAAAACGGTATATATGTGTTAAACCAACTCCAAATTTTCAATGTCCAGAACACACTAAAAAGAAAGTCTCCAGATTTAAATAAAGCTTTCTTATGGCATTGTAGACTGGGTCACATCAATGAGAGAAGGTTGACTAAGTTGCAAAGAGAAGGATATTTGGACTCGTTCGAATATCAAACTTATGACACTTGTCAATCTTGTCTCAAAGGAAAGATGACAAAGACTCCTTTTACTGGACATGGAGTAAGAGCGAGCGAGCTCTTAGTACTCGTACACAGCGATGTATGTGGTCCAATGTCTACACATGCAAGAGGTGGTTTTTTCTATTTCATTACTTTCACGGATGATTACTCAAGGTACGGATTCATTTATCTGATGAAACATAAATCCGAGGCTTTTGAGAAATTCCAAGAGTATAAGAATGAAGTAGAAAACCAAACCGGCAAAAGTATCAAGACACTAAGATCTGATCGAGGTGGTGAATACTTGAGTGCCGAGTTCCTTGGTTACCTAAAAGAGAAAGGAATTCTCTCTCAGCTTACACCTCCATACACTCCACAGCATAACGGTGTATCGGAGAGACGGAATCGAACCCTATTAGATATGGTACGATCCATGATGAGTAATGCTGAGTTACCGCGATCTTTTTGGGGTTATGCGCTAGATTCAGCGGCATATCTTCTGAACAGGGCTCCTACCAAGACCGTGCCTACCACCCCATATCAGATGTGGAGTGGAAAGAAACTCCATCTTCAGCATATGAAGATTTGGGGATGTCCAGCTTTTGTTAAAAAGCAGCATGTGGACAAGCTCGAGGCACGATCAGTAAAATGTAAGTTTGTGGGATATCCAAAGAACTCCAAGGGATATTATTTCTATTACGCAGAGGAACAAAAGGTTTTTGTTTCTCGTAATGCCCATTTTCTAGAACGGCAGTTTTTAGAAAAGGAAATAAGTGGGAGCGAAATAGAACTGGAAGAAATTCCAGAACCACAAACTAATACTGAAAGTTTGGTAGAACAAGTAGTTCAAGAAGAACAGGACATTCCCGCACCCCTCCGCAGGAGTAGTAGGCCGTCTCATCCGCCTGAGAGATACTACGGTTTTCTCATAGATGGGGATAGAGAGGATTGCATCATAGATGATGATGAACTTACTGACTTCCAGCAGGCCATCCAGAGCGGCAACTCGGTACGATGGCTAGATACAATGCGGACCGAAATGGAGTCCATGTACACCAACAAAGTATGGACTTTGGACTTTGCTCCAGATGGGGTAAAACCCATAGGATGCAAATGGATCTTCAAGAAAAAGATTGGTGTAGATGGACAGGTGGAAACCTATAAGGCTAGACTTGTTGCAAAGGGTTTTCGTCAAAGACCTGGTTTGGACTATGACGAAACTTTTTCTCCAGTGGCTATGCTCAAATCCATTCGGGTCCTTCTTGCTATTGCTGCCTTCCATGATTATGAAATCTGGCAGATGGACGTAAAGACGGCTTTTCTGAATGGAAATTTAGAAGAGTGCGTCTACATAGATCAGCCCGAGGGTTTCAATCAGAGTGGGAGCAGCGGGAAAGTATGCAAGCTGCTTAAGTCCATTTATGGACTAAAGCAGGCATCGCGGAGTTGGAACATTTGTTTTGATGAGACAGTCAAAGAATATGACTTTATCAAAAATCCAGATGAACCGTGCATATATAGTAAAGTTGTAGCCAGAAGTGTCGTATTCCTCGTCTTGTACGTGGATGACATTCTATTAATAGGAAATGACATTCCTATGCTACAATCTGTCAAAGGATTCTTGTCACACAGGTTCTCCATGAAAGACCTGGGTGATGCCTCTTACATTCTGGGGATCCGGATCTATCGTGATAGATCCAAGAGGATGTTGGGACTTTCGCAGTCCAGGTATATCGACACTGTACTGAAAAGATTCAGTATGGAAGATTCTAAGCGCGGTAATCTACCGGCTTGTCACGGAATCACCCTCTCCAAAGAGATGTCTCCCAAGACTGATTTGGAAAGGGAACGCATGTCTATTATACCCTACGCTTCTGCGGTAGGCTCTATAATGTATGCGATGTTGTGCACCAGACCAGATGTAGCTTACGCACTGAGCGTGGTAAGCCGGTATCAGTCAGACCCAGGGGAGAAGCACTGGATAGCAGTAAAGAACATTCTCAAGTACCTGAGAAGGACTAAGGAGATGTTCTTGGTTTACGGCGGAAAAGACCTCAGGTTGGAGGCCTTTGCTGATTCCGGATTCCAGAGTGATAAGGACGATTCCAAGTCCATGTCGGGTTATGTCTTTACCCTCAATGGAGGGGCGGTGTGCTGGAAGAGTTCCAAGCAAGACACCGTTGCTGACTCGACGATGGAAGCGGAGTATATTGATGCTTGCGATGCCGCAAAAGAAGCAGTCTGGATGAAGAAGTTCCTAACAGAACTTCAGGTGGTTCCTACCATTGTTGATCCAATACCTCTGTATTGCGACAACAACGGAGCTATAGCTTTAGCGAAGGAACCAAGGTCCATCAGAAGTCCAGACACATCTTAAGGCGGTATCACCTGATCAGGGAGATCATTGATCGTCGGGAGATCGAGGCTCGGAGAGTTGCTTCTGAAGAGAACATTGCCGATACATTCACAAAGGCCCTACCTCAGATTCAGTTCGAGAGGCTACTCGAGATCATCGGTCTTCGATATGCCAGTACATGGCCCTAGTGCAAGTGGGCGATTGTTAGTGTATATGCCCTAGGGGCCATTATTGTATCATACTAGTTTGTATATTACTTAATGGAAGCTTGGGATATTCACATCTATATAACAGTCTTGCTAAACATGGTAGTATGCTACTTGGTTTTTCTATCTTAATATGTGAGTATACGTATTGATAGAGCTCTTAGGATCTTGCTTGACTACCAGCGTTGTGATGGCAGTCACACTAGTGGAGGCTTGGTAGTCTACAAGCACATCCTTATTCAGGTCCCTAGTCGTTGGATTATCGAGACAGGGCATCGATACTCCGGAGTAGACTAGTGTGTACGCTTCTCATCCCAGTTGGGGAGATGGTCTGTCTCACAGCCGTCAGTACGTCGTACTGGAGATAGTATGCAGGTGCTCGTTAGGTTACGGGTACACCGGACAGGACTCACAGGGAACTGTTGGTTGGTTTTATACCAGTCGTCAGTGAACAGTTCCCAGGTGACATGAGTACAGCATAGTCCGCAGACTTGACACTGCTACTTTGCCTCGAGTGTGTCCCACTGTTCTTAGATTGCTACCCTACCACGGCTCAAAGGAGTCGTGCAAACAGGTAGCAGTTGGGTGCAGTCCCGAGCACTTGGAGGCAGTGGCGGTTAGACAGGATTCGTCTCTCCCGGTATTGGGGGTTGATATCGCGCTGTGTCAGAGAGCCATTACGCAAAGTCCCTGTCCAGGGCAAGCGAGATTTGCTGGTAGGTTCCAGTAGTTTCTCAGGGTGTAATGGGCTTCGCTCCGACACGACTTATACCGCTATTAGGGGACTGACGCTTGCCGCCCCCTAGGCCCGATATGCGATAGTCTTAGACGAACGGACCAGACTGTATGGAGATTGTCACATCAGACTCAGTAGGAGTTCGGATGGGTTTCCTCATCGGCCTTCTTATCGACATCTACCTGGGGACCGTTACGTACAGCTAGTGCCGCTTGCGGTCTGTGGTTAAACCCACTGCCAGCGTAGTAGTCGAGTCTCTAGAGTCCCACGCAGAGAGTTTCCCTACTCCAGGCGAAATGATATAGAGGTCGTATGGTTTTACGAAAAGGGTTCGGACGCATACGTGTGTTTACGCACGTACGACTTTCGGACAGTTTTTACTAGTCGGCTTTGGTTAAAGCCAGTTACTAGTATCCGGTTATTGGATTTATACAGTCTAAAGTTTTTCCGTGTTTTCATGGATAGGAGGGGAGTTCTCGTAATTGCGCGAGAAGCTTCTAGAAGATGGTGACTAAGGAGGTTTAGGTGGCATATACATTAAATGAGATTAGTGAGTCATATGGATGATTCATCCATGTCATTAATGCTTCATAATTGCTTAATGACTCATGGAGATGAATCACCATAAGATATTTATCAAGCATGGTTGTAAATCATTTTCTTTTCTTTTCTTGAAAAACAATAATGCTTGATATATATTATGATAACTCATTTTCTTATTTCATTATTCTTCTCACATTCTCTCTCCTCAAGCTCTCTCTCTTCAAACCTTAATCCTCCCCTCTCATGTGTTGAGTACAAGGATTAGTTAGACTACTTAATCCATAACCTTACTCTATTTCATCTAGGTACTTTGATTAGCACTTAAAGATACCTAGTTTCCTCAAGTTTAGAGGCAAAGCTTGGAGTTTAGCTCTCGTGGTGGATTGTCTACTACTTGGAGAAGGCCGAGGAGGAGGTGGAGTTCGTAAAGACGAAGGACACGGTTCTTTAGGTATAATCCCTTCACATAGTAGTTTAGAACTTCTATGTTTGATGTTAGTTATCGTTTAGCTTCGATTCATGCAGTTAGTCGATGTTTAAGCAAAGAACAAGATCGTTTTTCATATTTCCGCCTCCCCGCAAGTCGTGGGGTGTTGTACATCGACTTACACATATACATGTAGGTATATGTATCGACTCAGAGGTTAGGCGGTTTCCTTACCTTCAGTAGCCAATTAGCTTAGCCTTTAGCTTAGTGTAGTTGTTAGACTAAATTTATATTAAATATAGATTTGTTTTCTTGTGTCTAGTATTTAGCTATCGCTCATTATTGCTGTTCGCTCCGCACCGCATACTTATATTGTGATTCCTATTTGCATTGTTGATATCATGCTGTTAGGACACCAGCACCATTACCAATGATGCATATGTACCACGTACACTTACTTGCCGGCTCACACACATCTTCATCGGTAATTTCCATGCCACATTGACTTTAGAAATACTATTGCATTGACATAGGTTGTTAGCTAATAATTTTGACATGATATTAGTGTACTTGCCTTATATGCTAGATTAGACATTGTAGTTATTACTTATTACTTCATGCATGTTATTATTCATTATTATGCCGCATTCATGGATTTTTATGCCTATATTCACTGTTTACATGCTATTGACGATTTGGATTCGGATTTCTATAAGATTTTCTGGATTTGGGAGAAAACCGCAAAACTTATATAAACTTCTTTTCTCTCTTTAAAATAAAAGTGTGGTTTTCCCATGATGTATGAGTCGTCCACCATGAGTTTGCTGATGGATTTCGAGACCCGAGTTCGAGGAGTGGAGGAACCGTTTCGGGTACATAGTGGACCCGGTGCGGTACCCCGGGGCAAGAGGATCGCAGATGATGGAGTTGAGCCTGGCAGGGGAGCACTAACTACCGGTGATTTTACCCGACGCGTCGGATATCCGGAGGATACCGTCGTGGTCTTGAGATGGATGGTAGGGGCCGGTCTGGACTGACGGCGCCCTAGATATTGAGATTGAGACATTGAGATTTCAAGATATTGAGGTACTGAGATTTGATGATACACGACAGTCCGGATAGCCGGAGCCTGAGATTTTGAGACATTGAGATTTATGTTTTGTGTCGATGCTAGACACTGTTTATGTTGATTTCATTTATGATACCTCATTTTAAGAATACAAAGGAAATCTCACTAAATTATGAAAGCGGTTTCTTTAGTACATGTATTCTGTTTTCATGCATTCAAACATCATCCATATGATATATTGCTACCTGAGGCACTGACACGGGCATATGGGATTACACTTGGGTTAGATATTTACCCTAGCCATTGTTTAGGCTGCTGGTTATGTTTGAGGATATATTATGATCGTATGACCTATGATTGCGTTGTTCATGCGATTTCTATTCGTAGATATTTTTCTACTCACGAGTTGGCAACTCACCCCCGTTATGCCACAGTTTCTTGCAGGTTTTGCCGTACAGGTTTCATTATGGTTTTGCTGGCACTGCTTCTTTCAGGTGACTTGCTAGTAGGTGGGTTTATTTGTATCGTACCCATCATTATACATTGTATATTATTATTCAGTTGTATCTAGAAGTTCCATCAACCAAACATGTATTTATTTTGAGATAGAGACCGGTGATGTTTATTCCTTCAACCTTAGAGTCGCGCGTTGTATTTCTATGGATTTCTTGCTGTTTTGAGTTTCCTTTTGAGTTTTGATCCTCACCCTTGGCGTTGTATATTATATTGCTTGTGTGGTTGTGACCGTTGATTGACGAAGTGCTAGCTCCCACTTGGGGATGCCTTTTTATTGATTTCGTATATTATTCATGTTGTATCCCGTTTGGGGGCCAGTATTTACAAAGGAGACTCTGCCGAAATTTTCAGGAAATATTTGATGTTTTTAAAAACGCATAATTCGACTTATCCTATTAAAACTACTTGATTTGAATTGGTTTTCCTTCATTCTACTACTTTTCTTGGTTTGGATTTCTGGGTTTTCCGTTTACTTAGATTACGTACGCCTCGAGACGTTTCGTAGTTTAAGTGCCGGTCATGTTCCGTACTTTCGGGACGTGACAAAGTTGGTATCAGAGCGTTAGGTTTTACCTTCGGAGTGTAGGATGACCCTTGGTTGATGGAATAGGTTACTAAAGTAGAGTGACGTACCGTGGGTATGTTCCGCGGCATACTTACGATACACTACTCCACTTAAGAAGCCTTAGGATGTACATTTCCTTGTTCAGTATTATATTCCTTCCTATGATCTAGCCTCATCGGTACCAGTTATGGTTGTGCTGCCACGATTATGTGCAGGGAGAGCTACGGTTAGAGTTGTGGTCAGCACGAGCTCGTTACGGACGAGGACTGACCAGGGCATAATTCCGGCGACACACGATTGTAGAGACATGTCTTTTTATTATGTTTTCGCGCCACGAGCATTTGATGGATCGCTGTATGAGATTACTCGGACGTGCAGATCAGCACCAGAGGGTCGAGCCAATGATAGAGGCCAGCCAGATTTTGATGACCGTTGGCGTATTGCTTGTTCATGATGATTGAGGCACTGTTCAGCGTGTAGACGAGCAAGCCAGTTATTGCTGTGAACGACGAGATATTGCCCCAGATGTTGGAGCTATTGCAGTATGAGTGTACTAAGAGATGATAGAAGGTCGCTAGTCACCGAGGATGAATGACTAGGACAAGTGGTTCGTTCACTACCTCGATGCGAGGTCATCAGATAGATTGATTCCAGCTAGAGACGACTTCACGCGGAGACGTTGAGAGTCGACAGAGACGATCGAATGTCAGAAACCTATTATTCCAAGTTTAAAGTATTCGGAAAGACATACAGGCAATTCTATGGACCCTCTAGAAGAATGAAACCCTAACTCGACTTAATGACCGTGTGAAAGCCTTTGAACCTTAGGGTTTGCGGCAGTTCCGCGGCGCCATTAGTGAGGCTTGGGTTTGCCCTTCTACGGCTGGACCATCAATGCTGTGGTACGTACTCGATACTATTAAACTGTACCCAAGATGTTGAGCTCTTAGGGGATTATGAGGTTTTAATGAATTGATCGGATGGTTCGACTTCATTCGGATGCTAGGTTGTGAGATGCATTTCTTGGGAGACTCCAGATATGAGAATTGCCATTGGAGCTCAGTCCATGCAGCCACGACGAGATGAGTTCGAAGCGGTCGACATTAGAGAAAAGTGGAGTAAGTGGTTCGTACGAGGTCTTGATGAGACGGCGTTCCACTCCGCCGACATCAGATATGCGATACGCATGCCGAGGCATTGTACTTGGATATACCTTCCAGAAGGAGTCGCGATGAGTATGTAGCCGTTCCGGAATAAGAAACAGATATAGTAAAGGATGATGACTTCCAGACAGTTCGGCAAAGACGAGATTAGGGAGAGACCTCGACAGGACCTTTCTAGAATAAATTACGAGAAGACATGGGCCCAGGGATGGTCATGTTACGCACACCAGCAGGCCAGAGTTCAGGATCGTCGACGAGACATGCTATGAGTGACCACTACAGTTGGCCAGAGATTCTTGGAGGATGTGCTTGAGCGGGACTATTCCGCCATACTTTATTTTGGTATGTTGAGCGATCTATTCGCATGATTTGGTTTTGATGATTGAGTTTCAAGATATCGTTTTCATGGACCGTGGTTGCACATACTGAGTATTTACGATTTTTGCACAGTTGTTGCACTTGAGATAGTTTTCGTGCCTTGGTTTCTCATGCTTGTGATTATATGGATTTCATATAGTTGAGTTGATTTGTGCGTATATACGCATACGATTTGGTTTTGCACTCGGTATAGTTCACATATGCTTGCAGTGCACTGATACGCATTTTGTGCACTTAGATGTACTGGACTTCGATTTCGATTGTGATGCTTGATATTGGATTTCATGATTTCGTGCATGATAGATGCACCTGCCTTGGATTTTCGCGCATGTTGAGCGCATGTTTTGAGATGTGATTTTGGTGCACACCAGATGCACTAAATCGAGATTCTTCGTGCGTGTCAGATGCACCTGTCATTGCTGTGAGGTACAAACGTTGCCTATGACAGATGTTGTGTGCACACCCGATACACTTAGATGTTGTTTCCGTGCGCATGTATGACACATATATGGATTTTGATTTCTGTGCGCACCAGACGCACGTAGTATTCATATGCAAATTTTGGGATTGATTTCTTTTAGAGCAGTACGTTTTTATGACATTTGCTATGTGTTTTCGTACTGAGCAGGACTAGTCAGAGGACAGTACCTGAATGTATTTTGCATGCATTGATAGCTATCGAAGGGAATTCCAAAAAAAAAAAGCTATAGTCTCAGTATTTACCTGCGTGTCTGACATGACACGAAACGTTTAAAACAATGAAACTCTTCTGAATTGTTTCCCAAAACGGCGGAACGTACATTTTAAACAAAAGTATATATGTATATGGTTATTTTCTTATGATAGACGTCCGCCACTGTGCAGTGTTATGCGCAGTGCACATCGACTTTAAGAGATTTGGCATGCATATCCTTCAAATATTTACATATATAGATTTGATATTTACATGTATAGTTTCGAGTTATATCATATTGGTTTTGTATTGGATTTGACATTTGTGTCTTTACCATGACTCCGATGATTGCGGGATGCTTGACGGAGTTTTGATTTTGAGTTATATGCTAATTTTTTATGCGCATGCGCTGCGCTGCGCTACGATTTGTTTTATGTATTTTTGATTTCGGAGCTCCGACGACTTGATGGTTTTGCTTAAATGTTTTAGTATTTGGGGAAACGTTTAATCTAAATTCGGGGACCGAATTTCTTTTAGGGGGGAAGATTGTAACGTGTTGAAAATCGTTTCGGTGAAATTTCGGAAAATCGGTAAAATAAGGGGGTTTTCTGTAAAAAGTCAAAATACAAATATCTTTATTATAAAATTAAATATACATTTTCTAGCTATGTAATTGCTAGTATTTGGTGTTTATTGAGCCACTGGTGAAATTTCAAATTTTCTGAAAATTTTTCCGAAATTAATTATTTTAATATTATTTTAAGCCGTCACTAATACATTTAATTAGGGAAAATTACAAATTGTAATAGATTGATAAAAAATTTATAATTCATGACACACTAAACTGACATGTAAAATATTGTTTCTGAAACGAAATGGTTTGCTAAAACGGTTTAGAAAATATCGAAGAAAAATGGCTTAATTAGTGAATGTTGTGTTAGTGGGAATTGGGGTAATACATTTATCTTTTTCCCTAAGCAACACACCCACACCTCACCATCTCTCCCTCTCCCCATGTGGTCGGCCCCACCTTGACAACTCTCTCTCTCTCTCTCTTTCTCCTTCTCCAAATCACCTCTTCTTTTGAAAAAAAAAAGAAAAGAAAAGAAAAAGAAAGAAGTAAAGGTGGATTTTGACTTTTCCTCCCCACTTTCTCCACCTCACTCTCTCTCCTCCCTCACCCCTCCAATTCTGGCCGAATTTTCATCCTACAGCAGCAACCCCTCCCCCTAAATTCTCACCCCATTTTGCATCAAAAAAATCCACAAAAATCACTTCAAATCCATACAAATTCAACTCTAATTCCAAATCCAAGTTGTACCCATTATTCCTTGGCCTTTCAAGCATGGATCTTTGTGAAAAGAGGGCATTTGGGAGGCTAGATCTTGAGTTTGATCTCTAACATGGGAGGTATAATCTCATGCTTTTGTTAAATTTGTTGTCTAGTTGCTTTAATCTAAGTTAACTAAGTGATTAATTAGGTTTTAGATGAGTTTAATTGCATGGTTAAGGAATTCAAGTTAGGGTTTTGTTGTGAAATTGGGTTGTGGTCAATTGTGCATGGTTTTGTGATGTGGATAAACATCTTAAGACTTGTTGAAAGTTAATTTAGTTGTTAATTACAAACCATTACTTATAAAATGTCCTAGTTAAGCTATTTTGCTAACTAGGGTTTTTGGAAAATTATTAAATGCTTTAAATTAAAATATAATTATGGTTTCATGTTATTATTAATATTATAATAAGTGGTTTAATGCCTTTGGACCATGCAAAACCAAGCTTAATTGTACAATTGTGAATTTTACTTTAAAAAGAGTTAAAATCGGTATTTTTGCAAACAAGTTTTTTTGAACGTATATGGTTTGGTGAAATTAAATCGTGGAAATGGTTTGTATGGATTATTTAAGTTATTTAATAAGTATTATGGCCGCTAGATTTGTTTAAACGTCGAGTTTTGTACTAAAACGGGTAATTTTTGCTTGCTAGATTTTCGGAAAAATGGCTTTTAAAGTGAGTTTGGGGTTTTTGTAAATTTTAACCTATTTTATATTATAATTAGTGTTCGTGAATGCGCAAATGTGTGTGTTTAGGTTTTCTCGACGGTTTGACCTTTGTACATCGACATCGAGGGGTGGTTTGGCTATTCTTGCATGCGTAGGCGATAGGTTTGGACCTATGCGTGATACGCGTGCCGATTTGATTTTCGTATGCCGTTTCGATTTCGAATTTGGTTTTAATGCAATACGGTACGTTATGATATGTAGGTACCCCATGTGGACTTCGAGACGACAAGCAAGCGCGTGGCGACGTCGGCACCGGCGAGCGAGGACCAGGTGAGTAGATTTATATCTACGGGGAGAAGTCGGGTGGATGGCGTATAGCACCCCCGCAGTTCGTGGTGATGTATACGAATACGTATACACACATGTATTGATTATATATATTGTTTGATGTCATTGATGGATTTTAGGTGTGATTGGATTAGTTTAGTGTTGCGAAACCCTAGAGTAGTGGTTGCACCACACACACACACACACTCATACTTGCATACATTCTTCTTTCATATGTACTTATATGGAGTTATATGGTTAGGTGTTCACATGGGTATGGGACTATGTGTTCACATATTGGATTGGAGATGAGTCGATAAGATTTGATTGAGACCGCGAGAACGTTGATATGGCAGGATTCGTACTTGAGATACGTCCTGATGTTATAGCGGATCTTGGGACGACGATACATGTGAATAGTGTTATACATTGAATGGTTGACATGTGATCGTGATATGAGATAAGATATATTAAGATATTCATAATAGGTCGCATTAGGCGATGTATACCTTGTAATTGCACGGCGGCGCCCCGGCCGTCAATCCGACGCCGGAATGCGGAAGCGGTGATTTACTTCAACTTTTAAAACCGGCACCACCGCGCACTAAAATCCCGGATCGTGCCATTAATCTAGTCCTAGCTATCTAGAGAGGGGGTAGAGAGATATACCGAGCGATCTGTGTCCTTCGGTCTTCTCGTCGTCGTCCCGATCTCCCCGCGGAATCTCCGGTCTCCACCAAGTCGCCGGAAGGGCACCACGTTGCCTGGTTCTTTTACGGGCTCCCACCCCTGGACAGAGGCAACTCGGGTACGAAATTGGCGAGCCGACGTGCCCAAGGTTTGCTGTAGAATGTGTGTAGAACTCATGTCTCATTTTGGGGTTATGGAGTTGCCTTTGGTGGAGGAAAGGAACTAAGACTTTTTGGAGATGAAACTTTGGGAATTTTGTAGCATGAAAAGAGCAAAATTCCCACACCCAAAAATTAGGCAGCCCCTCCCATGGCTTGGCCGGCCCATGCACCATGGTGAAGAGAGGAGAGTGAAAGGATGAGGGAGTGAGTGAGTATCCAAAAGAATGAGTGAGCAAAACCAATCAAGCAAGAGAGAGAAAGGGTGATGATAGCAAACAATGATCACAAACTAAAACCCACACTCAACCAACCTCATCATCTCATCACAAAGTCAAGCTATCATGAAAGAAGAAGTCAAATGGTCAAGGGATGGTGCAACCATCATGACACTACAATGTGCAAAGACAACCCTCTAAAATGCTTATTTGCACAAATGCAAACAAGCCCTCCTCCACCAATCTTCGGCAATGAAAGATGCAAAGAAAAATGGCCGAAACGGAAAGCAAACTGGCAACTCCAGAAAACTGATCCCGTAATGAATTACAGGAAAAACCCGAAATAGTGTATACACACCCGCATTTGTATTCCGACCGAAATACTAATGCAATGAGACAAAATCTACACTGTACTATACTAGGATCCGGCTTAAACCAAAGCCGGCTAGTATTATCCGTCCGATCCTGATCCGTGCAATACCGCACGTATCTGATCGAACCCTGCCATATATGCATACGGCCTCTAGTACTATCCGTCCGATCCTGATCCGTGCAATACCGCACGTATCTGATCAAACCCTGCCATATCTCCATACGGCCTCTACAGCTTTTCGCTCGAAAACTTGAGTAACTGAATGCGGGGGACTCTAAAGACTCGTCAATACTATGGTTGTGGATTTAACCACTAGCACGTCAAAGGTATTAGCCATACGTGACGGGCTATCAGCTATCGACTAAAAGGGACGTCGATGAGCGAACTCATCCTGACACCCTACTGAGCCTGTCAGTGACAATATCCGTATAGTCCGGTCCGTTCGTCTATGAGCATCGCATGGCGGGCCTAGGGGGTTGGTAAAAGTCAGACCCCCAAAAGCGGTACAAGTCGTGTCGGAGTGTAGCCCAGAATACCCTGAGATACTACTGGAATACCTACCAGTAAATCTCCTGCCTTGGCCAAGGACTTCGTGTAATGGCTCCCCTAGACACAGCGCGACCTCACCCTAATACCGGGAGAGACGAACCCCTGAAGATCCGCTCACTGCCACAATGTGGCTCAGGACTGTACCCAACTAAAACCTGTTTGCACGTCTCCTTTGAGCATGGTAGGGTAGTAATCAAAGCACAGTGGGAACTCACACGAGACAAATGACGATCCTCAGGTCGATGAACTAACCTGTACACATGTCACCAGGGAACTGCTATCTGACGTCAGGTATAAGACCAACTTGCATGTTCCCGGCAAGTCCTGTCAGGTGTACTCATAACCTAATGAGCACCTGTATACATCTTAGGTGAACCAACTGACACCAGTGGCTTGTGAGACCGGCCACCGCCCCTCGTCGGGGTCTCGACTGTATACACTAGTCTACTCCGGAGTATCGATGCCCTGTCTCGAAACTCCCACAACTAGGGACCTTTTAAGGATGTGCTTATAGACCACCAGCTCCCACGTATATGATCGCCCTCATACTGCTGGCAGTCAAGCATGAATCCTAGGGGCTTTATCAACGTGCAATAGTGACCTGTAAGGTCACCTAAAGCAGTACACGATGATAAAGGTAAACCAGATAGCATACTATCATCATGAGTAAGACTGTCCTACCGGGATAGGTCCTCCCTCAATCATTGCAATCACGTGCCTGTGATCCAATAATTGACTCTGAGGGCACTATCTCCAACAATCTCCCACTTGCACTTAAGGCTAATTATTGCGATGTCGGATACTCACAGCCCGTGTGATACCGAACACCCAACTCCTCTACTAGTCAGTCTCACAAATCCCGTTTGCAAAACTATTGCGTTCGAGGAATAGCCTCAGTGAGTGGATTCGCTTTGATGTTACTTTCTATGTCTCTCTATATCTCAAGTTCGCGGAGAAAGCCATCTCCCGAAATGAGCAATACCTGTCTTAGAATATGTCTGGATGTCTGATGGGACCTAGCTCATAAATGAACTCCAAATCCAAACTTAATCAGTATCCTGCGCCATGCCTCCCTCAGTATTGCCTTGGACCACCTGTCCAAAATACTGCCCATCGTCAGAAGGAAAACTATAACTCTGACAACTTCCTTGTCGTCCATGTCACCTTGGAAGCCTGGAATGATAACTGTCTCCCGAATGAGGCCGTCGTTATCATATCCCTAGAACATCCACTTATGTTCTAAAACTGCTTCCGACTGTTTCTCCAGGATTGGATCAATGTCAACTTATTGCATCTACTGCAAAAACAACATCTGGTGTAGTACTTGACATCTCATGATTGACTCAATTGCCTGAGCAAGTGATCTGCCAATCATGCACATCCTTCTCCTCTTTAGTCTGTAAGACACCATTAGAGAGGGTGACTCCATCACCTGCAGGTACACTACAGTGCCAGGAGTCGTCCATTCTAAATACTCTTAGAATGTAGTCTAAGTACCCTGATTGGGAAACAACCCAAATCTAGATCTAAAACCATAGATCTAGTAACCAGTATGTCTGATATAATGTCCAAGTCCCATGTGGAGAAACCACTGTGTGACGACCAAAGTATAATCGATCGTAGTATAGGAATATCACTTCCTACTCTGTGTATGTCATCCAAATACGATGACATCACACCTTACTACCATCTTAACAGATCCATCCCCTATTCTGATGAAGTCAAACCTATGACTGTCACATCAGAAATAGATGATCTATCTCCGCTACATCTGCTTTAGTCTATAAATAGACATAAGCCCCTTTTCCACCAATGCTTCCGCTGCTCCCACTGACTACGAAAATCCTCTGGCAGAGTCATATACACGTACACTTCTAAAGCTAGTTTAGAACGACGCTATACTCATCCTCCTGCCGGGTCTCGTATCCTGGAACAACAGCAATGGCCAGTTTGGGTAAACAAGAACCTCCCTGTCACCGTCCTTGAGGCTACCGGAGTACCCCTCGAGTGCCTGAGGTTACCCACCTTATCTGCGGAGTGGCCAATGGAATGTCAAGCCAGATTGAATCTTTAGGTTCCTATGAAATCTTCAGTAATCGTTTGTGGTTCTGGAATCACTTCCAGTTCTACCATACTCCCTACTGTTTTTCTGAAAAAAAAATCCATTTTTAATAAAACTGTGGCGAGTCAAGAACAATATCACTATTGATCTTCCAGATTGTAGAAAGTCAACCCTCGTCATAGCCTGGGTCAACCCCCAAACAGCCATTACAGAAACGTGCCTTGAGTTATCCAGAGTCTGGTTTTAAGCATAAGCCGGACAACTCCCCGTACCTTAACATCGTTAAGATATGAAATGTTCTATATCCAATATAGAATCAAAGGCACTGATTTAATTGAACCAGATTCAAATCATGCAGCTGTCTCCAGTGCATGTCTACTAAATGGAAGGAGGCCTATCAGCGTTACTCAACTTAGGAATGCTTTCAATTATGAGTAACCCGAAAGAGAAGCAAGCTCTCTTAATCATTAATATCAACTGAATACCATACACAAGTATCTACATCTTCGATCACTTTGAAGAATCCCGATACTTGCAATACCTGGTTCTCTACTTTATTCATATACCTATAACTTCTCAAAATTCAGACCCTGTGTTTCCACGAAACACCTGTATAAAAACTACAGAAGTTATAAGTAAACCGAATATAGTACGAGGACCAACCCCTCTATCCTAATGGACGCTGGACAACATACAATACTCTGTACAAGTCCTTTGAGTCTAATAACTCATTCCCTGTGTGTCGTAGGTTGAAAACTATACTTATGGTTAAGAAGAATTACACCGCTGTTTAATGCTCCTTACCTAACCATCCACTGATATAGGTAAATGTCGTAGACATAATTTCAAAAAGATATATCTCACTCTATAAAAATAGACGTACAGATATATCAATTTGAAATTGGTGCATAACAGCGGATATTCAAAACCAAATATTTGTCGTCCGGCAACCTACCCAGGTGACTTCCTCAAATATCACCGATTACAACGAATCCCGATATAATGAGGATGATCACCTAATTCCCAATAACTTACTCCCACTCATCATTTGTAAAGCTATACAGATGTGAGAATCATACCTGGTAAATACATACCCTGGAGCAAGTGTCTAATTGGGAAATCAATTTTCCTTTAACAGTACACAGTGAAACTGAAACAATGAAATGTTTCGATGGGGTATCCCGGTATTCCTAGTAATGCCTCTTCCATTATCCAGATTCACAACTGTAACCGTGTAACTCTTTGCCATCTTTCCAAATCCCTTTATATGTCTTTAGTCCTTACATTCTGTACACCCCTTTAGGCCAAATGGTTTTCTTCCTTCCCTACCGTTCGGCACCAGCCTATTGTTTGGAAGAAGACTATCCAATAAGCATAATGGGTGTACTGTCCTAATCCTAGGAACACTCGCAATGCGAGAGAAGGTGAAGATAAAAGACAACCGAATAAACCTTATTCATATTTCTCCTAAACCAGAATCCATCCCCGAACTGGAACATGTTCCTTTCGAGTTCGTATATAACCATACGATGGAGTATCCAATAAACTGTGGATCTTCGTAGTGATATGGAGTGTTCTGGAGAAATACAAAGGTGATTTAGGATTGGCGAATAAATACTTGGTTGGTCGTGAATAGCAGTCGCAATTTACTTTGCCCTCTTACTAATCCCTTGTTATGTCTTTACTTAATACCTTCTATACACCATCGTTATGCTAATTGGTTTTCTTCATTCCCCACCATTCGGCACCAGCCTATGGTTTGGAAGAAGACTATCCAATTTGCGTAATAGGTGTACTATCTCCTAAACCAAGGAGTACTCGCAACCTGAGAGAAGGTAAAAGGAAAAGACAACTGAATAGTCCTATTCGTTTTCTCCAGAACCGGAAACCATCCTCGAATAAATTCCTTCGAGTTCGTATATAACCATACGATGGTTTTGTCCAATGGAAGTGGACGTTCGTAGTAATACGGGGTGTCCTGGAGAAAAGGGTAAAAGTAGGAGTGGCAATGAGGTTTTCAACTCTGACAATCCAAAATCCAGTGTTTAAGAAGGTTCAGTCAACTTGGTCGCTGAGTCATAGTCTAGGGTCGGGTCAATGGTCGCTGCCAAAGAGAGAGAGAAAAGAAACACTCAGCATGCACTCTAACCTAGATCAGAATGGTTACCAATTTATCTAATCTGGAAACCTCCCACTGTAACCTCAAATTCTCCTCCAAACCTGAAAGAAGAATTAGTCGGGGTCACCCGAGGAGTAAACTAACTCATCAGTAGGAATCGGGATCCAACTATCATCGCATGATAACGTGACGGAATCCGCTCACGTCATCACACTCCAGAAGGTATGCGCATATCTGGCAAGTTTCAGTTTCTTTAGAAACTCCCGATGTGGATTTTTTACCCCATGCTCTTATGACCTTGACTTTGGCCAACAAATCATAAGTCACATGTCAAGTTCTACCCGTCATTCTCCAGGTTAATTTGAGCCCACCCGCACAAGCCCTTGACTTTGGACAACAAGGCTATACGACTGCCCCAAACCAACGCATCTATCTATGCTGCATATGAATACCCAACAGCTACCAAACACTGTGCCTTGACTTTGGCCAACAAACACAGCTTGAATACTATTGACCACCCATATGAAACGACGGAGGGCTACGAATGGTTTCTGGCGAAAACCTTTAACGTAATGAACTTGATATCGTTGAAGGACTGTTCGCACAATAATATTGCATTATTATATTCCTCATTCTTATTCTTTTTATAAATAAACAGGTGCTTTTGACGCATGTCTGCTACATGTTACAGGTTACAGGTTCATAGACAGAAAACAGTGAAAACGATGTAAAGACGATTAAAACGTGGACTTTGACCAACAAATAGAAGACTCTTGATCAAGCCTACATCAAAGATAAAATTCACAAAGTACAAGGCAATGCAAGGTCCAAGATTACAAAGCGAACGGTTAAAAGTCCACCGCAATTATTCACTGGAGATCTGGAAGAAACATAGAAGCTATTTTAATAAAGAACCAAATAATAAGGAAGCCCAAAGATCCAAGGCCCAATACTTTCTTTAAAGAGACAGAGACATAAAATTTTACCAAAGCTTGAAGTCTACTTTGACTAGGTCTTCCTAAGGATATTTTGGTAAATGTAGACATGCAAATCAATTGTAACATAGGGTTTCCTATTCTCTATAAATAGGAACTCTACTCATTGTAATTTCTTATGCATCCTTTTAATAATAAATTGAGAATTCTTTATGGAGAGCATCGGTGTTTCTTTTCATTTCATGAATTCAGATCTGACAACCCTGCGTTGATGATTGGAGAGATGCATCTGTAAGTAGATTTAATTCCTTGCTCTAGTTTAGATTTCAATTCTTGCCCTAGGTAATTTTTATTCTTTGCCCTAGATAAATGTATTTTAATTCCCTAATGAGTGAGTAGTCTCCTCGCTTGTTAGGGTTAGATCTGTGGAAGGTTTGAGAGACGAAGATCTCTCATCCCCTTTCTTGCCCATCATATATTTTCATAGGACTTTAAGCATACATTCACATACCGCTCCCTACGGCACCCTATCCTTCGAGGTAGCGGTGATACCGTAGTATAAAGGCCCGGTTGTGATGTTTTTCATGGAGGTTAGGGTAAGGATTGATAAAGGAAGGACAAGAAACTAGAGGAAGAAAACATCTTCCCGATGATTCTAATCCCTTTTATTAATAATTACCATAACACCTAATTAGATCTTCATATGGGTATAGAAAGCGGTGAGATTTATTGACTTTCCAAACTTAACCTAGACCTAACCCTAGCAAGATTTAGATATAGATTAATTCAGTTTTTTAAATTTAATAATCATTCCGAACACCAATCGGAATTAACTCGTTTGAGCGAATAGGAAATTCACAACATCCCTGTGGACCGACCCGTACTCACCGGCTAGCTGCAAAGCGACGCCGTTCTTGATTGCGGTTACAAATATTTTTAATCTATCTTTTAGAAAGCGCGAGCACGCTAAATCAATTCAATCAAATGGCGCCGTTGCCGGGGATGGCGTAGAATTTTCTTTTCGCGATTTCGGGTTAATCAAAATTTAAAAAAAAATCATAAAAATCTGAAAAATACAAAAAATATAAAAATATATCATCTGTTATTTTTGGAAAGGGTACTTTGTTGTTTAAATTTTGTAGGAACTACAATCGAAAGACGGATCTGGAAATCTACAGAAAGCGAAACAGAAAATAACAAATCAGAACAGAGGGAGATTTGAAGAACAGGAGGAAGGAAGGAAAAGAAAGAAAAAAAAAGAAAAAAAAACACGCCGTGCGACCAAAGCGCGGCGGAACCGCCGCGCTACCCCCTTTACGGCCGCGGAACCGCCGCTCCCTGGTGAGATCACCAGGAAAAAAAAAAGAAGGCTGAAACGCGGTGAAAAGAAAAATTAATCTGTAAGTCTTCTGATCTCTCCTCTGAATCTTTCGATATATCTTTTGTTAAATCTCCTGCAGGATTTCTTTGCACTTAAAAATCTTTCCCCTTCCAAATAACAAATCTTGTGCAGGATTCTTTGCGCGCGTTTAAAATAAAAATTGATTGTAAGTGATCTTTTCTGATTTGCATATCCTTAATCTTTTTGCTAAATATATCTTTCCAAATTAAGAGCAAGAGAAAAAAAAGGAAAATTTTAATTAGAAAACTTGCAAACTTTGAAATTCACAAAAAAAAGATTTGATTGCAAGTGATTTACTGTTTTGCATATCTTTAATCGGACTTTAAGGGGCTTTTGACCAAATCAGATTGGGTGGGGATTTCATCACCCTTCCCAGGACCCCAGAAATCACATAAGGCATTTGCATTGACCATATCTTAATTAAAAAATACTAGACTCAGCCCTAAGGACGTCGCGCTCAATAGGACAGAGGACTAGTATAGGCATCGACCGTTTATCCTAACCTGACTTTGCGGTGACTAGGCAAGTGTGTCAAGGCTAGTGGTTTTTAATTAGGCCCACTACTGTGGTTCCTTCCCACTTACCTGGCACTTACCTGGCCGCAATTGGCGGTGAAGAGGCGGTTTGAGGTCTTATCTCTAGCCCTTTGGAACAGTTAGGAGCTGTCTAACTGACCTAGGTGACCCTAGATCTAGGTCTGATTGTGCATTTCTGGTTGATTACATTTGTGTCTAAGCCCTTTATCGAAATTTTTTTTCTGCAAACAGTCTCAAATAAAGAGAAAAAAGAAAAAAGGAAAATATTTATAAAAACTTGCAAAAATTTTGTCGCTAAGAAATCCTTGCACCCCACTTGCACCACCACCCAACCTTTCTTTCTTTCTCCCTTTCTTCTAACATGGATACCCCACATAACAAATCACTTGCCAAACTTTGGTATCCCGAACCTAATTTTGCGTCGTTCGGCAATTTGTTCGATCAATTTAAAGACGATCCTTCCTTGCCTAAAATATCTTTGAAAGATCAAATAGAGGCGTCTAGGAGAAACAGTTTGACTTTTCAACCCACTTTGTGTCAACCAAGTCAATATTTACCACCTCCATATGTTGATACCACTTTTTCAAGTCCTTCTGTCACTCCTAAGCCGATGTCCATTGCTGAGCATATTGCTCAATCTCGCAGTCGATCTTTCACCCCTCTCCACTCATCCAGTTCTAGGGATCAACACGACTATTCACCTTTTTATCCATATGTTGACCCTACCCCTGTCTTACCACCCACTTCCTACCAGTCCTACCCGACTTTCCCACCTTCACTAGACAATGTTTCTACACAGCCATTAGGGAGTTTTACATATCCAAACAATTTCGAATCTTTTACCGAAACCCCCTCACCACCCAAGTCTAGTTTGGAAGAGTCGTTGGAGGCTTATATTGCTGCAACAAATAAAATAATGAGGAATGTGGAAGCGTCCGTGGCCGCCCTTATGCAACCTGCTGAACCGGTAGCTAGTTTCCCGCTAGCCCCAAATTTTTCAATGTATGAGGAGGCGGTTGGACAGAATGAGAATGTGAGAGGATTTCCAAATCAAACCTACCCTTACCCAATTGAAGCCCACAACTCCAGTTTTCCATCGAATGTCCTAAATGATTCATAAGTTCAAAATAAAAACGAGTTGTGCGACTTTGTAGTGTTTGATTTGCCAAATTGTGAGGAACCCGCTTCGAGTGGAACAGCACCTAATCCGTTTGACCTTTACACTTCCACTCTAGAACCTACATTGATAAACATCCATGCTTTTGAGGAGGTGTCTAAAGAAATTGACTTTCACTTGATTGAGGATATAGACGCCGGGAATATTTCGGATAATGAGCATGTCGATTTAATTGAAATTTTATGTTCAAATCATCATCCCGAGTTATTAAATGTTTCTCCCGAATCTCATATGCGTCTTGATTTTCATGATAATGGCATGGATGAGTTGAATATTGAGGAGAATTATGAGGATAATATTGAGGAGAGTGGTGAGGATCATATTGAGGTTGAATCATTTTTGTTTGATGTGTCGGATTTTCCAATTCATCCTCTTGAACCTTTACCTAAATCACCCCCCACTTTTCCATCGTTCCGACCACGCCTCATTTCACACTTGACGACTGTGAGCTTGAAAACTTTTCCTTTGAATCTGACACAGTTCCCACAGCCGATGACACTTACGAGTGTTTCACTTTTTCGGACGATGTTGAAGTCTCACCGCCCGAGTTTGAGTCATTTGCATTTTCAGATGAGTTAGTTAATCCTTCAGACTCGGTTGCTTACAGTCGTTTTGAACCATTGATGGAATCTTTCCAGTTCGACACAGTTTACTACGGTAAGAATGATATTATCCCTAATTCACTCCATTTCGTCCGTCCTATCGTTCCGACCGGGCAAATGACCGTTACGCTTTCATCTCCGATACCAAGTTCGGCGTACCCATGTTTTCTTGCGAATCTTGAGGGATTTGATCCCATTTCTCGACGAGTAGATAGGTTAGCGCAATCGCTTATAACATATCGTTCATCACATATTGCGCTAATTTATTCACTCAATTTACACCCTCAAGATCGTACTCCACTTCCTTCTTCTTTTCGCCATTCTTCTCCCCCACCGAGACCATATTCTACCATTCTTCTTTCCACACGGTCTCGCGTGCTTCTCATTTTCTTGCACCAACTATACCATTTCCACGATAAGATTTTTGAATGGTTGGTGCTAACTTTTGGCTTGTGTAAGGCCAAGCTTAAGTTTGGGGGAATCTTTGTATATATGTATATATTTTTTGTTTTCTTTTCTATAAAAAGATAAAAAAAATTCAAAACATTAAAAAAATAAATAAATAAACAGGGGAGTGCCGGCATTTTGACCCTCTTGGTTTAGCATGACAGTGAGGACACTGTCAAGTTCAAGTTTGGGGGTATGCTCGGTACGTCTTCTTTCTTCGCATTCATTTGTACATATTTTTGCATTTGCATACTTATTTGAAAACCCATAAAAATTGAAAATTTTCAAAAATTATAAAAATTACTGTATTCAATTTTGGCTAATTTACTTGAGTTTGACAAATAGGTTAACTGGCTAGGAACAACTAGATCTTAGACTTAGTGAATTAAAAACCCTAAAAATAACCTTCCTTAAAGTTTAACGGTAGAAAGTATATGCCTTGTAGTTTATTTAGAAATAGGCAAATTTTGGGTTCACTTCTTGGGCTAAGTCAAAATGAGGGAAGAGTATTAATGTTCTTATTAGAGTATAAGTTTGAAAAATAGTTCCTAGCTTAAGTCTAGATTCTGAAAACGTATACCCTACAATTTGCACAATCACGCACCTTGAAATTTGGAATAGTAGAGGAGACCTTGAAATGCTCTTGTCTAAAGTCCTTAGTACGATGAAAATAAAAAAAATGTGAATGAAGAATAAAAAAATGGACACTGGTTTTTGTGATTACTTAAGGCTGCAAAAATAGAAAAATATTTGGCGAGGGTGCTTCATCACCTAGTGCCTTAGACCAACTGGTTTGGGAGTCACTGCTAAAGCCTTGGGTGTTGCAAAACTAGGAAGTACACTTTAAAGTGCTAACGCATCTAGTAATCGGTTGTTGGTACCTCAAGTATTAACAGTCGCATGAAGGATGTGTAAGCAAAATTCAATTAAAAATTCACCTACTAATAAGTACTTTGGACAACGGACAAGAGTATGATTGCTTGATTTGAATTTCCAAGTGTAGGGGTGATATTTACACACACGTGGGGATATGTGATTGGAGTTTAGATGAGAGAAAGGAATGAAGAATAGAACTTGTATCTTTAGTAGAGTTGATAAAAATTCCTAAGTGGAGATGGAACCCTAGAAGGAAAACTTAAGAGATGCCGAAAGCTAAGTAGGTCTGCAGAACATATATAATCTTAAGTTAGATGATGAGGAAGTGTGAAGAATATGGGTGGATAATTTATGAGTCGACGATAATAGAATTCCTTGTTAGAAAACCTAATTGGAGAACAAAAATCAATGGGCCGAGTTGATAGGATTTTGTGGGTGTAATCCGCTGAAAACCCTCAGGAGACAACACTCCTCCTACTAGGGACACCTAGAGGTTTAACGGCTTGTTGCACGTGCTCAGTGCAATCGTGTTTCCCTGCGAAAGTGCGGTTAGGATTTTAGTGAATAAAAATAAGTTTGCTCGAGAACGAGCAAAAGATAAGTTTGGGGGTATTTGTTCACACCATAATATTGCATTATTATATTCCTCATTCTTATTCTTTTTATAAATAAACAGGTGCTTTTGACGCATGTCTGCTACATGTTACAGGTTACAGGTTCATAGACAGAAAACAGTGAAAACGATGTAAAGACGATGAAAAAGTGGACTTTGACCAACAAATAGAAGACTCTTGATCAAGCCTACATCAAAGATAAAATTCACAAAGTACAAGGCAATGCAAGGTCCAAGATTACAAAGCGAACGGTTAAAAGTCCACCGCAATTATTCACTGGAGATCTGGAAGAAACATAGAAGCTATTTTAATAAAGAACCAAATAATAAGGTAGCCCAAAGATCCAAGGCCCAATACTTTCTTTAAAGAGACAGAGACATAAAATTTTACCAAAGCTTGAAGTCTACTTTGACTAGGTCTTCCTAAGGATATTTTGGTAAATGTAGACATGCAAATCAATTGTAACCTAGGGTTTCCTATTCTCTATAAATAGGAACTCTACTCATTGTAATTTCTTATGCATCCTTTTAATAATAAATTGAGAATTCTTTATGGAGAGCATCGGTGTTTCTTTTCAATTCATGAATTCAGATCTGACAACCCTGCGTTGATGATTGGAGAGATGCATCTGTAAGTAGATTTAATTCCTTACTCTAGTTTAGATTTCAATTCTTGCCCTAGGTAATTTTTATTCTTTGCCCTTGATAAATGTATTTTAATTCCCTAATGAGTGAGTAGTCTTCTCGCTTGTCAGGGTTAGATCTGGGGAAGGTTTGAGAGATGAAGATCTCTCATCCCCTTTCTTGCCCATCATATATTTTCATAGGACTTTATGCATACATGCACATACCGCTCCCTACGGCACCCTATCCCTCGAGGTAGCGGTGATACCGTAGTATAAAGGCCTGGTTGTGATGTTTTCCATGGAGGTTAGGGTAAGGATTGATAAAGGAAGGACAAGAAACTAGAGAAAGAAAATATCTTCCCGATGATTCTAATCCCTTTTATTAATAATTACCATAACACCTAATTAGATCTTCATATGGGTATAGAAAGTGGTGAGATTTATTGACTTTCCAAACTTAACCTAGACCTAACCGTAGCAAGATTTAGATATAGATTAATTCAGTTTTTTAAATTTAATAATCAATCCGAACATCAATCGGAATTAACTCGTTTGAGCGAATAGCAAATTCACAACATCCCTATGGACCGACCCGTACTCACCGGCTAGCTGCAAAGCGACGCCGTTCTTGATTGCGGTTACAAATATTTTTGATCTATCTTATAGAAAGCGCGAGCACGCTAAATCAATTCAATCAAGGAACCGGATAGCTTTTATGATAATATAGTGACGAAAACCTTTGCTAAAGAGGTCACTCCCGGTGAAGGGATCTCGGCTCTTTCCCCGTAGAATGAGGTGCAGGATATTCCAACTGAATACCACGGTGCAAAGCAAAAGTAATCGGCTATAGTGAAGTTATTGCCCTGATGCAAACTTTTTGTCCAAGGGGTCACTCCCAGTGAAGGGATCTCGGCCCTTGCCTCGTCGACTGGGGAGCGGGATATTCCAACTGAATACCACGATGCAAAACAAAAGAGAACGTCCTTGCAATAATAGTTTTTTTGAAAAGTGTTCCAACAACATCAGAATAGGTTTGTTTTTAACTTGCATTGATCTGAATCAACGCAGTCCCATAAATTGATCACACCAATAAAGAACGAAAATAATGATGTACGTATATGCCATCCGCATTCGCTACTGGGTCCCGTCATTACCCGTTAGGTTACTTAACTAACGACAGAGCGGGGACTGGACTAGCGCGGATGCAAAACATATACATCATCTACTAATATATATATTAATATATAATATTTCGCTCAAGGCGTAATAAAATGCAACATCACATAAGTGTACAACATCACAGAACAATACAGATATCTAGGATCCCCGGGTTTCACAGAGCCACTACTGAAACCCGACGTTCCCCTGGTCGTATGGATAGCCTGTGCAATGAAATCGTAGACCCCTACGGGCGCGGCAAGTTACCCGCCAAAACCTGAAGCGAAGCAGCCCCCTTCAGCAACGTGAATGGACCACCCGACACTTCACGGAATCCGGTAACTTAGGCACCCCTCCTGGGTCAACCGTACCCCCTACGAGTGTGGCGAATATCCCGCCAATTCTAGAGTGAAGCCCCCTCCGTCTCAATGCCATGAGATGCGGGCTTGTTGCCCTCTAGAACCCGGCTATCCGTGCACCCCACCTTGGGGTAATCCTAGTACAGAAAGTAAAATATACATACAACGGGTACATCGACCTCGAGCTGGTCATGCCCCAAAAGAATAATATATAGACAGGCAGTGACGGCAGTCCACATGTTGGACACTCGCCCCGCAATATCAAATGTACATAATACAACAAAAACTGTACTAGCATTGCATCCAGGCTATCCCCCACGACCAATCCGCAACATCACAGCAATACACAGAACATCAACGTGAATGTCACGTTCGCAAATCCGTCTAACCGGGCTATAGCAGTTAGACGGGATTTACCGATCAAGTGACATTCACGGTCGCAGATATAATGTAAATACTGTGAAAAAATGTGTTTAAAATATCCGATCGATTAAATTTTACCAAGTGGGCCCCCAAGCAATACTGTAGCACTCACAGAAATTCTGGGCCCGAACAAAGTATACCAAAACCCCTATTTTCAGCCCAAAAAACCACTGCAAAAAATTGGTGAAGTGAAGCTAAATTCCTGCGGCGGAACCGCGGCCAAAGAGGGGTTACGGCCGCGGTTCCGCGGTCATATGGAGAGATCATGCGGCGGAACAGTGTTCTTAGGATTCTTTGCACATCATTCTGCATCTCCCTGAAAAAATTTTGGAGACAAAAAAATTTCGACAGAAACTGATTGTACATGAAAACGCGGTTTTGGGATTTTTGTTCGATCGGAAATGTAAAACACATTAGCCAAAGCTAGACTAGGTTAATGGCGAGGCTCTGATACCACTGTAAGTGCACGGCGGCGCCCCGGCCGTCAATCCGACGCCGGAATGCGGAAGCGGTGATTTACTTTAACTTTTTAAACCGGCACCACCGCGCACAAAAATCCCGGATCGTGCCATTAATCTAGTCCTAGCTATCTAGAGAGGGGGTAGAGAGATATACCGAGCGATCCGTGTCCTTCGGTCTTCTCGTCGTCGTCCCGATCTCCCCGCGGAATCTCCGGTCTCCACCAAGTCGCCGGAAGGGCACCACGTCGCCTGGTTGTTTTACGGGCTCCCACCTCTGGACCGAGGCAACTCGGGCACGAAGTTGGCGAGCCGACGTGCCCAAGGTTTGCTGTAGAATGTGTGTAGAACTCATGTCTCATTTTGGGGTTATGGAGTTGCCTTTGGTGGATGAAAGGAACTAAGACTTTTTGGAGATGAAACTTTGGGAATTTTGTAGCATGAAAAGAGAAAAATTCCCACACCCAAAAATTGGGCAGCCCCTCCCATGGCTTGGCCGGCCCATGCACCATGGTGAAGAGAGGAGAGTGAGAGGATGAGGGAGTGAGTGAGTATCCAAAAGAATGAGTGAGCAAAACCAATCAAGCAAGAGAGAGAAAGGGTGATGATAGCAAACAATGATCACAAACTAAAACCCACACTCAACCAACCTCATCATCTCATCACAAAGTCAAGCTATCATGAAAGAAGAAGTCAAATGGTCATGGGATGGTGCAACCATCATGACACTACAATGTGCAAAGACAACCCTCCAAAATGCTTATTTGCACAAATGCAAATAAGCCCTCCTCCACCAATCTTCGGCTAATGAAAGATGCAAAGAAAAATGGCTGAAACGGAAAGCAAACTGGCAACTCCAGAAAACAGATCCCGTAATAAATTACAGGAAAACCCCGATACAGTGTATACACACCCGCATTTGTATTCCGACCGAAATACAAATGCAATGAGACAAAATCTACACTGTACTATACTAGGATCCGGCTTAAACCAAAGCCGGCTAGTATTATCCGTCCGATCCTGATCTATATAATACCACACGTATCTGATCGAACCCTGCCATATATGCATACGGCCTCTAGTACTAACCGTCCGATCCTGATCCGTGCAATACCGCACGTATCTGATCGAACCCTGCCATATCTCCATACGGCCTCTACAGGTTTTCGCCCGAAAACTTGAGTAACTGAATGTGGGGAACTCTAAAGAATCATCAATACTATGGCTGTGGATTTAACCACTAGCACGTCCGAGGTATTAGCCATACGTGACGGGCTACCAGCTATCGACCAAAAGAGACGTCGATGAGCGAACTCATCCTGACACCCTACTGAGCCTGTCAGTGACAATATCCGTACAGTCTGGTCCGTTCGTCTATGAGCATCGCATGGCGGGCCTAGAGGGTTGGTAAAAGTCAGACCACCAAAAGCGGTACAAATCGTGTCAGAGTGTAGCCCAGAACACCCTGAGATACTACTGGAATACCTACCAGTAAATCTCCTGCCTTGGCCAAGGACTTCGTGTAATGGCTCTCCTAGACACAGCGCGACCTCACCCCCAATACCGGGAGAGACGAACCTCTGAAGATCCGCTCACTGCCTCCATGTGGCTCGGGACTGTACCCAACTAAAACCTGTTTGCACGTCTCCTTTGAGCGTGGTAGGATAGTAATCAAAGCACAGTGGGAACTCACACGAGACAAATGACGATCCTCAGGTCGATGAACTAACATGTACACAAGTCACCAGGGAACTGCTATCTGACGTCAGGTATAAGACCAACTAGCATGTTCCCGGCGAGTCATGTCCGGTGTACTCATAACCCAATGAGCACCTTTATACATCTTAGGTGAACCAACTGACACCAGTGGCTTGTGAGACCGGCCACCGCCCCTCGTCGGGGTCTCGACTGTATACAATAGTCTACTCTGGAGTATCGATGCCCTGTCTCGAAACTCCCATGACTAGGGACCTTTTAAGGATGTTGTCACGTCCCGCAATTACGGAATATGACCGGCACATAAACTACGAACGTCTCGAGGCGTACGTAATCTAAGTAAGCCGAAAACCCAGAAATCCAAACCAAGAAAAGTAGTAGAGTGAAGGAAAACCAATTTAAATCAAGTAGTTTTAATAGCATAAGCCGAATTATGCCTTTTTAAAAACATCAAATATTTCCTGAAAATTTCGGCAGAGTCTCCTTTGTAAATACTGGCTCCCAAACGGGATACAACATGAATAGTATACGAAATCAATAAAAAGGCTTCCCTAAGCGGGAGCTAGCTCTTCGTCAATCGACGGTCACAACCACACAACAATATAATATACAACGCCAATGGCGATGATCAAAACTCAAAAGGAAACTCAAAACCACCAGAAATCCACAGAAATATAACGCGCGACTCTAAGGTCGAAAAAATAAACATCAATGGTGTCTATCTCTGAAATAAATATATGTTTGGTTGATGGAACTTCTAGATACAACAGAATAATGATATACAAGATATACAATGGGGGTACGATACAAGTAAACCCACCTACTAGCAAATCACCCGAAGGAAACTATGCCCGCAAAGCCGTAATGAAACCTGTACGGCAAACGTGCAAGAAACTGGGGCACAACGGGGGTGAGTTGCCAACTCGTGAATAGAAAAACATCTACGAAAAGAAATCGCATAAATAACGCAATCCTAGGTCAATGATCATAATATATCCTCAAATATAAGAATAACGTGCAACCTATAACAAGGCGAGGGTAGATATCTAACCCGAGTGTAATCACATGTGCCCGTGTCAGTGCCTCAGGTAGCAATATATCATATGAATGAGGTATGAATGCATGGAAACAAAATACATGTAAATGAAGAACTGTTTTCATAATTTAGTGAGATTTCCTTTGTATTTATAAAATGAGGTATCATAATGAAATCAGCATAAAACAGTGCCTAGCATCGGCACAAAACGTTATCCCAATATCTTGATATCACTGTATCACAGTCTCTGTACCTCAATATCTCGAAATCTCAATATCACAGTCTCAATATCTAGGGCGCCGTCAGTCCAGACCGGCCCCTACCATCCATCTCAAGACCACGACGGTATCCTCCGGATATCCGACGCGTCGGGTAAAATCACCGGTAGGTAGTGCTCCCCTGCCAGGCTCACATCGTCATCATCACGCGCTTCTTGCCCCGGGGTACCTTACCGGGTCCACCATGTACCCGAAACGGTTCATCCGTCTCCTCGAATCGGGTCTCGAAATCCATCAGCAAACTCATGGTGGACGACTCATACATCATGGGAAAAACCGCACTTTTTTTATTTAAAAAGAGAGAAATCAGTTTATATAAGTTTTTGCGGTTTTCCTCCAAATCCAGAAAATCTCATGGAAATCCGAAGCCAAAACCTCAATAACAAGTAAAATAGTGAATATATGCATGAGAATCCATGGATGCGGCATAACAATGAATAACAGTATGCATGAAGTAGCAGGTAATAACTACAATGTCTAAACTATTAGCTAACAGGCTATGTCAAGCAATAATATTTTCTATGGTGTACGTGACATGGCAATTACCGATGAAGATGTGTGTGAGCCGACAAATAAGTGTACGTGGTACATACGCATCATCGGTAATGGTGCTGGCGTCCTAACAGCATGATATCAATAATGGAGTATGAAACATAATATAAGTATGCAATGCGAAGCGAACCACAATAATGAGCGGGAGCTGAATACTTGACGCAACTATAACTAATCTGCATTAATCTAATATAAGTCCTACAAATGGTGCCTTTTTGAAATAACATGAATCATGGGGTTTTGAAAATAGGGGCTACGGTGTATTTATGAAAAGATACGTCCTTTGAAATATCCGTAGGATCTCTTGGTCTGTCTTTTAAAATACCCACGATTCGTTAGTTTTTGAAATAGCTACGAATCGAATCTAATCTAACAACTAAACTAAACTAAAGGGCTAAGCTAACCAGCTGGACTACATGTAAGGAAACCGCCTAACATCTGAGTCAATACATATACACACCTGTATATATATTAGTCGGTGATCCCGCCTCAATAATATCATATCCGATACCATATCTATTACCAGACATCCCAAGTCAAGAGTGCGGATCAATCATTAAAATCTAGCTCGTACGTAAATCCGTCGTACGGCATCCCCAAATCTGGGTACGGGTTAAAATCATATTCATCACACTATTCATCTAGTATCCTCTTTATCCAAGATCATAGTCCAGGGTACTGACCTATGTCTAGTACAATACTAATATCATCAATATAGTCATGATCTGACTACTGATCGACAGTCTCATACAAACCGATATCACAGCCACAAAGCAAAACTCATCGACTCAGCTCAATCCCAAGTATCGTCCTCATATCCGTATGTGAACACATAGTCCCATACCCATGTGAACACATAACTATAAAGAATCCCATGAGCACATATAAATAGGAATGTATGCAAGTATGTATGTGTGTATGTATGTGTGTATGTGTAGTGCAACACTACCCTAGGGTTCGCAACACTAAAGTAATCCAACACACCAATATCCATCCTAACATCGTTATTAATCCCAAATAACATATAATAATTGTTGGTGTGTATACGCATCCGTATACACCACCACGGACTGCGGGGGTGCTATACGCCATCCACCCGACTTCTCCCCATAGATATAAATCTACTCACCCGTCCTCTCTCGCCGGTGCCGACGCCGCCACGCGCTTGCTTGTCGTCTCGAAGTCCACATGGGGTACCTACATATCATAACGCACCGTATCGCATTAAAATCCGACTCATGACCAAAACGACACGTGAATCCCACATAGGTCAAAACCAATGGTTGCTTTCACAAATCGACCCAAAAACCCTCGACGTTGGCGTACAAAAGCCAAACCATCGAGAAAACTCCCAACACACTCATTTGTACAATTACAAGCACTAATTATAATATAAAATAGCATAAATTTCACAAAAACCCCAATTTCACTAAAAAAATCATTTTTCCGAAAATCTAGCAAGCACAAATCACCGTTTAAGTACAAAACTCGATGTATAAACGAATATAGCGGCCACAATATTCACTAAATATCTTAAATAAGTCATAAAAACAATTCCCATAATTTAATCTCGTTAAATTCCAAAAACCCTAAAATTCTAGTTAACAAAATACCTAAATTTTAACAATTTTATAGCAAAAATGCACAAACAACAATTTAGCTTGGATTTTCATGAACTAAAAGTATTAAACCACTCAATATAATATTTAAGATATGATGAAACCCTAACCATATTTTTAATCTCTCATTTTGAATTAAAACTAAAAACCTAGTTTGCAATATTATGCAAATTGGACCATTTTTAAAATGACAATTGTAATATAGCAACTAGATTAGATTTTAGCATGTCACAACATATTAATCTACCCATCACAACCATAATCCTATGATAGAAACCCTAATTTAATCCAAACCCTTTTCTAGAAATTTCATTAAATAAGCAATAACACCAAATTAACACTTTAAAATTCTAAATTAGCATAGTTAAACTACAAATTAGCTAAAAGTTTAAGATTTTACCTCACAAGCTTAGAACCCTAGCTTGCTCTTAACCTCCAAATATGTCTCCTTTCATCAAGTTGTAAACAAATTTGGGTGTGTGAAGGAGTAGAATAAGGATTTGCTTTGAATTATTGAAGGAATTTGTGGATTTTTAATGGATTTTGTTGGATTTTTTTGATGAAAATGAAGGGAAAAGAGAAGGAAAAATAATGGAGGGGGGGATGTCTGCTCTCGGCAGTAGGGAGGAGTAGGGAGAGGTGTGGGAGTTGGGGAAAATTCACACAAAGTCAAAGACATCCATTACTCAAGTATACTTAGTCAAATTAATATATTTTATATCATTTCTCAAAGCATTTCTTCAAATGAGTTGAAAAAAATTGGATGGGAGGAAAGTGGGCTGTTTTTGGGTGTGGGGCCGGCCATGATGAAGTGGGGATGAGTGTGAGAGATTTTACAAAGAATTTCAATGTAAAAAGACCCCCCACAAGCTCAAAATTGCAAGTTTTAGCTTAAAATAATTATATTTTTGTTTTCCATAAAATAAATCAATTAAAACTTGAACTAAATTACTAAAAAATTCTATTACAACAAGATTTTAATTAACATGATTTTAAAGATTAAAATTATCCCATTTAAATTTGTATTTATCGTTAATTTAATGTATTTTCTTACCGGCTTAAAATAATATTAAAATAATTAATTTCGGAAAAATTTTCAGAAAATTTGAAATTTCAGCAGTTGCTCAATAAACACCAAATACTAGCAATTACATAGCTAGAATATTTATATTTATTTTTATAATATAGATATTTGCATTTTGACTTTTTACAGAAAACCCCCTCATTTTACCGTTTTTTCAAAATTTCACCGAAACGATTTTCAAAACATTACAATCTTCCCTCCTTAAAGAAATTCGGTCCCCGAATTTAAATTAAAACTCCCCCCAAATACTAAAACATCTAAGCAAAACCATCAAGTCGTCGGGGCTCCGAAATCGTAAATACATAAAACAAATCGTAGCGCGGCGCATGCGCATGAAAAATGAGTATATAACTCAAATCAAAACTCCGTCAAGCATCCCGCAATCATCGGAGTCATGGGGAATGCATCAATGCCATATCCAAAACAAAACCAATATGATATAACTCAAAACTATACATGTAAATATCGAATCTATATATGTAAGTATCTAAAGGAAATGCATGCCAAATCTCTTTAAGGCGATGTGCAACGCGTATAACACTGCACAGTGGCGGACGTCTATCATAAGAAAATAACTATATACATATATACCTTTGTTTGAAATGTACGTTCCGCCGTTTTGGAAACAATTTAGAAGGGTCTCCTTGTTTTTAAACATTTCGTGTCATATTAGACACATAGGTAAATACTGAGGCTATAGCTCGCTTTTTGGAAATCCCTTCAATAACTATCAATGCATGCAAAATATATTCAGGTACTGTCCTCTGACTAGTCCTGCTTAGTACGAAAACACATCGCAATTATCATTAAAAAAACGTACTGCTCTATAAGAAATCAATCCCAAAATACGCGTATGAATACTACGTGCGTCTGGTGCGCACGACAATCAAAATCCATATACGTGCCATATAAGTGCACAGAAACAAGATCTAAGTGCATCGGGTGTGCACAAAGCATCTGTCGTAGGCAACGTGTGTGCCTGACAGAAAAATCAGGTGCATCTGACATGCACGAAAAAAACTCGATTTAGTGCATCTGGTGTGCACCAAAATCGCATCTCAAGACATACGCTCAACATGCGCGAAAACCCAAAACCAGGGGCATCCATCATGCACGAAATCATGAAATTCAATATCAAGCGCCGAACATGAGCAAAATCAAATCAGGTGCACAAGGTGCACAAAACAAATATCGAGTATCACAATCGAAATCGAAGTCCAGTGCATCTAAGTGCACAAAAGGCGTATCACTGCACTGCAAGCATATATAAACTATACAGAGTGCAGGAACCAAATCGTGTACGTGCATACGCAAAAAATCAACTCAGATGTCTAAAACCGTAAAATCACAAACATGTGAAACCAAAGCACGAAAACGATATCAAGTGCAACACTGTGCAAAGATCGTAAATCCTCAATCATCAAAATCAATCATACGAATAGATCGTCCAAAATACCGAAATCAAATATGGCGGAATAGTCCCGCTCAAGCACATCCTCCAAGAATCTCTGGCCAACTGTCGTGGTCACTCATAGCATGTCTCGCCGACGATCCTGAACTCTGGCTTGCCAGTGTGCATAACATGACCACTCCTGGGTCCAAGTCTTCTCGTAATTTATTCCAGAAAGGTCTTGTCGAAATCTCTCCCAAATCTCGTCTCTGCCGAACTGTCCGGAAGTCATCGTCCCTTACTAGATCTGTTCTCATTCCGGAACGAATGCATACTCATCGCGACTCCTTCTGTAAGGTATATACAAGTACAATGCCTTGGCATGCGTATCGCATCTCTGATGGCGGAGTGGAATGTCGACTCATCAAGATCTCGTACGAACCTCTTACTCCACTTTTCTCTAACGTCGACTGCTTCGGACTCGTCTCGTCGTGGCTGCATGGACTGAGCTCCAATGGCTATCCTCGTATCTGGAGTCTCCCAAGAATGCATCTCACCACCTAGCATCCGATTGAAGTCGAACCATCCGATTGATTCGTCAGAACCTCATAATCCACCAAAAGCTCAACATCTTGGGTACAGTTTAACAGTATCGAGTACGTACCACAGCATCGATGGTCCAGCCGTAGAAGGGAAAACCCAAGCCTCACTAATAGCGCCGCAGAACTGCCGCAAACCCGAAGGTTCAAAGGCTTTCACACGGTCATTAAGTCGAGTTAGGGTTTCATTCTTCTAGAGGGACCATAGAATTGCCTGCATGTCTTTCCGACTACTTTAAACTTGGAATAATAGGTTTCTGACATTCGATCGTCTCTGTCGACCCTCAACGTCTCCGCGTGAAGTCGTCTCTAGCTGGAATCAATCTATCTGATGACCTCGCATCGGGGTAGGCGAACGAACCACCTGTCCTAATCATTCATCCTCGGATGACTGGCGACCTTCTATCATCTCTTAGTATAACTTGTACTGCAATAGCTCCAACATATAGGGCGATATCTCGTCGCTCGCAGCAACAACTGGCTCACTCGTCTACACGCTGAACAGTGACTCAGTCATCAAAATCTGGCTGGCCTCTATCTTTCGCTCAATCCTCTAGTGTCGATCCGCACATCCGAGTAACCTCATAAAGGCGATCCGCCAAACGCTCGTGGCGCGGAAACATAGTAAAAAGACACATCTCTGCAATCGTGTGTTGCCGGAATTTCGCCCTGGTCAATCCTCGTTCGTGACGAGCTCGTGCTGACCGCAACTCTAGCTGTAGCTCTCCCTGCCCGTAATCGTGGTAGCAAAACCATAACTGGTACTGATGAGGCTAGATCGGAATGAATATAATACTGAGCAAAGAAATGTACATCCTAAGGCTTCTTAAGTGGAGTAGCGTATCGTAAATATGCCGTGGAACATACCTACGGTACGTCACTCTACTTTAGTCACCTATTACATCAACCAAGGGTCATCCTACGCTCCGAAGGTAAAACCTAACGCTCTGATACCAACTTTGTCACGTCCCGCAATTACGGAATATGACCGGCACTTAAACTACGAACGTCTCGAGGCGTACGTAATCTAAGTAAGCCGAAAACACAGAAATCCAAACCAAGAAAAGTAGTAGAGTGAAGGAAAACCAATTTAAATCAAGTAGTTTTAATAGCATAAGCCGAATTATGCCTTTTTAAAAACATCAAATATTTCCTGAAAATTTCGGCAGAGTCTCCTTTGTAAATACTGGCTCCCAAACGGGATACAACATGAATAGTATACGAAATCAATAAAAAGGCTTCCCCAAGCGGGAGCAAGCTCTTCGTCAATCGATGGTCACAACCACACAACAATATAATATACAACGCCAAGGGCGATGATCAAAACTCAAAAGGAAACTCAAAACCACCAGAAATCCACAGAAATATAACGCGCGACTCTAAGGTCGAAAAAATAAACATCATTGGTGTCTATCTCTGAAATAAATATATGTTTGGTTGATGGAACTTCTAGATACAATAGAATAATGATATACAAGATATACAATGGGGGTACGATACAAGTAAACCCACCTACTAGCAAATCACCCGAAGGAAACTATGCCCGCAAAGCCGTAATGAAACCTGTACGGCAAACGTGCAAGAAACTGGGGCACAACGGGGGTGAGTTGCCAACTCGTGAATAGAAAAACATCTACGAAAAGAAATCGCATAAATAACGCAATCCAAGGTCAATGATCATAATATATCCTCAAATATAACAATAACGTGCAACCTATAACAAGGCTAGGGTAGATATCTAACCCGAGTGTAATCACATGTGCCCGTGTCAGTGCCTCAGGTAGCAATATATCATATGAATGAGGTATGAATGCATGAAAACAAAATACATGTAAATGAAGAACTGTTTTCATAATTTAGTGAGATTTCCTTTGTATTTTTAAAATGAGGTATCATAATGAAATCAGCATAAAACAGTGCCTAGCATCGGCACAAAACGTTATCCCAATATCTTGATATCACTGTATCACAGTCTCTGTACGTCAATATCTCGAAATCTCAATATCACAGTCTCAATATCTAGGGCGCCGTCAGTCCAGACGGGCCCCTACCATCCATCTCAAGACCACGACGGTATCCTCCGGATATCCGACGCGTCGGGTAAAATCACCGGTAGGTAGTGCTCCCCTGCCAGGCTCACATCGTCATCATCACGCGCTTCTTGCCCCAGGGTACCTTACCGGGTCCACCATGTACCCGAAACGGTTCATCCGTCTCCTCGAATCGGGTCTCGAAATCCGTCAGCAAACTCATGGTGGACGACTCATACATCATGGGAAAAACCGAACTTTTTTTATTTAAAAAGAGAGAAATCAGTTTATATAAGTTTTTGCGGTTTTCCTCCAAATCCAGAAAATCTCATGGAAATCCGAATCCAAAACCTCAATAACAAGTAAAATAGTGAATATATGCATGAGAATCCATAAATGCGGCATAACAATGAATAACAGTATGCATGAAGTAGCAGGTAATAACTACAATGTCTAAACTATTAGCTAACAGGCTATGTCAAGCAATAATATTTTCTAAGGTGTACGTGACATGGCAATTACCGATGAAGATGTGTGTGAGCCGACAAATAAGTGTACGTGGTACATACGCATCATCGGTAATGGTGCTGGTGTCCTAACAGCATGATATCAATAATGGAGTATGAAACATAATATAAGCATGCGATGCGAAGCGAACCACAATAATGAGCGGGAGCTGAATACTAGACGCAACTATAACTAATCTGCATTAATCTAATATAAGTCCTACAAATGGTGCCTTTTTGAAATAACACGAATCATGGGGTTTTGAAAATAGGGGCTACGGTGTTTTTATGAAAAGATACATCCTTTGAAATATCCGTAGGATCCCTTGGGCTGTCTTTTAAAATACCCACGATTCGTTAGTTTTTGAAATAGGTAAGAATCGAATCTAATCTAACAACTAAACTAAACTAAAGGGCTAAGCTAACCAGCTGGACTACATGTAAGGAAACCGCCTAACATCTGAGTCAATACATATACCACCTGTATATATATTAGTCGGTGATCCCGCCTCAATAATATCATATCCGATACCATATCTATAACCAGACATCCCAAGTCAAGAGTGCGGATCAATCATCAAAATCTAGCTCGTACGTAAATCCGTCGTACGGCATCCCCAAATCTGGGTACGGGTTAAAATCATATTCATCACACTATTCATCTAGTATCCTCTTTATCCAAGATCATAGTCCAGGGTACTGACCTATGTCTAGTACAATACTAATATCATCAATATAGTCATGATCTGACTACTGATCGACAGTCTCGTACAAACCGATATCACAATCACAAAACAAAACTCATCGACTCAGCTCAATCTCAAGTATCGTCCTCATATCCGTATGTGAACACATAGTCCCATACCCATGTGAACATATAACTATAAAGAATCCCATGAGCACATATAAATAGGAATGTATGCAAGTATGTATGTGTGTATGTATGTGTGTATGTGTAGTGCAACACTACCCTAGGGTTCGCAACACTAAAATAATCCAACACACCAATATCCATCCTAACATCGTTATTAATCCCAAATAACATATAATAATTGTTGGTGTGTATACGCATCCGTATACACCACCACGGACTGCGGGGGTGCTATACGCCATCCACCCGACTTCTCCCTGTAGATATAAATCTACTCACCTGGTCCTCGCTCGCCGGTGCCGACGCCGCCATGCGCTTGCTTGTCGTCTCGAAGTCCACATGGGGTACCTACATATCATAACGCACCGTATCGCATTAAAATCCGACTCATGACCAAAACGACACGTGAATCCCACATAGGTCAAAACCTATGGTTGCTTTCGCAAATCGACCTAAAAACACTCGACGTCGGCGTACAAAAGCCAAACCATCGAGAAAACTCCCAACACACTCATTTGTACAATTACAAGCAATAATTATAATATAAAATAGCATAAATTTCACAAAAACCCCAATTTCACTAAAAAAAACATTTTTCCGAAAATCTAGCAAGCACAAATCACCGTTTAAGTACAAAACTCGATGTATAAACGAATCTAGCGGCCACAATATTCACTAAATATCTTAAATAAGTCATAAAAACAATTCCCATAATTTAATCTCGTTAAATTCCAAAAACCCTAAAATTCTAGTTAACAAAATACCTAAATTTTAACAATTTTATAACAAAAATGCACAAAGAACAATTTAGCTTGGATTTTCATGAACTAAAAGCATTAAACCACTCAATATAATATTTAAGATATGATGAAACCCTAACCATATTTTTAATCTCTCATTTTGAATTAAAACTAAAAACCTAGTTTGCAATATTATGCAAATTGGACCATTTTTAAAATGACAATTGTAATATAGCAACTAGATTAGATTTTAGCATGTCACAACATATTAATCTACCCATCACAACCATAATCCTATGATAGAAACCCTAATTTAATCCAAACCCTTTTCTAGAAATTTCATTAAACAAGCAATAACACCAAATTAACACTTTAAAATTCTAAATTAGCATAGTTAAACTACAAATTAGCTAAAAGTTTAAGATTTTACCTCACAAGCTTAGAACCCTAGCTTGCTCTTAACCTCCAAAGATGTCTCCTTTCATCAAGTTGTAAACAAATTTGGGTGTGTGAAGGAGTAGAATAAGGATTTGCTTTGAATTATTGAAGGAATTTGTGGATTTTTAATGGATTTTGTTGGATTTTTTTGATGAAAATGAAGGGAAAAGAAAAGGAAAAATAATCGGGGGGGGGGGATGGCTGCTCTCGGCAGTAGGGAGGAGTGGGGAGAGGTGTGGGAGTTAGGGAAAATTCACACAAAGTCGAAGACATCCATTACTCAAGTATACTTAGTCAAATTAATATATTTTATATCATTTCTCAAAGCATTTCTTCACATGATTTGAAAAAAATTGGAGGGGAGGAAAGTGGGCTGTTTTTGGGTGTGGGGCCGGCCATGATGAAGTGGGGATGAGTGTGAGAGATTTTACAAAGAATTTCTATGCAAAAAGACCCCCCACAAGCTCAAAATTGCAAGTTTTAGCTTAAAATAATTATATTTTTGTTTTCCATAAAATAAATCAATTAAAAATTGAACTAAAATACTAAAAAATTATATTACAACTAGATTTTAATTAACATGATTTTAAAGATTAAAATTAGCCCATTTAAATTTGTATTTATCGCTAATTTAATGTATTTTCTTACCGGCTTAAAATAATATTAAAATAATTAATTTCGGAAAAAATTTCAGAAAATTTGAAATTTCAGCAGTGGCTCAATAAACACCAAATACTAGCAATTACATAGCTAGAATATGTATATTTAATTTTATAATAAAGATATTTGCATTTTGACTTTTTACAGAAAACCCGCTTATTTTACCGTTTTTTCGAAATTTCACCGAAACGATTTTCAAAACATTACAGATGTGCTTATAGACTACCAGCTCCCACGTGTATGATCGCCCTCATACTGCTCGCAGTCAAGCATGAATCCTAGGGGCTTTATCAGCGTGCAATAGTGACCTGTAAGGTCACCTAAAGCAGTACACGATGATAAAGGTAAACCAGATAGAATACTATCATCTTGAGTAAGACTGTCCTACTGGGATAGGTCCTCCCTCAATCATTGCAATCACGTGCCTGTGATGCAATAATTGACTCTGAGGGCACTATCTCCAACATACCTCTTTATGACGATATATGATGATATCGGTTTGTATGAGACCAGTGATGTTTATTCCTTCGACGATAAAAAGGTTTAGATTTTCTGGGCTTCGGCTTACTTGAATTACGTTACGCCTTTAGACGTTGCGTGATTTAAGTGCCGGCCACGAACTAAATTTCGGGTCATGAAAAAATTGGTATCAGAGCGTTAGGTTTAACTTTGGTTTTAGTGTGGGTTTGACTATTCGGAGTCTAGGGCGTATATATTTCGGAACCTAGGCTTGACCTTCTGGAACTTAGACTTGACGGGGGGTATTAGCCCCGAACTTTCATTACTTAGGTTGACCCTGATTAATGGAGTAGGTATTTGATGTTTTCATTGATGAAGAGCTAGCTCCTTCTTGGGGATGCCTTTTTATTGATTTCGTATACTATTCATGTTGTATCCCGTTTGGGGGCCAGTATTTACAAAGGAGACTCTGCCGAAATTTTCAGGAAATATTTGATGTTTTTAAAAACGCATAATTCGGCTTATTCTATTAAAACTACTTGATTTGAATTGGTTTTCCTTCACTCTACTACTTTTCTTGGTTTGGATTTCTGGGTTTTCGGTTTACTTAGATTACGTACGCCTCGAGACGTTTCGTAGTTTAAGTGCCGGTCATGTTCCGTACTTTCGGGACGTGACAACAAATTTGTAGGATATCCCAAGAATTCACAAGGGTATATCTTCTACCACACTGAGGAACAAAGGGTGTTTGTTTCTCGGCATGCCACCTTTTTAGAAAAGGAATTTCTTGCAAAAGAGATTAGTGGTCATGAGGTAGAACTGGAAGAGGTTCCAGCTACAAAAGCTTCAACAGAAGATCTGGTGGAACTAGAGGATTCGGTAGTTCCCGATGAACCCCAGCCACTCCGCTGATCTAGTAGGGTTCCTCACCCACCTGAGAGATACTACGGTTTTCTCATGGATGGTGGGAGCGAGGATTGCATCATGGTTGATGATGACCCAACTAGCTTCGAGCAGGCCATCATGAGTGGGGACTCAGTGAAATGGCTGGATGCAATGTGGTCCGAGATGGAATACATGTACACCAACAAATTATGGACTTTGGAAGATGCTCCTGAAGGGGTAAAACCTATTAGGAGCAAGTGGATCTTCAAGAAAAGACTTGGTGTAGATGGGAAAGTGGAGACTTTCAAAGGTAGACTTGTTGCAAAGGGTTTTCGTCAAAGACCAGGTGTGGACTATGACGAAACCTTTTCTCCAGTGACTATGCTTAAATCCATCCGGATCATGCTTGCCATCGCTGCATATCATGACTACGAAATCTGGCAAATGGATGTTAAGTCCGCCTTTTTAAACAGAGATTTAGAAGAGAGAGTGTACATGACTCAGCCAGAGGGCTTCGTAGCTAGTGGGAGCAGCGGGAAGGTGTGCAAGCTTATTAAATCCATTTATGGATTAAAGCAAACATCGCGGAGTTGGAACATCTACTTTGACGTCGTTATCAAAGAGTTTGATTTCGTCAACAACGTAGATGATCCTTGTATCTACAAGAAGGTGGCAGAGAGTAAGGTTGTCTTCCTCGTATTGTACGTGGACGACATACTCTTGATAGGAAATGACATTCCTATGCTGCAATCGGTCAAGCTCTTCTTATCACAAAGATTCTTAATGAAAGATCTAGGTGATGCCTCCTGCATACTGGGAATTATGATCTATAGAGATAGATCTAAAAGGATACTGGGATTGTCCCAATCCAAGTACATTGACACCATACTAAAGAGGTTTAGTATGGAAGAATCCAAGCGTGGGAACTTACCCACGATCTCTGGACTCACTCTCTCCAAAGAGATGTCTCCCAAGACTGATTTGGAGAGAGCTCGCATGCAAGGGATACCCTATGCTTCGGCTGTAGGCTCTATCATGTACGCGATGCTGTGTACCAGACCCGATGTAGCACACTCACTAAGTATAGTGAGTAGGTATCAAGCTAATCCTCGAGAGAGTCACTGGACAGCTGTGAAGAGCATTCTCAAGTACTTGCGAAGGACTAAAGAGATGCCCTTGGTGTATGGTAACGGAGAACTCCAAGTGGAGTCCTTTACCGATTCGAGCTTCCAAAGTGATAAGGACGACTCTAAGTCGCAGTCGGGATTTGTCCTTACCCTTTACGGAGGGGAGGTTAGCTGGAAGAGTTCCAAGCAGGAAACCGTGGAAGACTCGACGATGGAGGCTGAATACATCGCTGCCAACGATGTTGCCAAAGAGGCTGTCTTGATCAAGAAGTTCATTACTGAACTTGGAGTGGTTCCGTCCATTGAGCTTCCAATACCTTTGTATTGTGATAACAATGGAGCGGTGGCTTTGGCAAAGGAACCCAGGTCCCATCAGCGATCCAGGTAAATTCTGTGGCGGTATCACCTGATCCGGGAGATAGTAGATCGCCGGGAGATCGAGGTCAGGAGGGTTGATACGAAGAACAACACTGCGGATCCATTCACGAAAGCCATTCCCCAGATACAGTTTGAGAGACTCTTCGGGATGCTTGGTATGCGATACTACAGCAGCTGGCCCTAGTGCAAGTGGGAGATTGTTAGTTGTATGTATGCCCTAGAGGCCAGTATTGTATAGATGATGTATATTATATTGGATGCTTGGACATATATAGAGAGGACTTTCTTGCTCGATATGATAGTATGCTATCTGGTTACTCTTTATCTTAACATGTATACTTGTCTCTTGATACTGTCTTATAGTAACATGTTGGTAAAGCCCTTAGGATGTGTACTTGACTACCTGGACTATGATGCAGATCATACTAGTGGGGACAGAGTAGTCCATAAGTACATCCTTTATTGTTCCTAGTCGAAGGTGTATCGAGACAGGGCATCGATATACCGGAGTAGACTAGCGTATACGGTTCTCGACCCATGAGATGGGCGATGGATGATCCCATATCCATTGGTGTTTTACATCAGAGATCGTATACGGGTGCTCAGTGGAGACTGGGTACACTGGACGGACTCGCCGAGAACTCCCAGATGGTATTATACCTCACGTCAGATGGCAGTTCTCTGGTGACACTTGTGCAGGTTAGTCTGTAGACCCGAGATCGTCATAGAGTCTTGTGTGATTCCCACTATGCTTTGATTTCCACCTTACCACGTCCAAGAGGGCGTGCAAAACGGCGGTTTTTGGGTACAGTCCCGAGTCACATGGAGGCAATGAGTGATAAGAGGGGTTTCGTATCTCCCGGTATTGGGGGTTGATGTTGTGCTGTGCTCGATTGGCCATAACAGGGAAGTCCCTGGCCAGAGCTGATTTAGAGATTTACTGGTAAGAGTTACCAGTAGTTTCTCGACCCGTTATGAGCCTCACATCGGCATGACTTATCGGTTATTGGGGTCTGACGTTTACCACCCCTAGACTTGATATGCGACATATCAGACGAGGAGACCGGACTGTACGGGAAGTCTTACCGTTAGGCTTTTACAGGAGTTGGAGAGGGCTTGCTTGCTGATCTTCTGATCGCTCAATATCCGGGTAGCCGTTTCGTCCAGCTAGTACCGCTGACGGCTTGTGGGTGCTTGATGTAATCATCACCTACTGCCGGCGTATTGACGAGTCTTTAGAGTCCTACATAGAGCTTTTACGGGCTCAGGAAAAATGAAATAGGAGCGCATATGTGATATGTGCGGGACCGAGAATAATGCATGTATGTGATACCGTATTCTATTCTCGCCACTTTTTTTATCGGTCGGTTATATGTGATATAACCGGGTTATCGAATCAAGAGTTGATTCGATAAGTCGATACATTGGATGTTAGTCGGTTATATGAGATATAACCGGATTATTAAGTCAAGTGTTGATTTAATAATTTAGTGTATAATTGTATATATGATATACTAATTTACATTAACTAACATTTGTTCACTTAAGGACTTTTTTCTCACATGTGCACAACTTTAATATATATGTGATATATATTAAAATGTATTTTCTTTTTGTATCATGGTTGTTGATACAACATTCAAGGGTGTATGAGACTTACACCATGCTATTTATTATGTTGGGTTTAATATTTAAAGTAATTACAAAATTAGTGAAAGATTAGAAAAATGCATGAAGTTTGTGGAAGCTTGTGGATGCATTGACTAAGTCCACTAAGTTTGTTTTTACTTTGGATATTTGTTAACGCAACCATTAGGATTAGCCATGATTATGTCTCTACATGAGTTAGTATATGATACTCACTCACCCTTGGTTAGCTCACTTGACTGGATAATTATCTTTCTCTCTTTATTTTCTTCATCTTCTTCCCTGAGCTAAAAAGCTCTCTAGGGTTTGATCCAAAGTGAGAAACATTGTGAGAAAATAAATTCTAAAGTGAACCCACTTTCTATTTCTCCATCCTCTACTAGACTAGTACTTTAGTTTAGGGTGTTTGCTTCACTAATTCTCTAGTTAGTGAAGTAGTAGCTTGAGTTGGTATTCCCTCGACGTAGATCATCTTCGGCTTCGAAGACTTCAAGTAAGGACGCTTCTTTCGCCTCGTGAAGCCATGCAAGAGCCCGGGAGAACCATGATCGCAGCGAAGGGACTACGACAAGGAGCTTTAGAAGTGAAGGACCGATCTACAAAGGTTGTATTTCGTATTCACTTAGTAGTAAATGTTATTTACTTGCATGTGTAACCCTAATTATCTAGCAAAGATCTTGTTTAGGGTTGTTCGGCACGGCTAAAAATTTTAATCGGGCATGGTTGATGCCTTGTAGAACCTTGTTAGAGTACCTAGTAACCCTACACATATCTCATAACACGATCACATGTCGATCATTTTATTTATATCACTATTCACATGGTATCATCGTCTAAAGATCCTCTATAACATCATGACGTATCTCAAATACGAATTCCGCTAAATCACCGATCTCACTGTCTCAAATCAAATCTCATCGACTCACCTCACATCCCAAATAATATTCTAAAATCTAGTATGTGAACACATAGTCCCATACCCATGTGAACACATAAACACATATCCCCATATACGCATAGGTAATAACATAGATGTATGCATATCTGTATGTACGTGTGTGGGTGTAACAACTACTCTAGGGTTTCGCAACTAACACTAAACTAATCCATGCACACCTAGAATCTACCTTTATCATCAAAGTCTTATATCAACATAATATATATATATATATATATAAGTGTATACGTTTTCGTATACATCACTGCGAACTGCGAGGGTGCTATACGCCATCCACCCGACTTCTCCCCGTAGATATAAATCTACTCACCTGGTCCTCGCTCGCCGGTGCCGAGTCGCCACGCGCTTGCTTGTCGTCTCGAAGTCCACATGGGGTACCTACATATCATAACGCACCGTATCGTATTAAAATCCGACTCATGACCAAAACGACACACGAATCCCACATAGGTCAAAACCTATGGTTTGCTTTCACAAATCAACCCAAAATCCTCGACATCGGCGTACAAACGCCGAGTGATCGCGAAAAACTCAAACGCACCAATCGTGGTTTCAAAACTCACTAATTATATAAGAAATAGTTTTTAATTCATCAAAACCATAAAAGTAAACAAATCGTTTTATTTCCCAAAAATCTAGTTAGCGGTCGTTAACCGTTTTAATACAAATCTTGATGTTTAAACAAAAATAGTGGCCATAATATTTACTAAATAACTTAAATAATCCATACAAATCATTTCCATAATTTAATTTCACCAAACTATATACGTTCAAAAAAACTAGTTTGCAATTTTAACTAATTTCGACCATTTTATAGCAAAAATGCACATACAACAATCTAGCTTGGATTTGCATGATCTAAAACATTAAACTATATTTTAAAATTTTAATGAAGTCATGAAAAACCTAATTACATTTTTCTCTTAAACAAATTCATGGTTTACAAAAAAACTAGTTAGCAATATAGCGTAATTACTACAAATTTAATTTAACAAAAATGCAAACTAGCAAGTAGATTAATTTTAGCAAGCAATTACATGTTAATCTACCCATCACAACCACAATCCAATAATCAAACCCTAACCTTCATTCAAAACCATCCACTTGAAATTTCAAACTTGAATTCAAAACCCCTTTTTGTTTTTTTTTAGAACACCTAATTAAGCTTGATTTAAACATTCAATTAACAACTAATAAATATGGATGAATCTTTATACCTCATGACCAAGAGATCAACATGAAGATCATAGCCTCCAAAATGCCAAATTTCCTCCAAGATCCATGCTAGCTTGGGCAAAGAAATAATGGGTAAGAGTTGGATTTGGAATTAGCTTTGAAATTGTATGGATTTTGAAGCATTTTTGTGGATTTTTGATGCAAATTGGGTGGGATTTTTTTTGAGGGAGGGCTGCTGCAGTTTCCAGCAGTGAGAGGGAGAGGGGATTTGTGTGGGTGTTGTTGTGAGGTCAACAATTTGTCAAAGTCAACAAACTCATACGTATATGTTTATTCTTTCCTTTTAAATTCATTGTTTTCTTTTCTTTTAAACTTGAATTATGGCTAACTTTGGGGGGGTCTTCCTATAATTTCGGCCAGCCACAAGGTGGGGAGGAGAGAGGGTGTGGGTGAGTGTGTGTGTGGGATGAGGAAAAATGATAAATATTATACCCCAAATTTACATTTACACTAAATTCACTATTTAAGCTTTTTTCTTCGGTATTTTCTAACACCGTTTAACAACTTCATATCATTTCAAAAACCACATGTTAAAATTTTGTTTAATGTGTTATGATGCACAAATTTTTTTTCAACCCATTCCAATTTGTAATTTTCCCTAATTAAATGTATTAGTAACGGCTTAAAATAATATTAAAATAATTAATTTCGGAAATTTTTTCAGAAAATTAGAAATTTTACCAGTGGCTCAATAAAGACCAAATACTAGCAATTACATAGCTAGAATATGTATATTTAATTTTATAATAAAAATATTTGTATTTTGACTTTTTAAAGAAAACCCCCTTATTTTACTGATTTTTCCGAAATTTCACCGAAACGATTTTCAAAACGTTACAGTGTCGTATCGTAAGTATGCAGCGGAACATACATATGGTACGTTACTCTACTCGAGTTACCTATTCCATTAATCAGGGTCAACCTATGTAATGAAAGTTCGGGGCTAATACCCCCGTCAAGTCTAAGTTCCATAAGGTCAAGCCTAGGTTCCGAAATATATACGCCCTAGACTCCGAATAGTCAAACCCAGACACAAACCAAGGTTAAACCAAACGCTCTGATACCAATTTTTTCATGACCCGAAATTTAGTTCGTGACCGGCACTTAAATCACGCAACGTCTAAAGGCGTAACGTAATTCAAGTAAGCCGAAGCCCAGAAAATCTAAACCTTTTTACGGAAAATAGCGGGGGTGCAGTTTTGAAATAAATATATAATGAAATAAAGTTTATGTATAAATGCATAACTAATGATATAAGAAAATACAAGTAGAATGTACTAAAATTGAGAAGATTTTTCATCTTTTAAAAATTTGGGCAGCACCTCCCTTGTATATTTTGAACCGAAACCACATATACATAACAATATGAAAGACATCCCCTAGCGGGAGCTAGCTCTACGCCGAATTGCGGAATCACAACCACGCAAGTGAGCAATATATATAAACGACACCCAACGGTGAAGATCGGCACAGAAAGAATGATAAATAAAGCGAGACATCAAAACCACCAATAGCGAACATATGCCCCATCGCTCTAAGTCTCGCAAACACAAGTCTTTCTATGTTTTATTAAATATATAAATACTAGTTTTATGATTGATGGAGTTTATCTAGATACAGTAGGAAATAATAAATACAATAGTGGGCACGATCCAATATGTCCCACCTACCATAGCAACACCTGAATGCAAGCTGTGTGCCAACGATACCGCTGCTGATCCCAAGCGGTCAAACCTGCAAGAACTGTGGCACGACGGGGGTGAGTTGCCAACTCGTGAGTAGAAAACATCAGCAGGAAGAAATCGAATAAAACAACGATTTCCTAGGTCACTATATCAAGAAGGTAATACTATGATATCTAGGATGACAATGTATGCATATATGTCAATAATATAATCAATGCCAATGACATATATGTTAGTTATATGTATGCCCTATAGACCATTACTGTACATGCGATGTATATTGTAGTGGATGCTTGGACATATATAGGGAGTACTTTCTTGCTCGACATGATAGTATGCTATCTGGTTGCACTTTATCTTAACATGTATACTTATTGTCTTTCTATTACATGTTGATAAGGACCTTAGGATGAGTAATTGACTACCAGAATTATGATGCGGATCATACTAGTGGGGAAGAGGTAGTCGGCAAGTACATCCTTCAATTGTTCCTAGTCGTGTGAGTATCGAGACAGGGCATCGATACTCCAGAGTAGACTAGCGTATGCGCTTCTTGACCCATATGATGGGCGATGGATGATCCCATATCCATTGGTGTTTGGCATGAAAGAAGGTATACGGGTGCTCAGTGGAGACTGGGTACACTGAACGGACTCGCCGAGAACTCCTAGATTGTTTTATACTTATCGTCAGATAGCAGTTCTCTGGTGACACTGGTACAGGTTAGTCTGTCGACCCGAGATCTCCATAGAGTCTTGTGCGATTCCCACTGTGCTTTGATTTCCACCATACCACGGTCAAGAGATCGTGCAAAAAGGTGGTTTTTGGGTACAGTCCCGATTCACATTGAGGCAATGAGCGATAGGAGGGGATTCGTTTCTCTCGGTATTGGGAGTTGATGTTGCTGTAACATTTCAGAAAAATAAAATATTATTTTTGAGAATTTTTATAAATAAATAATAAATATATTGAATATTTTAATATTGTGGTATAATTAAATACCGATAAATGGAGAAAAATTTGAAAATTTTTAGAAAATACTGAAATGAAGGTGCATTATGTGAATTATACAAATTATGTGAATTCATGATTTATTTGACACTATTTTAGAGCTAATCGCGATTAAAAATCGCTAATCGGGCTTTAAACGTTTTATGTGCAAACATGGACCAAATCATCTTTTTTTTACCCTTGTGTTACATTTTCCTACATGGTTTTCTCTTCATGTTCATGCATGGTTGTTGATTTTAAAAGAGAAGATGTGAAAAGAAAAAGAAAACAAAAAAAAATGGAATAAAGAATAGAATATGGAAGCATGGGCAAGAGAGAGAGAGAGAGAGAGAGAGAGGTGAGGGTCAACCTTGGTCATGGCTCCTTGTATCATTCAACACCTTCATCTTTTCTTCTCCCTCTTCTTCTAGCTCAGCAGCACCCCCTCTCCCTCCTCCACTACAACCCCCATTTCATCATCAAAACTCCATTCCCACTTCACAAAAAAGGTGCACAAGCTCACAAGCTACACTTTGGACCAAGAAAGTTTGTGTTTTGGTGCTGTAGGGGGATTCATAAGTGCCAAATGAGGTAACCCTTTCACAAATAGTGTAGTATTTCAATTACTTTAGCCTATTTTCAAGTTTGATTTCGTTTTGGCGAAGTTTAGTGAATTTTGGGAAATTCTAGTGAGGGTTAGGGTTTAATTGAGTTGTGGTTGTGCAATTGAACTCTTGTGGTGACCTTAAACCCCCCCAATTGTTAGCAAAACCAGACCTAACACCAATATAAAACCTGAAAATTAAAATACGGAAAAACAGAAACTTTCCATATCGGTTTTGTGAGTTTTTGGGTGTGCACAGGAATCTGGGATGACCTGGGCTAATTACAAGTTAAGCAAACAATACCAGAGGACTAGAATTGACCCTACGAACCCCTGTAGCAAGACAAACCCCACTGGAGCATGCAGGGCCGACGAGCTCGGATTTCTTGGGAGATTATGAAACTTTGACGAATCGATCGAAAAGTTCGACATCTTTCGGATATCATGTGATGGGATGCATTGCTTGGGAGACTCCAAATACGAGTATAGCCGTTGGAGCACAGTCCAGGCAGCCACGAGGAGACGAGTCCGAATCAGTCGACAGTAGAGAAAAGGGGAGTAAGAGGTTCGTACGAGATCTTGATGAGATGATGTTCCACTCCGCCGACATCAGAGATGTGACACGCATGCAGAGGCGTTACATATGGATATATCTTCCAAAAGGAGTCACGATGAGTATGTAACCGTTCCGGAACCAGAAAAAGATTTAGTAAAGGATGATAACATCCGGGCAGTTCGGCAGAAACGAGATTTGGGAGAGACTTCGACAGAACCTTTCTGGAATACTATACGAGAAGACTTGGACCAGGAGAGGTCATTTTGTGCACACTCAGCAGGCCAGAGTTCGGCATCGTCGACGAGATAGTTGGCCAGAGATCTTTAGAGGTTGTGCCAGAGCGGGACTGTTTCCGTCGTCATTCCATATTGGGCCGTTGAGCCGAGGATCTATATATCTAGCAATTCGCAGTGAGAGACAAGAACTTAAAGGAACCAAGCGCCAGACCATGAACAAGAGGCAAGTAGATATCTTGCTCTGCTAGCTTTGGATGCACCGGCTCCTTCTCGACTTTGAATGAGGACATACCGACGATGGTATTTATGATTTTTGATTTGGTGATTCGATTATCACGTGTCCGTCAAATTTTTTTTTTGGATTTCGGTATTTTGGACGTTTTGTTTCCATGATTGAGATTTTTGCACTACAGTTGCACATGACTTCGATTTGATGTCATTCGAGAGGTTGATTTTGATTTCATGCCTATGATATGCATATGATTTGACTTGTGCTTTCGGCATAGTTTTCATGCACTTTTAGTGTTTTAATTTGATTTGTGCATGCTGATGCACATGGTTGTGAGATTATATACCGCAGTATACCTGATTTGGATTGAGGTTTATTGTATACCATCGATTTCGATTATGATATTGATGTTGGTTTCGTGCACTCTGTGCATTTGATTTGGATTCTTGCGCGTACTTGACGTGTTTGATACGATTTTGGTGCACGCCAGATGCACTAAATTGGGATTCTTCGTGCATAGCAAATGCACCTGAGATTGCTGTCAGGCACACCCGTTGCCCTTGACAGATGTTTCGTTCACACCCGTTGCATGTAGATTTTTGTTTTGTGCACATGTATGACACATTCATGGATTTAGATTTCCGTGCGCACCAGACGCACGCGACATTGTTATGCACATTTTGGGATTGATTTCTTATGGAACAGTACATTTTTATGATATTTACTATTTGTCTTCGAACTTAGCAGGACTAGCCAGAGGACAGTACCTGGATACACTTTGCATGCATTGATAGTTATCGAAAGGATTTTCTAAAAAGAGCTATAGTCTCAGTATTACCTACGTGTCTGAGATGACACAAAACTTTTACAAAAGGAAACCCTTCTAAAATTGTTTTCAAAACGGCAGGGCGTACATATTAAACAAGGATATGTAAATATATATAGAGTTATTTTCTTACAATAGTCGTCCGCCACTGTGCAGTGTTATGCGTATCGCACAGCGATTTAAAAAGATTTGGCATGCATTTCTTTCCGATGTTTTAACGATGTTTATATGTTTAGTTTGATATATATTATGTCGGTTCGCATTTGATTTAGACATTGGTGTCTTCACCATAGCTCCGATGATTGCGGGATGCGTGACGGAGTACGATGTGTTTTATGTATTTATGATCTCGGGATCCCGACGACTTGATATTTTACTGAAATGTTTTAGAAATTGGGGGAGTTTAAATTTAAATTCGGGGACCGAATTTCTTTAAGGGGGGAAGACCATAACATTTCAGAAAAATGAAATATTATTTTTGGGAATTTTTTAAAATAAATAATAAATATATTGAATATTTTAATATTGTGATATAATTAAATACCGATAGGGGGGGAATTTGGAAATTTTTAGAAAATACTGAAATGAAGGTTCTTTATGTGAATTATGCAAATTATGATAATTCATGATTTATTTGACACTATTTTAGTGCTAATCGCGATTTTATTAAAAATCGTTAATCGGGTTTTAAGCGTGTTTTGTGCAAAAATGCACCATATCATCTTTTCTTTACACTTGTGTTATATTTTCCTACATGGTTTTCTCTTCATGTTCGTGCATGGTTGTTGATTTTGAAAGAGAAGATGAGAAAAGAAAAAGAAAACCTAAAAAGGAAATGGAATAAAGAATAGAATATGGAAGCATGGGCAAGAGAGAGAGGTGAGGGTCAACCTTGGTCATGGCTCCTTGTATCATTCAACACCTTCATCTTTTCTTCTCCCTCTACCTCTAGCTCAGCAGCACCCCCTCTCCCTCCTCCACTACAACCCCCACTTCATCATTAAATCTTCATCAAAACTCCATTCCCACTTCACAAAATAGGTGCACAAGCTCACAAGCTACACTTTGGACCAAGAAAGTTTGTGTTTTGGTGCTGTAGGGGGATTCATGAGTGCCAAATGAGGTGACCCTTTCACAAGTAGTGTAGTATTTCAATTGCTTTAGCCTCTTTTCAAGTTTGATTTCGTTTTGGCGAAGTTTAGTGAATTTTGGGAAATTCTAGTGAGGGTTAGGGTTTAATTGAGTTGTGGTTGTGCAATTGAACTTTTGTGTTGACCTTAAACCCCCCAATTGTTAGCAAAACCAGACCTAACACTAATATAAAACCTGAAAACTAAAATACGGAAAAACAAAAACTTTCCATATCGGTTTTCTGAGTTTTTTAGTGTGCAGAGGAATCTGGGATGACCTAGGCTAATTGCAAGTTAAGAAAACAATACCAGAGGACTAAAATTGACCCTAGGAATCCCCTGTAGCAGGACGAACCCCACTGGAGCATGAAGGGCTGGCGAGCTCGGATTTCTGGTGATGGGGCTCGGCCACATGGTGAGGGGTTGGGTCCAGGTTGCTTCAGTAGGTCACATACACCCTATATATCATCCTAGTGTTGTTTGCTCACATAGTTTTCACCTTCATCAAAATCTGGGACCACTTTCCCATGTTTCTATTTTGATTCGAGTTATGGTTTTGCGTATTTTAAATTCTGGATTTTTGAATTTGTGCTTTATCTCGATCACGTGACGTTGGTACGACGATATAGAGGGTTGTTTGGTGGTTTTGAAGGCATGGTCCATAGGTTATAACCTATAGGCCTTTAACGTGTCGTTTTGGTTTTGACTTGGATTTTAATACCCATTACGATTATGTTATATGTGTAGGTATCCCCACGATGATTCGAGACGATGAAGAAGATGATGGCGACATCGACATCGGTAAGCAAGATCAGGTGAGTAGATTTATATATACGGGGGAAGTCGGGTGGATGGCGCATAGCACCACCGCAGTTCGTAGTGTAGCGTATTATATGATATACATTTCCATGTGTGTTATGAATTTGGATGATTAACAAGTAGGATCTTAGAAGATCATGGGATAGATGTTGGTGTTTTTGGATGATAGTGTCGTGGTTGATTTGTTAGTCGCGAACCATAGTATAGGTTTGCACACAAGCACACACACACACACTCTTGCATGCATTATTATTACTTGTGCGTATATGGGGATACGTATATATATACACACACATAGGGTTGGGACTATTTATATATATATATATATACATATATATATATATATATATATATATATACGTATACCTATACATGGATAATGAGGACAATGGTTGATATTTGGAGATGAGCCGATGAGATTGGGCATGATGCCACGGGATCGGTGATGTGATTTGGATCGTATTATGAGATACGACATGTGAAGATAGCGGATCTGTAGGCGTTGTGTTTTCATACACACGCATTTATATATGTTGATGGTATCAGATTGTACTAGACTGTAGATCAGTACCCCTTATTCATGATGTGAAGATAAGGATACCAGATAAATGATGAGATAGAGGTGATAGTGGACCCGTACCCAGATTTGGCATGCCGTACGACGGATTTACCGTACGAGATAGCTATGATGATAGATCCGCACTCTTGACTCGAGAATGTCATATGATATATTGTATCGTACGTGGTACTATTGAGGCGGGATCACCGACTATTATATATATGTATATATATATCGACTCAGATTTAGGTAGTTTCCATACCCCTTTCGATTGGCTTATTAGTTAGACCTGTAGTTTACCCGGTAGATGCTAGAATGGACCCGAGTCATACCTATTTCCAAAACAAACAAATCGTGAGAATTTTAAAGACATACCAAGGGATAATACGGATATTTCAAAAGACATACTTTTTCTTAAAAACACAGTAGCCCCTATTTTTCTAAACACCACGATTTGTGTTATTTCAAAACGCCAAAACCGTGTGACTCATATTCTTACTATTCGCATCGTATTGCATGCTAGTTGTGTTCTCTACAGTTATTATGAAACCCATGCTATCAGGACACCAGCACCCTTATCGATGATGCGTATGTTTCACATACACTTACTTGCCGTCTCACACACTTCATCATCGATAATTTCCATGTCACCACATAATAGAATTGCTGCATTTTGATATGATACCTTGCATGAATTGTCTGCTATAGTTACAAGCACCTTTATATGACATTGCATTTTACTTGGAGGAAATTGGGAACCGCAGGATATATTTCAAAACTGGAATCATTTAAAAGAGCAGTTTTCCCTTGATATGTGCATAGTATTGTTCCATGTTATATGACATACGGATATGCTTAAATTTCTGTTATATGTAGCATACATCATGTTTTATAATTATACGCATTGAGATATGCTGTTTTCATGAGATTTCTGTATTTGAGAATCATGGCTATTTCAAAGAAAGTAAGTACTATTTTAAAAATCCGGCTTCTCTTGATATGATATTTCAGTGCGTCCACCATGTGTTTTCTCGGTTTTGAGTGTGACATGTGAAACCCGATTCGAGGAGCTGGATGAGGCTGATTGCGGGTACATGGTGGACCCGGTATGGTACCCCGAGGCGAGAATGGATCGCTGTATTGCAGACGGTGAGCCTGGCAGAGGGACTACTACCTACCGGTGATAGTACTTGGACCCGTCGGTTATCCGGAGGATACCGACCGGAGTCATGAGATGGATATGAGGGCCGACTAGAGTAGGCGGCGCCTAAGACGATATATATATATATATATATATATATATATAAGGGCCGATCTGATGATGCGGCGCCTGAGAAATATGAGGATTTACGTGCCGATGCTGGGCACGGGATTTATGATGTTTTTGAGTGTCGATGCTAGACACTCACGTTCCATGATTTTTATGTGTCGCGAGGGACACACGTTGATTTATATCCTCATACTTTCATGCTTATGCTTTATGATATTTACATGCATGATGTTTGGTGTCATTGGTTGACCCGTGGATGAGATCCACACGCACACAGGCATTGAGTACATAGTTGGATGATATCCACATACTTATAGACTTCATGATATAGTTGACACTGATTTCATGATGATCACATTGATAATACCTCATATTGATGATATGATTCTACCTGAGGCACTGACACGAGCAACTGGTATTACACTTATGCATAGATGTATACCCTAGCCATACTTTATGATTCACGATATATTTTGAGGATATATATTATGATCGTATGGCCTAGGATTGAGTCATACATGCGATTTCTATCTGTGGAAGTTTTCTACTCACGAGTTGGCAACTCACCCCCGTTGTGCCACAGTTCCTTGCAGGTTTTGCCATACAGGTTTCATTGCGGCTTTCTGGCACACTGCTCCTTTTCCGAGTGAATGCTTTGGTAGGTGGGTTCACTCGCATCGTGACCACCCTTGTATTTATTTTAATCAGCTTTATCTACTAGCTCCATCAACCAGACATGTATATTTATTTCAGACTTAGAGACCAGAGTTGTTTATTCTTTCGACCTTAGAGTCGCGCAATGTATTATTTTGGGTTTTCTTTGATGATTTTGAGTTTCCTTTCAGTTTTGATCCTCGCCCTTCTACGTTGTATATTATATTGCTTGCGTGGTTATGACCGTCGATTGACGAAGAGCTAGCTCCCGCTTGGGGATGTCTTTTATCATTGCTATATATATTATTCATGTTGTACCCCGTTCGGGGTCAGTATTTACAAAGGAAACTCTACCGAAATTTTCAGAAAAGACTTAACATTTTAAAAACCCATATTCGGCATATTTTAACAAAACACTTTCTTCTTAAAATGGTTTTAGATTTCTGGGCTTTTTGGCTTACTTGAATTAGATGGGGTCCTATAGACTTCATATGATCCAAGGGCCAGTCACGTGCTTTTTCAGGTCGTGACAGTTGCGCTATGCTCGATTGGCCATACTAGGAAATCCCTGGCCAGGGTTGATGAGATCTACTGGTATGTGTTATCAGTAGTTTCTCGAACCGTTATGGACCTTGCATCGGCATGACTTATCAGGCTATTGGGGTCTGACGTTATACCACCCCCGGGCTGTGATATGCGACATATCTGACGAAGAGACCGGACTGTACGGTAGTGTTACTGATTGGATTCGCGGGAGTATGAGCAGGCTTGCTTGTTGATATTCTGATCACTCAATACCCGGGTGGCCGTTACGTTTAGCAGACCGCTTGCGGCTTGTGGGTGTTTTATATGATCATCACCTACTGCCGGCGTATTGACGAGTCTTTAGAGTCCTACACAGATGTTTCCTGGTTCATGCGAAATGAAGTAGGAGAACATATGTGATATGTGCGGGACCGAGATTAATGCGCGTATGTGATACCGCATTCTATTCTCGCGATATGTGATATCGGTCGGTTATATATGATATAGCCGGTTTATCGGATCAAGTGTTGATTCGATAGATTGTTACATTTGATATTAGTCGGTTGTATGTGATATAGCCGGATTATTAAATCATGTGTTGATTTGATAATTTAATGTATAATTATATATATGATATATTAACTTACATTAACTAATATTTGCTCACTAAACATTTCTTTTTCTCACTTGTGTACACTTAGTATATATGACATATATATTAATGTATATTATTTTGTGTCATTCTTGATGCCACATGCTACATGGGTGTATGAGACTCACACCTTGCTAGATATAATGAGGGGTTTATATTTAAATAAGTAATTCAAAATTAGATGGATTTTTGTCATGGCTACAAGCTTGTAGAAGCTTGTGGAACCATTGACCAAGTCCACCAATTTTGTTTCACTTGTAGATATTTATTAACCTAACCATTAACCCTAGCCATAGTTAAGTCTCTACATGAGTTAGTGTATGACACTAACTCACCCATGGTTGCTATTCTTACCTCATGAGATTCATTTCACTTCATCACTTCATCTTCTTCTTCCTCATGAAAAGCTTTCTAGATTTTGAAAATGGTGAGAAAATATTGTGAGAAAATTAAATCGAAAGTGAGCCCATTTCTTACTTCATCATCCTCTACTATATTAGCCATTTAGTTTAGGGTGTTTGCTTCACTAATCTACCATTAGTGAAGAGGTAGCATGAGCTTGAGTCTCCTCGACATAGATTATCTTCGGCCTCGAAGAGTTTGAGCAAGCTTGTTCATTTCTTCATGTGAACCCTTACTAGAGTTCGGGTGTTCACTACTTGGAGCAAAGGGACTACTACACAGAGCTTTAGAAGTGAAGGACCGGTCTACAAAGGTTGTATTCCTCATTCACTTTGTATGCAAAGTTGTTTGCATGTTGTATTGTTTAAATCTCTAGTTAAGATTGTAGGGTTAAGGTTCTTTAGAACGACAAAAATTTGAAAAACGGCATAGACGATGCCTCCCGAAACCTTGCTGCCGTGCTAGGTAACCCTACAGTGGTATCAGAGCCAAGCCAGAGATTTAAACGATGCTTGTTAGGATTACGAAACCGAAACAACTCCGAAACACCCGATACAAATTCCTAGTTTCTGTTGAATTCTAAATGGCCTCTAAAATTTTTTTTAGCAATTCCAGAATGTTATATGAGATGTAACATGAACACCAACAAATTTGAAGCAAGAATGCCTATTTTTGGCCGGCCACATAGCCTAAATTTCCGAGCTCACTGGGTCTTTTGGCTCTTTTTGGCTTCAAATTTTTAGGGTGTTCCAGTCTCTGGGATTTGGTGTTTGGGGTGTTGCTTGTTTTTGCTAAATTTGCATGTGATGTTAACTTTCTGCAAAGGCAATTTGGAGTGTTTCGTAATCGTAATTCTAACATGTATTCGGGTTATTTAGACGACGTTAAAAAGTTCGAACGGATATCAATAACCCATATTTTCCCTCGCTGGAAATTTTCCAAGAGTTGGAATTTTTTTTCATGTTTAAAATCTTCAGAAAATCATGCAAGCGATTATGTGGACCCTCTAGAAGAACGATACCCAAACTCGACTTTTTGGATCGTGGAACCGCGGTCATACCCTATGGTTTGCGTCAATTCCGTGGAGACATGAGTGAGGCATGGGTCAACCCTTCTACGGATGTCACGACCAGAAATTTGGATGTGACCGGCACTTAGATTGTATGACATCTAAAGATGTCGACACAATCTGAGTAAGCCAAACACCAAGATCAAAAACCCTTTTTGAGGAATTTAGAAATTGTTAGTTTTTAAGAAAAAAGATGAGGTAGTATGTCGAATGATTTTAAGAAATGAAATCTAAGCAACTTAATTTTTTAAGCATTTAAAATGTTCGACAACACCTCGTTATTAATCATTAATAAAAGCAGTTATAAAGTGTTTAAATAAGTTGCATCCCTAGTGAGGAGCAAAACAACGCCAAACGGCGGAAATCAATACGCAATAATAATACGACGCATCAAGTGAAGGATTTCATTCATATATAGAGAAAGCAATAATTAACACAACTAGACGATTTCACTCAATCGAATTTAAAACATATACAGACATATCTCGTTCTAAGTGAAATATACAGGGTCTGATGGAGAATTTCTAGATCCAATATACATATACCAAAATAGGAGGTTACTACGTAGGTAACCCACCTAGAAAAATAAATGATGAGTGCTGACAAGTGGATCCGCGCTGCTGCTACGTATCCACGCGTCTCCAGCAAGGAACTATGGCACAACGGGGGTGAGTTGCCAACTCAGTGAATAATTTAACATCTAACAGCTGATAATGTAAGTATGACGACTAGAGCTAACAATAACAAAGATGAATATAATGTATGATAACATGTGGAAACATGAATATGTATTAACTAAATGTATTAAAAAAACACCGAAATCTCATCAAGTATTTCCATAATTTTCCAAATAAGGCTCATTTTTCCGTGTCCAAAATCGACACAAATCTTCTGTTTCCAGCAGGCATCGTTCCCTGAACGATCCTGTCAATCAATAAAATTGGTCGGTATCCTTCAGATATCGGTCGTGTTTCACAACTATCTCCGGTATCAAGTATCCTCGCTAGGCTCCCCGCCTCAAATGCGGCTGTCCTGCCCCTCGGTCTCAACCGGGTCCACTATGTATCCAACTGTATATCCCCCCACCCACTCAGTCTGTATAACGTATAAATCCGCAACCGTATAGCCCCCCACTCGGTTCGGAGTAAATCCAAATCATAAAAACGACATCTCCTGGTGGACGTATCATATCAATCATGAAAAATCAATGAATATAACTTAATAGAATATAAAAATTAAAACCAGAATTCCTTAAATCGAATACACCTAGTGATACAATTAACAACGAATTGAAAGTAAAACATGATAGGTATCCATTAATAACAACAATGCCCACAACCACTAATAATGATGTTTATGGTATGAAAGGAATCATATAGAATATGGCAAGTTCTAAGTCATACGTGACATGTCAATATCGATAAGGTGTAGTGTAACATATAGGTTTGTGCGCGTGCAACATGACTCATCGATAATTCATGCAGTGTTCTTGAAAATGTTATTTTATAGATATGAATGCATATGATGAAGTTTCTTAGTTCTAAACATATACTCAATATAAAGGAAATTATTATCCAACTATTTATTATGGGCGTTGATCAGTCGAAAATACTGCATTTTTAACACGTCTATTTTCCTATCATTTGCACTCATCTAGAAGTGTTCGGTATTCATATTGAACATATTAGCAAAACAGTCGTAAAATAACAGATTCCATGTGTTATACATTAAAATCGGTACTTTAAGGGAAATTGACAGTTTATCATGTCAATCGCATCATTCTTGTGTAGCGCAACATTTGTTTCGAAATCTGTGCAGGAAATTCCAAGAGAATGGCCAAATTTGTGAAATAGTGCTGTTAAAAAGACGCCAACTCAGGGATTTGAAATCTGGCAATGATCTAAAAGGCATTCAGAGATTTAATATATCAGAAAAACACCAACATGGCATCAGAAATCAACAGCTGAAGAATTGATCTCTGAAGCAGCCAAATGGCCGCGGATCCGCGGCCGGAGCCGGCTTGCGCCGCGGATCCGCGGCTGACATGCCACGTCATCACTCCCTTTCTGCTGCAGTACTCCTATCTCAGTTCCTACACCTCAGAAAGATAGGTCAATTTCCAGATGGCTCTCGAAGCTTCTGCCAGATCAGCAAGCTCCTTGATCAAAGCTAAACACTCCTAGCTTCCAAAGCAAGCTTCACCCTAACTACCTTTAAAGCTTAGAACCTTCTCCCTAACCTCCTAGCTTAAGGTGGAAGCTAAACCCTAACTAACTAGTTCTAGAGGCTTCTACCTAACTAACTAGCTTACAAGGGAAGCTAACCTAATCCAAGCTTCTTAAGGAAGCTAATCATTCCTAAACCAATAAAAAGGACCCTAGGCCTCACTTGAAAAGGTTGTTCATTAGTTCAATAATTCTCCCCACAAGTTGAGTGACACGACTTGTGCCTCAAACCCTAACCCTAATCCAATCAAAAAGACAAAAGTTCAAGATCTTTGAGTTCAATTGAAGCAAGAATTCTTCAAAGCCTTTAGAAGAAAAGCCGGAATTCATCGGAGAAAGTGATCAAGCCGATCCGCGACTCAAGGAGCCGAAGCGACGCCAAATTCAACGATCTAGTTCCTTCCTTTTGTAAATTCAAGAGAGTTGTAACGAATTTGTCGATGAATAAAGGTGAAATTCTTTTATCTTGCTTTCTTTAAATTCAAGCATTATGATTCAACTTCGATTCTTGAATGTGTTCTTGGTGATGATGCTTGAGTAAACTCCGCTCGTGGAGGAGTCGAAACAAATCAATAGATGATGAAGTTGACGAATCTTTTAACATTTTATTAAGTCCTATAACGTTTGTAAATTCTTGAAAATCGATTGATCAATGATCTAGTCTCGAAGCGAAATGCTTTCTTGATTATTTTCGCACGGAACTAGAGATCAATGATCGATCATTTGATTTTCTAGAAGCTATCTTGTGAATGAGATTCATCGAAAGGACAAAGGATAAGATGAGGAAACCCTAATTCTTCGCAAAATCCTTAATCCTCGATAAATCATCATCGATCTAGAATCAATTCGTTAATGGATAAGAAAAGGTAATTGCTAATCTTCTTCACATCTATAGATTTAATCGACTCCCACGAGCTTCACTTCAATTCTTGAAACTTAAATCGATTGGAATTCTATCATTTCTTGATTCTTGATTTTTAAAGCTTTCTTTATTCTTGATTAGATCTAGTTGATTCTTGAAATTCATTGATATAAATCTTGAATCGTTTACATTTCTTTTCTATTAAATTTTCAATTTAAACAAAACAAATACGAACGAATCTCACAATCCCTGTGGACGATCCGCACTTACTAATGCGCTACATTCGACACCGTTATTGATTGCGGTCAAATAATTTTTTGATTGTGATTTCTATTCATTTTCTAAACCGACACACAAAGAAACGATCAATCATATGGCGCCGTTGCCGTGGATCGTGCGCTAATTCGTTCTTTATTGAAATTTGAATTGAAAGATTTATTCCATTACAATTTTGAGATCAAAATTCGCGCAAAACTCTAAACGATTTGTTGTGGTTTGTTGCAAGGAAATCTGGAGCTTTCTGTGCAATTGGAAAAATATTTGGAGAATTCCAGAGAGCTCAGGAGGTGACAGTAGCTATCTGTTAAATTTCCGTGCAGGGAACAGTGCAAACTGCGGCGGAACCGCGGTCAGAGGAGGAATCTGCGGCGGAACCGCTGTTCATTTGAAGCATCTCTGTACCATTTTTTTTAGGTAACCTCTATCTTTCTTATCTCCTTCCTAAATCTGCTCCAATTAACAAATTTGCTGCAGGCTTCTTTGCAAAAATCGCAGCGCCGCAAAAAGCAAAATAAATTGTGCGTGTTTTTTATTTTTGTGGTTATTTGCATATTAATACGGAAATTAAGGGGCAAAGACCAAATCCAGATTAGGTGGGAAGTTCATTACCCTTCCTAAGTCCCAAAAATCACAAACTTGCATCCGCATAACCCTCATTAACTAAAAAATATCTAGAGATGACTCTAAGGACCGTCGCGCTCACTTAGGATAGAAGAAGGCTGTGGGTAATTCATTGCTTATCCGCGTTTCTTTTGTGGTGTCTAAGGCAAGTATGTTGAAGGCTAGTGGTTACTTAATTAGGCCCACTACTTACGTAGTGGAGAACTTCCCACATACCTGGCACTTACCTGGCCACAAGAGAGACAAAGAGGCAGTGGAGGATTTATCCTGTGACTTGTCTTTTGGCAGTTAGGAGCGGTCTAGAGCTTTGACCTAAGTGACCACTAGAATTAGGGTTTTGCTTGTTGCATTTGTTGTGATCGCATCATATTTTCAAAAATCCGTATCATTTTTCAAACAAACACCGCATTCATTCATTTCCCCTAATTATAAGTCATGCTGCCACATGTACTAACCCTTTTTAGTGCAAGATAGGCTGGACATGGGATTCTAGTGCCCGTTTAGTCCGCGTTCCCTTGATCGACTCCGAAGTCGGTATTTCTCCATTTACTTCTTCTTTACCCACCACCACACCCACATCGATGGATCCGTCTCCATCGAATTTCTTTACCACTAATCTGCCGCCGTCCGTTGGTGCGCAGAATCCACCCCGCATCTCTCTCCAAGAGAGGTACTATCCTTTGTGAGGTCCTCTTTCGACCTGCTTATCCATTCCAACAGCCAAGGGGTATAATTTTGAGATTAAACCCCAATACATCAACCTTCTACCCAAATTCCACGGTCTCGAGACTGAAGACGCATACGTCTTTATCACCAAATTTGAAAACGTATGAGCAATGATGGATACGTCACAACTTTCAGTGGATGCTATATGTAACGTTTTGAAAATCGTTTCGGTGAAATTTCGAAAAAACGGTAAAATAAGGGGGTTTTCTGTAAAAAGTCAAAATGCAAATATCTTTATTAGAATATTAAATATACATATTATAGCTATCTAATTGCTAGTATTTGGTGTTTATTGAGCCACTGGTGAAATTTCAAATTTTCTTAAAATTTTTCCGAAATTAATTATTTTAATATTATTTTAAGCCGTCACTAATATATTTCATTAGGGAAAATTACAAATTGGAATGAGTTGAAACAAATTTTGTGCATCATAAAACATTAAATAAAATTTTATCATGTGGTTTTTGAAATGAAATCGTTCGCAAAAACGGTTTAGAAAATATCGAAGAAAAAGGCTTTTTCCGATTAATTTAGTGTTAACGGGAATCAGGGTAATACATTTATCTTTTTCCCTAACCCACACACTCACACCTCACCCTCTCTCCCTCCCCCCATGTGTCCGGCCCCACCCTGACAGCCCTCCCCCCCCCCCCCCTCTCTCTCTCCAATCACCAAGAAAAGAAAAGAAAAGAAAGGAAAATGATAGAAAATGGTGGACTTTGACTTTTTCCACTTTCTCCACCTCACTCTCTCTCCTCCCTCACCCATTCCCCACCCCCATGCTGGCCGAAACCTGCTCATTTCAGCAGCCCTCCCCTCTCATTCCTCATCTCATCTCTTCTCAAAAAAAAATTCACAAAAAAATTCATGAAAAATCAACTAAAACTCAAAACCGAAATCCAACTCCTACCCATTATTTATTTGCCTATCTAGCATGGATTTTGGGAGCAAGAGAGCAATTTGGGAGGCTATGTGTGCTTTTGGGATCTTCAAATTGATTGGGTATAAATTCTAACCCTTTGTTTAATTGTTGTTAAATACTTTAAATCAAACATAATTAGTTAATGTTATGGGTTTAATTGAATAATTGGAAAATCTAGTAAGGGTTTGTGATTTGCAATTAGGGTTCTTATCATGTAATCATGGTTGCAAAGTGTAGATTATCATTTTAAGGAAATGAAAACTTAATCTTTTTGATAATATGTAAATTGTTAGATGTAAAATGTCCAGATTAAGCTTTTTTTTTTTTAACCTAAACTAGGTTTTTAGAAATTATTGAAAATGTGAAATTTAAAATCTAGTTAGGATTTTTATAAATTGATTATGATTTTAATATGGATATTAACATGTTAATAGAATGCTAAAACTAATCTAGTTGCTATTTTGCAATTTGTTAATTTAAATTTGTAATAATTATATATATTGCAAACTAGGTTTTTAAAAGAGAATAATGGAGAAAAGAGGCATAGGAGGAAATTTCCTCCTATGGCGTGGAAAAAATACAAGCTCCACCAATTTTTTCGACGATCGGCCCCCATCATCTTCATCGTTATCATCTAAGATGTGGGTACACCAAATTTCATGTGATTCCACAACTTTTTCACCGTTGATTTAGCAATGTAAAAAGTTCTATTGTCGGTAAACCGTTAATTTTGAACCCACTAAATCAACGGTGAAAAAGTTGTGGAATCACATGAAATTTGGTGTACGCACATCTTAGATGATAAAGATGATGATGATGGGTGCCGATCGTCGGAAAGAATGGTGGAGCTTGTATTTTTTCCACGCCATAGGAGGAAATCCCCTCCTATGGCCTCTTTCCTCCATTAATCTCTTTTTAAAATATATATATTTTGGTGAGATAAAATTTCAATTAGTTTTTCATGACATCATTAACATTATAATGAGTGGTTTAATATCTTAGATTATGCGAAACTAAGCTTAATGGTTGAATTATGAAATTTGCTTTAAAAGATGTTAAAAATTGATATTTTTGCAAACTAGGATTTTGGAATTTATGCAAATTGATAAGAATAAATTATAGAAATAGTTTGTATGAATTAGTTATGATATTTGGTGGATATTGTGGCCGCTAGTTTTGTTTAAACATCGAATTTTGTACTAAAACGGTTAATTTTTCCTGCTAGGTTTTCGGAAAAATAGCTTTTAAAGTGAGTTTGAGGTTTTTGTGAGTTTTAACCTATTTTATTTTAAAATTTGTGTTCGTGAATGTGCAAATGAGTGTATTTGGGTTTTTCTCGAGGGTCTGGCGTTTGTACACCGACATCGAGGGTTTTTGGGTTGATTTGTGGAAGCAACCATAGGTTTTGACCTATGTGGGGTTCGTGTGTCGTTTTGGTCATGAGTCGGATTTTAATGCGATACGGTGCGGTATGATATGTAGGTTCCCCAGGTGGACTTCGAGACGACAAGCAAGCGCGTGGCGACGTCGGCACCGATGAGCGAGGACCAGGTGAGTAGATTTATATCTACGGGAAGAAGTCGGGTGGATGGTGTATAGCACCCCCGCAGTCCGTGGTAGTGTATACGGATGCGTATACACACCAACAATTATATGTTATTTGGGATTAATAACGATGTTTAGGATGGATTTTGGTGTGTTGGATTATTTTAGTGTTGCGAACCCTAGGGTAGTGTTGCACTACACATACACACATACATACTTGCGTACATTCCTATTTATATGTGCTCATGGGATTCTTTATAGTTATGTGTTCACATGGGTATGGGACTATGTGTTCACATACGGATTTGAGGATGATACTTGGGTTTGAGATGAGTCGATGAGATTTGTATTGAGGTTGTGAATTCGGTGATATAGCAGGGTTCGTATTTGAGATACGACATGACGTTGTAGCGGGTCCTTGACGTAGTGTTTTACACACGCCCATGCTTACTTAGGCAGCGTCAGTATTGTACTAGACGTAGATCAGTACCCCGGATTATGATCTTTGATAAAGAGGATACTAGATGAACAATGTGATGAATGTGATATTGACCCGTACCCAGATTTGGGGATGCCGTACGACGGATTTACGTACGAGCTATATCTTGATGATTGATCCGCACTCTTGACTTGGGATGTCTGATTGTAGATATGGTATCGGATATGATATTATTGAGGCGGGATCACCGACTAATATATATACAGGTATGTATATGGATCGACTCAGATGTTAGGCGGTTTCCTTACCTGTAGTCCAGCTTATTAGCTTAGCCCTTTAGATTAGTTTAGTTGTTAGATTAGATTTGATTCTTACCTATTTCAAAAATTAACGAATCGTGGGTATTTTAAAAGACAGCCCAAGGGATCCTACGGATATTTCAAAAGACGTATCTTTTCATAAAAACACCGTAGCCCCTATTTTCAAAACCCCATGATTCGTGTTATTTCAAAAGGTACCATTTGTAGGACTTATATTAGATTAATGAAGGTTAGTTACAGTTGCGTCTTGTATTCAGCTTCCGCTTATTATTGTGGTTCGCTTCGCATCGCATACTTATGTTATAATTTCTTATTGAAATGTTGATATCATATTGTTAGGACACCAGCACCATTACCGATGATGCGTATGTACCACGTACACTTACTTGCCGGCTCACACACATCTTCATCGGTAATTGCCATGTCACGTACACCTTAGAAAATATTATTGCTTGACTTAGCTTGTTAGTTAGTAATTTGACATGATATTAGTATACCTGCCTTATATGCCAGCTTAATATTGTAGTTATTACTTGTCACTTCATGCATACTGTTATTCATTGTTATGCCAATATTCATGGTTTTACATGCTATTGAGGATTTAGATTCGGATTTCCATGAGATTTTCTGGATTTGGGGGGGGGGAACCGCAAAACTTATATAAACTGATTACTCTCTTTTTTTAAATAAAAAGTGCGGTTTTTCCCATGATGTATGAGTCGTCCACCATGAGTTTGTTGATGGATTTCGAGACCCGATTCGAGGAGACGGATGAACCGTTTCGGGTACATGGTGGACCCGGTAAGGTACCCCGGGGCAAGAAGCGCATGATGATGACTATGTGAGCCTGGCAGGGGAGCACTACCTACCGGTGATTTTACCCGACGCGTCGGATATCCGGAGGATACCGTCGTGGTCTTGAGATGGATGGTAGGGGCCGGTCTGGACTGACGGCGCCCTAGATATTGTGATTGAGACATTGAGATTTTGAGATATTGAGGTACAGAGACTGTGATACAGAGATATCGAGATATTGGGATTACGTTTTGTGTCGATGCTAGGCACTGTTTTATGTTGATTTCATTATGATACCTCATTTTAAAAAAATACAAAGGCAATCTCACTAAATTATGAAAACAGTTCTTCATTTACATGTATTCTGTTTTCATGCATTCATACCTCATTCATATGATATATTGCTACCTGAGGCACTGACACAGGCATATGAGATTACACTCGGGTTAGATATCACCCTAGCCATTGTTATAGGCTGCATGTTATACATATATTTGAGGATATATTATGATCATTGACCTAGGATTGCGTTATTTATGCGATTTCTTTTCGTAGATGTTTTTCTATTCACGAGTTGGCAACTCACCCCCGTTGTGCCCCAGTTCTTGCAGGTTTGCCGTACAGGTTTCTTTACGGCTTTGCGGGCATAGTTTTCTTCGGGTGATTTGCTAGTAGGTGGGTTTACTTGTATCGTACCCCCATTATATATCCTGTATATCATTATTCCGTTGTATCTAGAAGTTCCATCAACCAAACATGTATTTATATTTGAGATAGAGACCAGTGATGTTATTCTTTCGACCTTAGAGTCGCACGTTATATTTCTGTGGTTTTCTTGTGGTTTTGAGTTTCCTTTTGAGTTTTGATCCTCGCCCTTGGCGTTGTATATTATATTGCTTGTGTGGTTGTGACCGTCGATTGACGAAGAGCTAGCTCCCGCTTGGGGATGCCTTTTTATTGATTTCGTATACTATTCATGTTGTATCCCGTTTGGGAGCCAGTATTTACAAAGGAGACTCTGCCGAAATTTTCGGGAAATATTTGATGTTTTTTTAAACCGCATAATTCGGTTTATGCTATTAAAACTACTTGTTTTAAATTGGTTTTCCTTCACTCTACTACTTTTCTTTGTTTGGATTTCTGGGGTTTCGGTTTACTTAGATTACGTACGCCTCGAGACGTTCGTAGCCTAAGTGCCGGTCATATTCCGTACTTTTCGGGTCGTGACAAAGTTGGTATCAGAGCGTTAGGTTTTACCTTCGGAGCGTAGGATGACCCTTGGTTGATGGAATAGGTGACTAAAGTAGAGTGACGTACCGTAGGTATGTTCCGCGGCATATTTACGATACGCTACTCCACTTAAGAAGCCTTAGGATGTACATTTCTTTGCTCAGTATTATATTCATTCCGATCTAGCCTCATCAGTACCAGTTATGATTTTGCTGCCATGATTACGGGAAGGGAGAGCTACAGCTAGAGTTGCGGTCAGCACAAGCTCGTCACGAACGAGGACTGACCAGGGCGAAATTTCGGCGTCACACGATTGCGAAGATGTGTCTTTTTACTGTGTTTCCGCGCCATGAGCGTTTGGCGGATCGCCTTTACGAGATTTCTCGGACGTGCCGATCAGTACCAGAGGTCGAGCCAATGATAGAGGCCAACCAGATTTTGATGACCGTTGGCGTATTGCTTACTCATGATGATTGAGGCACTGTTCAGTGTGCAGACGAGTGAGCCAGTTGTTGCTGCGAGCGACGAGATATCTCCCCAGATGTTGGAGCTATTGCGGGACGAGTTGTACTAATAGATGATAGAAGGTCGCTAGTCACCCGATGATGAATGACTAGGACAGGTGGTTCGTTCGCCTACCCCGATGCGAGGTCATCAGATAGATTGATTCCAGCTAGAGACGACTTCACGCGGAGACGTTGAGAGTCGACAGAGATGATCGAATGTCGGAAACCTATTATTCCAAGTTTAAAGTATTCGGAAGGACATGTAGGCAAATCTATGGTCCCTCTAGAAGAATGAAACCCTAACTCGACTTAATGACCGTGTGAAAGTCTTTGAACCTTCGGGTTTGCGGCAGTTCTGCGGTGCCTTTAGTGAGGCTTGGGTTTGCCCTTCTACGGCTGGACCATCGATGCTGTGGTACGCACTCGATACTGTTAAACTGTACCCAAGATGTTGAACTCTTGGGGGATTATGAGGTTTTGACAAATCGATCGGATGGTTCGACTTCATTCGGATGCCAGGTAGTGAGATGCATTTCTTGGGAGACTCCAGATACGAGGGTAGCCGTAGGAGCTCAGTCCATGCAGCCACGACGAGATGAGTCCGAAGCAGTCGACATTAAAGAAGTGAAGTAAGAGGTTCGTACCAGATCTAGATGAGATGACGTTCCACTCCGCCGACATCAGAAATGCGATGCGTATGCCGAGGCATTGTACTTGGATATACCTTCCAGAAGGAGTCGCGTTGAGTATGCAGCCGTTCCAGAACGAGAACAGATCGAGTAAGGGACGATGACTTCCGGACAGTTCGGCAGAGACGAGATTTGGGAGAGATCTCGATAGGACCTTTCTGGAATAAATTACGGGAAGACTTGGACCCAGTAGTGGTCATGTTATGGACACCGGCAGGCCAGAGTTCAGGATCGTCGACGAGACATACTATGAGTGAACACGGCAGTTGGCCAGAGATTCTTGGAGGATGTGCTTGAGCGGGACTATTCCGCCATACTTGATTTTGGGTATTTTGGGCGATCTATTCGCATGATTGATTTTGATGATTGAGTTTCATGATATTTGTTTTCATGGACCATGATTGCACCTACTGAGTATTTATGATTTTGCACAGTTGTTGCACTTGACATCGTTTTCGTGCCTTGGTTTCTCATGTTTATGATTTTATGGGTTTCATACAGTTGAGTTGATTTTGTGCATATGTATGCACACGATTTGGTTCTTGCACTCGGTATAGTTCACATATGCTTGCAGTGCAGTGATTCACATTTTGTGCACTTAGATGCAATGGACTTTGATTTCGATGGTGATGTTCGATATTTGTTTTGTGCACCTTGTGCACCTGATTTGATTTTGCGCATGTTCGGCACTTGATATTGGATTTCATGATTTCGTGCACGATGGATGTACCTGATTTGGATTTTCGCGCATGTTGGGCGCATGTTTTGAAGTGTGATTTTGGTACACACCAGATGCACTAAATCGAGATTTTTCGTGCATGTCAGATGCACTTGATTTTGCTGTCAGGCACACATGTTGCCTACGACAGATGTTTCGTGCACACCCGATGCACTTAGATGTTGTTTCGGTGCATATGTATGGAACATATTTGGATTTTGATTTCCGTGCGCACAAGACGCACGTAGTATTCATACGCGTATTTTGGGATTGATTTTTTTTCTTATAGAGCAGTACGTTTTTATGATATTGCTATGTGTTTTCGTACTGAGCAGGACCAGTCAGAGGACAGTACCTGAATATATTTTACATGTATAGTTTCGAGTTATATCATATTGGTTTTGCTTTGGATTTGGTATTGATGTCTTCCCCATGACTCCGATGATTGCGGGATGCTTGACGGAGTCCTGATTTGAGTTATATGCTCATTTTTCATGCGCATGCGTTGCGCTACGATTTGTTTTACGTATTTATGATTTCGGAGCACCGGCGATTTGATGGTTTTGGCTGAAATATTTTAGTTTTTGGGGGAAGTTTTAATTTAAATTCGGGGACCGAATTTCTTTAAGGGGGGAAGATTGTAACGTTTTGAAAATCGTTTCGGTGAAATTTCGAAAAAACGGTAAAATAAGGGGGTTTTCTGTAAAAAGTCAAAATGCAAATATTTTTATTAGAAAATTAAATATACATATTCTAGCTAAGTAATTGCAAGTATTTGGTGTTTATTGAGCCACTGGTGAAATTTCAAATTTTCTGAAAATTTTTCCGAAATTAATTATTTTAATATTATTTTAAGCCGTCACTAATATATTTAATTAGGGAAAATTACAAATTGGAATGAGTTGAAACAAATTTTGTGCATCATAAAACATTAAATAAAATTTTATCATGTGGTTTTTGAAATGAAATCGTTTGCCAAAACGGATTAGAAAATATCGAAGAAAAAGGCTTTTTCCGGTGAATTTAGTGTTAACGGGAATCGGGGTAATACATTTATCTTTTTTCCTAACCCACACACCCACACCTCACCGTCTCTCCCTCTCCCCATGTGGCCGGCCCCACCATGACAGCCCTCCCTCTCTCTCTCTCTCTCCAATCACCAAGAAAAGAAAAGAAAAGAAAAGAAAAGAAAGGAAAATGATAGAAAATGGTGGACTTTGACTTTTTCCACTTTCTCCACCTCACTCTCTCTCCTCCCTCACCCATTCCCCACTCCCATGCTAGCCGAAACCTGCTCATTTCAGCAGCCCTCCCCTCTCATTCCTCATCTCATCTCTTCTCAAAAAAAATTCACAAAAAAATTCATGAAAAATCAACTAAAACTCAAAACCGAAATCCAACTACTACCCATTATTTATTTGCCTATCTAGCATGGATTTTAGGAGCAAGAGAGCAATTTGGGAGGCTATGTGTGCTTTTGGGATCTTCAAATTGATTGGGTATAAATTCTAACCCTTTGTTTAATTGTTGTTAAATACTTTAAATCAAACATAATTAGTTAATGTTATGGGTTTAATTGAATAATTGGAAAATCTAGTAAGGGTTTGTGATTTTCAATTAGGGTTCTTATCATGTAATCATGGTTGCAAAGTGTAGATTATCATCTTAAGGAAATGAAAATCTAATCTTTTTGATAATATGTAAATTGTTAGATGTAAAACGTCCAAATTAAGCTTTTTTTTTAATCTAAACTAGGTTTTTAAAAATTATTGAAAATGTGAAATTTAAAATCTAGTTAGGATTTTTATAAATTGATTATGATTTTAATATGGAGATTATCATGTTAATAGAATGCTAAAACTAATCTAGTTGCTATTTTGCAATTTGTTAATTTAAATTTGTAATAATTATTTATATTGCAAACTAGGTTTTTAAAATATATATATTTTGGTGAGATAAAATTTCAATTAGTTTTTCATGACATCATTAACATTATAATGAGTGGTTTAATATCTTAGGTTATGCGAAACTAAGCTTAATGGTTGAATTGTGAATTTTGCTTTAAAAGGTGTTAAAAATTGATATTTTTGCAAACTAGGATTTTGGAAATTATGCAAATTGATAAGAATAAATTATAGAAATGGTTTGTATGAATTAGTTATGATATTTAGTGGATATTGTGGCCGATAGTTTTGTTTAAACATCGAGTTTTGTACTAAAATGGTTAATTTTGCCTGCTAGGTTTTCGGAAAAATAGCTTTTAAAGTGAGTTTGAGGTTTTTGTGAGTTTTAACCTATTTTATATTAAAATTTGTGTTCGTGAATGTGCAAATGCGTGTATTTGGATTTTTCTCGAGGGTCTGGCGTTTGTACACCGACATCGAGGGTTTTTGGGTTGATTTGTGGAAGCAACCATAGGTTTTGACCTATGTGGGGTTCGTGTGTCGTTTTGGTCATGAGTCGGATTTTAATGTGATACGGTGCGCTATGATATGTTGGTACCCCAGGTGGACTTCGAGACGACAAGCAAGCGCGTGGCGACGTCGGCACCGACGAGCGAGGACCAGGTGAGTAGATTTATATCTACGGGGAGAAGTCGGGTGGATGGCGTATAGCACCCCCGCAGTCCGTGGTGGTTTATACGGATCCGTATACACACCAACAATTATATGTTATTTGGGATTAATAACGATGTTTACGATGGATTTTGGTGTGTTGGATTATTTTAGTGTTGCGAACCCTAGGGGAGTGTTGCACTACACATACACACATACATACTTGCATACATTCCAATTTATATGTGCTCATGGAATTCTTTATAGTTATGTGTTCATATGGGTATGGGACTATGTATTCACATACGGATTTGAGGATGATACTTGGGTTTGAGATGAGTCGATGAGATTTGTATTGAGGTTGTGAATTCGGTGATATAGCAGGATTCGTATTTGAGATACGACATGACGTTGTAGCGGGTCCTTGACGTAGTGTTTTACACACGTCCATGCTTACTTAGGCAGCATCAGTATTGTACTAGACGTAGATCAGTACCCCGGATTATGATCTTTGATAAAGAGGATACCAGATGAACAATGTGATGAATGTGATATTGACCCGTACCCAGATTTGGGGATGCCGTACGACGGATTTACGTACGAGCTATATCTTGATGATTGATCCGCACTCTTGACTTGGGATGTCTGATTGTAGATATGGTATCGGATATGATATTATTGAGGCGGGATCACCGACTAATATATATACAGGTATGTATATGGATCGACTCAGATGTTAGGCGGTTTCCTTACCTGTAGTCCAGCTTATTAGCTTAGCCCTTTAGTTTAGTTTAGTTGTTAGATTAGATTTGATTCTTACCTATTTCAAAAACTAACGAATCGTGGGTATTTTAAAAGACAGCCCAAGGGATCCTACGGATATTTCAAAAGACGTATCTTTTCATAAAAACACCGTAGCCCCTATTTTCAAAACCCCATGATTCGTGTTATTTTAAAAGGCACCATTTGTAGGACTTATATTAGATTAATGCAGGTTAGTTACAGTTGCGTCTTGTATTCAGCTCCCGCTTATTATTGTGGTTCCCTTCGCATCGCATACTTATGTTATAATTTCTTATTGAAATGTTGATATCATATTGTTAGGACACCAGCACCATTACCGATGATGCGTATGTACCATGTACACTTACTTGCCGGCTCACACACATCTTCATCGGTAATTGCCATGTCACGTACACCTTAGAAAATATTATTGCTTGACTTAGCTTGTTAGTTAGTAATTTGACATGATATTAGTATACCTGCCTTATATGCCAGCTTAACATTGTAGTTATTACTTGTCACTTCATGTATACTATTATTCATTGTTATGCCTATATTCATGGTTTTACATGCTATTGAGGATTTGGATTCGGATTTCCATGAGATTTTCTGGATTTGGGGGGGAAAACCGCAAAACTTATATAAACTGATTCCTCTCTTTTTTTAAATAAAAAGTGCGGATTTTCCCATGATGTATGAGTCGTCCACCATGAGTTTGCTGATGGATTTCGAGACCCGATTCGAGGAGACGGATGAACCGTTTCGGGTACATGGTGGACCCGGTAAGGTACCCCGGGGCAAGAAGCGCGTGATGATGACGATGTGAGCCTGGCAGGGGAGCACTACCTACCGGTGATTTTACCCGACGCGTCGGATATCCGGAGGATACCGTCGTGGTCTTGAGATGGATGGTAGGGGCCGGTCTGGACTGACGGCGCCCTAGATATTGTGATTGAGATATTGAGATTTCGAGATATTGAGGTACAGAGAATGTGATACAGAGATATCGAGATATTGGGATTACGTTTTGTGCCGATGCTAGGCACTGTTTTATGCTCATTTCATTATGATACCTCATTTTAAAAAAATACAAAGGCAATCTCACTAAATTATGAAAACAGTTCTTCATTTACATGTATTCTGTTTTCATGCATTCATACCTCATTCATATGATATATTGCTACCTGAGGCACTGACACAGGCATATGAGATTACACTCGGGTTAGGTATCACCCTAGCCATTGTTATAGGCTGCATGTTATACATATATTTGAGGATATATTATGATCATTGACCTAGGATTGCGTTATTTATGCGATTTCTTTTCGTAGATGTTTTTCTATTCACGAGTTGCAACTCACCCCCGTTGTGCCCCAGTTCTTGCAGGTTTGCCGTACAGGTTTCTTTACGGCTTTGGGGGCATAGTTTCCTTCGGGTGATTTGCTAGTAGGTGGGTTTTCTTGTATCGTACCCCCATTATATATCTTGTATATCATTATTCCGTTGTATCTAGAAGTTCCATCAACCAAACATGTATTTATATTTGAGATAGAGACAAGTGATGTTATTCTTTCGACCTTAGAGTCGCGCGTTATATTTCTGTGGTTTTCTTGTGGTTTAGAGTTTCCTTTTGAGTTTTGATCCTCGCCCTTGGTGTTGTATATTATATTGCTTGTGTGGTTGTGACCGTCGATTGACGAAGAGCTAGCTCCCGCTTGTGGATGCCTTTTTATTAATTTCGTATACTATTCATGTTGTATCCCGTTTGGGAGCCAGTATTTACAAAGGAGACTCTGCCGAAATTTTCGGGAAATATTTGATGTTTTTTTTAAACCGCATAATTCGGCTTATGCTATTAAAACTACTTGTTTTAAATTGGTTTTCATTCACTCTACTACTTTTCTTTGTTTGGATTTCTGGGGTTTCGGTTTACTTAGATTACGTACGCCTCGAGACGTTCGTAGCCTAAGTGCCGGTCATGTTCCGTACTTTTCGGGTCGTGACACTATGCGTCTACATCTTCTTCCATTTACTTTGTGCGATATAGCCGAGAAGTGGCTGTATAACACTACCGCACATTCCATTACGAATTGGGAAGAATTCTTTGCGGCATTCCTTAAGAAATTCTACCCTATGCAAAAGACAGCTCGAATCCGTAGCGAACTAAATCAATTCACCCAGCTTCCGGCTGAACCATTCTTGAAGTTCTTTGAACGCTTCAAGGATCTTTTGGTTCAATATCCACATCACGGCATCCCGAGATGGGATCTTTGCCGAATTATTTATGAGGGCATTAACCCAAACACTAAACAGAACCTTGAAAACATGTGTCAAGGCACCTTTATGACCAAGGATGATGGGGAAGCTTGGAAATTTTTAGAAGAGTTCGCTGAAAAATCCTTACAGTGGGAGAGTGGAACCCAGTCATCTTCTAGGGGTGGCGTACACCAAATTGATGTGTCCATAGGTGTTCGAGCTGAGATGGCAGCAATGCAAAAGAAGCTCGAAGCTATGGAACACAAATTTTTAGCAGCCTCCCTAAATCCGATGTCGCTCCCCAAAACTGTATGTGGGTGCTGTTCTGATCCTTCTCACTTAACGGAAGAATGTCCATTAAACTCTCCGTTTCAAGGTCACGAGCATACCAATGCCGCATTTCAAAGACCTAGAAACGATCCATATTCTTCCACGTACAATCAGGGTTAGAGGAATCACCCGAATTTTGCTTGGAACCAACAACAACAATCTCAAAACACGGTTCCAAGCCAAAATAATTTCCAAAGGGCTCTTCCACCACAACAGCAACCACTTCAACTCACTCAGCACCCCTACCAGTCACAAAATTTTCAAAACCAGGTCAACAATCCTGCACCGTCTAATCCTATGCAGATGACCTGTTCTGACAAATTCTCTCAATTCACTCAAACCATGAAATCACTCTTGTTAAATTTCATAGAGGTGTCGGCTGACGTTAGGTTTTCCGTCAGTGAGATAAAGAAAAACTCAGCGTCCTAAGCTGAGAGTATCAGATCGATGGAAGCTGAAATTGCACGACTTAAAGAGGAAATGAGTGCGAGAGAAAAAGGGAAACTTCCATCTCAACCCCTACCGAATCCTCGGCATTACAATGTAAATGCCATCACAACGTTGAGATCAGGAAGAGTGCTGAATAACCATGTTGGGGAAGAAATTGATGACATTGAAAATCCTATCAATAACACCCCGGCTGAGACCTTTCCTCACACACACACTTCTACTTCTGATCCTTGTTCTTCTACCCCACCGCCTTCTCACGAGCCTATTCTCCGTTCCCACTAGGCTTGACACCTCAGCAACCCTCTTCTAGTTCTCCACAGATGGACCCCACTCCTCTTCTGGGATCACGTCTACCCCCACTTCCTTCTCCTATGATGGACCCAGCGCTTATTGCTAAAGCTCCTTACCCGAATCGGTTAAGGGATAACAAATCGAGTCCATATATGGAGAAAATTATGAAAATGTTCAAACAGGTTAACATCAACATCCCTCTCCTAGATGCTACTCAACAAGTCCCCGCTTATGCGAAAATTCTTAAGGACTTGTGCATTAGGAAGAGGAAGACACAAGTGCCGAAGAAGGTCTTCATGTCTAATAACATTTGCACTGCTTTTATCCCACAACTACCAAAGAAACGTAAGGACCCAGGATGTCCTACGATATCAATTTCTATTGGGTGTAAAAACATCAACCGTGCACTTTTAGACCTTGGCGCAAGTGTTAACCTACTTCCATATTCTGTCTATGAGCAGCTAAGGATTGGAGAGTTGAAACCATCTCACTGCACTCTCCAAATGGCAGACCGTTCAATCACCAAACCTAGAGGTGAACTAGAGGATGTGTTGATAAAGGTCGGGGAATTTTTATTCCCTGTGGACTTCATTGTACTCGATACACAACCTGTAGCAAACCTCCGGAGCCAAATTCCGGTGATTTTGGGTCGACCATTCCTTTCCATTTCCAATGCTGTCATTAACTGTAGAAACGGTTCAATGAAATTATCCTTTGGAAATATGACCATTGAACTGAACATCTACAAAATTGGAAGTCAGCCATCAGAACCCTCTGCTCATATTCTTGATGTGTGCTCTGTCCACGAGATTGCTCCCGAAAGTTGCGGAGTTGATGAACTTTGCTTTACAGATCTCGACGACACCACCACATCACTGTTTGATCTTGCACATGATCTTAGTGAGGACACATTTCCCACACTTGAGTCCGACACTCCTGATTTATCACCACCCGAGTCTGTATCTTTTACAGGCTATGAGCTTCTTTGTGACTCCGAAAATCACTCGATGATCCCACTTTCTATTATTTCTCCGCCAGCATTAGATCTCAAAATTTTACCTTCTCATCTTAAATATGCTTATTTAGGTGAGAATGTGTCTTTACCGGTTATCATATCCACTTCTCTAGCATCGGAGCAAGAGAATGCACTTTTATCGGTATTGAGATCTAATAGGGAGGCGTTTGGTTGGACCATGGCGTACATCAAACGGATTAGTCCCTTGATTGTAGAGCATCATATACACTTGATGGATGATGCCAGACCAACCCGAGAACCACAGAGACGGTTAAACCCCGTCATGAAGGAAGCGGTGATGAAAGAGATCGTCAAATGTCTTGATAATGGTAATATATACCCAATCTCTGATAGCCAATAGGTGAGTCCAATACATGTCGTCCCTAAGAAATCTGGCATCACTGTTATTACCAATGAGGCAAATGAGTTGATTCAGACACGCGCCCAAACTGGGTGGCGTGTATGTATTGATTATAGAAAACTCAATGCCGCTACGAGGAAAGACCACTTTCCTCTACCTTCCATTGATCAGATGCTGGAACGCTTAGCGGGACGTGAGTATTATTTCTTTATGGACGGATACTCTGGCTATAATCAGGTCCCCATTGCCAAAAAGGATCAAGATAAAACCATATTTACTTGTCCTTTTGGAACCTTTGCTTATAGACGCATGCCCTTTGGGTATGCAATGCTCCCGCTACCTTTCAGCGGTGTATGATGAGGATATTCTCTGACATGGTCGAGATTTTTTTGGAGATTTTTATGGACGATTTCTCGATTTTCGGAGACTCTTTTTCTGATTGCCTATCGAATCTTGACGCGGTTCTTACTCATTGCAAAGAGAAGAACTTAACCTTGAATTGGGAAAAATGCCATTTCATGGTCCAAGATGGAATTGTGCTTGGACATGTTATTTCACAGAAAGGCATTGAGGTTGACAGAGCTAAGATAGATGTCATTCAAAACCTTCCTCATCCCAAAAGCGTCAAGAATATCCGATCATTTCTTGGCCATGCGGGCTTTTATAGGAGATTCATAAAGGATTTTAGCAAAATTGCTAGACCCTTAACTCTTCTCTTGGCCAAGGATACGACCTTCCACTTTGACTCGGATTGTGAGGTAGCATTCGACTCACTCAAACACTCCCTCACCACAGCCCCCGTTCTATCGTCTCCAAATTGGGACTACCCCTTTGAGCTTATGTGTGATGCATCAGATTTTGCAGTTGGTGCAGTCTTAGGACAACACATTGAAAAGATGCCACACGTGATCTATTATGCGAGTAAGACCCTGAATGATGCTCAAATTAACTATACAACTACCGAAAAAGAACTTTTGGCAGTTGTATTTGCATTAGAAAAATTCAGGCCTTACTTGATTGGCTCACCAATAGTTGTGTACACTGACCACTCTACCTTGAAACATCTTCTGGCGAAGAAAGATGCTAAAGGTAGGCTAATACGTTGGATCCTTCTATTATATGAATTTGATCTTGTTATCAAAGATAAGAAAGGATGTGAAAACGTTGTAGCGGACCATCTTTCACGCATCTCTTCTTCACCCGTGACCCTGCCGATCAATGATTCGTTTCCAGACGAACTACTCTTGAGTGTATCCAATGAACCTTGGTTCAGGGAAATTGTGAACTATCTTGTCACGGGACTTATACCCAACGATTGGTCAAAACATGACAAATACCGTTTTCTACCCCAAGTAAATCACTTTTACTGGGATGATCCATATTTGTTTAAGTATTTTCCTGACCAGATCATTCGCCGGTGTGTCCCGAATGAGGAGTTCAAGAGTGCTCTATATTTTAATCATGATCAGGCCTGTGGGGGTCACTTCGGTCATAAAAAGACGGCGGAGAAGGTTTTGCAATGCGGTTTTTATTGGCCGACCTTGTTCAAGGACGCATTTGATTATTGCAAAACCTGTACACAATGTCAACACACGGGTAGAATTTCCCGGAGAAATGAAATGCCTCAGCAACCCATCTTAGTGGTTGAAATTTTCGATGTTTGGGGCATTGACTTTATGGGTCCCTTTCCCAACTACTTTTGGAATTTGTACATACTGCTTGCGGTTGATTATGTCTCGAAGTTGGTTGAAGCCATTCCATGTCGCACTAATGACAAGAAGGTTGTCATTAAGTTCTTAAAAGAAAACATCTTTTTGCGATTTGGACACCCACGCGCTATCATTAGCGATAACGGGACACATTTCTGCAACAGGTCTTTCGAGACTTTGATGCGGAAATACGCAATCAACCACAGACTTTCTACACCCTATCATCCCCAAACGAGCGGGCAGGCTGAAATATCAAATAGACAGATCAAACAAATCCTGGAGAAGACTGTTGCTAAGAATAGAAAAGATTGGTCGATCAAACTGACGGATGCTCTTTGGGCATTCCGAACTGCATTTAAAACCGGTCTAGGGATGTCTCCATATAGGTTAGTGTTTGGGAAGGCTTGTCACTTGGCAGTCGAGATTGAGCATAAAGCATTGTGGGCTATTAAGGAAATCAACTTTGACTTAAACCAAGCCTGCAACTTTCGGAAGCTGCAATTAAATGAGCTAAGCGAACTCCGCGATGAAGCTTATGATAACGTTGTAATCGTAAAGAATAGGACCAAGGTCTTTCACGATAAAAACATTTTGAGAAAAACATGTTAGTTATATGTATGCCCTAGAGGCCATTACTATACATAGGATGTATATTGTAGTGGATGCTTGGACATATATAGGGATGACTTTCTTGCTCGATATGATAATATGCTATCTGGTTACACTTTACCTTAACGTGTACACTGATTGTCTCTCTGTTACATGTTGGTAAAGCCCTTAGGATGTGTACTTGACTACCTGGACTATGATGCGGATCATACTAGTGGGGACGTGGTAGTCCATAAGTACATCCTTCAAAGTCCCTAGTCGTGGGTGTATCGAGACGGGGCATCGATATACCAGAGTAGACTAGCGTATACCTTCTCGACCCATACAGATGGGCGATGGATGATCACATATCCATTGGTGTTTGACATCAGAGATGATATATGGGTGCTCAGTGCAGACTGGGTATACTGGACGGACTCGCCGAGAACTCCCAGATGGTATTATACCTTACGTCAGATGGCAGTTCTCTGGTGACACTGGTACAGGTTAGTCTGTAGACCCGAGATCGTCATAGAGTCTTGTGTGATTCCCACTGTGCTTTGATTTCTATCATACCACGTCCAAGAGGGCGTGCATAAAGGTGGCTTTTGGGTACAGTCCCGAGTCACATGGAGGCACTAAGCGATAGGAGGGGTTTCGTCTCTCCCGGTATAGGGAGTTGATGTTGCGCTGTGCTCGATTGGCTATAACAGGAAGTCCTTGGCCAAGGCTGCTTTAGGGATTTACTGGTAAGTGTTACCAGTAGTTTCTCGACCCGTTATGAGCCTCATATCAACACGACTTATCGAGTTATTGGGGTCTGACGTTTACCACCCCTAGGCGAGATATGCGACATATCAGACGAACAGATTGGATTCACAGGAGTGTGAGCGGGCTTGCTCGTTAATCTTCTGATCGCTCAATACCCGGGTGGCCGTTACGTTTAGCAGACCGCTTGCGGCTTGTGGGTGTTTGTTATGATCATCACCTGCTGCCGGCGTATTGACGAGTCTTTAGAGTCCTACACAGAGGTTTCCTGGCTCAAGCGAAACGAAATAGGAGCGCATATGAGATATGTGCGGGACCGAGAATAATACCAGTATGTTATACTGTATTATATTCTCGCGATTTGTATCATTGGACGGTTATATGAGATATAGCCGGGTTACCGAATCAAGTGTTGATTTGATACATTGATACACTTGATATTAGTCGGTTATATGCAGTATGACCGGATCATTAATTCATGTGTTGATTTAGTGATTTAATGTATAATTATATATTTGATATATTACTTTACATTAACTAGTATTGGTTCACTTAAGATTATTTTCTCACTAGATTGTGCACATTGTATATATGATATATTTTTGTGCACTAGTTTGTATCATGTTTGATGATACATGCAAACTTGGGTGTGTGTATGCTATACACCATGTTTAGTTAATGGTTGGGATTTCATTTGCCTTATTTATTTATTTATTTATTTTGGCAAGAAACAAATATGGTGGTTTTCTTTGTTTTATTCTTGGAGTTTCATGAAGCTTAACCATTTTGTTTCTATTCTTAAACCAAACAATTATATAAACCATAGTTTATTCTCTACATGAGTAAAACTAACCCATGGTTGCTAAATGATAAGCTTCACTTCATTTTCTATTATTTGATTGATTTTTGATCATTCCTTTTCTTTCTTCTTCTTCATCTTCTTCATGAAGAAAGAAAAAGCTTGCTAGAAAATTCTAAGTGATGATTCCAAGTGAGAAATCTAAATCCAAAGTGAACCCACTTCCTATTTCTTCATCCTCTATCACTTGCCTTGTAGTAGAGGGTGTTTTCTTCACAAGTTTCTTGACCTAGTGAAGATGGAGTTTGAGTTTGAGTCGCCTCGACGTAGATCATCTTCGGCCTCGAAGTCAATGACCTAGCCCGATTATTTTTCCGATGAAACCATCGCTAGAGTCCGGGATCCCGATGATCGCAGTGGAGGGACGTCAACACGGAGCTAAAGAAATGGTGGAGCGGATCTACAAAGGTTGTAGTCCCTTTCACTTAGCAATAAAGTTGTTTACTTGCTTTCTTTTCTCCTAATCTCTAGTTAACGATCTTGCATAGGATTCTCAGGATCATGAAAAATTTGATTTTGGCATGGTTGATGCCTTGTGGAACCTCTTGAGTGTGCCTAGGAACCCTACAGTGGTATCAGAGCTACTAGGCATTAGATGTCGACCTATGGGGGGTTCTCACTATGTGACAGTGTGGCGAAGCATAGGCTCTTACCCCCAGGGTGTCCTGAGACCGGAAAGTGTTCCGGCGGGTTGTAGTCCTCGCGAGGGGGCATGCGTAAAAAGTAGCTGCTGAGGGACCCATTGGTGACACGGTGACCCCATTGGATGGGGTGGCTGCCTGACCTACAGTGGTATCAGAGCCTAGCTAGAGCTTTAGGCAAAGTGTAGACGATGTTAGAAATCCGATCGAACCTCGAAACCCTAACTCAAACCCTTCTCTGTACATTTTCTGAAAATGTGGTTTTTCCAAATTAAAAATATCCATAAAATACAGCAGGGTATTATAAGAGTTACTGTGAAGCACGTGAGCCCAAGTCAACCAAAGCGCCGCGGAACCGCGGCCCCACCCTAGCATGTGCGGCGGTTCCGCGGCCATAATGGTGATTCTTGGCACGTGCTTTACACAGTAATGTCCTATACTGATTCCTGTGTTTTCTGGGTAATTTTAACTTATAATCAAGTGTTGAGTTTTCTGGGTTGTATTGGGAGTTCGTCGATTCGATCGGAATCTTTAACTTTGTCTGTGTTTTTCCGGATAATTTAGAATATGTTAAAAAGTTCGACGGGATATAAATACCTAATTTTTCCCCTGCCGGGAAATTTCCAAGTATTGGATTTTTCCGTAGTTTAAGAACGTCTAAGTAGTGCAAGTAACGCGATGGACCCTCTAGAAGACAACAAACCTTAACTCGATTATGTGACCGTCTTGAACTGCCCTTTGAACCTTAGGGTTTGGGGCAGTACGGCATGCCACACGTGAGGCGTTGGCTTGACCCTTCTACGGCTGGACCGTTGGTACTGTGGCATGAAGTGGATGTTTTAAAACTTATTTCATCTGTTGAGCTTTTCGGGAAAACTTGGGTGTTTGATTATTCGATCGGAAAGTTTAACATTGTCTATTTATCTGGAATGTGATACAATATTTAGAATCCACAAATAGTTATGAGATAACTGATTTGAATGTTATAAACATAGCACTTTAGTCTCACTTGATTGGTTGCCACGGAATTTTGATGTGATCAAAAGTCCGTCGCAATCACGTAGCGTACGCGGATACTCGCTGGGTAAACTTAATAGATAGCCACACCCCATAGCCCCGACCAAGTGACTGTAGGAGAACCCCGTCGCCGAAAGCATCCGTTCGGGTGCTTGCGGCAGCGGTGTTCCGCCTTAGTGCACTTCGTCGACGGCATCGGGGGTGCGGCTGCCTACTAAAGTTTGCAACGAGTATTCGATCAGTTTATCGGGAATCTTGTTGAATTGCCCGACTAGATATTGAAAAGTGTTTTCGATATAGAGACTAAAATGCGGGGTTTATAATTGTTAGGCATGTGATGTCTAAGGAATTCAGATGGTTAGGCATGCGATGTCTAAGGAGGTTGCGGATTCCAACTGTTGTAGTTTTACATTTTCTTTTCTTTGACCGTAAGTGTAATATGTGATATCGCCGGTTTCGTTGCTATATGTCAACGACAATTGGGATGCGCACATTTAATTACGTTGATGACATGTGATGTTATGTGTTGCTGGAAATGTTATATTGGATCGTCGCGTTTTGAATAGCCGGGGGTTTTATGTGAGATGAGAGTTTTTCATTTTCATTCATGTAAAATTTATTGTATGTAATATTCTTTTATTGGGGCACTTCCTGGTTGCAGAAGATGTCACCGTTGATGTATATTATTTACTTTTCCACAGTAGGATAGACCCAAGGAGGAGAGCACAAGTAACCGGGTTCTGGAGTCCAGTGGGAGACCAACTCGAGGAGTCGAGTCCGGGTCTCCTAACTCTAGAATTGGTAGGGTTGCTTGCCACTCTCGTAGGGGTCTAGGGGTGTGGGTTTGGCTATTCATCGCGATCGTGGAATCCGTGTTTTATACAGGCTCGTATTGAAAACACGGACTTCCTAGTATATCCAATGTTTCATATGTTTCTTCTGCTGCGTTATCTGTGATATGATTTGTTCAGATAGATATTGTATATAGTATATATGATATATTATATAGACGTTGCTTTTGTTTTACACCCGCGCTAGCCCTGCCTTGATCTGCCGTTAGTTACCTAACCTAACGGTGCAGACGAGACATCGAGGCGAATGCGGATGGCATAAGCGTACGTTATATTTATCTGTGATGTTTAGGTGGACTTAAATGATGGGATATTCATTAATGTGATTAATGAAAGAAAATAAACCTAAAAGATGTTGTGGAATCGAATTTCAAAATAAAACAGGTAGCTACAGTTCTTGCTTTGCATCGCGGTGTTCCTTGTAGAACATCCTGCACCTTATTCGATAAGGAAAGGACCGAGATCCCTTCACTGGGAGTGACTCCTTTAGCAATAACTGGCAGATGCTACAACCCTCGGTTTTTCTTTTGATTGCTTCTATAGTTTTTGCTTTGCACAGTGGTATATATGATATATCCTGCACCTTATTCGATGAGGAAAGGGCCGACGATACCTTCACCGGGAGTGACCCCTTTAGCAAAACTAGAAAAGCCTCAAAAACACTCCATTTAAAAACCATTTGATTCCGCAACGAGATCAAGTTCAAAGCGTTAAAGTTTTTATTAAAAACCATTCGCAACCCTCCGTCATTTTAGGAAGTAGAGTACTTAGTATTCGTGCTGTGTTTGTTGACCATAGTCAAGGCACAGTGTACGGTACCTAAGTGATGTCTTCCTATACCGCATATGATACGATTAGTTAGGACAGTCATGTGGCTTTTTTGACCTTAGCCAAGGGTCATGTGGGTGGGTCTAATTAATCACGAAATGACGGGTAGAACTTGACTACTGCTTATGATTTGTTGACCTTAGCCAAGGTCATAGGTGCTAGGGGTAAAAACCTTTATCGGGAATTTCAAGTGTTGAAATTTGCAATGAGACTGCATACCTTCTATGAGATAGTTGGATCCCGATACCCGCTGCGAGTAAGAGTTACTCCTGGGAGAGTTTTTCACTTTGCAATTAGCCGATCAAGTAGGCGTCTAGAAAGGTGTCAACGGGGTTACGCCCATGGGAAAACGAGGTTTACTTTAATTAGGTCCGTGCGAAAGCATGGGGAACCTCCCTCAAAGTACCGACACTGGCCTGGCTGAAAGATTGGCGAACTTGTAGAGTGTAATTAATCCCGGCTAGTCTTTCCTTTTAAGGTTTGAAGGAAGATTTGATAAAAACAGTGGGAGCCATCCTGATTAGATAAAATAATAACCAATCTGATCTTGCAAGAGCGCACGCAGAGTGTTTTCTTCTCTCTCTCTCCTGGTAGCGACCATGTCACGCCTTAATCAAGATAATAATACGGATGTATTGACCGAACCCGCTTGTTATACTGAGCTGGGGAACGTTAGTCCCGCTCCAAACTTATAATTGTTATAAGACAGAGCAGGAAATTGGGGATTACCAGAATTCCCGTGCCGCCGAAACAAAGAAAGTGCATACCGATGCATCATCTTCGGGTGTGTTAATTACAGAGAACTGTTTCTTAGTGTCCTTTACGTCCTGGGTATGAGATACCGGATCAGGATCCCGCATATGTAATATGTTACATGTTACATGGGCTACAGAAAGGTAGAGAACTGAGAACGAGTGATAAGTTTCATGAGACAGAAAACGGTGCAAGTGTTGCAGCCAAGTCTGTTGGTCACTGTCACCCTGTATTACCAGAATACATTGATTCTGAACAAATGTTATTAGATACCGAACCTGATATACAAAATCATATCAGTCTCTTTATTTAGATAAAGAAGGATATAATTTTTTATTGTTGGATAATGTTTTGAACATTTCCTATATCAAGAGTTGATCGGTTCAGGCACGTTATCTAAAAGCATTGACGTTCTAAATCAAACTACAGTTCTTAGTATACAGAACACACACAAGAGGAAGAGTTCAGAAATGAATGAATCCTTCTTGAGGCATTGTAGACTAGGTCATATCAATGCGACCCGACTGGCTGAAGTTACATTTAGATGCATATTTAAATTAGTTTGAATTTACATCTTGTGAAACTTGCCAGTCATGTCACAGAGATAAGATGACCATAGCTCTGTTTATTGGAAGCAGAGAAAGAGTTAGTAAACTCTTGGGATTGATACATGCTGATGTATGAAGGTCCCCTGTCTACTCATGCCAGGACCGGTTCTTTGTACTTCATTACATTCTCTGAGAATCTCTCAAGATTCAGACATATGTTCCTGTTGAAACACAAGTCCGAACCTTTTGAGATATTCATAGAATATAAGTTAGAAGTAGAGAACCAAAATACGGGTATAAGTATTATGTCCTTTGATGTGATCAAGGAGGAGAATACTTGAGCACGGAATTCCTGGATTATTCTAAAGGAGAATAAGATTCTCTCTCAGCATTACTCCTCCGTATAAACCATAGCACGATGGTATATCGGGGCGGAGCAATAACACCCTATGTGATATGGTGTGCTCTATGATGGGTACTACTGAGTTTCCTATTTCCTTTTACGGTGTTATTCACTTATGAAGTTGCATATCTATTGAATAGGGTTCCGATCAAATCAGATGCCTACCATTTCATATGAGATATGGAAAGGGAAGAGCCCATCTCTTAAGTCAGTTAAGATTTGGGGTTGTCCGGCCTATGTCTAAAAGGCAAAATCCAGACAAGCTCGAGGCAAAGTCAGTACTGTAGAAGTTTGTTGGATATCCCAAGCATACGCAACGGAATATTTTCTACCTAACCGAGGAACAAAAGATGTTTTGTTACTCAGCATGCCACCTTTGTGAAAGGGAATTTCCTGTGAAGAAATTATTGGTCATATGGTAGAACTGGAAATAGTTCCAGCTATACAAACTGCAGCTGATGATTTGGTAGAACCAAAAGATTCAATAGCAACCAACGAACCTCAGCCTCTCCGCCGATCTAGTAGGGTTCCTCACCCACCTGAGAGATACTTCGATTTCTCTATGACAGTGGGAGCAAGGATTGCATCATGAGATGATGACCCAACTAGTTTCGGGCTGGCCATCAGGAGTAGGACTCTGTAAGAATGGCTGGATGCTTATCGATCTGAGATGGAATCCTTATACACCAACAAAGTATAGACTTTGGTTGCTTTATCGGAAGGGTTAAATCCCCATCAGGAGCAAGTATATCTTGAGAAGATTACTTGGTGTACATGGAAAAGTTGAGACTTTCAAAGCTAGACTTGTTAAAAGTTTGCATCATTGAACAGGTATGGATTATGATGAAACTTTTTCTAAGTAATTATGCTTAAGTCCATCCAGATCCGACTTGCCACGGCTACATACCATGACTATGATATCTGGCGGTTGGGTGTCATGACTGCTTTTCTAAATAAAGATTTAGAAGAGATAGTCTATAAGTACACAGTCAGAGGGCTTCGTAGACAGTGGGAGCAGCAGAAACGTGTGCAAGATGTTTCATGTGATAAAGCAGGCATCGCGGAGTTGGAACATCTGTTTTGATGAGTTAGTCAAAGAGTTTGATATCATCAAAATGGTAGATGAACCTTGTATATACAAAAAGGTAGTAGGGAGTATGGTGGTGATCCTCGTAGAGTACGTGGATGACATACTCTTGATTGGGAAGTAGTTTCCTATGCTACGCTCGATCAATCTCCACTTATCATAAGGATTCTCCATATAGGATCATAATAATACCTCCTGAATCCTGGATTTTGGATCTATGAGATAGATCTAATTGGATATTAGGATACTCACTAGTTGTAGTGAGATGGTATCAATTGATCCTGGGGAGAATCACTGGAAAGGTTCCAGGGTGATAAGGATGACTGAATGTCAGTAATAGGCATTGTCTTTACCCTCAGTAAAGGGACGGTATGTTGGAAGAGTTCCAAGCTAGATACCGTGACATACTAGACGATTAAAGGCAAGATACATCGTTACCAAAGATGCTACCAAAGAGGCAGTCTGGGTGTATATTAGTTCATGAGATGAACTTCGTTCCTCCCATTGTGTGACAATGGAGTTGTGGCTTATGCCTAGGAACGCCCGTCCCATCAGTGATCTAGACATATTCTTAGGCAGTATCACCTGATCGTGGAGATGGTTGATCTCCAGGGGATCGAGGTTAGGAGAGTAGACTCAGAGGACAACACGGCGGATCCACTCACAAAGGCTTTTTCCCAGAGAGAGACTTTTATGGGATGGTTGAGTATGAGATACTACAACCACTGCTATCAGATGGCCCTAGTGCAAGTGGGTGATTGTTTGTTATATGTATGCCCTAGAGGCAATTACTATACATAGGATGTATATTGTAGTGGATGCTTGGACATATATAGGGATGACTTTCTTGCTCGATAAGATAGTATGCTATCTGGTTACACTTTACCTTAACGTGTACACTGATTGTCTCTCTGTTACATGTTGGTAAAGCCCTTAGGATGTGTACTTGACTACCTGGACTATGATGCGGATCATACTAGTGGGGACGTGGTAGTCCATAAGTACATCCTTCAAAGTCCCTAGTCGTGGGTGTATCGAGACGGGGCATCGATATACTAGAGTAGACTAGCGTATACCTTCTCGACCCATACAGATGGGCGATGGATGATCCCATATCCATTGGTGTTTGACATCAGAGATGATATACGGGTGCTCAGTGCAGACTGGGTACACTGGACGGACTCGCCGAGAACTCCCAGATGGTATTATACCTTACGTCAGATGGCAGTTCTCTGGTGATACTGGTACAGGTTAGTCTGTAGACTCGAGATCGTCATAGAGTCTTGTGTGATTCCCACTGTGCTTTGATTTCCATCATACCACGTCCAAGAGGGCGTGCAGAAAGGTGCCTTTTGGGTACAGTCCCGAGTTACATGGAGGCAATGAGCGATAGGAGGGGTTTCTTCTCTCCCGGTATAGGGAGTTGATGTTGCGCTGTGCTCGATTGGCTATAACAGGAAGTCCTTGGCCAAGGCTGCTTTAGGGATTTACTGGTAAGTGTTACTAGTAGTTTCTCGACCCGTTATGAGCCTCATATCGACACGACTTATCGAGTTATTGGGGTCTGACGTTTACCACCCCTAGGCGAGATATGCGACATATCAGACGAACAGACCGGACTGTACGGTAAGTGTTACTGATTGGATTCACAGGAGTGTGAGCGGGCTTGCTCGTTGATCTTCTGATCGCTCAATACCCGGGTGGCCGTTACGTTTAGCAGACCGCTTGCGGCTTGTGGGTGTTTGATATGATCATCACCTGCTGCCGGCGTATTGACGAGTCTTTAGAGTCCTACACAGAGGTTTCCTGGCTCAAGCGAAACGAAATAGGAGCGCATATGAGATATGTGCGGGACCGAGAATAATACCAGTATGTGATACTGTATTCTATTCTCACGATTTGTATCATTGGACGGTTATATGAGATATATCCGGGTTACCGAATCAAGTGTTGATTTGATACATTGATACACTTGATATTAGTCGGTTATCTGCAGTATGACCGGATCATTAAATCAAGTGTTAATTTAGTGATTTAATGTATAATTATATATTTGATATATTACTTTACATTAACTAGTATTGGTTCACATAAGATTATTTTCTCACTAGATTGTGCACATTGTATATATGATATATTTTTGTGCACTAGTTTGTTTCATGTTTGATGATACTTGCAAACTTGGGTGTGTGTATGCTATACACCATGAATAGTTAATGGTTGGGATTTCATTTGCCTTATTTATTTATTTATTTATTTTGGCAAGAAACAAATATGGTGGCTTTCTTTGTTTTATTCTTGGAGTTTCATGAAGCTTCACCATTTTGTTTCTATTCTTAAACCTAACTATTATCTAAACCATAGTTTATTCTCTACATGAGTAAAACTAACCCATGGTTGCTAAATGATAAGCATCACTTCATTTTCTATTATTTGATTGATTTTTGATCATTCCTTTTCTTTCTTCTTCTTCATCTTCTTCATGAAGAAATAAAAAGCTTGCTAGAAAATTCTAAGTGATGATTCCAAGTGAGAAATCCAAATCCAAAGTGAACCCACTTCCTATTTCTTCATCCTCTATCACTTGCCATGTAGTAGAGGGCGTTTTCTTCACAAGTTTCTTGACCTAGTGAAGATGGAGCTTGAGTTTGAGTCGCTTCGACGTCGATCATCTTCGGACTCGAAGTCAATGACCTAGCCCGATCATTTCTCCGACGAAACCATCGCTAGAGTCCGGGATCCCGATGATCGCAGCGGAGGGACGTCAACACGGAGCTAAAGAAATGGTTGAGCGGATCTACAAAGGTTGTAGTCCCTTTCACTTACCAATAAAGTTGTTTACTTGCTTGCTTTTCGCCTAATCTCTAGTTAACGATCTTGCATAGGATTCTTAGGCACATGAAAAATTTGATTTTGGCATGGTTGATGCCTTGTGGAACCTCTTGAGTGTGCCTAGGAACCCTATAAAACATTTTCACCAGGTCAGCATGTCCTTCTTTATGATTCACGACTACACCTTCACGCGGGGAAGCTTCGATCTCGGTGTAAGGGACCTTTTGTTGTGCGGTCTGTATACCCGCACGGGGCAGTAGAGGTAGAAAATGTTAAAAACGGCATATTTTTCAAAGTGAATGGACATAGACTAAAGCCGTATTTTTCCACTGACACCACGGAGGAGCTCCTGTTCTTACAGGAGCCATTTTACCATAATTAAAATTCCTCCGTCTCACCCCCATGTCCTGTAAATTACTGCATCATCTTTTGAATGGGGGTGAGTGAAAAGAATAAGTTTGGGGGAGGATCTTCACTTATATATTTTGCCCCCACTAATAAATTTCTCCCAGGCTTACAGGTTTTGTAGATATAGCGGTTGGCAACAGTGAGGAGACTGTTGAAAACAAGTTTGGGGGAGGTTTGTGCTTATTTTTGTATCATTTGCATATCATTTGCATAAGCACAAAACATTTCTTTAAAAATCTATAAAAATTTAAAAAAATTCAAAACCCATAAAAATTTAAAAAAAATTCAAAATTTCAAAATATTTAATATTTAACATTTTTGTACATAAATAAGATAATAAAAGATTAGATAGTGAAAAATTACATCCATGAGATTAGAAAAATTTAAGAAAAACCAAGAAAATTAGAAGTTTTCTTATACGAACTAGTAATAAGTAGTTATGAGCCGTTGTCCCAAAGGTTAGTAAGATGAAAGAAGTCACTAATCTGAGGATAAAAATAAGTCTGAAAAATAGTTTCTATTCTGGAAGCGAAACATTTTGAACGTTGATACCCTGCTATTCGCACTTACACACGTCAAGAAACTCGGGATAGTAGAGGATACCTTGAAATGCTCTTGTCTTAAAACCAAAGTATGAAGGAAATAAAAAAAATGAATAAAATATAAAATGGTGAGAAAAATGAACACTGGTTTTGTTATCGCCAAGGCAGCAATAAAAAATATAGCGAGGGTGCCTCTTCACCTAGTGCCCTAAGACCAACTGGTCTGGGAGTCTCTTCTAAGCCTTAGGTGGTGCAAGACGAGGAAAAACACCAAATAAGAAAGCACATGAGTAATCGGTCGGTTAGAACCTCAAGAAGTATTAATGGTCGCATGAAAGTGTGTGAGCAATCCTAAATATTCATTAATTAAAAAAGTACTGAGGCTGATGGGCAAGAGTATAATAGTTTGAATTGAAATCTCCGGGTGTAGGGATGTCTCTACACACACGCAGGGTTATATGATCGATGTTTGGAAGAAAGATAGGAATGAAGAATAAGACGATGTTTTATTGAGGGAGGACGTGATTTCTAACATCTTTTCATGACTATTAAGATAGGGCTCATGACAACCGAAAAGCTAGCTTAGTTGGAAACCCTAATTTTCAAGGCTTTTCTTTTACAATTCTTTTCTTTAAATGTAATATTCATGATCTTCCTTTTATTATTGGATTTTGTGGGTGCAATCCGCTGAAAACCCTCAGGAAACAACACTCCTCCTACTAGGGACACCTAGAGGTTTAAACGCTTGTTGCACGTGCTCAGTGCAATCGTGTTGCCTACGAAAGTGTGCTAGTTAGTTTTTCTCTTTCTTTATTTTCTCCTTCTCTTTTTAATAAAAAAGTTCGCTCGAGAAGACCAAAAATAAGTTTGGGGGAATTTGATCAGTCGAAAATACTGCATTTTTAACACGTCAATTTCCCTATCATTTGCACTCATCTAGAAGTGTTCGGTATTCATATTGCACATATTAGCAAAACAGTCGTAAAATAACAGATTGCATGTGTTATACTTTAAAATCGGGACTTTAAGGGAAATTGATTGTTTATCATGGCATCACATCATTCTTTTATAGCGCAACATTTGTTTCGAAGTCTGTGCAGGAAATTCCAAGAGAATGGCCAAATTTGTGAAATAGTGCTGTTAAAAAGATGGCAACTCAGGGATTTGAAATCTGGCAATGATCTAAAAGGCATTCAGAGATTTAATTTATCAGAAAAACACCAACATGGCATCAGAAATCCATAGCTGAAGAATTGATCTCTGAAGCAGCCAAATGGCCGCAGATCCGCGGTCGGAGACGGCTTGCGCCGCGGATCCGCGGCTGACATGCCACGTCATCACTCCCTCTCTGCTGCAGTACCCCTATCTTAGTTCCTACACCTCAGAATGATAGGTCAATTTCCAGATGGCTCTCGAAGCTTCTGCCAGATCAGCAAGCTCCTTGATCAAAGCTAAACACTCCTAGCTTCCAAAACAAGCTTCACCTTAACTACCTTTAAAGCCTAGAACCTTCTTCCTAACCTCCTAGCTTAAGGTGGAAGCTAAACCCTAACTAACTAGTTCTAGAGGCTTCTACCTAACTAACTAGCTTACAAGGGAAGCTAACCTAATCCAAGCTTCTTAAGAAAGCTAATCATTCTTAAACCTATAAAAAGGACCCTAGGCCTCACTTGAAAAGGTTGTTCATTAGTTCAATAATTCACCCCACAAGTTGAGTGACACGACTTGTGCCTCAAACCCTAACCCTAATCCAATCAAAAAGCCAAAAGTTCAAGATCTTTGAGTTCAATTGAAGCAAGAATTCTTCAAAGCCTTTAGAAGCGAAGCCGGACTTCATCGGAGCAAGTGATCAATCCGATCCGCGACTCAAGGAGCCGAAGCGACGCCAAATTCGACGATCTAGTTCCTTCCTTTTGTAAATTCAAGAGAGTTGTAACGAATTTGTCGATAAATAAAGGTGAAATTCTTTTATCTTGCTTTCTTTAAATTCAAGCATTATGATTCAACTTCGATTCTTGAATGTGTTCTTGGTGATGATGGTTAAGTAAACTCCGCTCGTGGAGGAGTCGAAAAAAATCAATAGATGATGAAGTTGACGAATCTTTAAACATTTTCTTAAGTCCTATAACGTTTGTAAATTCTTGAAAATCGATTGATCGATGATCTAGTTTCGAGGAGAAATGCTTTCCTGATTATTTTCGCACGGAACTAGAGGTCAATGATCGATCATTTGATTTTCTAGAAGCTATCTTGTGAATGAGATTCATCGAAAGGACAAAGGATAAGATGTGGAAACCCTAATTCTTCGCAAAATCCTTAATCCTCGATAAATCGTCATCGATCTAGCATCAATTCGTTAATGGATAAGAAAAGGTAATTGCCAATCTTCTTCACATCTATAGATTTAATCGACTCCTACGAGCCTCACTTCAATTCTTGAAACTTAAATAGATTGGAATTATATCATTTCTTGATTCTTGATTTTTAATGCTTTCTTTATTCTTGATTAGATCTAGTTGATTCTTGAAATTCATTGATATAAATCTTGAATCGTTTACTTTTCTTTTCTATTAAATTTTCAATTCAAACAAAACAAATACGAACGAATCTCACAATCCCTGTGGACGATCCGCACTTACTAACGCGCTACATTCGACACCGTTATTGATTGCGGTCAAATAATTCTTTGATTGTGATTTCTATTCATTTTCTAAACCGACACACAAAGAAACGATCAATCAGGCGTATAACGCCATCCATACAAAATCCCCCGGTAGATATTAAATCTACTCACCGGAATACGTCGAAGCTAGTCAGATGTTATCAATCCTTTTCCTTTTCTTGCAGTGTCCACGATCGATCCTAACATCGAATTTAACTTCGTATAAGAAACGGGTAAAATCCGATACGGCGAAAACGTGAAACTACAATATTTACATACAAAATATGCTATGTGTGAATATTGTAAACTACCTAGAACTTATACTAACCTGAACTAACCCTTCGTTGTTCGTATCAGTTAACACAGAATCATAACACAAGATATCCGTATCGTATTAGAATTTTAACCCCAAAACAGATATTTGCTTCCAAATTTTATATGCGGAATATATAACATAAACTAGAAATACCAGATATCCTATCACATATACAGAGAGCTACCCTAAAATTTTCAACACCCAACCTCCACACAAAACCGGCGAGCTCGGAATTTCAATGAATGTCGCCGGCCTAAAATCCGAGGAATGGGTCCGTGTTTTTAGTGGTTATTCTAGGTCCAAAATACAAGATGAAGGTCCTATTTGATTTTGTTAAATATTATCTAGACTATAAAAGATTGAAAACAGAGCCTAAATTTACCCAAATACGATATTTCCGATATCAAACTTCTATATTAAAACAGTACTGAACTAAAAATCTGCAGAGTTGAAACTTATACTTATTGAAGGATCAACTGAAAGGCTCTTTCCAAGTTGTACAAGCATCACGAATCTTAGCTTGAGGGTTGTGGTAAAGATCCCTAGTGCTTAGCTTCTTTTCCTCTCTTTTTCTTTTGTGTGTTCTAAAAGTTTTTTTTCTTTATTTTCTAACTTGGCCAAATTGTTTCTAATTGATATATGAACTGAGCTAAATGAAGAGATAAGGATAATGAAGGATGAGGTTTAGGTGGAGGTATCACCTAGAAAGAGTATTGTGTATCCATGCAAATAGGTGGTGTAAGCATGAAAGATGGTGGTGTTTTCATGCAAGGAGGATGTGTCACCATGAAATGTACATGCAAATAAGATGTGTCATCTAGGTTATGATATTCCAAGAGTGTAATTTAACCTTAACCATGGCCTAACCATTTTAACATAAAAACCCTCACCAAATTTCCAATTTCCATAAATAATTAAACTTTTCACAAAACCCCTCATGATATTTATTATTATAAAAACAACTATTTCATTACTAATTTAACCTACTACATATTAAAATTTAAATTAACATTTTTAATTAAATAAATAAATTGATTAATTATCTAAAATACTTCAAATTGTTACAATATTCCCCCCTTAAGAAAATTTGGTCCCCGAATTTTAAAACTTAACTACACGTACCTTCAAAAAGATGCGGGAATTTTTTTTGCATCGCATCCTCGGCCTCCCAAGTAACCTCCTTGCAATTTGGTCGTCGCCAAAGAACCTTTTCGGATGTAAGTACCCTTGATCTTAGCTTCTTTACCTGCCGGTCTAAAATAGCTACCGGCTGCTCAGTATAGGATAAATCCCGCTCAAGCTGTAAAGACTGATGCTGGATGGCATGAGAGGGGTCGTGAAGATACTTGCGAAGTATAGACACATAAAACACTAGATGTACATCGGGAAAACTTGGTGGAAGTGCTAAACGATACGCTACAACACCCACTCTCTCCAGAATCTCATAAGGTCCGACATATCTGGGTCTGAGCTTCCCTATTTTCCCGAAATGCATCACACCCTTCATCGGAGAGACACAGAGGAACACATTGTCTCCCACATCAAACTCAAGTCTGCGATGACGTCGATCAGCATAAGATTTCTGTCTGCACTGGGCCGCTCTCATTCTTTCTCGTATCAACCGGATCTTTTCTGTTGTCTCCTGCACTATCTGCGGTCCCAAAATGCTGCTCTCGCTGAGTTCTGTCCAACAAATGGGCGATCGAAACTTTTTCCCATACAAAGCATCGAAGGTTGCCATCTGAATCGTCTCTTGAAAACTATTTTTGTAAGAAAATTCTATCAAGGGCAAGTGACGATCCCAACTGCCACCGAAATCTAGAATGCAGGTTCGGAGCATATCCTCAAGAGTTTGTATGGTCCTCTCTGACTGACCGTCGGTCTACGGGTAGAAAGCTGTAGTGAAACTCAATCGGGTGCCCAGAGCCGCATGATGTTTCTGCCATAATCTGGTGGTGAACTGTGTGCCCCTATCGAACACTATGCAAATCGGAACTCCATGCAATCGCACAATCTCGTCAATGTAGATCTGGGCATACTGCGCGTATCCATAAGTAGTTTTCACCGGAAGAAAATGAGCGGCTTTTGTCAATCGATCAACAATTACCCAGATGGAATCATGCCCTCTGCTAAATCTGGGCAGACCCACAACGAAATCCATAGAGATCTGCTCCCATTTCCACTCCGGAATGGGTAAGGGCTGTAACTCACCCGCCGGCCTCTGGTGCTCGGCCTTGACTTGCTGACAAGTCAAGCATCTTGAAACTAACTCTGTGACTTCCCTCTTCATCCCATTCCACCAGCAGACATCTCTTAAATCATAATACATCTTGGTGGAACTCGGATGAACACTATATGCTGACCGATGCGCCTCCTCTAAGATCTCGCGTCTCAGCCCCTCAGAATCTGGCACACAAAGACGAGTTCCAAACCGTAACACTCCATGGTCATCGATCACAAACTCAAAATCTCTACCCTGTCTAACCCGCTCTATAATCTCGAACAAGCGAGCATCGGCGGGTTGTGCCTCTCGGATGCGATCAAGTAACTATGGACGGGTGCGGATATGAGCAACCTGTCCTCCGGTCAACGTAAATTCAAACTGTACTCGTCTGTCACATAGAACCTGCCAATCTACAGAAGACCGCCTCTGCACTGTGTTCAAATAAGACAAGCTACATCCTGGCCTTCGACTCAAGGCATCTGCCACCACATTTGCTTTGCTCGGATGATAGAGAATCTTGCAGTCATAGTCTTTTACAAGATCCATCCAACGATGCTTCCTTAATTTCAAATCCCGCTGCTGAAAGATATACTTTAAGCTCTTGTGGTCTGTGAATATCTGGCACGACTCACCGTATAAGTAATGCCTCCAAATCTTGAGTGCGAAGACCACCGTGGCCATATCTAAGTCATGAGTGGGATAGTTCTACTCGTGCTTCATCAACTGCCGAGAAGCATAAGCGATGACCCTGCCATGCTGCATCAACACACAGCCTAAACCCACTCGTGAGGCGTCCCAATAAACAACAAAACCACCTGACCCAGAAGGTAAAGATAAGACTGGTGCAGTCGTCAAGCGAGTCTTCAACTGCTGGAAACTCTGCTCTCATGCATCTGTCCAAAGAAATGGAACCTCTTTACTGGTAACCCCGGTCAGCGGTGCAGCGACACGAGAAAAATCCTGCACAAACCGTCGGTAGTAACCGGCCAAACCCAAGAAGCTGCGAATCTCCGTAACTCATACAGGCCTGGGCCAGTGTTGTACTGCCTCGATCTTCTTTGGGTCCACACGTTGTCACGACCCGAAATGGCACGTGACTGGCACTTGAATCATATGAAGTCTATAAGACCCCATCTAATTCAAGTAAGCCAAAAGCCCAGAAATCTAAACCATTTAAAAGAGAGTGAAGGAAAAGTGCATTTAAAAGTTAACATATAAATTTACTTTGAATGTCGTAGTAAGCATTTTTAAAACGTCAAATCTTTTCCGAAAATTTCGGCAGTGTTTCCTTTGTAAATACTGGCCCCAAACGGGTACAAACATATATAATATAAAGACATCCCCAAGCGGGAGCTAGCTCTTCACCAATTGGCGGTCACAACCACGCAAGCAATATAATATACAACGCTGAAGGGCGAGGATCAAAACTCATCAAGAAAAGAAATATCCATCAGAAAACCATAATAATACAAGCGCGACTCTAAGGTCGAAAGAATAAACATACTGGTCTTCTAAGTCTAACAAATATACAAGTCTGGTTGATGGAATTTACTAGATACAACTGGAAATAAATACAGATACTATGGTGGTCACGATACAAGTGAACTCACCTACCAAAGCAATCATCCGGAAGGAAGTAGTGTGCTAGCAAGCCGCAATGAAACCTGTACGGCAGAACCTGCAAGAAACTATGGCACAACGGGGGTGAGTTGCCAACTCGTGAGTTGAAAACATCACCGAGCAGAAATCACATGTATGACCCTATCCTAGGTCATACAATAATATCTATATAATATATAACCTGGAGCATCTGAAAAAGGCCAGGGTAAACATCTAATAGAATTGTAATACCAAGTTCTCGTGTCAGTGCCTCAGGTAGCAACATAATACATATATGATGTATGAATGCATGAAAACAGAATGCAACTGAATGAGAAAAATATTTTAATATCTCAGTGTGATTTCTGCATAAAAACCGAAGTATCATCAATGAAATCAACAGAGAATCAGTGTCAAGCATCAACACAAAATATATATCTCGCTATCTCAATATCTCGGCCTCCGGCAATCCGGACTGGCCCGTATCATCAAATCTCAATACCTCAGGCTCCGGCAATCCGGAATGGCCTATATCATCAAATCTCAAGACTACGTTAGTATCCTCCGGATATCCGCCGCGTCACAATCACCGGTTGGAAGTGCTCCCCTGTCAGGCTCAACGCCATCATCTGCGACCATCTTGCCCCGGGGTACCGCACCGGGTCCACCGTGCACCGGCAGAGGGTTCCTCCTCCTCCTAGAATCGGGTGTATGATACCGCTCAAGAGCCGAGAAAACACATGGTGGACACCTCTCAAATCATATCATGAGGAAACCGCAATTTTCTATCTTTAAAATGATAATAAGTTTGTAAAATCCTTACGGTTTCTCCAAATCCAGAAATCTCATGGAAATCCGAAATCCCAATTTTAAGAGTAAATAAACAATGAATTACCGGCAATAAGCTCCATAATATTGCATGACAAATGAATATATGAATGCATCGGATATCAAGCAAAGAATGAAATAATTAAACTAGCATATAAAAGCAAGCGCACTAGTACTATGTTGAAACTATCAGCTAGCAATTTATACCAATGAAATAGTGTTTTCTAATGTGTACGTGACATGAAAATTTCCGATGATGATGTGTGTGAGCCGACGAGCAGGTGTGCATGGAGCATACGCATCATCGGAAATGGTGCTGGTGTCCTGACAGCATGATTTTATAATAACTAATGAAAACACAATAAGCATGCAATGCGATGCGAAAAGCAAGAATATACGGAACATGAATAATAACGCAACATATAAGAATATACATTATAAATACGAGTCATACAGTTTTGGCACTTGAAATAACACGAATCGTGGTGTTTCGAAAATAGGGGCTATAGTGTTTTTAAGAAAAGATACGTCCTTTGAAATATCCGTAGTATCCCTTGGCCTGTCTTTAAAATACTCACAATTCGTTAGTTTTGGAAATAAGAATGACTCGAGCCCAGTCTAACATATACTAAGTAAACTACAGGACAAAGCTAAGAGACTAATCAAAGGGTAAGGAAATCCACCTATGTCCGAGCCGATATATCCAGAAGTCGGTGATCCCGCCTCAATAGCGTCACATACAGTACAATATATAATACGACATCCTCGAGTCGAGAGTGCGGGTCAATCATCATATTTATACATCGTTCTGTAAAAATACGTCGTACGGCATCCCAAATCGGGGTACGGGTCAATATCACTATAACACATTACTTATCTGGTATCATTATGATCATATTCTGAATTAGGGGTACTGATCTAAAGTCTAGTACATTTCGATACCATCAACATATATATATCCGCGTGTGTATGAAAATACATCGCCCAACGATCCGCTATAATATCATGGCATATCTCATCACACGACCCATATCACATCACCGATCTCACGGCATCATGCGCAATCACATCGACTCATCTCCAAGTATCATTTACTATCCTCATCATCCGTGTATATGTATACCTATATATATGCATACTCACATACATATATGTGTGTGTGTGTGTATCCCTATATACACACAAGAAAATCAAATGTATGCGTGTGTGCGCGCGTGTGCGCCAATCTTTACTCTAGGGTTTCGTGACTAAGAAGCTAAACTACGTTACTTCCAATTACACTAAACCAACCCATGAACTCCTAAAGCCTATCTTGATAATCATTTAGTTTCACAATACACACACACACACACACACATATATATATATACATATTCGTATACTACACTACGAAACCGCGGGGGTGCTATACGCCATCCACCCGACTTCCCCCATAGATATATATGTACTCACCTTGATCCTTGGTTGCCGAAGTCATTGATGCCACGCTCATCTTTTTTGTTCAAAGTCCACTTGAGGGTACCTACATATATACACACATAGCATCGTAAACAGAAATCACGCACGAAAACCAAAATAGCACATGAATCGCATATAGGTTAAAACCTATGGTGTACGCACGCAAAAAACCAAACAACACCTGATATTGACGTACAAACATCAAGTGATCATGATAAAACACAAATACCAAAGTTCAAGTTTACAGAATTCACAAACCGAAATCAGAAACTATGAAAAACACTTCCATATTTTACCCCAGGTGAAATTAACCAATTTTGCATATGTGAAGGGTCTAATTTAAAGATAAAGGGACCACAGACCAAGCACGAGCCAAATCTGAAGTACCCAGGCCGCAAATTGGGGCCATGGAGGATTAATTTGCGGCCAAGAATGGGAGAAGGGGCCTCGAGTCTTTAGGGTATACTCCATATCACCTGCACACTTCACTGTAATCGCTAAATATTTTTCAGGTGCCCTGGGTCGTAGCAGATCCCTAAATATCATCACAATTCCCACAATCATCCGATATCAAGGTTTCTAAGTTTGGGGTTTGTTGTTCTAGTCTCTTGTTTAGTTCAAAATACTAACACTACAGGGGTTGTAGTCACTAATTACACTCACATACACCATCCCAACTCAAGAAAAGCCCTAACCCTCATCTTGGAATTTTCTAAATTCACTTAACCTCACTAAAACACTTCTAAACATGTATATATGCTAAAGGAATTGAAATACTACACTAATGGTGAAGAATATACCTCATTTGGCAACTCAAGAATTTTCTTGAGTTGCCCCCAAGTGCTCAAAATCCAATTTTTCTTGATCTCCCATGCTTGTAGTGAGCTTGTGCATGATTTTTGTGAAGGGGACATGATACTTTGGTATGGGATTGAGGGTGTTTGTGAGGATGTAGAGGAAGTGGAGAAGAGGGCAGCCATGAGTGAAGGGGAGGGAAATGATGAAGAAAATAATGAAGGGGCAAATGTGAGCCATGGTCAAATGACCCCTCACCTATCTCTCTCTCTTCTCTCTCTTGCCCATACTCTTTTGTTTACTCCCTTTTCTTTTTTCCTTTTTCTTTTCTACTCATCTCATTTAAAACAAAGCCATGCATGAAAAATAAAGAAAAAGTCATGGTAGAAAATGTAACAAATGTGTAATATGACATGGTGCATGTCACATGCACAAAATACCATCATTGTGTGATTAGATACTAATCGTGTTTAGTAATACTTACTTATATACAAATCATTGTATACTACATTGGAAAATTCCCAATTTTCATAAATTCATTTAAAATCAATAATTGATATAAATTTCCAAATATTTCCCAATTTATCGGTATTTAATTATACCGTATCATAAAAACTAATCTCCACACATTAAAATATTCATAATATTTATTATATTAATTATATATATTCCCAAAAATAATATTTTATTTTTCTGAAATGTTACAGTCTTCCCCCCTTAAATAAATTCGGTCCCCGAATTTAAATTTAAACCCCTCAAATACTAAAACATTTCAGTAGAATGATCAAGTCGTCGTGGCTCCAAAATCATAAATACATAAAACATACCGTAGCGTAACGCATGCGCATGAAAACGAGTATATAATCCAAAATCAAAACTCCGTTAAGCATCCCGCAATCATTGGAGCTGTGGTGAAGACACCAATGTCAAAATCCAACACGAAAACCATCATGATATACTCAAAGCTATAACATGTACACAGTACGCATCGTTGTAAACTCGTCAAAACATCTGAAAGAAATGCATGCCAAACTCTTTTTCAAATCGTTGTGCGATGCCCGTATCACGGCACAAGTAGCGGACGTTTATTGTAAGAAAATAACTATATATTTATATATATATCCTTTGTTTAACATACACGTCCCGCCGTTTTGAAAATAATTTAGAAGGGTTTCATTGTAAAATGTCTCATGTCATCTCGGATACGTAGGTAAATTCTGAGACCATAGCTCTTTTTTGGAAATCCCTTCGGTAACTATCGATGCATGCAAAAACATATTCAGGTACTGTCCTCTGACTAGTCATGCTCAATTACTATATCAAATAATAAATATCATAAAAACGTACTGCTCAAAAGAAATCATACTTAATAATACATGTAACAATGCCACGTGCGTCTGGTCCGCACAGAAATCGAAATCAATGAATGTGCCATACATGTGCACAGAAACCAAAACTAAGTGCAACGGGTGTGCACGAAAACACCAGTCAAGGGCAACGAGTGTGCCTGACGACCACATCAGGTGCATCTGATATGCACGAAGAATCCCGATTTAGTGCATCTGGTGTGCACTAAAATCGCATCAAGCGCGCCAAGTATGCGCAAGAATCCAAATCAAGTGCACAAGGTGCACGAAAACAAATATCGAGTATCACAATCGAAATCGACGGTATACAACACATCTCAATCCAAATCAGGTATACCGTGGTATATAAGCTCACAACCACATGCATCAGCGTGCACAAAATCGAATCAAAGTATTAAAAGTGCGTGAAAACTACACCGAAAGCACAAGTCAAATCACATCCATACCATAGGCATGAAATCAAAATCAACCATCTCGAATGACACCAAATCGAAGTCGAGTGCAACTGTGGTGCAAAAAATCTCAATCATGCAAATAAATTGCCCAAAATACCGAAATCCAAAATGACGAACACGTGATAATCGAATCGTCAAATCGCAAATCGTAAACACTGTCGTCGATATGTCCTTCCGTCAAAGTCGAGAAGGTGTCGGTGCATCCAAAGCTAGCAGAGCAAGATATCTATTTGCCTCCTTTTCATGGTCTGGCGCCTTGTGCCACTAGGCTCCCGTCTCTCACTGTGAATTGCTAGTTACATAGCTCCTCGGCTCAATGGCCCAACATGGAACGATGACGGAAATAGTTCCGCTCTGACACGTCCTCTAAAGATCTCTGGCCAACTATCATGGTCAGTCATAACATGTCTCGTCGATGATGCCAACTCTGGCCTACTGGGTGTGCGTAATACGACCGATCTTGGGTCTAAATCTTCTCGTGTAGTATTCCAGAAAGATCTTCTTGGGGTCTCTCCCAATCTCGTTTCTGCCAAACTTCCCGGAAGTTATCACCCTTTACAAAATCCATTTCTTGTTCCGGAACGACTGCATACTCATCACGACTCCTTCTGGAAGATATATCCATATTCAAAGTGTTAGTGTTTATGCCCTAGAAGGCCATTACTGTATCATACTAGCTTGTATATTACTTAATGGAAGCTTGGGATATTCACATGTATATAACAGTCTTGCTAAACATGGTAGTATGCTACTTGGTTTTTCTATCTTAATATGTGAGTGTACGTATTGATAGAGCTCTTAGGATCTTGCTTGTCTACCAGCGTTGTGATGGCAGTCACACTAGTGGGGGCTGGGTAGTCTACAAGCACATCCTTATTCAGGTCCCTGGTCGTTAGATTATCGAGACAGAGCATCGATACTCCGGAGTAGACTAGTGTGTACGCTTCTCATCCCAGTTGGGGAGATGGTCTGTCCCACAGCCGTCAGTACGTCGTACTGGAGATAGTATACAGGTGCTCGTTAGGTTACGGGTACACCGGACAGGACTCACAGGGAACTGTTGGTTGGTTTGATACCAGTCGTCAGTGAACAGTTCCCAGGTGACATGAGTACAGCGTAGTCCGCAGACTTGACACTGCTACTTCGCCTCGAGTGTGTCCCACTGTTCTTAGATTGCTACCCTACCACGGCTCAAAGGAGTCGTGCAAACAGGTGGCAGTTGGGTGCAGTCCCGAGCACTTGGAGGCAGTGGCGGTTAGACAGGATTCGTCCCTCCCGGTATTGGGAGTAGATATCGTGCTGTGTCAGAGAGCCATTACGCAAAGTCCCTGGCCAGGGCAAGCGAGATTTGCTGGTAGGTTCCAGTAGTTTCTCAGGGTGTAATGGGCTTCACTCCGACACGACTTATACCGCTATTAGGGGACTGACGCTTGCCGCCCCCCTAGGCCCGATATGCGATTGTCTTGGACGAACGGACCGGACTGTATGGAGATTGTCACATCAGACTCAGTAGGAGTTCGGATGGGTTTACTCATCGGCCTTCTTATCGACAACTACCTGGGGACCGTTACGTACAGCTAGTGCCGCTTGCGGTCTGTGGTTAAACCCACTGCCAGCGTAGTAGTCGAGTCTCTAGAGTCCCACACAGAGAGTTTCCTACTCCAGGCGAAACGATATATAGGTTGCATGGTTTTGCGACAAAGGGTTCGGACGCATACGTGCGTTTACGCGCGTACGACTTTCGGACAGTTTTTACCAGTCGGCTTTGGTTTAAGCCAGTTACTGGTATCCGGTTATTGGATTTTTACAGTCTAAAGTTTTTCCGTATTTTTTCGGATCGGAGGGGCGTTCTCGTAATTACTCGAGAAGCTTCTAGAAGATGTGACTAAGGAGGTTTCTTTTGGATAAGAGAGTGAGTCATGGTGGTGATTCATTCATTTCATTAATGCACATTTATTGCTTAATGACTCATGCTAATGAATCACCACTAGATATTTCATGAGGCATGCTTATTCATTTCTTTTTATTCATTATTGAAAAATAAGAATGCTTCATAATATTATGATACACTCTCTCTCTTCTCTCATTATCTTATCTCACATTCTCTCTCCTCAAGCTCTCATCTTCAAACCCTAATCCTTAATCCTCATGTGTTGAGATCAAAGGATTAGTTAGACTAAACAATCCATAACCTACACTCTACATCATCCTTTCATCTTTGATTAGCAATCAAAGTTGGTTAGTTACCTCAAGTTAGAGGTTTAGCTTGGAGTTTCGCTCTCGGGTGGATCGTCTACTACCTAGAGAAGGTCGAGGAGAACAAAGGAGGACGTAAAGACGAAGGACCGGTTTCATTAGGTATAATCCCTAATCACTAGTGAAAAGAAACTCATTGGATACGGTTATTTATAGTTTAGCTTCGATTCAAGCGGTTAGTCGATGTTCGTTGTTTAAACTTGATCGTTTTTTAAAATTCCGCCTCCCCATAAGTACTGGGGTGTACTACATCGACTTACAGTGGTATCAGAGCCTCGCTAAACACTAAATAACTTAATTGCAAATTTGTACGAATTTCGAACGAAAAAACAAAGCCGCAAAACCCTAATTCTGTCAAGTTTCTGTCGAAGTTAAAATCAAGTCAGAAAATTTTTCAGGTGTGTTCAGAGAGCTTGACATGACCACAGGAGAACACCCAAAAAATTTGGGCTTCTGATTCGTCTAACGTGCCGCGGAAGGGCGGCGGATCCCACCGATCCGCCGCGTAACCGCGGCCGAGTTGACGAGTCAGCAACTCGTTTTTTTTGGGTGGGTCCCCTGTGGAGTTTTGGGTTTTCTGGAATATTTAATTATTGCTCAGGTTACTGTTTAACAGAGCAGATTTTGGAGCAATATTGAAGTTGTTTATTCGATCGAATTGTACAGTATTTGCGTATTGGATTATATCTGTGATTGTTTAATGTGTTCGTAAACCTCCCCTAACTGCTAGTATGTCGGTTGGCAGGGGGTTGCACATTTCTGAAATGGTTATATCTGTTTGTGCATATAAACTGTATTGGACTGTTGTGGTGTATAGCCGGGGTTAGCAATGGGTTATTGATTAATTCATTTGTTGTAAATGTAAATTGTTGTAATATTATTTTCGCGGGGCACTTCCAGGTTGCGGTTGTAGCCACCGTTGTATTATTTCATTTTACTGTTTTTGCTCCTAGGACTGACCCAAGGTGGGGTACACAGACTACCGGGTGGGTAGTTTGCCGTACCCGTAGGGGTCGAGGGTGGGGTAAACGGCTATTCATCACAACTGTGTAATCTGTCTTTTCTTACAGGCTCAAAAGAAATACAGATTGCTTGCAAATCCAATATTGTTTATCTGTGTTCTGGAATGAATATCATTGCGTCAGACGAATGTAAAATATCTATATTATGATAGCTATTTAGACGCCACTTATGTTTTACACCCGCGCTAGCCCAGCCCCCGCTCTGTCGTTAGTTAAGTAACCTAACGGGTGATGACGGGACCCCGTGGCGAATGCGGATGGCATAAGAGGACGTTGTATTTTCGTTGTTTTCTGCAATGATAGGTTAATGATGGGACGCATTATCTATAATGCAAAGTAAAATAAACCAAAGTTTAAACCGTTGGAACAATTTAAAAGAAACCACTCGGTTATTTTTAAAAACGGATATTTTTAAATGCGGAGCTTTAACCACTCCTTTTAAAAGCTATCAGGTTCCTTCGGTTATATCAAGTTCACTACGTTCACGGTTTCGCCAAAACCAGTCGTAGCCCTCCGTCATTTCTTATGAATGGTCAGTAGTATTCAAGCTATGTTTGTTTGGCCCTTAGTCAAGACATAGTGATTGGTAGCTACTGGGGTATTCATTTGTTGCATAGATAGATGAGTTGGTTTGGGACAGTCGTATTACTTTGTTTGGCCCTTAGTCAAGAGTATACGGATGGGTTCAAATCAACAGGATAATGATGGGCAGAACTTGACATGTGACTTATGATTTGTTGGCCCTTAGCCAAGATCATAAGAGCATGGGGCAAAAATCTATATCGGGAATTTCTAAAGAAACTGAAATTTGCAAAGAGATGCATACCATTTGGAGTTTGATGAATGTTGGTAGGATTCCTTCAACATTATCATACGATGATATTTGGATCCCGATCCTACTGTGAGTATATGCTACTTATCAGGATATTCGTCGCTTAACGATCAATGCTATAAACCTAGTAGATGTCCAGAAAAGTGTCAGCGGGGTTACGCCCCCAGAGAAAAGAGGTTACTTAATTAAGGAACTTCGCGAAAGCGTTGGAAAACCTCCCTCGAAGTATCGACACCGGCCTGGCTGAACGGTTAAGCAAGTATTGTACGGTGAGAATAGTCTTGGCTAATTCTTCTTTTATGGTTTGAGGAAGGATTCGAGAAACAGTGGGAGCCATCCAGTTTAGATAAACTAAAAACCACTCTAAACTTGCAAGAGCATCATGCTAAAGAGTTTTCTTCTCTCTCTCCTAATTGCAGCGACCCTGAAAATGACTGGACTTAAGTTACTTTTAGAGAAAAATATACTGACGGGGCCAAACTATAAAGATTGGCTGCGGAATGTCAAGATGGCTTTGACCTATGACAAACTGGGGTACGTCCTCACCGCTACAGCACCTGCTGTCCTTGGTCCCAAATCCAGCAATGCGGATAAGGAAATCCGCAAAACCTGGGATTTAGATTACGCGAGAGCCAAGTGCATCGTGCTTGCCTCGATGAACAATGAACATCAGAGGAGGCACGAGGATATGTCCTTAGATGGCATATTTCTCCATACAAAGGAACTTTATGGAGAGCAATCTCGTATAGCAAGATACGAGACCTCTAAGAAATTGTTTCGAGCGAGGTTGGCTGTCGGGTCATCGGTAGGTGAACATGTCCTACAGATGATCGGCTATATTGAAGAGCTCGCGGACCTTGGGACGACTTTGGATAATGAGCTCTATACAGACCTTGTTCTCCAGTCCCTTCCTCCCACCTACGCCCAGTTTATCCTCAACTTCAATCTTCAAGGAAAAGAAGTTGAACTTGCGGAACTCCTGAACATGTTAAGGAGTGCAGAGGGCACCTTGCAGAAGGCAAGGGAAACACCCGCTATGTTTGTTGGCGGTTCATCTTCTTCCGGGTCCAAGGCTAGGGCCAAAGGAAGGAAGAAGAAGGCCGCACCCAGACCTAGAGGAGGTGTTAGTAAGGTGGGAAAGAAGGGAAAGAAAAAGTTTACAGCACCGGTAGTTGGCCTGGATGAGTGCTTCCATTGTCACAGGAAAGGGCACTGGAAGAAGGATTGCAAGGCGTGGAACGCCAAGAACCAGGAACCGAAGCAGGCTGTGGCTTCGACTTCAGGTGTGTTTGTAATTGAGAATTGTCTGTCAATCAACTCTACTTCCTGGGTATTGGATACCGGGTCAGGATCTCATATTTGCAATTCATTGCAGGCACTGAGAAACCGTAGAGTGCTGAAGGAAGGTGATATGATCCTCAGGGTTGCTAACGGAGCTAGCGTGGGAGCTGCGTCCGTCGGGGATTATCACCTAGGATTGACGAGTGGACACATTTTGGTTTTACATAACTGTTATTTTGTACCCAGCTTAACGTGTAATATCATATCAGTTTCCTTGTTGTCAAATAAAGGTTATGATTTCACGTTTGTAAGAGATGTTGTCAACATCCACCTTAATCATGGTTTGATTGGGTCCGGTACTCTAAATAACGGCATATATGTGTTAAACCAACTCCAAATTTTCAATGTCCAGAACACACTAAAAGGAAAGTCTCCAGATTTAAATAAAGCTTTCTTATGGCATTGTAGACTGGGTCACATCAATGAGAGAAGGTTGACTAAGTTGCATAGAGAAGGATATTTGGACTCATTCGAATATCAATCTTATGACACTTGTCAATCCAGGAAAGATGACAAAGACTCCATTTACTGGACAAGGAGTAAGAGCGAGCGAGCTCTTAGGACTCATACACAGCGATGTATGCGGTCCAATGTCTACACATGCGAGAGGTGGTTATTCCTACTTCATTACTTTTACAGATGATTTCTCTAGGTATGGATATGTTTTCTTAATGAAGCATAAATCAGAGGCCTTTGAGAAATTCCTGGAATTCAAGAATGAAGCGGAAAACCAAACAGGCAAAAGTATTAAGACACTAAGATCTGATCGAGGTGGAGAATACTTAAGTGCCGAGTTCCTAGGTTACCTAAAAGAGAAAGGAATTCTCTCTCAGCTTACTCCTCCATACACTCCACAGCACAACGGTGTATCGGAGAGACGGAATCGAACCCTATTGGATATGGTACGATCCATGATGAGTAATGCTGAGTTACCGCAATCTTTCTGGGGTTATGCGCTAGAATCAGCGGCGTATCTTTTGAACCAGGTTCCAACCAAGACTGTGCCTACCACACCATATCAGATGTGGAGTGGGAAGAAACCCTGTCTAAAACATTTTAGGACATGGGGGTGTCCAGCTTTTGTAAAAAAGCAGCATGTGGACAAGCTCGAGGCACGCTCAGTACTGTGTAAGCTTGTGGGATATCCAAAGAACTCCAAGGGATATTATTTCTATTACGCAGAGGAACAAAAGGTTTTTGTTTCTCGTCATGCCCACTTCTTAGAAACTGAATTTTTAGAAAATCAGAAGAGTGGGAGCGAAGTAGAACTGGAAGAAATTCCAGAACCAAAAGCTGTTGCTGAAAGTTTGGTAGAACCAGAGGTTCAAGAAGAACAGAACATTCCCGCACCCCTCCGCAGGAGTAGTAGGCCGTCTCATCCGCCTGAGAGATACTACGGTTTTCTCATAGACGGGGATAGAGAGGATTGCATCATAGATGATGATGAACCTACTGACTTCCAGCAAGCCATCCAGAGCGGCGACTCGGTACGATGGCTAGATGCAATGCGGACCGAGATGGAGTCCATGTACACCAACAAAGTATGGACTTTGGACTTTGCTCCAGATGGGGTAAAACCCATAGGATGCAAATGGATCTTCAAGAAAAAGATTGGTGTAGATGGACAGGTGGAAACCTATAAGGCTAGACTTGTTGCAAAGGGTTTTCGTCAAAGACCTGGTTTGGACTATGACGAAACTTTTTCTCCAGTAGCTATGCTCAAATCCATTCGGGTCCTTCTTGCTATTGCTGCCTTCCATGATTATGAAATCTGGCAGATGGACGTAAAGACGGCTTTTCTGAATGGAAATTTAGAAGAGAGCGTCTATATGGATCAGCCAGAGGGTTTCAATCAGAGTGGGAGCAGCGGGAAAGTATGCAAGCTGCTTAAGTCTATTTATGGACTAAAGCAGGCATCGCGGAGTTGGAACATCTGTTTTGATGAGACAGTCAAAGAATATGACTTTATCAAAAATCCAGATGAACCGTGCATATATAGTAAAGTTGTGGCCAGAAGTGTCGTATTCCTCGTCTTGTACGTGGATGACATTCTATTGATAGGAAATGACATTCCTATGCTACAATCTGTCAAAGGATTCTTGTCACACAGGTTCTCCATGAAAGACCTGGGTGATGCCTCTTACATTCTGGGGATCCGGATCTATCGTGATAGATCCAAGAGGATGTTGGGACTTTCGCAGTCCAGGTATATCGACACTGTACTGAAAAGATTCAGTATGGAAGATTCTAAGCGCGGTAATCTACCGGCTTGTCACGGAATCACCCTCTCCAAAGAGATGTCTCCCAAGACTGATTTGGAAAGGGAACGCATGTCTATTATACCCTACGCTTCTGCGGTAGGCTCTATAATGTATGCGATGTTGTGTACCAGACCAGATGTAGCTTACGCACTGAGCGTGGTAAGCCGGTATCTGTTAGACCCAGGGGAGAAACACTGGATAGCAGTAAAGAACATTCTCAAGTACCTGAGGAGGACTAAGGAGATGTTCTTGGTTTACGGCGGAAAAGACCTCAGGTTGGAGGCCTTTGCTGATTCCGGCTTCCAGAGTGATAAGGACGATTCCAAGTCCATGTCGGGTTATGTCTTTACCCTCAATGGAGGGGCGGTGTGCTGGAAGAGCTCCAAGCAGGACACCGTTGCTGACTCGACGATGGAAGCGGAGTATATAGCTGCTTGCGATGCCGCAAAAGAAGCAGTCTGGATGAAGAAGTTCCTAACAGAACTTCAGGTGGTTCCTACCATAGTTGATCCAATACCTCTGTATTGCGACAACAACGGAGCTATAGCTTTAGCGAAGGAACCAAGGTCCCATCAGAAGTCCAGACACATCTTGAGGCGGTATCACCTGATCAGGGAGATCATTGATCGTCAGGAGATCGAGGTTCGGAGAGTTGCTTCAGAAGAGAACATTGCTGATCCATTCACGAAGGCCCTTCCTCAGATTCAGTTCGAGAGGCTGCTCGAGATCATTGGTCTGCGATATGCCAGTACATGGCCCTAGTGCAAGTGGGAGATTGTTAGTGTTTATGCCCTAGAAGGCCATTACTGTATCATACTAGCTTGTATATTACTTAATGGAAGCTTGGGATATTCACATGTATATAACAGTCTTGCTAAACATGGTAGTATGCTACTTGGTTTTTCTATCTTAATATGTGAGTGTACGTATTGATAGAGCTCTTAGGATCTTGCTTGTCTACCAGCATTGTGATGGCAGTCACACTAGTGGGGGCTGGGTAGTCTACAAGCACATCCTTATTCAGGTCCCTGGTCGTTGGATTATCGAGACAGAGCATCGATACTCCGGAGTAGACTAGTATGTACGCTTCTCATCCCAGTTGGGGAGATGGTCTGTCCCACAGCCGTCAGTACGTCGTACTGGAGATAGTATACAGGTGCTCGTTAGGTTACGGGTACACCGGACAGGACTCACAGGGAACTGTTGGTTGGTTTGATACCAGTCGTCAGTGAACAGTTCCCAGGTGACATGAGTACAGCGTAGTCCGCAGACTTGACACTGCTACTTCGCCTCGAGTGTGTCCCAGTGTTCTTAGATTGCTACCCTACCACGGCTCAAAGGAGTCGTGCAAACAGGTGGCAGTTGGGTGCAGTCCCGAGCACTTGGAGGCAGTGGCGGTTAGACAGGATTCGTCCCTCCCGGTATTGGGAGTAGATATCGTGCTGTGTCAGAGAGCCATTACGCAAAGTCCCTGGCCAGGGCAAGCGAGATTTGCTGGTAGGTTCCAGTAGTTTCTCAGGGTGTAATGGGCTTCACTCCGACACGACTTATACCGCTATTAGGGGACTGACGCTTGCCGCCCCCCTAGGCCCGATATGCGATTGTCTTGGACGAACGGACCGGACTGTATGGAGATTGTCACATCAGACTCAGTAGGAGTTCGGATGGGTTTACTCATCGGCCTTCTTATCGACAACTACCTGGGGACCGTTACGTACAGCTAGTGCCGCTTGCGGTCTGTGGTTAAACCCACTGCCAGCGTAGTAGTCGAGTCTCTAGAGTCCCACACAGAGAGTTTCCTACTCCAGGCGAAACGATATAGAGGTTGCATGGTTTTGCGACAAAGGGTTCGGACGCATACGTGCGTTTACGCGCGTACGACTTTCGGACAGTTTTTACCAGTCGGCTTTGGTTTAAGCCAGTTACTGGTATCCGGTTATTGGATTTTTACAGTCTAAAGTTTTTCCGTATTTTTTCGGATCGGAGGGGCGTTCTCGTAATTACTCGAGAAGCTTCTAGAAGATGTGACTAAGGAGGTTTCTTTTGGATAAGAGAGTGAGTCATGGTGGTGATTCATTCATTTCATTAATGCACATTTATTGCTTAATGACTCATGCTAATGAATCACCACTAGATATTTCATGAAGCATGCTTATTCATTTCTTTTTATTCATTATTGAAAAATAAGAATGCTTCATAATATTATGATACACTCTCTCTCTTCTCTCATTATCTTATCTCACATTCTCTCTCCTCAAGCTCTCATCTTCAAACCCTAATCCTTAATCCTCATGTGTTGAGATCAAAGGATTAGTTAGACTAAACAATCCATAACCTACACTCTACATCATCCTTTCATCTTTGATTAGCAATCAAAGTTGGTTAGTTACCTCAAGTTAGAGGTTTAGCTTGGAGTTTCGCTCTCGGGTGGATCGTCTACTACCTAGAGAAGGTCGAGGAGAACAAAGGAGGACGTAAAGACGAAGGACCGGTTTCATTAGGTATAATCCCTAATCACTAGTGAAAAGAAACTCATTGGATACGGTTATTTATAGTTTAGCTTCGATTCAAGCGGTTAGTCGATGTTCGTTGTTTAAACTTGATCGTTTTTGAAAATTCCGCCTCCCCATAAGTACTGGGGTGTACTACATCGACTTACACAAAGCCTCTGCATGCGTATCACATCTCTGATGTCAACGGAGTGGAACGTCGTCTCGTCGAAATCTCGTACGAACCTCTTACTCCAGTTTTCTCTAATGTCAACTGATTCGGACTCGTCTCTTCGTACCTGTATGGACTGCGCTACAACGGCTATACTCATACCTAGAGTCTCCCAAGTAATGTATCCCATCACATGATATCCGTATGTCGTCGAACTTTTCGATCGATTCATCAAAGTCCTATAATTTCCCGAGAGCTCAACACTCGTGCACAGTTTAATAATATCGAGTACATGCCACAGTACCTATGGACCAACCATAGAAGGGTAAACCCAAGCCTCATTAAGGGCACCGCGGAACTGCCGCAAACCCTAAGGTTCAAAAGTGTTTCCATGGTCATTATGTCGAGTTAGGGTTTCATTCTTCTAGAGGGTCCACAGAATTACTTGCATGTTTTTCCGAATACTTTAAACTTGGAAAAATGGGTTTCTGACATTCGATCGTTTTCTATCGACTCTCATTGTACCTGCGTGAAGTCTTCTCAAGCTGGAATCAATCAATCTGATGACCTCGCATCGGGGTATGCAACGAACCACATGTCCTAGTCATTCATCCTTGGGTGACTAGCGATCTTCTCTCATATCTCTAAGTATAAACTCGTGCTGCAACAGCTTCAAACATCTGGGGCGGTATGTTGTCATTCGCAGGAACATTTGGCTCATTCGTCCGCACGCTAAGCAGTGCCTCAATCATCAAGAATAACGGTGCATTAATGGTCATCACATTCTAGCTGGCCTCTAGCAGTGGCCCAATCCTCTGGTGCCGATCTTCACGTTCGAGAAATTTTAGTAAAAGCAACCCATCAACGCTTATGGCGCAAAAAACAAAATAAAACAACATATCTATACACCCGTGTGTCACCGGAATTACGCCCTGGTCAGTCCTCATCCAAGACGAGTTCATGCTGACCGCAACTCTAGCCGCAGCTCTCTCTGCCCGTGCAATCGTAGTAACACAAACCACAAACCGATATCGATGAGGATAGATCATAGGAATGAATATAATACGGTGCAAAGAAACGAACATCCTAAGGCTCCTTAAGTGGAGTAGCGTATCGTAAGTATGCCGCGGTACATACACACGGTAAGTCACTCTACTTAAGTCACATACTCTATCAACCAAGGTCAACCCATGCGACGAAAGTTCGGGTCTAATACCCCCACGACCAAGTCTATGTTCCGTAAGGTCAAGCCTTGGTTACGAATATATATACGCCCTAGACTCCGCAAAGTCAAACATAGAATCGAACCAAGGTTAAACCTAGCGCTCTGATACCAACTTTGTCACGACCCGAAATGGCACGTGACTAGCACTTGAATCATATGAAGTCTATAAGACCCCATCTAATTCAAGTAAGCCAAAAGACCAGAAATCTAAAACATTTAAAAGAGAGTGAAGGAAAAATTCATTTAAAAGTTAACATATAAATTTACATTGAAAGTTGTAGTAAGCATTTTTAAAACGTCAAATCTTTTCCGAAAATTTCGGCAGAGTTTCGTTAGTAAATACTGGCCCCAAACGGTACAAACATACATAATATAAAGGCATCCCCAAGCGGGAGCTAGCTCTTCGCCAATTGGCGGTCACAACCATGCAAGCAATATAATATACAACGCCGAAGGGCGAGGATCAAAACTCATCAAGAAAAGCAATATCCACCAGAAAACCATAATAATACAAGCGCGACTCTAAGGTCGAAAGAATAAAAATACTGGTCTTCTAAATCTAACAAATATACAAGTCTGGTTGATGGAGTTTACTAGTAACAACTGGAAATAAATACAGATACTATGGTGGTCACGATACAAGTGAACCAACCTATCAAAGCAATCACCCGGAAGGAAGTAGTGTGCCAGCAAGCTGCAATGAAACCTGTACGGCAGAACCTGCAAGAAACTGTGGCACAACGGGGGTGAGTTGCCAACTCGTGAGCAGAAAACATCACCGAGCAGAAATCGCATGTATGACTCTATCCTAGGCTATACAATAATATCTATATAATATATAACCTGGAGCATCTGAAAAAGGCCAGGGTAAGCACCTAACAGAAGTGTAATACCAAGTGCTCGTGTTAGTGCCTTAGGTAGCAACATAATACATATATGATGTATGAATGCATGAAAACAGAATGAAACTGAATGAGAAAACTGTTTTCTTATCTCAGTGAGACTTCTGGATAAAAACCGAAGTATCATCAATGAAATCAACATAGAATCAGTGTCAAGCATCGAAACAAAATATATATCTCGCTATCTCAATATCTCGGGCTCCGGCAATCCGAACTGTCCCGTATCATCAAATCTCAATATCTCAGGCTCCGGCAATCCGGACTGGTATATATCATTAAATATCAAGACTACGCCGGTATCCTCCGGATATCCGCCGCGTCACAATCACCGGTCGGTTGAACTCCCCTGCCAGGCTCAACGCCATCATCTGCGACCATCTTGCCCCGGGGTACCACACCGGGTCCACCATGCACCCACAGACGGTTCCTCCTCCTCCTCTAATCGGGTGTATGATACCTCTCAAGAGCCGAGAAAAATCATGGTGGACACCTCTCAAATCATATCATGAGAAAACCACAATTTTATATCTTTAAAATGATAATAAGTTTATAAAATCCTTGCGTTTTCTCCAAATCCAGAAATCTCATGGAAATCCGAAATCCCAATATTAAGAGTAAATAAACAATGAATTACCGGCAATAAGCTCTATAATATTGCAAGACAAATGAATATATGAATGCATCGGATATCAAGCAAAGAATGCAATAATTAAACTAGCATATAAAAGCAAGCGCACTAGTACTATGTCGAAACTAACAGCTAGCAATTTATACCAACGAAATAGTGTTTTCTAATGTGTACATGACATGAAAATTACCGATGATGATGTGTGTGAGACGGCGAGCAGGTGTACATGGAGCATACGCATCATCGGTAATGGTGCTGGTGTCCTGACAGCATGGTTTTATAATAACTAATGAAAACACAATAAGCATGCAATGCGATGCGAGCAGCAAGAATATACGGAACATGAATAATAAAGCAACATATAAGAATATATATTATACATACGAGTCATACAGTTTTGGCATTTGAAATTACACGAACCGTGGTGTTTAGAAAATAGGGGCTACGGTGTTTTTAAGAAAAGGTACGTCCTTTGAAATATCCGTAGTATCCCTTGGCCTGTCTTCAAAATACTCACGATTCGTTAGTTTTGGAAATAAGTATGACTCGAGCCCAGTTTAACATTTAATAAGTAAACTACAGGACAAACCTAAGAGACTAATCAAAGGGTAGGGAAATCCACCTACGTCCGAACCGATATATCTAGTAGTCGGTGATCTCGCCTCAATAGCGTCGCGTACAGTACAATATATAATACGAAATCCTCGAGTCGAGAGTGCGGATCAATCATCATATTTATATATCGTACGGCAAAAATTCGTCGTACGGCATCCCAAATCGGGGTACGGGTCAATATCACATATAACACATTACTTATCTGGTATCATTATGATCATATTCTGAATTAGGGGTACTGATCTAAAGTCTAGTACATTTCGATACCATCAACATATATATATCCGTGTGTGTATGAAAACACATCGCCCAACGATCCGCTATAATATCATGTCGTGTCTCATCACACGACCCAAATCACATCACCGATCTCACGGCATCATGCACAATCACATCGACTCATCTCCATGTATCATTTACTATCCTCATCATCCGTGTATATGTATACCTATATATATATACATACTCACATACATATATATATATATATATATATCCCCAAATACGCACAAGAAAATCAAATGTATGCGTGTGTGTGCGCGTGTGTGCCAATCTTTACTCTAGAGTTTCGCGACTAAGAAGCTAAACTATGATTAATTCCAATTACGCTAAACTAACCAATGAACTCCTAAAGCCTATCTTGATAATCATTTAGCCTCATAACACACACACACACACACACACACACACACACACACACACACATATATATATACATATTCGTATACTACATTATGAAACTGCGGGGGTGCTATACGCCATCCCCCCGACTTCCCCCGTAGATATATATCTACTCACATTGATCCTTCTTTGTCGAATTCGATGATGCCACGCTCATCTTTGTTGTTGAAAGTCCACTTGAGGGTACCTACATATACACACATATAGCATCGTAAAAAGAAATCACGCACGAAAACCAAAACAGCACACGAATCGCACATAGGTTAAAACCTATAGTCTACGCACGCAAAAAAACCCAAACAACGCAAGATATTGACGTACAAACTTCAAGTGATCGTGATAAAACACAAATACCAAAGTTCAAGATCACATAATTCAGAAACCGAAATCAGAAACTATGAAAAACACTTCCAGATTTTACCCCAGGTAAAATTAGCCAATTTTGAATATATGGAGGGTCTAATTTAAAGATAAAGGGACCACAGACCAAGCACGAGCCAAATCCGAAGTACCTAGGCCGCAAATTGAGGCCATGGAGGATTAATATCCGGCCAAGAATGGGAGATGGGGCCTTGAGTGTTTAGGGTATACTCCATATCACCTGCACACTTCACTGTAATCGCTAAATATATTTCAGGTGCCTCGGGTCGTAGCAAATCCCTAAATAACATCACAATTCCCACAATCTTCCGATATCGGGGTTTCTAAGTTTGGGGTTTGGGGTTCTAGTCTCTGGTTTAGTTCAAAATACTAACACTACAGGGGTTGTAGTCACTAATTACACTCACATACACCATCCCAACTCAAGGAAAGCCCTAACCCTCATCTTGGAATTTTCTAAATTCACCAAACGTCACTAAAACACTTCTAAACATGTATATATGCTAAAGGAATTGAAATACTACACTAATGGTGAAGAATATACCTCATTTGGCAACTCAAGAATTTTCTTGAGTTGCCCCAAGTGCTCAAAATCCAATTTTTCTTGATTTCCCATGCTTGTAGTGAGCTTGTGCATGATTTTTGTGTAGGGAACATGATGTTTGTTAGTGTTTATGCCCTAGAAGGCCATTACTGTATCATACTAGTTTGTATATTACTTAATGGAAGCTTGGGATATTCACATGTATATAACAGTCTTGCTAAACATGGTAGTATGCTACTTGGTTTTTTCTATCTTAATATGTGAGTATACGTATTGATAGAGCTCTTAGGATCTTGCTTGACTACCAGGGTTGTGATGGCTGTCACACTAGTGGGGGCTGGGTAGTCTACAAGCACATCCTTATTCAGGTCCCTAGTCATTGGATTATCGAGACAGAGCATCGATACTCCGGAGTAGACTAGTGTGTACGCTTCTCATCCCAGTTGGGGAAATGGTCTGTCCCACAGCCGTCAGTACGTCGTACTGGAGATAGTATGCAGGTGCTCGTTAGGTTACGGGTACACCGGACATGACTCACAGGGAACTGTTGGTTGGTTTTATACCATTCGTCAGTGAACAATTCCCAGGTGACATGAGTACAGCATAGTCCCCAGACTTGACACTGCTACTTCGCCTCGAGTGTGTCCCACTGTTCTTAGATTGCTACCCTACCACGGCTCAAAGGAGTCGTGCAAACAGGTAGCAGTTGGGTGCAGTCCCAAGCACTTGGAGGCAGTGGCGGTTAGACAGGATTCGTCTCTCCCGGTATTGGGGGTTGATATCGCGCTGTGTCAGAGAGCCATTACGCAAAGTCCCTGGCCAGGGCAAGCGAGATTTACTGGTAGGTTCCAGTAGTTTCTCAGGGTGTAATGGGCTTCCCTCCGACACGACTTATACCGCTATTAGGGGACCGACGCTTGCCGCCCCCTAGGCCCGATATGCGATAGTCTTGGACGAACGGACCGGACTGTATGGAGATTGTCACATCAGACTCAGTAGGAGTTCGGATGGGTTCCCTCATCGGCCTTCTTATCGACATCTACCTGGGGACCATTACGTACAGCTAGTGCCGCTTGCGGTCTGTGGTTAAACCCACTGCCAGCGTAGTAGTCGAGTCTCTAGAGTCCCACACAGAGAGTTTCCCTACTCCAGGCGAAACAATATAGAGGTCGTATGGTTTTACGACAAGGGTTCGGACGCATACGTGCGTTTACGCGCGTACGACTTTCGGACAGTTTTTACCAGTCGGCTTTGGTTTAAGCCAGTTACTAGTATCCGGTTATTGGATTTATACAGTCTAAAGTTTTTCCATATTTTTGCGGAAAGGAGGGGCATTCTCGTAATTGCGCGAGAAGCTTCTAGAAGGTGGTGGCTAAGGAGGTTAAGGTGGCATAAGCAATGAATGTGATTAGTGAGTCATATGGATGATTCATCCATGTCATTAATGCATGATAAATGCTTAATGACTCATGGAGTGAATCATCACTAGATATTATCAAGCATGGTTGCTAAATTCATTTCTTATTCTTTTCTTGATAAAAGAAATGCTTGATATATATTATAATAACTCATTATTCTCACTTCATTATTATTCTCATCTTCTCTCTCCTCAAGCTCTCCCTCTTCAAACCCTAATCCTCCCCTCTCATGTGTTGAGTACAAGGATTAGTTAGACTACTTAATCCATAACCCTCTCTATATTTCACCTAGCTTCTTTGATTAGCACTTAAAGAAGTTTAGCTGCCTCAAGTTTAGAGGCTAAGCTTGGAGTAAAGCTCTCGGGTGGATCGTCTACTACTTCGAGAAGGCCGAGGAGGAGGTGGAGTTCGCAAAGACGAAGGACACGATTCGTTAGGTATAATCCCTAAACATAGTAGCACAGAAACTCTATGTTTGTAGTTAGTTATCGTTTAGCTTCGATTCAAGCGGTTAGTCGATGTTTGTTCACTAAACAAGTTCGTTTTTGAAAATTCCGCCTCCCCACAAGTACTGGGGTGTTGTACATCGACTTACAATGTTTTGGTGTAGGATTGAGGGTATTTGTGAGGATGTAGAGGAGGTGGAGAAGAGGGCAGCCATGAGTGAAGGGGAGGGAAAATGATGAAGAAAATAATGAAGGGGGACAAATGTTAGCCATGGTCAAATGACCCCTCACCTCTCTCTCTCTCTTCTCTCCCTTGCCCATACTCTTTTGTTTATTCCCTTTTCTTTTCTTTTTTTCTTTTTCTTTTCTTCTCATCTCAATTAAAACAAAGCCATGCATGAAAAATAAAGAAAAAGCCATGGTAGAAAATGTAACAAATGTGTAATATGACATGGTGCATGTCACATGCACAAAACACCATCATTGTGTGATTAGATACTAATCGTGTTTAGTAATACTTACTTATATACAAATCATTGTATACTACATTGGAAAATTCCCAATTTTCATAAATTCATTTAAAATCAATAATTGATATAAATTTCCAAATATTTCCCAATTTATCGGTATTTAATTATACCGTATCATAAAAACTAATCTCCACACATTAAAATATTCATAATATTTATTATACTAATTATATAAATTACCAAAAATAATATTTTATTTTTCTGAAATGTTACACACGTATACCGTTTCTCGTAACTGCGTGACCCAAGAAATCCACACTATCTAGCCAGAAGGCACACTTGGAGAATTTAGCGAACAACTGGTGTTCCCTCAAAATCTGCAATGTAGCTCTCTTGTGCTGCTCATGCTCCTCTCGACTACGGGAGTATACAAGAATATCATATTAGTGTATATGCCCTATGGGCCATTATTGTATTATACTTGTATGTATATTACTTAATAGAAGCTTGGGATATTCACAGTTGTATATACAGTCTTGCTAAAAGTGGTAGTATGCTATTGGTTTGTGTCTACTTTAATATGTGCATATGTTTCTTGTAACGTATCACTTATTCATATTAGTAGAGCCCATAGGGTCTTTGCTTGATTACCAGCGTTGTGATGGCAGTGACACTAGTGGGGGCTGGGTAGTTTATAAGCAACATCCTATACATGTCCCTAGTCGTAGGATTATCGAGACTGGGCATCGATACTCCAGAGTAGACTAGTGTGTACACTTCTCATCCCAGTTGGGGAGATGGTCTGTCCCATAGCCATCAGTACGTCGTACTGGAGATAGTATACAGGTGCTCGTTAGGTTTCGGGTACACCGGACAGGACTCGTAGGGGGACTGTTGGTTGGTATTATACCAATCGTCAGTTAACAGTTTCCAGGTGACATGAGTACAGCATAGTCCGCAGACTTGACACTGCTACTTCGCCTCGAGTGTGTCCCACTGTTCTTAGATTGCTACCCTACCATGGCTCAAAGGAGTCGTGCAAACATGTAGCAGTTGGGTGCAGTCCCGAGCACTTGGTGGCAGTGGCGGTTAGAAAGGATTCGTCTCTCCCGGTATTGGGAGTTGATATCGCGCTGTGTCAGAGAGCCATTACGCAAAGTCCCTGGCCAGGGCAAGCGAGATTTACTGGTAGGTTCTAGTAGTTTCTCAGGGTGTAATGGGCTACGCTCCAACACGACTTATACCGCTATTAGGGGACTGACGCTTGCCGCCCCCTAGGCTCGAGATATGATAGTCCTAGACGAACAGACCGGACTGTACGAAGATTGTCACATCAGGCTCAGTAGGAGTTCAGATGGGTTTCCTCATCGACCTTCTTATCGACATCTACCTGGGGACCGTTACGTACAGCTAGTGCCGCTTGCAGTCTGTGGTTAAACCCACCGCCAGCATAGTGTCGAGTCTTTAGAGTCCCACACAGAGTGTTTCCCTGCTCCAGGCGAAACGATATAGAGGTCGTATGGTTTTACGACAAGGGTTCGGACGCATACGTGTGTTTACGCACGTACGACGTTCAGACAGTTTTTACTAGTCGGCTTTGGTTTAAGCCAGATTCTAGTATCAGGTTATTGGATTTATACAGTCTAAAGTTTTTCCGTGTTTTCACGGATAGGAGGGGCGTTCTCGTAATTTGTCGGGAAGCTTCTAGATGGATGATGACATGGAGGGTAAGGTGGCATTAACATTTAATGAATTTGTGACTCACTTAGATGAATCATTCAAGTGAGTTAATGAAGCATTTATTGCTTGATGACTCACTTGATGATTCATTGCATATATTTAATGAAGAATGATGATAATGCATTTTGATTTATTCTTTTTTATTTTCTTATGCTTCATAATATATTAGAAGTAAAAAGCTTTTTCATTCATTCTCATGCTCACCTTCTCTCTCCTCAAGCTCTCTCTTGAAACCTTAATCCTCCCCTCTCATGTGTTGAGATCAAGGATTAGATAGAGTAATACATCCATAACCTCACTCTATATCCCCTAGGTAGCTTAGATTAGCACTTTGAGCAACCTAGTTATCTCAAGTTAGAGATCAAGCTTGGCGTAGGAGCTCTCGGGTGGATCGTCTTTGACTCGAGGAGGCCGTTGAGGTGCCGATGTTCCAAGGAGCCTACGAGGAGTGGAGGACAGCGATGAAGACCCGAAGGACAAGTAACGTGAGGTATAACTTCAAATTCGAGTAGTTAAACCTCTCGTAGTTTGCTAGTAACGGTTTAGATACGATTCATGCCCTCAAGTCCGTGTTACGAAGCTTTGATAATCGTTTTTCATATATTCCGCCTCCGCGCAAGTTCGTGGGGTGCGTGACATGGATATACAGTGGTATCAGAGCCAACTAAACCATTACTAGCTTGTTAGCAACTAATTAGAAGTTCGATCGACGGAAAACACGAAAACGAAACCCCGGAACCCTAACAGTTCTGTTAATTTTAAACATGTCTAAAAAATTATTTGATATGCCTTAAAATTCACAGCAGGTAAATATAATAATTCTGGGAAAATACGAAGTTCTAACTCGGCTTGATGGCCTCGGCGGCAAGAGTGTGCTTGTGGCCGCGGATCCGCGGCGGAGTCAACCCCGAGTTGACTCCAATTTGCTCTACAATTCATATATTTTGGTGTTCTGTTTTCCTTTATGTTCTGTTTCTGTCCAGGTTACTTCAGTGCTGGTTTGCTTTTGGGGTAGACACGGATAAAGGTTGTCGATCGATGTTCTAAGTTATTTGCTAATTCGGTTTTTATCTGTAATGTTTAATGTGTTCGTAAACCTCCCCTAACTTCTAGTATGTCGGTTGGCAGGGGGTTGCACATTTCTGTAATGTTTACTGTTTTTGTATATGGACTTGATTGGAGTGTTGTGATGATTAGCCGGGGTTTGAGATGGGTTTAATATTCATTCATTCGATGTAAATGTAATATGATGTAATATTCTTTTGCGGGGCGCATCTAGGTTGAGGTTGTAGCCACCGTTGTATTATTTCTTTTTCCTGTTTTTTCTTCTAGGATATACCCAAGGCGGGGTACACAAACTACTGGGTACGTTGAAGTGTTTAGTGGCCTACTCATGTTGTTGAGGGAGACCGCTTCACTTCGGGTACTTGGCGGGTAGTTTGACGTACCCGTAGGGGTCTAGGGTTGGGGTAATGGCTATTCATCACAACTGTGTAATCCGTCTTTTATTGCAGGCTCAAAGCAAATGCGGATTGCTAGTATATCCAATAAAGTTCATCTGTGATCTGGAATGCTTATTATTGCGTCTGACGAATGTACAATATCTATATATGATAGCTATTAGACGTCACTTATGTTTTACACCCGCGCTAGCCCAGCCCCCGCTCTGTCGTTAGTTAAGTAACCTAACGGGTGATGACGGGACCCAGTGGTGAATGCGGATGGAATAAGAGGACGTGGTATTTTCGTTGTTTTCTGCAATGATAGGATAAATGATGGGATGCATTATTATAATGCAAAGAAAATAAACCAAAGTTCAATCGTTGGAACAAATTTAAAAATAACCACTCGGTTATTTTAAAAGAGCAGAATTTTTAATTACGGAGCTTTAACCACTCCTTTTAAAAAGTATCAGGTTCCTTCGATTATATCAAGTTCACTACGTTCACGATTTTGCCAAAACCATTCGCAGCCCTCCGTCATTTCATATGAATATTCAATAGTATTCAAGCTGTGTTTGTTGACCTTCGTCAAGGCATAGTGATTGGTAGTTGTTGGGTGTTCATATGTTGCATAGATAGATGCATTGGTTTGGGATAGTCGTATTACCTAGTTGACCTTTGTCAAGGGTATGTACGGGTGGGTTCAAATTAACCTGGATAATGATGGGTAGAACTTGACATGAGACTTATGATTTGTTGACCTTCGTCAAGGTCATAAGAGCATGGGGCAAATATCCACATCGGGAATTTCTAAAGAAACTGAAATTTGCAGAAAGAGCATACCATTTTGGAGTTTGATGAATGTTGGTAGGATTCCTTCAACATTATCATACGATGATATTTTGGATCCCGATCCTACTGTGAGTATATACTACTTATCAGGAGATTCGTAACTTAACGATCAATGCTATAAACCAAGTAGGTGCCTAGAAAGGTGTCAGTGGGGCTACGCCCCCAGAGAAAAGAGGTTCTTTAATTAAGGAACTTCACGAAAGCGTTGGAAAACCTCCCTCGAAGTATCGACACTGACCTGGCTGAACGGTTAAGCAAGCATTGTACGGTGAGAATAGTCCTGGCTAATTCTTCTTTTATGGTTTGAGGAAGGATTCGAGAAACAGTGGGAGCCATCCTATATAGATAAATTAAAAACCACTCTAAACTTGCAAGAGAATCATGCTAAAGTGTTTTCTTCTCTTTTTCTCATTGCAGCGACCTTGTGACCACACATAGGTTATATCTAGATAACAAATTGACTGAATCTGACTTATATGACTGGCAAAGGTCTGTCCAGATGTCCATTGCCTATAACAAGCTGGACCACCCTATTACTACTCAAGATCCCGCCGTCCCATGTCCAGTTTCCACTGTCACGGATATGAATATCCGTCAGACAAGGGAAAAGGATAAAGCGAAAGCCAAGTGCTTCGTGTTAGCTTCAGTTGATGGTGTATACCAGAAGCAGCACGAGAAGATGGACTCAGTTTCCATCTTTCTCCATAACAAAGATTTATATGGAGAGCAATCTCATATCACAAGATATAAGACCTCGACCGAATTAATTCAAACGAGGTTGGCCGTTGGGTCATCTGTAGGGGACAACGTCCTTACAATGACTAGCTGTATTGATCAGCTCAAGGACCTGAAGACCACGTTGGAGAATGAGTCAGATACTGACTTGATTCTACAGTCTCTACCTTCTACCCTGAAGGAAACCAGGGAAGCAGAAGGAAAGAGAAGGGCAAAAATTTCTGGACTGGATATAGTAAAAGAGGGACGTTCCTATTGTTATGGGATTGGGCATAGGCAGAAAGATTGCAGGGCTTTAGAAGCCAGTAGCCAGGATACGAAGCATGTTGTGGCTTCAGCCTCAAGTGTGTTAGTAATTGAGAACTGTTTGTCAATTAACTCTACTTCCTGGGTACTTGATACCGGAGCAGGATCTCATATCTGTAATTCATTACATGCTTTGAGAAACCGTAAAGTTATAAAGGTAGGTGATTGGTCTCTCAGAGTTGCAAATGGAATGAGCGTGGACGCTGAATCCGTGGGAGAATATCGCCTAGGTTTGATAAGTGGGCAGATATTGATTCTACGTAACTGTCTGTAAGTACCTAGTATGACTTGTAATATCATATCAGTATCCTCGCTTTCGAAAGAGGGATATGATTTTAGATTCATAAGCGATGTAGTACACATCCACCTAAATCAAGTTCTGATTAGGTCTGGTACATTAGATAACGGCATATACGTATTGAGTCAAGCTCAGGTTTTCAATATCCAGAACACACATAAAAGAAAGTCTCCAGAATTAAATCAGGCTTTCTTATGGCATTGTAGACTAGGTCACATCAATGAGAGAAGGTTGACTAAGTTACATAAAGAAAGATATTTGGATCCGTTCGAATATCAAACATATGCAACTTGTCAATCCTCTCTCAAAGGAAAGATGACAAAGACTCCGTTCACTGGACACGGAGTAAGAGCAAGCGAGCTCTTAGGAATCATACACAGTGACGTATGCGGTCCAGTGTCTACACATGCGAGAGGTGGTTATTCCTACTTCATTACTTTTACGGATGATTTCTCTAGGTATGGATATGTCTTCTTAATGAAGCATAAATCCGAGGCTTTTGAGAAATTCCAAGAATACAGGAATGAAGTGGAAAAACAAACAGGCAAGAGTATAAAGACACTGAGATCTGATCGAGGTGGTGAATACTTAAGTGCCGAGTTCCTGGGTTACTTAAAAAAGAATGGAATTCTCTCTCAGCTTACTCCTCCATACACACCACAACACAACGGTGTATCATAAAGGAGGAATCGAACCCTATTGGATATGGTTCGTTCCATGATGAGTAAGGCTGAGTTGCCGCGATCTTTCTGGGGTTATGCGCTAGAAACAGCTGCATATCTTTTGAACAAGGTTCCAACCAAGACTGTGCCTACCACACCATATCAGATGTGGAGTGGAAAGAAACCCTGTCTTAAGTATCTTAAGACATGAGGATGTCCAGCTTTTGTAAAGAAGCAACATACGGAAAAGCTCGAGGCACGCTCAGTACTGTGTAAGTTTGTGGGATACCCAAGGAACTCCAGGGGGTATCTTTTCTATTACGCAGAGGAACAAAAGGTTTTTGTTTCTCAGCATCCCCACTTCTTGGAAACTGAATTTTTAGAAAAGGAAACAAGTGGGAGAGAAATAGAACTGGAAGAAATTCCAGAACCACAAACTACTACTGAAAGTTTGGTAGAACCAGAAGTTCAAGAAGAACAGGACATCCCGACGCCACTCCGCAGGAATAGTAGGTAATCTCATCCATCCGAGAGATACTACGGTTTTCTCATAGACGGGGATAGAAAGGATTGCACTATTGACTATGATGAGCCTACTAGCTTCCAGCAAGCCATTCAGAGCGGTGACTCAGTAAAATGGCTGGATGCAATGCGGACCGAAATGGAGTCCATGTACACTAACAAGTATGGACTTTGGACATTGCTCCAGATGGGGTAAAACCCATAGGATGCAAATGGATCTTCAAAAAGAAGATTGGTGTAGATAGACAGGTTGAAACCTATAAAGTTAGACTTGTTGCAAAGGGTTTCCGTCAAAGACCTGGTTTGGACTATGACGAAACCTTTTCTCCAATGGCTATGCTTAAATCCATTCGGGTCCTTCTTGCTATTGCTGCCTTCCACGATTATGAAATCTGGAAGATGGACGTAAAGACGGCCTTTCTAAATGGTAATTTAGAAGCGAGAATCTATATGGATCAGCCAGAGGGATTCATTCAGAGTGGGAGCAGCGGTAAAGTATGCAAGTTGCTTAAGTCCATTTATGGACTAAAGCAGGCATCGCGGAGCTGGAACATCTGTTTTGATGATGCTGTCAAAGAATTCGACTTTATCAAAAATCCAGATGAACCATGCATAAACAGTAAGATTGTAGGGAGAGCTGTAGTATTCCTCGTCTTGTACGTGGATGACATTCTCCTAATAGGAAATGATATTCCTATGTTACAGTCAGTCAAAAGATTCTTATCAAATAAATTATGCATGAAAGACCTGGGTGATGCCACCTACATTCTAGGGATCCGGATCTATCGTGATAGATCAAAGAGGATGTTGGGACTTTCGCAGTCCAGGTATATAGACACCATAGTGAAGAGATTCAGTATGGATGATTCTAAGCGCGGTAACCTACCGGCTTATCACGGAATCACCCTCTTCAAAGAGATGTCTCCCGAGACTGATTTGGAAAGGGATCGCATGTCGATTATACCCTACGCTTCTGCGGTAGGCTCTATAATGTATGTGATGTTATGTACCAGACCAGATGTAGCATACGTATTGAGCGTTGTAAGCCGGTATCAGGCAAACCCAGGGAAGAAGCACTGGATAGCAGTAAAGAACATTCTCAAGTACCTGAGGAGGACTAGGGAGATGTTCTTGGTGTATGGAGGAAAAGACCTCCAAATGGAGGCCTTTGCCGACTCCGGCTTCCAGAGTGACAAGGATGACTCCAAATTCATGTCGGGTTATGTCTTTACCATCAATGGAGGGGCGGTCTGTTGGAAAAGTTTCAAGCAGGAGACCGTTGTTGACTCGACAATGGAAGCGGAGTACATAGCTGCTTGCGATGCCGCAAAAGAAGCTGTCTGGATGAAGAAGTTCCTCACAGAACTTCAGGTGGTTCCTACCAGTGTTGATCCAATACCTCTGTATTGTGACAATAACGGCGCTATAGCTTTAGCGAAGGAACCCAGGTCCCATCAGAAATCCAGACACATCTTAAGGCGGTATCACCTGATTAGGGAGATTGTAGATCGCCTGGAGATCGAGATAAAGAGAGTAGAGACGGAGAATAACATTGCTGATCCATTCATAAAGGCCATTCCTCAGACGCAGTTCGAGAGGCTATTCGAGATGATAGGTCTACGATATGCCAGCTCATGGCCCTAGTGCAAGTGGGAGATTGTTAGTGTATATGCCCAAGGGGCCATTATTGTATCATACTTGTATGTATATTACTTAATGGAAGCTTGGGATATTCACAGTTGTATATACAGTCTTGCTAAAAATGGTAGTATGCTACTTAGTTTGTGTCTACTTTAATATGTGCATATGTTTCTTGTAACGTATCACTTATACATATTAGTAGAGCCCATAGGATCTTTGCTTGATTACCAGCGTTGTGATGGCAGTCACACTAGTGGGGGCTGGATAGTCTATAAGCAACATCCTATTCTTTTCCCTAGTCGTAGGATTATCGAGACTGGGCATCGATACACCAGAGTAGACTAGTGTGTACGCTTCTCAACCCAGTTAGGGAGATGGTCTGTCCCACAGCCATCAGTACGTCGTACTTGAGATAGTATACAGGTGCTCGTTAGGTTACGGGTACACCGGACAAGACTCGCAGGGGGACTGTTGGTTGGTATTATACCAATCGTCAGTTAACAGTTCCCAGGTGACATGAGTACAGCATAGTCCGCAGACTTGACACTGCTACTTCGCCTCAAGTGTGTCCCACTGTTCTTAGATTGATAACCTACCACGGCTCAAAGGAGTCGTGCAAACAGGTAGCAGTTGGGTGCAGTCCCGAGCACTTGGAGGTAGTGGCGGTTAGAAAGGATTCGTCTCTTCTGGTATTAGGAGTTGATATCGCGTTGTGTCAGAGAGCCATTACGCAAAGTCCCTGGCCAGGGCAGGCGAGATTTACTGGTAGGTTCCAGTAGTTTCTCAGAGTGTAATGGGCTATGCTCCGACACGACTTATACCTCTATTAGGGGATTGACGCTTGCCGCCCCCTAGGCTCGATATGCGATAGTCTTAGACGAATAGGCCGGACTGTACGAAGATTTTCACATCAGGCTCAGTAGGAGTTCGAATGGGTTTCCTCATCGGCCTTCATATCGACATCTACCTGGGGACCGTTACGTACAGCTAGTGCCGCTTGCGGTCTGTGGTTAAACCCACTGCCAGCATAGTGTCGAGTCTTTAGAGCCCCACACAGAGTGTTTCCCTGCTCCAGGCGAAACGATATAGAGGTCGTATGGTTTTACGATAAGGGTTCGGACGCATACGTGTGTTTACGCACGTACGACATTCGGACAGTTTTTACTAGTCGGTTTTGGTTTAAGCCAGATTCTAGTATCAGGTTATTGGGTTTATACAGTCAAAAGTTTTTCCGTGTTTTCACGGATAGGAGGGGCGTTCTCGTAATTTGTCGGGAAGCTTCTAGATGGAGGGTAAGATAGCATTAACATTTAATAAATTTGTGACTCACTTAGATGAATCATTCAAGTGAGTTAATGAAGCATTTATTGCTTAATGACTCACTTGATGATTCATTGCATATATTTAATGAAGCATGATGATAATGCATTTTGATTTATTCTTTTTGATTTTCTTATGCTTCATAATATATTAGAAGTAAGAAGATTTTTCATTCATTCTCTTGCTCACCTTCTCTCTCCTCAAGATCTCTCTTGAAACCCTAATCCTCCCCTCTCATGTGTTGAGATCAAGGATTAGATAGACTAATACATCCATAACCTCACTCTATATCCCCTAGGTAGCTTAGATTAGCACTTTGAGCAACCTAGTTATCTCAAGTTAGAGATCAAGCTTGGCGTAGGAGATCTCGGGTGGATCGTCTTTGACTCGAGGAGGCCGTTGAGGTGCCGATGTTCCAAAGAGCCTACGAGGAGTGGAAGACAGCGATGAAGACCCGAAAGACAAGTAACGTGAGGTATAACTTCGAATCCGAGTAATTAAACCTCTCATAGTTTGCTAGTCATGGTTTAGATACGATTCATGCACTCAAGTCCATGTTACGAAGCTTTGATAATCGTTTTTCATATATTCCGCCTCCCTGCAAGTTCGTGGGGTGCGTGACATGGACTTAAATATCATCAATGAATACAATAATGAACTGATCAAGAAACGGCCTCAAAATGCGGTTCATCATATCCATGAAAGCTGCTAGGGCATTGGTGAGCCCGAACGACATCACCAAAAACTCATAATGCCCGTACCGTGTGCGAAAAACAGACTTCAAAATGTCACCTTCCGAACTCTCAATTGGTGATACCTTGACCGCAAATCGATCTTCGAGAAATAGCCAGCACCCTACAGCTAATCGAATAAGTCATCAATACAAGGTAATGGATACCTATTTCGCACCGTAACTCGATTCAACTGCCTGTAGTCGATGCACAATCCCATACCGCCGTCCTTCATTTTAACGAATAAAACAGGAGCTCCCCATGGCGATACACTTGGACGAACGAGCCCCTTACCAAGAAATTCTTCCAACTGACCCTTGAGCTCCTTCAGCTCTTTCGGGGCCATCCGATAAGGCGGTACAGAAATAGGCCCCGCACCCGGAATCAAGTCAATACAGAATTCAATATCGCGATCAGGCGGCAATCCTGGTAACTTAGCTGGGAATTTATCAGGAAATTCTCGCAAGATCGGAACCTGTTCCAACGGGACCTCAGCGGCTCCTACGTCCTGAATAAAGGCTAGGAAACCATGACAACCCTTCTTCAAGAGCCGTCCCGCACAAAGAGCAGAAATCATGTTGGCAGGAGTTATAATACAGTCTCCCTGCACAACAAAAATCGGTTCGCCTGGAAAACAGAATCTGACCGCTTTCCCTCGACAATCAACAGAAGCATGACAAGCGGCCAGCCAATCCATACAGAGAAGTATATCAAAATCTAGCATATTCAGGAGAATCAAATCGACTAACGAATCCTTATCACCAATACGTACTGGACAGGACCTGAATACGTGTCGGGCTACAAAAGAATCTCAATAGGAGTAATCACAACTAGCGGTAACTCTAACAATGACGACTCTCTCCCCAGAGAAAATGCAAAGTGTGCATACACGTAAGAGTGCGTAGAACCGGGATCAAATAAAATGTGTGCATCTAAAGAACATACTGAAAGAGTACCCGTCACATCTGCATTGGATGCCTGGGTATCCTGTGGAGCCAAGGTAAAAACCCGAGCCTGGCACCTACCAGCATCCTCACGTCCTCTCCCTCGATCTCCCCGTCCTCTCGGAAAATGTCCTGCAAAACCCCGACCTTGCGGTACAACGGCCTGGCGCATAGTGCAACTGGTGGAGGAAGTTGTGCCATCGGAGTGGAAGGTGGAAGGGGTAAAGCAGTCTGCGGAACAATAGTACCTCCATGGCGTCTACACTCTCTAGCCAAATGCCCTGGAAGTCCGCAACTAAAACATGTAAACGTGGGTCTCTGCTCCATGGGATACGAACTGAACATCTGGCTCTGAGCCCAGCCTCGACCAACACTGCGGCCTAGAGTGTGTCTGCCTCCACCTCTCCCAAACTGTATTATAACTGACCCCATAGGTCTGGACCTCTTTGGCTCCGGAACAATCGCTGTCTCGTTCAGACACTCTTCTACTCGCATAGCTACGTCCATGGCCTGGGTATAAGTATCGAAATGTTGGGAGCCTATAGTAAGGAATAGCTGCTTGTCCAGACTCCTCACGAACCTCTTCACCCAGAGCTCCTAAGTAGGAACTAAGTATTGAGCATAGCGTGATAGCTAGTTGAACAGCAAGTCATACTTTGCCACCGGCATATCTGCAGGTTTTCGTAACACCTCGAAACTGCTGGCTCTGGCATCTTTTACGCTTTGGGGAAGAAATCTGGCAAGGAACACCTCAGAAAACTCTGTCCATGTCATCGGAGGAAGACCAGTGGCTCGCCCTCTCTCTATCGACTCACACCATGCCTATGCAAGTCCCTCCAATCGAAAACTGGTCAGCTCCACCGACCTCGCATCAGAACATCTCAATGACCTGCCGATCCTGGCCATCCTATCAAGAAAGTACTGAGGATCCTCTACTGCATCGGTCCCTGTAAACACCGGAGGTCTCAACCTCATAAACTCCGGAAGTGATACCTCCATCACCCTCGAGTCTACTAGTGCGACAGTCTGCATGGGCTGTACATCGGGCTCTACCATCGTCGGTGCCTGATCATGCCTCTGAATACGGGTGGCCTCAGCCAACTATCCCACCATCTGCTGTAAGCCCAACATGCCCCCCTCTATCCTAGTCAGTCTGTCTGGAGGAGGAGGATCAACATGCTCTAGTACCGCCGGAATGTCCTGAGCGTCGGTCGCCATCACAGGCGGATCTGTCCTAGCTTCATCCCTGGCTGCGGCTCGCCTACCTCGCGTAGCTATAGCAACTGGAATAAGAAACGAGAGTTGACAAGGCATACGAATAGAAACAACAATAATAGGGAGTCAAATGAAGGATTAAGCAAAATATACACCCTAAGGTTACTTAGGCTGAGTATCGTAGCGTAAATATGCCGCGGAACATATGTATGGTACTCTACTCATCCTAAATCACCTACTCCATCAAACCAAGGGTCATCCTAAATAACGAATTTTTTTAAAGTCTACTAACTTCAACTCACTACTCGGTTCCGTAAGGTTCATCCTAAGCTCTGATACCAACTCTGTCACGACCCGAAATTCGGATGTGACCGGCACTTAGATTGTATGACATCTAAAGATGTCGACACAATCTGAGTAAGCCAAAAATCAAGATCAAAAACGCTTTTTGCGGAATTTAGAAATTTTTAGTTTTTTAGAAAAAGGATGAGGTAGTATGTCGAATGATTTTAAGAAATGAAATCTAAGAAACTGATTTTTTTTAGCATTTAAAATGTTCGACAACACCTCCTTATTAATCATTAATAAAAGCAGTTATAAAGTGTTTAAATAAGTTGCATCCCTAGTTGGGAGCAAAACAACGCCAAACGGCAGAAATCAATACGTAATAATAATACGACTCATGAAGTGAAGGATTTCATTCATATATAGAGAAAGCAATAATTAACAGAACTAGACGATTTCACTCAATCGAATTTAAAACATATACAGACATATCTCGTTCTAAGTCAAATATACAGGGTCTGATGGAGAATTTCTAGATCCAATATACATATACCAAAAGAGGAGTTACTACGTAGGTGACCCACCTAGCAAAATAAACGATGAGAGCTGACAAGTGGATCCACGCTGCTGCTATGTGTCCATGCGTCTCCTGCAAGGAACTATGGCACAACGGGGGTGAGTTGTCAACTCAGTGAATAAACTAATATCTAACAGCTGATAATGTAAGTATGACGACTAGAACTAACAATAACAAAGATGAATATAATGTATGATAAGATGTGGAAGGATGAATATGTATTAACTAAATGTATTAAAACAACACCGAAATCTCATCAAGTATTTCCATAATTTTCCAAATAAGGCTCATTTTTCCGTGTCCAACATCAAGAAAAATCTTCTGTTTCCAGCAGGCATCGTTCCCCGAACGATCCTGTCAATCAATAACATCGGTCGGTATCCTCCAGATATCCGCCGTGTTTCATAACTATTTCCAGTATCGAGAATCCTCGCTAGGCTCCCCGCCTTAAATGCGGCTATCCTGCACCTCGGTCTCGACCGGGTCCACCATGTATCCAACTGTATATCCCCCCCCCACTCAGTCTGGATAACGTATAAATCCGCAACCGTATAGCCTCCCCACTCGGTTCGGAGTAAATCCAAATCATAAAAACGACATCTCATGGTGGACGTATCATATCAATCATGAAAAATCAATGAATATAACTTAATAGAATATAAAACTCAAAACCAGAAATCCTTAAATCCAATACACCTGGTGATACAATTAATAATGAATTGAATGTAAGACATGATAGGTATCCATTAATAACAACGATGCCCACAATCACTAGTAATGATGTTTATGGTATGAAAGGAATCATAAAGAATATGGCAAGTTCTAAGTCATACGTGACATGTCAATATCGATGAGGTGTGGTGTAACATATAGGTATGTGCACATACAACATGACTCATCGATAATTCGTGCAGTGTTCTAGCAAATGTTATTTTATGGATATGAATGCATATGATGAAGTTTCTTAGTTTTAAACATATACTCAATATAAAGGAAATTATTTTCCAACAACTAATTACGGGCGTATAACACCATCCATACAAAATCCCCCGGTAGATGTTAAATCTACTCACTGGAATACGTCGAAGCTAGTTAGATGTTATCAATCCTTTTCCTTTTCTTGCGGTCTCCGAAGTCTCCGCGATCGAACCTAAAATTGAATTTTAGTTCGTATAAGAAACGGCTAAAATCCGATACGGCGATAACGTGAAACTATAAGATTTCCATACTAAATATGCTCTATGTGAATATTGTAAACTACCTATAACTTATACTAACCTGAACTAACCCTTCGCTGTTCGTATCAGTTAACACAGAATCGTAACATGAGATATACGTATCGTATTAGAATTTTAACCCCAAAACAGATATTTGCTTCTAGATTTTATATACTGAATATATAACATAAACTAGTAATACCACATATCCTAACACATATATAGAGAGCTACCCTAAAATTTTCAACACCCAACTCCCACACAAAACCGGCGAGCTCGGAATTTCAATGAATGTCGCCGGCCAAAAATCCGAGGAATGGGTCCGTGTTTATAGTGGTTATTCTAGGTCCAAAATACAAGATGACGGTACTGTTTGATTTTGTTAAATATTATCTAGCCTATAGAAGATTCAAAACAGAGCCTAAATTTACCCAAATACGATATTTCCGATATCAAACTTCTATATTAAAACAGTACTGAACTAAAAATCTGCAGAGTTGAAACTAATACCTATTGAAGGAACAACTGAAAGGCCCTTTCCAAGATGTACAAGCACCACTAATCTTAGCTTGAGGGTTGTGGTAAAGATTTCTAGTGCTTAGCATCTTTTCCTCTCTTTTTCTTTTGTGTGTTCTAAGTGATTTTTTTTCTTTATTTTCTAACTTGGCCAAATTGTTTCTAATTGATATATGAACTGAGCTAAATGAAGAGATAATGTTAATGAAGGATGAGGTTTAGGAGGAGGTATCACCTAGAAAGAGTATGGTGTATCCATGCAAGTAGGTGGTGTAAGCATGAAAGATGGTGGTGTTTTCACGCAAGGAGGATGTGTCACCATGAAGTGTACATGCAAATAAGATGTGTCATCTAGGTTATGATATTCCATGAGCGTAAGTTAACCTTAACCAAGACCTAATGCTTTTTACATAAAAACCCTCACCAAATTTCAAATTTCCATAAATAATTAAACTTTTCACAAAACCCCTCATGATACTATCACGACCCGAAAGAGCACGTGACTGGCCCTTGAACCATATGAAGTCTATAGGACTCCATCTGATCCAAGTAAGCTAAAAGGCCAGAAATCTAAAACCATTTTAAGGATAAATAAACATACAAGCAATATACTATACAACGCCGAATGGCGAGGATTAAAATCCAAAAGAAACCCAGATAAGCATGAAAACTTTAACACTACTAAGCGCGACTCTAAGGTCGAAATAATACATCACTAGTGTCTGAGTCTGAAAAAAAATACAAGTTTTGGTTGATGGAATTTCTATATACAATAGAATAATACATCAACAAGGGTGGTCCTGATATAAAAGAACCCACCTACCCTAGCAAGTCCCCCATATGGAAGCAGTGTGCCAGAAATGCCGCTACGGAACCTGTACGGCAAAACCCTGCAAGAACTGTGGCACAACGTGGGTGAGTTGCCAACTCGTGAATAGAAAATATCTACAAGCAGAAATCGAATGCAAGACATAATCCTAGGTCAATACGATCAGTATATAATATAACCCTCAAGAGTAAGTCTAAAGCATGAAAATGTGGCTGTGTAACATCTAATCATGTAGGTAGTGCCAAGTACTCGTGCCAGTGCCTCAGATAATAACATGTCATAATGTAAGGTATGTCTGCATGAAGTAAACATGATGAAGTATCAAATGGATATCAATACACATATATTAGCGTCTCATTCCACTAATATTGGTGTAAGGGTATATATAACAGCGCCCTCGTACCCTGTTATATATACAAATGAAGTGTGATCAATGTAGTCAAAGTTTGTGTATAATCAATGTCTGTATGTATATATGAATCCCGTCCACCTGTCACCCAATGTCAATAAGCATCATACATGCAAATATGAGGATATAATCAAAATCATGGAGATCATCATGAAACCCGTGCCTAGCATCGACACGTAAATCCTCATCTATTGCGCTCCGTCAGTCCGGATCAGCATGATCAGTCGAAAATACTGCATCTTTTAATCGGCAATTTCCCTATCATTTGCACTTATTTAGAAGTGTTCGGTATTCATATTTCACATATTAGCAAATCAGTCGTTAAATATCAGATTGCATGTGTTGGACTCTAAAACCGACATTTCTAAGGAAATTGACTGCATTTCATGGCATCGCATCATCCCTATATTGCGCAACACTTGTTTCGAGATCTGTGCAGGATAATCCGGAAGAAAAGCCAAAATTGTCATTTTGCTGATCAAACATTACGCCAACTCAAAGACCTGAGATCTGGTAACAATCCAGAAGGAATTACACAATTCAACATATCAAAACAAGGCCCAATTGTCATCCCAAAGCACCAGAAGAAGTTACAAGCCATAAGGACTCAAAAGCGCCGCGGAACCGCGGCTGGAGCCGGCTTGCGCCGCGGTTCCGCGGCGATTTGGTCAGATCATCATTCCATTTTCAGGGCATAATTCCTATCACAGTGGGTACACCTCATAAAGACACGTCAAATTCCAGAATTATCTCGAAGCTTCTACCAAATCAGCAAAGAAGATCATTAAGCTAATCCTAATTAAGCTCCTAACAAACTTCATCTAGAAGCTTCTCCTCAACAAACTTTTGGAGGGAAATTCACATTTCCTCTAACTAACTTTTGGAGGGAAATTCAAATTCTAATCCTAGATCTAGGGTTTGGGGAAGTCTATAAATAGAAGCATAGACCTAGGGTTAATGGCTAATCAATCTTTAGGTAATCAATCTTTAGTTAGTTGTTCTCCCATTCCTAAATCTCTATTCTCTTCATCTTCTTCCACAAGTCGAGTGACAAGACTTGTGCGAAACCCTAACCCTAATTCCAATCAAATTCAAGATCCCGAGTACCTATCAAGCAAGAAGCCCTTCAACCTTTTAGGAGCGGAGCCGATCTCCAATCGAGCAAGTGATCCAAGCCGATCCGCGACTTACGGAGCCGAGCGAAGACAAATCGACGATCAAGTTCTTCCTCTTGTAGTTCTTGAGCGATTCTAATGAAATTGTTGATATAAATAAAAGGTGAAATTCTTTAATCTTGCTTTCTTTTAAATCTTGCATCATGATTAGATCTCAATTTGTAATTGTGGTTCTTGTTGTGATGTTTGAGTAAAACTCCGCTCGTCAAGGAGTCGAGACGATCAATAGAATGATGATGTAACAAATCATAAAACTATTCTTAAGTCCTACAGGTTTTGTAAACCCTAGCAAGTTCAAGAACCGATGACCTGGTTTCGTTGCGATGCTTTCTTGATTGTGATCGCTCGAAATTAGGGATCTACGATCGTTTCTTGAATTTACTAGAGGCTGGCATGTGAATGATATCGACGAATGAACAAGGGATAAATGATGAAACACTAGTTTCATTAGAAATCCCTAATTCTCATCGATCATCATCGATCTAGTATCAATCCATCGAAGGATGAGAATACGTCATCATAAGATTGCATCACGTCTATAGATCCGATCGATTCCTACGAGCCTCATTTCGATTCTTGATATTTGGTTGGAAAAATCATCAAACTCTCAATTCTTGATTCTATCTTTTTCTTTTTATTAGATCTATATTTTCTAATTCTTGAACTTCAACTATAAATCATGAATTGGTTTGTTTTCTTTTCTTTAAAGTTTTAACTCATCTAATTCAAAAGACGAACTATTACATTGTCCCTGTGGACGATCCGCACTCACTTACAATCTACATCCGACACCGTAGTTGATTGCGGTCAAATATTTTTGGTTGTGATTTCATACAAGTTTCTATAAAACGACACAACGAGAAAATCATTCAATCAAATGGCGCCGTTGCCGGGGATAGTGCGCTAATTGTTCGTATTTTGAAATTTGAGTTGAACAATTTATTCCATTATAATTTTTAGATCTAAACTCGTACAAACCCTAATACGTGTGTTGTGATTTGATTGCGAGGAAATCTGGAATCATTGGAGCTGGAGAAAATTTTTCTGAGCATTCCAGAGAGCTAAGGGAGTAAAAAGAAGCTCTCTGTTGAAATTCTGTGCAGTGATCTCCTCACCAGACTGCGATTCCGCGGCGAAGACCCCACTACTGCGGCGGTTCAGCGGTGGCCTTGCTGCTTCAGTATACCAAAATTTCAGGTATACATCTACACTTTCTTATCTCTTACCTACTCTACTCCAAATAACAATTTCCTCCAGGTTTCTTTGCAAATAATCGCAGCGCCGCAAAAGCAAATTAAATTGTGCGTGTTTTGATTTTTGTGGTTGTTTGCATAATTAATACGGACATTAAGGGGCAAAGACCAAATCCAGATTAGGTGGGGAGTTCATTACCCTTCCTAAGCCCCGAAAATTGCAAAATTTGCATCCGCATTTACCCTAATTAACTAAAAAATATCTAGAGATGACTCTAAGGACCGTCGTGCTCACTTTGGAAAAGAGAAGGCCGTGGGTAATTCATTGCTTATCCGCGTTTTCTTGTGGTGTCTAAGGCAAGTGTGTCGAAGGCTAGTGGTTATTAATTAGGCCCACTACTTACGTAGTGGAGTACCTTCCCACTTACCTGGCACTTACCTGGCCACAGGGGGACAAAGAGGCAGTGGAGGATTTATCCCGCGACTTGTCTTTTGGCAGTTAGGAGCGGTCTAGAGTTTGACCTAGGTGACCACTAGATATTAGGGTTTTGTGTATTGCATTTATTTTGTTGCATCATTTTTTCAAAAATCCGTCCAATTTTCAAAACAAACACCGCATTCATATCATTTCCCCTAATTATAAATTCACGCTGCCACTTGTACTAACCCTTTTTAGTGCAAGAAAGGCTGGACACGGGATTCTAGTGCCCGTTAGTCCGCGTTCCCTCATCGACCTAAAAGTCGGTATTTCTACATTTACCTTTCTTTTACCCACCACCACACCCACATCGATGGATCCACCTCCATCGAATTTCTTTTCCACTACCCTGCCGCCGTCCGTTGGTGCGCAGAATCCACCTCGCATCTCTCTCCAAGAGAGGTGCTATCCTACACGAGGCCCACTTTCCACATGTCTTTCCATTCCACCAGCCAACGGGGAAAATTTTCAAATAAAGCCCCAATACATCAACCTTCTACCAAAATTTCACGGTCTCGAGTCTGAAGACGCATACGTGTTTATCACCAAATTTGAAAATGTATGCGCAATGATGGGTACTTCACAGCTTTCTGTGGATGCTTTACGTCTTCGTCTTCTCCCATTTACTTTGTGCGATTTAGCCGAGAAGTGGCTGTATAACACTACCGCACATTCCATTTTAAATTGGGAAGACTTCGTCAAAGCATTCCTTAAAAAAATTCTACCCACATCAAAAGACAGCTCGAGTCCGTAGCGAAATTTATCAATTCACCCAGCTTCCAAATGAAACATTTTCAAAATGTCTTGAACGTTTCAAGGATCTGTTAGTCCAATGTCCACATCACGGCATCCCGAGATGGCATCTTTGCCGAATCATTTATGAGGGCATTAATCCTAACACAAGACAGACCCTTGAATCTATGTGTCAAGGCAACTTCATGACTAAAGATGATGGGGAAGCCTGGAAATTTCTAGAAGATTTCGCTGAAAAATCTTTACAGTGGGAGGGTGTGAGTCAATCGTCTAGGGATGGCAATGATATTTCCATAGAAGTTAGAGCTGACATTTCAGCTATGCAAAAGAAACTTGAGACTATGGAAAACAAATTCTTAGCCGCCCTAAGTCAAATATCACTCTCCAAAACTGTATGTGGATGCTGTTCTGATCCGTCTCACTTGATGGAAGAATGTCCGTTTCAAGGTCATGAGCATACCAATGCCGCATTTCAAAAACTTAGAAACGATCCATCTTCCTCCACATATGATCAGGGTTGGAGGAATCACCCTAACTTTGCTTGGAACCAATCACAATCTCAAAACACGGTTCCTAACACGAATCATTTCCAAAGGGTCCCTCCACCACAACAGCAGCCACCACTTCAATTGAGTCAGCACCCCTTCCAAGCACAAAACTTTCAAAATGCGGCCAACACTTTTGCACCGTCTAGTCCTTTGCAATTGACCGGTACAGATAATACCTCTGCACTAGCACAAACCTTGGATACTTTCATGAAACAATCTATCCAAGGGACGGCAAGTTTGCAATCTTCCGTCGAGAATGTGATAAAGATCATTGTCTCTCAAAATGAGAATATCAAATCGATGGAAGAACAAATTGCACAACTAAAAGCCGAAATGCGTGCAAGAGAGAAATGGAAATTTCTAGCTCAACCTTTACCCAATCCTGGCTATTCACATCATGTGGATGCAATCACGTTGAGATCTGGAAGAGTGCTTGACACTCACGTTGGGGAAGAGTTTGATGATACTGATAAATCAATCAATAACACCCCGGCTGAGACCTTTCCTCACACACACACTTCTAATTCTGATCCTTGTTCTTCTACCCCACCATTTTCTTCCGAGCCTATTCTTCGTTTCCCAAAAGGCTCGCCACCTCAGTCCACCTCTTTTACTCCTCCACGGACGATCCCCACTTCAATTGTGGGATCGGGTCCACACACAATTTCTTCTCCTATGATGGACCCAGCGCTTATTGCTAAAGCACCTTATCCTAATCGGCTAAGGGCTAACACACCGAGTCCACATATGGAGAAGATTATGAACATTTTTAAGCAAGTTAACATCAACATCCCTCTCCTAGATGCCATCCAACAAGTTCCGTCCTATGCGAAAACTCTTAAGAACTTGTGCACTAGGAAGAGGAAGACTCAAGTGCCCAAGAAGATATTCATGGCAAAAACAGTAGACACAGCCTTTCCCCAGCAATTACCAAGGAAACGTAAGGATCCTGGATATCCTACTATTTCCATCACTATTGGGGAAAAACACATTAACCGTGCTCTACTAGACCTTGGCGCTAGTGTTAACTTGCTTCCATATTCAGTTTATGAGCAACTAGGTATCGGAGAGTTGAAGCCAACCCATTGCACTCTCCAGATGGCTGACCGATCTATCACCAAACCTAGGGGTGAATTGGAGGATGTGTTAATAAAAATTGGGGAATTCATATTCCCTGTGGACTTTATTGTAATCGATACACAGCCTGTAGCGAACCCACGAAACCAAATTCCGGTGATTTTAGGTCGCCCCTTTTTGGCCACTTCCAATGCTATTATCAATTGTCGTAACGGTTCTATGACCCTATCCTTCGGGAATAGGTCAATAGAGCTGAACATTTACAAGTTGGGAAATGTACCTTCCGAACCTACTGCTCAGGTATGTTCTGTCGACTTAATGGATGTCGACAGCAGCGAATTTGATGATCCTCCTGATATTGATCTAGACTCTTTTCATATGTTATTGTTTGACCCAACTATGTATCCTACACCTACGGACTCTTCCACCAAGATGTCCGGGTCAACAACTAACACCGATTATGAACTGCTTTTAGAGTCTGAAGATCACCCCGCGATTTTTGATGACATTATTCATCGGGGTATAGATGGAACTTTTGAGGAAATCTTCGCTGATGAACTCGCATTTTTAAATGACACTGGTGTTGAGATGAATCATCTCCCAATTAATGAAATTGAACCTCCACCCCTTTTTCTGAACTGTAAAAAGAATGGGAGTAATCCATCACATTCACTGCATCGTCTCTCCAAAATGAGACGCACACACACTCTATTCCACCACTTACCCTTTCCCCACTTCTTCTTCCACCAACCAGAGCACTGCATTGATAAAAATTTTGAATGGTTGGTGTTAACATTTGGTCTTTGCAAAGCTTCGCATCGACCACTGATTTTTGACCCCCTCATACGATTTTCAAAGCTTAACATTGCATAACTCAAGTTTGGGAGGGGTATATTTTCTGGCTCTTGAAAAGAAAATTTTTACAAAATTTTGAGCTAAAAATAAGTTTGGGGGAAGTTCTTCACTTATATATTGTGCCCCCGCTAATAAATTCCTCCCAAGCTTACAGATTTTTCGAGATTTAGCGGAAGGCAACAGTGAGGACACTGTTGAAAACAAGTTTGGGTGATGTTTGTGCTTATTTTTGCATCATTTGCATATCATTTGCATAAGCACAAAACATTTTTTTTAAAACCTATAAAAATTTAAAAATTTTAGAAAAATATAAAAATATTTTTGTACATAAATAAGATAATAAAAGTTTAGATAGTGAAAAATTACATCCATGAGATTAGAAAAATTTAAGAAAACCAAGAAAATTAGAAATTTTCTTATACGAACTAGTAATAAGTAGTTATGAGCCGTTGTCCCAAGGGTTAGTAAGATGAAAGACGTCACTAATCTGAGGATAAAAATAAGTCTGAAAAATAGTTTCTATTCTGGAAGCCAAACATTTTGAACGTTGATACCCTGCTATTCGCACTTACACACGTCTTAAAGCCTAGGATAGTAGAGGATACCTTGAAATGCTCTTGTATTAAAGCCAAAAGTATGAAGGAAATAAAAAAAAATTAAAAAAATATAAAATGGTGAGAAAAATGGACACTGGTTTTGTTATCACCGAAGGCAATAAAAAATATATAGCGAGGGTGCTTCTTCACCTAGTGCCCTAAGGCTAACTGGTCTGGGAGTCACCGCTATGCCTGAGGTGGTGCAAGACGAGGAAAATACACCAAGTAAGCAAGCACAGGAGTAATCGGTCGGTTAGTACCTCAAGAAGTATTAACGGTCGCATGAAAGTGTGTGAGCAACTCCGTCTAAATATTCTTTAATTAAAAAGTACTGAGGCTGATGGGCAAGAGTATGATAGCTTGAATTGAATTCTCCGGGTGTAGGGATGTCTTTACACACATGCAGGGTTATATGATCGATGTTTGGAAGAAAGATAGGAATGAAGAATAAGACGATGTTTTATTAAGGGAGGACGTGATTTCTAACATCTTTTCATGACCATTAAGATAGGGGTCATGACAACTGAAAATCTAGCTTAGTTGGAAACCCTAATTTTCAAGGCTTTTCTTTTACAATTCTTTTCTTTAAATTTAATATTCATGATCTTCATTTTATTATTGGATTTTGTGGGTGCAATCCGCTGAAAACCCTCAGGAGACAACACTCCTCCTACTAGGGACACCTAGAGGTTTAAAGGCTTGTTGCACGTGCTCAGTGCAATCGTGTTGCCTACAAAAGTGTGCTTGTTAGTTTTTCTCTTTCTTTATTTTCTCCTTCTTTTTTTAATAAAACAGTTCGCTCGAGACGATCGAAAATAAGTTTTGGGGAATTTGATCAGTCGAAAATACTGCATCTTTTAATCGGCAATTTTCCTATCATTTGCACTCATTTAGAAGTGTTCGGTATTCATATTTCACATATTAGCAAATCAGTCGTTAAATATCAGATTGCATGTGTTAGACTCTAAAACCGACATTCTAAGGAAATTGACTGCATTTCATGGCATCGCATCATCCCTATATTGCGCAACACTTGTTTCGAGATCTGTGCAGGATAATCCGGAAGAAAAGCCAAAATTGCCATTTTGCTGATCAAACATTACGCCAACTCAAAGACCTGAGATCTGGTAGCAATCCAGAAGGAATTACACAATTCAACATATCAAAACAAGGCCCAATTATCATCCAAAAGCACCAGAATAAGTTACAAGCCATAAGGACTCAAAAGCACCGCGGAACCGCGGCGGAAGCCGTCTTGAGCTGCGGTTCCGCGGCGGTTTGGTCAGATCATCATTCCATTTTCAGGCCATAAGTCCTATCGCAGTGGGTACACCTCATAAAGACACGTCAAATTCCAGAATTATCTCGAAGCTTCTACCAAATCAGCAAAGAAGATCATTAAGTTAATCCTAATTAAGCTCCTAACAAACTTCATCTAGAAGCTTCTCCTCAACAAACTTTTGGAGGGAAATTCAAATTTCCTCTAACTAACTTTTGGAAGGAAATTCAAATTCTATTCATAGATCTAGGGTTTGGGGAAGTCTATAAATAGAAGCCTAGACCTAGGGTTAATGGCTAATCAATCTTTAGGTAATCAATCTTTAATTAGTTGTTCTCCCATTCCTAAATCTCTATTCTCTTCATCTTCTTCCACAAGTCTAGTGACAAGACTTGTGCGAAACCCTAACCCTAATTCCAATCTAATTCATGATCCCGAGTACCAATCAAGCAAGAAGCCCTTCAACCTTGGAGTGGAGCCGATCTCCAATCGAGCAAGTGATCCAAGCCGATCCGCGACTCACGGAGCCGAGCGAAGCCAAATCGACGATCACGTTCTTCCTCTTGTAGTTCTTGAGCGATTCTAATGAAATTGTTGATATAAATAAAAGGTGAAATTCTTTAATCTTGCTTTCTTTTAATTCTTGCATCATGATTAGATCTCAATTTGTAATTGTGGTTCTTGTTGTGATGTTTGAGTAAAACTCCGCTCGTCAAGGAGTCGAGACGATCAATATAATGATGATGTAACAAATCATAAAACTATTCTTAAGTCCTACGGGTTTTGTAAACCCTAGCAAGTTCAAGAACCGATGACCTAGTTTCGTTGCGATGCTTTCTTGATTGTGATCGCTCGAAATTAGGGATCTACGATCGTTTCTTGAATTTACTACAGGCTAGCATGTGAATGATATCGACGAATGAACAAGCGATAAATGATGAAACACTAGTTTCACTAGAAATCCCTAATTCTCGTCGATCATCATCGATCTAGTATCAATCCATCGAAGGATGAGAATACGTCATCATAAGATTGCATCACGTCTATAGATCCGATCGATTCCTACGAGCCTCATTTCGATTCTTGATATTTGGTTGGAAAAATCATCAAACTCTCAATTCTTGATTCTATCTTTTTCGTGTTATTAGATCTATATTTTCTAATTCTCGAACTTCAATTATAAATCATGAATTGTTTTGTTTTGTTTTCTTTAAAGTTTTGACTCCTCTAATTCAAAAGACGAACTATTACATTGTCCCTGTGGACGATCCGCACTCACTTACAATCTACATCCGACACCGTAGTTGATTGCGGTCAAATATTTTTGGTTGTGATTTCATACAAATTTCTATAAACCGACACAACGAGAAAATCATTCAATCACAGCCCACGGGCTCTATCTGCGGAATCGGCCCTCGGCCCCGGCAGTACGCCCATATCCATCTATCCACTCTGGTCAGTATCCTCTGGATAACCGCCAGGTCCAACCAATCACCGGTAGGTAGTAGTCCCTCTGCCAGGCTCACCGTCTACTACACAGTGAAACCGTTCTCACCCCGGGGTACCATACCGGGTCCACCATGTACCCGTAATCGGCCTCATCTAACTCCTCGATTCGGGTTCACATGTATCACTCTAGCACCGAGAAAACACATGGTGGATGCACCGAAATATCATATCAAGGGAAACCGGGTTTTTAAGTAATTAACTATTCTCTTTTGAAATATCCACGGTTCCCCAAATCCAGAATTATCATGGAAACAACATATCTCAATGCGCATAATCATAAAACATGATTTATATGACATATAAATGAAATGCAAGTATAACAGTATATCATGCAACATGGAAATAATAGTATGCACATACAAAGTCATATTCCTGATGCAATAATGTTACTGTGTAGTGACATAGCAATTATCGATGATGAAGTGTGTGAGCCGGCAAGCAAGTGTACGTGGAACATACGCATCATCGATAATGGTGCCGGTGCCCTAGCAACATGATATTAATATAGCAATAAACATATGCAAAGCAATGTGAATAGCATGAATATGTGGAAATAGAATAATCAACGCAACAGTAAAGAATCTACACCCATATGTATATGTCATGCAGTTATGCCATTTGAAATAAGACGAATCAGGATTTTTACTAACAATAAGGGCTATGGTGTTTTTAAGATATTCCCGATTCGTAGTTTTGAAATAGGTATGACTCGGGTCTAGTCTAACATCTACTATGCAAACTACAGATCTAAGTATCAAGTCAAACGGTAGGGGTATGGAAACCACCTAAATCTGAGTCGATATATAGATATAATAGTCGGTGATCCAGCTTCAATAGTATCGCGTACGATACAGTATATCATATGACATCTTCTAGTCATGAGTGCGGATCTATCGTCAATATAAAGCTCGTATGGTAAATCGTCGTACGGCATCCCAATAGCTGGGTACGGGTCAGTATCACATATCTCTCATCAAATATCAGGTATCATTATCATCATATCACATAATCTGGGGTACAGATCTAAGTCTAGTACAAATCAATACCATCTATATAAGTATGAAAGCGGGGGTAAAACACATGCCCAACGGCCCGCTAAGATCACATGTCGTATCGCAAGTACAAATCACATCACATCACCGATCTCACGGCACAATGCCCAAAATCATCGACTCATCTCCAATGTCATCCAATATCATCATCAACACAGTGTAAGTATAATGAATATGCAAGGGCACGCGTGTGGGTGTTAACCTATTCTAGGGTTCGCGACTATGAACCATAGTAGTTTACTTCTAACCCTAAGCTATCCATAATACACCTAACACCATATCCATGACACACTATAACTATCAAACATAATATATAGTATCAACTACGGACTGCGGGGGTGCTATACGACATCCACCCGACTTCCCCTAGTAGATATAATCTACTCATCTTGCGTCTTCATTTGTCGACGTCACCACGCGCATTGCTTGTCGTCCCGAAGTCTTCATGGGGTACCTACACGTCAAAGTATCATAATGCGTATTAAAACCAAATCAAAGCTAAACGGCACACGAAACCCAAAACGATACGATAAGGGGCCTATGGGTTAGAACCTATGGGCACGCCTTCAAAACCATCAATCAATCCTCGATATCGTTGTATAAACGCCAAATAGTCGAGGTAAAACACACTACACAATTTCAGAACTAAAAATACGGAACACGGGAACACGAATCCAAAACAGCAACTAAGGAAATAGGCTCTATATTTCACCATAGGTCAAACTAGAAAAATCTACACATACCAGGGGCCTAATCTAATGATGAGGGAACATCAAAACCAAAACGAGCAAGTTTGGTGGGGTCCAGGCCGCAATTTGCGGCAAAACAGGATAAATCTGCGGCCTGCAATAGGAGTTAGGGGCTAGGGATTTGGGTGTTGGTTTCTATTTTCCTGCACATCTCACTGCCAACTCAAAATTATTTTTAGACGTCTCGGGTGATAGCAGATTCCCAAAAATAGTGACAGATTTGCAGTTTTTTCCCGTATCGATTCCGTAAATCCATATTCTGGGTTCATATTCCAGGTATTGTCCAATACAACATCACAACAGGGGTTCTAAGATCATTACAAGCCTCCATTTCACCTTTGATTTCAGATTTACCCTAAACCCTAACTAGAAATCTCCAAAGTCCACAAACAACACAATATCGATATGAAGCTAGCATAGATGCACAAGGAAATTGAAATACTACTCTAGGGTGCAGAAATTACCTTCTTTGGCAACTCAAGAAAATTCATGAGTTGCTCAAAGTTCTCAAGATCCACTCTTTCTTAGTCCAATGCGATTCTCTCGAGCTTGTGAGCATTTTTTGTGAAGTGGAAATGGGGTTTCGGGGTTGGATTCAAGATGTTTTTGGGAATTGAAGAGGAGGGAAGTGAGAAGAGGAGTAGGAGCAGCAGCAGCTCTCATAGAAAAGGAGAGAGAAATGAGGTGATGAAATGATGGGGGAGGCATGGTTCAATGAAAGTTGACCTATTCTTCCCTCTCTCTTTCATAAGCATGATACCTTTATCTTTTCTTTTCTTTTTTTCTTTTCCTTCTCACCCAATGGCAAACCCTAAGCAACCATACCCCAGAACATATAACAAGTGTAACAAGTGTGGAAAAAAAAGATATGTGCACATTTTTGCACAAAAAAGCCAAAAAACAGATTAGCGATTTTTAATCGCGATTAGCACTAAATTAGCATATAACTAATCATAAAAACTTAGAAATGGCATAATTCTCTAAATTAACCTATTTTAGAATTTTCCATAATTTCCCCCCATTTATTTGTATTTAATTATACCGAATTATTAAAATATTCAATAAAATAATATTAATTTATAAATTTCCCAAAAATAATATTTTATTATTTTGAGATGTTACAATCTACCCCCCTTAAATAAATTCGGTCCCCGAATTTAAATTTAAACCCCCAACTACTAAAACATTCAGTAACAATCCAAGTTGTCGGATACGTGATAATCGAATCACAAAATCACAAATCATAAATACCGTCGTCGGTAGTTCCTCCTTTAAGGTCGAGAAGGTGTCGGTGCATCCAATGCTAGCAGTGCAAGATATCTACTTACCTCTTGCTCACGGTCTGGCGTTCTCTATCTCTGGGTCCTTATCTTATCTGCGGATTACCTATCTCGCAATCAATCGGCTCATCAGCCCTGTCAGGTGTGCTAACGGGGACGATTCCGTTCTGGCACTTCTCTGGTCATCTCTTGGTCAGTCATCACGACTACTCGTAAAGCGGCATATCACTGGCGTCGGCCTTTGGCTCTCTGAATGCACATCACACATCTGATCCTGGGTGCAAACATCATTGCAACAGTGTCCTGGAAGGAATCCTGCTCAAGGTCTCTTCCGTTCATGCCTATGCCGAACTGTACGGAGGCTGGTACTCTTGCATAATCTCTTCTCGCTAGATGGACATCTGCGTCCTCGGCATAGCATTCCCTCGGAAATTGGTCGCATCCCAACGCTTCTGTAAGCATATCTGGTCTCCGGTCTCGATGGAAAGTAATGACAGCTCGTCAGCGTTTCGCACGAACCTCTGGCTCCACTTGTCTCTATCGTCGTCCACTATGACGTCACGCCATGCTATCTACGCACTGCACTGTTCTCGGCCACGGTCAATCCAAAGTCTCTCGCACGGACTCGAAATCGCGTACTCTGTAGCTTCAACATTCGGTAGAAGATGTGTGGCCGAACAGGTCCTTGGGAACGCGTCCCAACCATTGGAGGAATACTCAATACTCGTCCATCCTCGATCAATTCACAACGCATCTGGGTGAGGTCCTTTATCCGAACCTGGTCAACTACCTCGTCGACAATGCCGAACTCTGGCCTGCTTGGTGTGCGCAGTATGACCACTCCTGGTTCTAGGTCTTCTCGTATCGTATTCCAGAAAGGTCATGTCGAGGTCTTTCTCTCAAATCTCATTCCTGTCGAATTGCCCGGAAGTCATCATCCAATACTGAAGCTAATTCTTATTCCGGAACAGCTGCATACTCATCGTGCCTTTTTCTGGAAGATATATCCATAACAATGCCTCTGCGTGCGTATCACATCTCTGATGTCAGCGGAGGGGAACGTCATCTCGTGGAAATCTCTAGCGAACTCTTTACTTCACTTTGCTTCAATGTCGACTGATTCGGACTCGTCTCATCATGGCTGCATGAACTGTGCTCCAACGGCTATACTCGTATCTGGAGTCTCCCAAGCAAAGCATCCCATCACATGATATCCGAATGATGTCGAATCATTCGATCGACTCGTCAGAACCTCATAATCCCCCAAGAGATCAAAATCTTGAGTACAGTTTAATAGTATCGAGTACATGCCACAGCGTCGGTAGTCCAGCCGTAGAAGGGCAAACCCAAGCCTCACTAATGGCGCCGCGGAAGTGCCGCAAACCCTAAGGTTCAAAGGCTTTCACACGGTCATTAAGGCGAGTTAGGGTTTCATTCTTCTAGAGGGTCCATGGAATCGCCTGCACGTCTTTCCGTATACTTTAAACATGAAAAAATGGGCTCCTGACATTCGATTGTCTCTATCGACTCTCAACGAACCGGCGTGAAGTCGTCTCTAGCTGGAATTAATCTATCTGATGACCTCGCATCGGGATAAGCAAACGAACCACATGTTCTAGTCATTCATCCTCGGGTGACTAGCTACTCACTATCATTACTCTAAGTATATACTCATGCTGCAGTAGCTCCAATCATCTGGGTGATATCTCGTCGTTTGCAGCAACAACTGGCTCATTCGTCTGTACGCCGAACAGCGCCTCAATCCTCCAGGAAGGCGATACATTGGCGGTCATCTCTAAATCGGTCTGCTCTAGATCCGAGTAAGACTCTTCACACTGGAAATCTTTAACTCAACCGGGCCTGCTCCGGCGCATAAATCGAACGAATCACCTTCGTCTCTCAAATCGGGTAGACTAGCTATCATCTGTCTCATATATGCCTGGAAGCTCCAGCGATCTCAGCTCGTAAGCTCCGGAAGCGACATCCTGTCAATCTCAGCAACAGCTGGTCTATCTGTCTGCACGTTAGGCGACATCATAATCTCTGAGGTATGCTGTACATCAACAATCCTCTCTCAACTGGCAGCTCTAACAATGGCTCGATCACCGGTGCAAAACAAAGCACTCGCCTCCACCAGAGGTCACAATTACCAATACTAACTCGAGACGTTCCTATGTCACCAGAAAACACAATGGTCGGCCCTCGTACCAGACGAGCTCGCACTGACCGTAACCCTAGCAGCATCCCAAACTGTGCTCAGACATGGCGACAGGAACCTCAATCGAGTATCAAAGAGAGCAGATCAATGGCAAGAAAGAGAACAACAGATCTATAGTGGATACATGATCATAAGAAGGAACATCATCAATGAAGTTATGATAATGAAACTAATAGAATCGAGGATCTCAAATGGATATATAATCATGGATATGAAGAGAATCACTGATCTCGAAAATATGTACATCCTAAGGTTCCTTAAGCGGAGTGGCGTGTCGTAAGTATGCCGCGGAACATACCCACGGTACGTCACTCTACTTTAGTCACATATTCCATCAACCAAGGGTATTCCTACGCGACGAAAGTTCGGGTCTAATACCCCCTCGACTAAGTCTAAGTTCCGTAAGGTCAAGCCTATGTTCCGTATATATAGACGCCCTAGGCTCCACATAGTCAAACTTAGACTCGAACCAAGGTCAACCTAGCGCTCTGATACCAACTTTTTCAAGACCCGAAAGAGCACGTGATTGGCCATTGAACCATATGAAGTCTATAGGACTCCATCTGATCGAAGTAAGCCAAAACCCCAGAAATCTAAAACCATTTTAAGGATAAATAAACATACAAGCAATATACTATACAACGCCGAATGGCGAGGATCAAAATCCAAAAGAAACCCAGATAAACATGAAAACTGTAACACTACTAAGCCCGACTCTAAGGTCGAAATAATACATCACTAGTGTCTGTGTCTGAAACAAAATACAAGTTTTGGTTGATGGAATTTCTATATACAAAAGAATAATCCATCAACCAGGGTGGTCCTGATACAAAAGAACCCGCCTACCCTAGCAAGTCCCCCATATGGAAGCAGTGTGCCAGAAATGCCGCTACGGAACCTGTACGGCAAAACCCTGCAAGAACTGTGGCACAACGGGGGTGAGTTGCCAACTCGTGAATAGAAAATATCTACAAGCAGAAATCGAATGCAAGACATAATCCTAGGTCAATACGATCAGTATATAATATAACCCTCAAGAGTAAGTCTGAAGCATGAAAATTCGGTAGTGTAACATCTAATCATGTAGGTAGTGCCAAGTACTCGTGCCAGTGCCTCAGATAATAACATGTCATAATGTAAGGTATGTCTGCATGAAGTAAACATGATGAAGTATCAAATGGATATCAATACACATATATTAGCGTCCCATTCCACTAATATTGGTGTAAAGGGTATATATAACAGCGCCCTCGTACCCTGTTATATATACAAATGAAGTGTGATCAATGTAGTCAATGTCTGTGTGTAATCAATGTCTGTATGTATATGTGAATCCCGTCCACCTGTCACCCAATGTCAATAAGCATAATACATGCAAATATGAGGATATAATCAAAATCATGGAGATCATCATGAAACCCGTGCCTAGCATCGACACGTAAATCCTCATCTATCGGGCTCCGTCAGTCCGGATCAGCCCACGGGCTCTGTCTGCGGAATCGGCCCTCAGCCCCGGCAGTACGCCCATATCCATCTATCGACTCTGGTCAGTATCCTCCGGATAACCGCCAGGTCCAACCAATAACCGGTAGGTAGTAGTCCCTCTGCCAGGCTTACCGTCTACTACACAGCGAAACCGTTCTCGCCCCGGGGTACCATACCGGGTCAACCATGTACCCGTAATCGGCCTCATCCAACTCCTCGATTCGGGTTCACATGTATCACTCTAGCACCGAGAAAACACATGGTGGACGCACCAAAATATCATATCAAGGGAAACCGGGTTTTTAAATAATTAACTATTCTCTTTTGAAATATCCACGGTTTCCCAAATCCAGAATTATCATGGAAACAACATATCTCAATGCGCATAATCATAAAGCATGATGTATGTGACATATAAATGAAATGCAAGTATAACAGTATATCATGCAACATGGAAATAATAGTATGCACATACAAGGTCATATCCTGATGCAACAATGCTACTGTGTAGTGACATGGCAATTATCGATGATGAAGTGTGTGAGCCGGCAAGCAAGTGTACGTGGAACATACGCATCATCGATAATGGTGTTGGTGCCCTAGCAACATGATAGTAATATAGCAATATACATATGCAAAGCAATGTGAATAGAATGAATATGCGGAAATAGAATAATCAACGCAACAGTAAAGAATCTACACCCATATGTATATGTCATGCAGTTATGCCATTTGAAATAAGACGAATCAGGATTTTTACTAACAATAAGGGCTACGGTGTTTTTAAGATATTCCCGATTCGTAGTTTTGAAATAGGTATGACTCGGGTCTAGTCTAACATCTACTATGCAAACTACAGATCTAAGTATCAAGTCAAACGGAAGGGGTATGGAAACCACCTAAATCTGAGTCGATATATAGATATAATAGTCGGTGATCCCGCCTCAATAGTATCGCGTACGATATAGTATATATATGACATCCTCAAGTCATGAGTGCGGATCTATCGTCAATATAAAGCTCGTACGGTAAATCGTCGTACGACATCCCAATAGCTGGGTACGGGTCAGTATCACATATCTCTCATCAAATATCAGGTATCATTATCATCATATCACATAATCAGGGGTACAGATCTATGTCTAGTACAAATCAATACCATCTATATAAGTATGAAAGCGGGTGTAAAACACATGCCCAACGGCCCGCTAAGATCACATGTCATATCGCAAGTACAAATCACATCACATCACCGATCTCACGGCACAATGCCCAAAATCATCGACTCATCTCCAATGTCATCCAATATCATCATCAACACAGTGTAAGTATAGTGAATATGCAAGGGCGCGCGCGTGGGTGTAAACCTATTCTAGGGTTCGCGACTATGAACCATACTAGTTTACTTCTAACCCTAAGCTATCCATAATACACCTAACACCATATCCATGACACACTATAACTATCAAACATAATATATAGTATCAACTATGGACTGTGGGGGTGCTATACGACATCCACCCGACTTCCCCCAGTAGATATAATCTACTCACCTTGCGTCTTCATTTGTCGACGTCACCACGCGTATTGCTTGTCGTCCCGAAGTCTTCATGGGGTACCTACACGTCAAAGTATCATAATGCGTATTAAAACCAAATTAAAGCTAAAACGGTACACGAAACCCAAAAGGATACGATAAGGGGCCTATAGTTTAGAACCTATGGGTACGCCTTCAAAACCATTAATCAATCCTCGATATCGTCGTATAAACGCCAAATAGTCGAGGTAAAACACACTATAAAATTTCAGAACTAAAAATACGGAACACGGGAACACGAATCCAAAACAGCAACTAAGGAAATAGGCTCCAGATTTCACCATAGGTCAAACTAGACAAATCTACACATACCAAGGGCCTAATATACTGATGAGGGAACACCAAAACTAAAACGAGCAAGTTTGGTGGGGTCCAGGCCGCAATTTGCGGCCAAACTGGATAAATCTGCGGCCTACAATGGGAGTTAGGGGCTAGGGTTTTGGGTGTTGGTTTCTATTTGCCTGCACATCTCTCTGCCAACTCAAAATTATTTTTAGACGTCTCGGGTGATAGCATATTCCCAAAAACAGTGGCAGATTTGCAGTTTTCCCCGATATCGATTCCGTAAATCCGTATTCTGGGTTCATGTTCCAGGTATTGTCTAATACAGCATCACAACATGGGTTCTAAGATCATTACAAGCCTCAATTTCACCTTTGATTTCAGATTTACCCTAAACCCTAACTAGAAATCTCCAAAGTCCACAAACAACACAATATCGATATGAAGCTAGCATAGATGCACAGGGAAATTGAAATACTACTCTAGGGTGCAGAAATTACCTTCTTTGGCAACTCAAGAAAATTCTTGAGTTGCTTAAAGTCCTCAAGATCCACTCTTTCTTAGTCCAATGCGATCCTCTCGAGCTTGTGAGCATGTTTTGTGAAGAGGAAATGGGGTTTCGGGGTTGGTCTCAAGATGTTTTTGGGGATTGAAGAGGAGGGAAGTGAGAAGAGGAGCAGGAGCAGCAGTAGCTCTCATGTAGAAGGAGAGAGAAATGAGGTGATGAAATGATGGGGGAGGCATGGTTCAATGAAAGTTGACCTATTCTACCCTCTCTCTCTTATAATCATGATACCTTTATCTTTTCTTTTCTTTTTTTCTTTTCCTTCTCACCTAATGGCAAACCCTAAGCAACCATACCCCAAAACATGTTACAAGTGTAACAAGTGTTGAAAAAAAAGATATGTGCACATTTTTGCACAAAAAAGCCAAAAAAACCGATTAGCGATTTTTAATCGCGATTAGCACTAAATTGCATATAACTAATCATAAAAACATAGAAATGGCATAATTCTCTAAATTGGCCAATTTTAGAATTTTCCATAATTTTTCCCCATTTATTTGTATTTAATTATACCGAATTATTAAAATATTCAATAAAATAATATTAATTTATAAATCTCCCAAAATTAATATTTTATTATTTTCAGATCTTACAAATACTTATTATTATAAAAACAACTATTTCATTACTAATTTAACCTATTACATATTAAAAGGTCTTATATTACAATTAAAATTTAAATTAACATTTTTAATTAAATAAATAAATTGATTAATTATCTAAAATATTTCAAATTATTACAACGAATGGTTCATAGGAGCTGTGGCATGTTCTGGGTAGATTTTGAACTCCGCTCAAGTGTTGAGATTTTTGAGAAATTTTTATGTGTTTGTTTATTCGATCGAAAAGTTTAGCATCATCTACCTATCTGTGATTATGATATAATATTTGGAATCCACATAATTAGTTATGAGATAATTAGTTTGAATTTTATAAATCTAGCAGTTTAGTCTCATTTGATCGGTTGCCACGGAATTTTGATGTGGATCAAAAGCCCGTCGGAATTACGTAGAGTACGCGAATACTCGGGGGGTAACCTTACTAGATAGCCATGCCCCATAGCCCCGACCAAGTAACAGTAGGAGAACCACATCACCAAAAGCATCAGTTCGGGTGCTCGCGGCCGTGGTGTTCCGCCTTAGTGCACTTCGTCGATGGCATCGAGGGTGCGGCCGTCTACTAAAGTTTCCGACGAGCATTCGATCAGGTTATCGGGAATCTTGTTGAATTACCCGACAGGTTATTGGAAAGTATTTTCAATATCGAGACTAAAATGCGGGGTTTATAATTGTTAGGCATGTGATGTCTAAGGAATTCATTTGCATGGGCATTAAATCAAAAGTATGAGATACATTGGGTTTATGATGTCTAAGGTGGTTGCGGATTCCAATTGTTGTAATTTTTCACTTTCTTTTCTGTGACCGTAAGTGTAATATGTGGTGTATCTGTCACGATCCGAAGGTACGGAACGTGACTGGCACTTAGATTACGAGACGTCTAAAGGCGTAATGTAAACTAAGTCGGCCAAAGCCCAGAAAATCTATACCAAAATCAATAAGAGTGAAGGAAACTTTTCATGAAAACGACTTTAAAATCAATTAAGTTCACCCCCTTTTTTAAAAACATCAAAATTTTCCGAAAATTTCGGCACAGTCTCCTTTGTTAATACTAGCCCCCAAAAATGGGTACAACAATGTATATAACCTATAATGGATAAATGGAATCCCCAAGCGGGAGCTAGCTCTTCGCCCAAGGCGGATCACAACCACGCGCAATATATATGCAATATCAAGCAATGAGCATTTAGAAGCATAAAAATAAAGAAAACACAACGTCGGTTCAAGTGAGCTCGACCACATAGGAACCACATATACACAGATCTCTCTGTCTCATCACTAGGTCGCATATACAAATAAGAAGTGGTAAATGGAGAATATTAGATACAATTATAGTACAAAAAAAAGAGATAAAGTGTCCTCTGACTGGTAGAGATTCTGTGTGTTCAAGTTTAGTTAATTACTGCAATCAAGACGGTTTCGCTTGTAGCTAGCCGGTCGAGTACGGGTCGTCCGCAGGGAGATGGGAATCTTTTTCTAATTGTTTTAACGAGTTAAGTCCAGTTTTCCAGATTTTGTTGTGATTAATTAAGTGTTAAAATGATATGTAAAGAGAGCTTGTTAGGGTTAGGATTAGGTTAGTTTGAGTTAGGAGTCGCTCACCTCTTTCGTTGCCACTCTTAATATCAGTGTTACGGTAATCGGCAACAACGGGGATTAGCACGACTAGGAAGGAACTTGCGAGTATAAGCTAGGCTTTCCAACGCATAAGTTCTTCCTTTTGGTGCTTGTCCGTCCGTTCTTGGCTCTTAGCTATAACCTCCGGTTAATTCAACCACAACCGGTCTCACTACGGAATCACCGCAATCATGTAGGATAGGGTGCCGTAAGGAGCGGATTGTGCTTCAATTAACGGGAGTCGATTTAAGATGTTAGGCAAGGAAAGAGTGAGAGATTTCCTTCTCTCAAACTTCCCTTATCCTACCCTAACAAGTATGAAACTACTCACACATCATAATGAAAAGAAAACAAAACAAAAGAGGAAGATAGAAAGAAAGAGATTAGAAGATAACAACTTGCTATTTGCGACCTCACCTTGGCAAGGATCAAGCGTAAGCATCATGATTGTTTTAAGGATAAAGGAAAAGAGAAAAGAAAGAAACAACAAGAAATAACAACAACTAAGTTAACAAATGAAAATTACAAGCAATAATAAGAGAACAAGGCAAGCATAATAATAAAATGAACTTCTTTATTCATCATTCTTCAATCATAAAAGCTCACTACAAGTTTTTCAATGGAGAAGAGATGAGAAGAGGAAGAAGAACAAGTATTCTAAAACCTAGAAAAATACAAGATTATGCACCCTTGGCTTTGGCAAGTTCTGGACTATTTATAGGCAGGCAACAGAAATTCTAGGGCAACATTCTGGACCCATGTGAAAAGACCCAAATACCCCTGAAGTTTTATCTTCTGAGGAGGTCGTACGGCCGCGGTTCCGCGGCCTAAGCATGCTTAGGCCGCGGTTCTGCGGCCATATTGGAGACTTAGGTCACCAAAAAAGGTGAGTTGCCCTGGTTTGTAGTGCCCTTCAATCCGGTATATGTTTTTTCTCATATTTTCTTCAAGATTTTTCCAGAATTTCTGTTGATCAAAAGATGATTTGATGTGGATCTTTTTGTCATGATTTCCTCAAGCTCCGCATAGATTTCTTGGATCTTGTGTTGCCATTGAGCCTTGTGCATGAAAGTTACATTGATTTGCCATTTTGTCTCTTAAACTGGTGTGTGGCAACATATGGATAGAGAGCGGAGACCCGGGTTTTATCTGTGGTTGGCAGTAATCCGGATTTTGACGTGTTTTTCCATGAATTTCACCGTTTAGAGCCGAGAACCTGTATCCTGCAATTGACTAGCAAACACGGCTCAAGAGTACCTACCGATATGCAATGTGATAAAAATTGGGCGGTATAAAAATGCAAAAATCTGATATGAACAAATACCCCCAAACTTATCATTTGCTCGTCCCGAGCAAAGCCAATTTATTCACAAAAAATTTCCTAACCTCACTTTCGCAGGGAACGCGATTGCACTGAGCATGTGCAACAAGCCGTTAAACCTCTAGGTGTCCCTAGTAGGAGGAGTGTTGTCTCCTGAGGGTTTTCAGCGGATACTACCCACAAAATCCGGTCAAGCTAATTTTGTAAAATAACTAAGATCCAAACCCTAAAGTTTTGTTTCAGAAAATAACAATTCTATTATCCTAAGTCTAGACTATCGAACCTTTATTTTTCACACCTCGCTTCTTATTTAACTACAGATTTTATATGTCTTTACGTGCAGTGCAAATAGTGTCGTTAAGTTTCCAGAAGGATCGATTTACGTCATCATGTCACATAATAAAGCCCAGATAAAAATTTTGAAAGGATCACATAAGTTTTATAAAGAGTTAAGCATTTTTCAAGTTTCGTTTTCCAGTAAAGTTTCAACTTCAGAATTTCTATCTTCCTTAACAGGAAACTAGGTCTTATTTTTCACTCCACCTTTTTCTTGTTTTCATTTCATACACCCCTCTGTGAACGTGCAATAGTCTTTATCATAGAATAAAACCTTCATATCTCCGCTAATTTTTTTATAAAAGCCTGTCTTTTATCAAGATTATTCTCACACAAATAACAGTTAGGAATTTTAACTTGGAGAGAACACTTGCTTGACTTTGTTTTAATCTGGACTTTCTAGGCTTCTTAGCGAGCTTTAGGCCAATGCACCCAAACCAGTTGGTTTTAGGGCATTAGGTGTAGAAACACCCCAGCGGACTTAATTACTCAAGTTACCTAGGTCCAAAAACAAAAGACAGTTTGGCGTGAAAATCATGATGATTTAATACGAACGGAGATATAACCGGCAGTTCAATTATTTTTTTGGATAAAAGACGTGTTTAGTGGGTTCGGTGTGTAATCATTCCAATCAAGTTTCAGATGGGTTATTTTTCAGACTTAGTTCCAATTAAGGCATCAATAACATTCCTTCATATTCACTCACTTCATAAACTATTCTTGATATTACTTATTCCAGAACAAACCTATTTGATCCTCAGAAAATCATTGATCCATTTAAAAGTTTTTCGACATAAAAGACTTGTCATCTAATTCCCAAAAACTCACGAAACGTGGAGTGTGATGTAAATACGTATATCAGCTATAGTTAACTTCAAAGGAGAGTTATCTTTCAGGTTTTCAAAATCTAAACATAAGATTTAGTTATTCTTATTTTATCAAACAAAACAGTCGAAATGTTGAATCAAAGTCTTCCCACTAGCTAACTTGACAGAAAAGTTTTTATGTTTTTAGAAAATTTTCAGAATTTTATGGATTTTATGGATTTTATGGATTTTAATATGTAGATACAAAATATACATATGAATGCGAAGGTTAGAAATGCGTACCGAGCGTACCCCCAAACTTAAACTGGACAGTGTCCTCACTGTCATTGCATGAAGAGATCATTTGAAGGGTCAAAATTGTCGGTTAGCGATACACAAAATTTTTTTGTTTTTGTTTTCAAAGAAAAGAAAAAGAATGGAAAAGAATATCCACAAATATATACAAAATGGTTTATACATACCCCCAAACTTATTTGGAACAGTGTCCACTGTTCTTGGCTGGATAACCGAAGTTTGGAGGTAGGCAGAGGATGATTATGCAGGGTAAACCGGCTCCTGTAAGACCAGGAGCTCCTCTGTTGGTTCGGCGCTAAGGTACGGTTTGAGTCGGTGTCCATTCACTTTGAAAAATGAACCGTTCTTCGGATTTTCCAAATCCACAGCGCCCTGCGGATATACATTCCGCACAAAATACGGCCCTTTCTTGCGAGATCTGAGCTTTCCTGGATGGAAGTGAAGTCGGGTGTCGTAAAGCAGTACCTGTTGACCAGGTACGAAGGTTTTGCGCAAAAGGTGTTTATGGTGAAACATCTTCGTTCGATTCTTAACGACAACCGCGTTATCGTAAGCCTCATCCCTAAGCTCGCTCAGTTCGTTCAACTGCAGCTTCCGATGGCTGCCCGCATCTTCGAGAGACAGATTCAGCTCCTTTGTCGCCCAAAATGCGCGATGCTCTATTTCGACAGGTAGGTGGCAGGCTTTTCCGTACACAAGCCGATAGGGAGACATGCCAAGGTCGGTCTTATAAGCGGTTCGAAATGCCCAAAGGGCATCAGTGAGTTTCAGCGACCAATCCTTACGGTTCTTGGAAACCGTCTTCACCAGTATCTGCTTGATTTGCCGATTTGAAACTTCGGCCTGCCCGCAGGTTTGGGGGTGGTAGGGCGTGGATAGCTTATGATTAATGGAGTATTTCCGCATCAAGGCCTCGAAAGTCTTGTTGCAGAAATGACTTCCATTGTCGCTAATGATCGCTCGGGGGTGCCCAAAACGGGAGAAAATGTTTTCTTTAAGAAACCTAACGACAACCTTGTTGTCGTTAGTCCGGCTGGGCACAGCCTCGACCCATTTAGAGACGTAATCAACAACGAGAAGAATGTACAAGTTCCCAAAAGAGCTGGGAAACGGCCCCATGAAATCTATCCCCCAAACATCGAAAATCTCCACAACCAAGATCGGTTGGAGCGGCATCTCGTTCCTCCGGGATATCCGGCCCAAGTGTTGGCACCGGGAGCAATTCTTGCAATAGTCATGAGCGTCTTTGAAGAATTGTGGCCAGTAGAAACCACATTGCAAGATCTTCTCAGCTGTCTTTCTGGGGCCAAAATGCCCGCCACATGCTTGATCGTGGCAAAATGACAGCACACTCTTGAATTCCTCGTCAGGGACACACCGACGAATAATCTGGTCGGGACAGTACTTGAACAAATAGGGTTCGTCCCAGTAAAAGTGTTTTACTTGGGATAAGAAGCGAAGTCTGTCCTGACTTGACCATTCAGTCGGTAGTAATCCCGTGGCCAAATAGTTCACAATATCTGCGAACCAGGGTTCGCAAGATACTGTCAAGAGCTGTTCATCCGGGAAAACGTCGTTGATCGGAATTGGAAGCGAAGGCGAAGAAGGAAGTCGTGAGAGATGGTCGGCAACTATGTTTTCACATCCTCGTTTGTCCTTAATGACAAGGTCAAACTCTTGAAGCAAGAGGATCCAACGTATTAACCGAGATTTTGCATCTTTCTTCACAAAAAGATGGCGCAGAGCAGAATGGTCTGTGTAGACAATGACTGGAGAGCCGATGAGGTAGGGCCTGAACTTTTCTAAAGCAAATACAACAGCCAAGAATTCCTTCTCAGTTGTTGTATAATTGAGTTGGGCGTCGTTCAGTGTTCGGCTCGCATAATAGATTACGTGCGGCATCTTGTTGATGTGTTGTCCAAGGACAGCACCAATGGCAAAGTCGGATGCATCGCACATAATCTCAAATGGGTGCGTCCAGTCAGGTGAAGAAAGAACGGGAGCAGAAGTGAGTGAGCGTTTCAATGACTCGAATGCAGTCACACAGCTCGAGTTGAAGTCGAATGGTGTGTCCTTGGCCAGCAAAAGAGTCAAGGGCCTAGCAATCTTGCTAAAGTCCTTGATGAACCGCCTATAGAAACCGGCATGGCCAAGGAAGGCTCGGATGTCTCTGACGCATCTGGGAGGAGGGAGATTGGAAATGACCTCAATCTTCGCTTTGTCAACCTCTATGCCATTTTGCGAGATGATATGTCCTAAGACAATACCTTCGCGCACCATGAAGTGGCATTTCTCCCAATTCAAAGTGAGATTCTTGTCCTTACATCGGGTAAGGACAGCGTCAAGATGCAGCAAACACTCGTTGAAGGAATTGCCGAAGATGGAGAAATCATCCATGAAGATCTCCAGAAATTTTTCCACCATGTCTGAGAAGATTCCCATCATACACCGCTGGAAGGTAGCGGGCGCATTGCATAACCCAAAGGGCATGCGACGATATGCAAACGTGCCGAAAGGAGAAGTGATTGTGGTCTTGTCCTGGTCTTTTTTTGCGATGGGAATCTGATTATAGCCGGAGTAGCCATCAAGAAAGCAGTAGTACTCGTGTCCGGCCAATCGTTCAAGCATCTAGTCAATGAAAGGTAGCGGAAAGTGGTCTTTCCGCGTTGCGGCGTTGAGTTTTCTGTAATCGATGCATACTCGCCACCCAGTTTGGGTGCGAGTAGGGATTAACTCGTTCGCCTCGTTAGTGATGACCGTTATACCTGATTTCTTGGGGACAACGTGGATGGGGCTAACCTACTGGCTATCAGAGATAGGGTAAATGATACCACTATCTAGACATTTTACGATCTCCTTCTTCACAGCCTCTTTCATGACTGGATTGAGACGTCTTTGTGAATCCCGGGCTGGTTTGGCATCATCCATCAGATGAATGTGATGCTCAACGATCAGGGGACTAATCCCCTTGATGTCCGCCATGGACCAACCAAAAGCTTGCCTGTTGCTGTGCAAGACCGCAAGAAGGGCTTTCTCTTGCTCTGGAGCTAGAAAAGCCGAAATGATGACAGGGAGGGTCTCGTTCTCACCTAAGTAAGCGTACTTAAGGTGAGATGGCAAAGGCTTGAGTTCGAGCGCTGGAGGTGAAACGATTGAAGGCAAGATTGGTGCAGAGGTCTCGAACTCAAAGGACTCCAGCAAAGGTTCAAAACGAGTGTAGGCGACCGAGTCGGATGGTTCAGGTAACTCATCCGAAAATTCGAAGGATTCAAACTCGGGCTGCGAGCGGCTAAGAACGTTCAAGAACGTGAAACACTCGTCGTCGTTGTCGGGCGCAGAAACAGCAGCATGTTCGAAGAGAAAAGCACTAGTGGCGTCAAAATTATCGTGTTCGAACAGAAACTCCTCGAATTCACATTCTTCTGGGGTGCTCTCCTGGATCGAGCAGACGTCCAGTATATGAGCATTAGGTTCGGCGGGCTGATTCCCCAACCAAAAAATGTTGAGTTCAATCGTCATGTTTCCAAAAGAGAGGTTCATCGAACCATTGCGACAATTGATCACAGCATTTGAGGTTGCAAGAAATGGGCGACCGAGTATCACCGGAATTTGATTCCGGGGGTTAGCTACAGGCTGTGTGTCTAATACAATGAAGTCAACGGGGAATATGAAGTCCCCGACTTTTTTTAACACATCCTGTAGCTCACCCCTAGGATGGGTGATCGATCGGTCGGCCATTTGGAGAGTGCAGTGCGTGGGTTTCAGCTCTCCGACGCCTAATTGCTCGTATACTGAGTACGGAAGCAGGTTAACACTGGCACCAAGATCTAATAGTGCGCGGTTGATGTTCTTATCCCCAATGGTAATTGAAATCGTAGGACAGCCAGGGTCCTTCCGTTTTTGTGGTAAAGATTGGGTAAGGGCATCACTCACAGCACTAGCCAAGAAAACTTTCTTGGGTACCTGAGACTTCCTCTTTTTCGTGCACAAGTCCTTTAAGATTTTTGCGTAGGACGGGACTTGTTGGACAACATCTAAAAGAGGAATGTTAATGTTAACCTGCTTAAATAACTCCAGAATCTTCTCCATCTAAGGATTTTGTTTATTAGACCTCAACCGGTTTGGAAATGGAACATTTTTAAAATTGGTTGAGTCTAATGCTGGAGGAGGAGATTGTGGAGTTGGAACGGATCCCAGAACAGGTGTTTTCGTGGAGTGAGAAGTGGGTCCGTTCAGAGCAGAAGAAGAAGGAGAGCCTTTTGAAGAATGGAGAATAGGCTCAGAAGACGAAGAAGTAGGAGAAGAAGAAGAAGAAGAAGTAGAAGAAGAAGCGGCCGGGGTGTCATCGTTGATCCGTGTGCCAATGTTGTTTTGCAGCATCCTTCCCGATCTCAATGTGGTCACGGCACTCACATTATGGTTCTGTTGTTCAAGAGCAACATGTACAATATGTGGGTGACCGGGATTTGGGAGTGGCTGGGACGGGAGCTTCCCCTTTTCTCGCTCGCTTAAGGCCGCATTCAGCTGTGCAATCTGGGCCTCGATGGTCTTGATGCTTTGCCCGTGAGCGGCAGTGTGTTGCACTAAGGACTGAATTGAAGACTGGATGTTGGCGATGGACTGAGTTGATTGTTTAACGAACGCCTCTAGACTTCGTTCGAGCGAGGAAACCTTATCGTTGTTTGACGGAACAAAGTTGTTTGGTGGAAAAGAATTGTTGGGTGCAAAGTTGTTCGTCTGATTTGGGAAGGGTTGGGGTTGGAAGGGCTGCTGAAATTGATGTTGAGTTTGTTGTTGCGCTTGTTGTTGCGGCTGTAGGGTTGCTATGCACCCGCACAAGGGTCTACGAGGCATCAACCATGCCCGATTTAAAATTTAGCCGTGCCGAACAACCCGAATACGGAACTTTAAACTAGAGATTAGGCGAAAACAACATGCTAAACACTTTAACACTAAGTGAGAGGGATTACAACCTTTGTAAATCCGGTCCTTCACTTCATATGCTCCGAGTTGTGGTCCCTTCGCTGCGATCATCGGGATCCGGACTCTCGAGAGGTTCCACGAAGAGAAAGACGCAACCTTTGCTTCCGATCTTCGATACTAAGATGATCTACCTTGAAGTTTCTTTAACACAAGCTAACACTCATGAAATGATGTGAACACCCTCATCTAAATGGCAAGGGAAGATGAGGATGATGAAGTAGGATTTTTGCTCTATTTATTTATCTTTTTCTCACTATTATTCATCACCTTTGAAAAATCAAGCAAGCTTTTCATGGAAGAATGAAGGAGGAAGAAGATGATTAATCATTTGTGATGAATAGAAAGAATTGATATGATAGAATTATGCAACCATGGTTCACTTAACCATTGTAGAGAATAGACTAGGGTTAGGGTTTGGGTTTGGTTAAAAGCATGAGTCACACACAAATATCTTTCACAAAACAAAATGAAAAGCTTCTAGAAACATCTAGAAAGCTTAACCCTAATCCAAACCCTAATCATGTTTAAACTCCACTAAACAAGTTGCATTAGTTATCATATCATGTTACAATATTATATATCACATATATAATATTTATCGTAACAAAATAAAATAATACATTTAACATATATCGCATATATATCAATGTATTACCCGAGTGAGAAAAAGAATCTTTTAGTGAGCTAATATTAGTTAATGTCTTTTAATATATCATATATATTATTATACATTAAATTATCGAATCAACACTTGATCCGACAATCCGGCTATATCGCATATAACCGACTAATATTTAACCGTACCGATTCATCGAATCAACACTTGATCCGATGACCCGGCTGATATCAAATATCGCGAGAATAGAATACAGTATCACATATCGCATTATCCTCGGTCCCGCACATATCACATATGTGCTCCTACTCCGTTTTGCCTGAGTCAAGAAACCTCTGTGTAGGACTCTAAAGAATCGTCAATACGCCGGCAGTAGGTGATGATCATATCAAACACCCACAAGCTGCAAGCGGTCAGCTAAACGTAACAGCTACCCAGGTATTGAGCGCTCAGAAGATCAACAAGCAAGCCTGTAACTTCTCCTGTGAATCCAAACAGTAACACTCCCGTACAGTCCGGTCTCGTCGTCTGATATGTCGCATATCTCGCCTAGGGGTGGTAAACGTCAGACCCCAGTAGCTCGATAAGTCGTGTCGATATGAGGTCTATAACAGTTCGAGAAACTACTGATAACACTTACCAGTAAATCTCAGCAACCCTGGCCAGGGATTTCCGGTTATAGCCAATCGAACACAGCACAACATTAACTCCCTATACCGGGAGAGACGAATCCCCTCCTATCGCTCATTGCCTCCTTATGATTCGGGACTGTACCCAAAAGCCACCTTTTTGCACGCCCTCTTGGACATGGTATGATGGAAATCAAAGCACAGTGGGAACCACACAAGACTCTACGACGATCTCGGGTCAACAGACTACTCTGTACCAGTGTCACCGGAGAACTGCCATCTGACGTATGGTATAATACCATCTGGGAGTTCTCGGCGAGTCCGTCCAGTGTACCCAGTCTCCACTGAGCACCCGTACACCATCCTTGATGTCAAACACCGATGGATATGGGATCATCCATCGCCCATCATATGGGTCAAGATGCGTATACGCTAGTCTACTCTGGTGCATCGATGCCCTGTCTCGATACACCCTCGACTAGGAACAGTTATAGGTTGTACTCGTCGACTACCGTGGCCCCACTAGTATGATCTCATCATAGTCCCAGTAGTCGAGTACAGATCCTAAGGGCTTTATCAACATGTAACATAGAGACAAACAGAGTACATGTTAAGATAAAGTACAACCAGATAGCATACTATCATGTTGAGAAAGAAAGTCCTCCCTATATATGTCCAAGCATCCTTTACAATATACATCGTATGTACAGTAATGGCCTCTAGGGCATACATATAACTAACAATCTCCCACTTGCACTAGGGCCATCTGTTATGGTATCGCATACCCAACAATTAGCTGCGGTTGTAGTATCTCATACTCAACCATCCCGTAAGAGTCTCTACTGGGAAAAAGCCCTTTGTGAGTGGATCCGCGCTGTTGTCATCTGTGTCTACTCTCCTAACCTCGATCTCCATGGAGATCAACCATCTCCATGATCAGGTGATACTGCCTAAGAGTTATATCTGGATTTCTGATGGGACGGAAGTTCCTTGGCTGAAGCCACAACTCCATTGTCACACAATGGTAGGAACGAACTTCATCTTATGAACTTATATATCTATCCAGACTGCCTCTTTGGTAGCATCCTTGGTAACGATGTATCTTGCCTTTAATCGTCTAGTTTGTCACGGTATCTAGCTTGGAACTCTTCCAATATACCGTCCCTTCACTGAGGGTATAGACAAGCCTGCGACTGACATTCAGTCGTCCTTATTACCCTGGAACCTTTCCAGTGATTCTCCCGAGGATCGATTGATACCATCTCACTACAACTAGTGAGTATCCTAACATCTAATTAGATCTATCTCATAGATCCAAAACCTAGGATTTAGTAGGTATCACTTTGATCCTATTTGGAGAATCCTTGTGATAAGCGGAGATTGACCGAGCGTAGCATAGGAAACTCCTTCCCTATCAAGAGTATGTCATCCACGTACTTTACGAGGATCACCACCATACTCTCTACTACCTTTTCGTATATACAAGGTTCATCTACCATTTTGATGAAGTTAAACTCTTTGACTACCACATCAAAACAGATGTTCCAACTCCGCGATGCTTGTTTTATCATATAAAACATCTTGCACACGTTTCCGCTGCTCCGACTGTCTACGAAGCCCTCTGGCTGTGTACTTATAGACGTTCTCTTCTAAAACATCACTTAGAAAAGCAGTCATGACACCCAACCACCAGATATCGTAGTCATGGTATGTAGCCGTGGCAAGTAGGATCTGGATGGACTTAAGCATAGATCCTTAGAAAAGGTTTCAACATAATCCATACCTGGTCAATGATGCAAACCTTTAACAAGTCTAGCTTTGAAAGTCTCAACTTTTCCATGTACACCAAGTAATCTTCTCAAGATATACTTGCTCCTGATGGGGATTTAACCCTTCAGATAAAGCAACCAAAGTCCATACTTTGTTGGTGTATAAGGATTCCATCTCAGATCGATAAGCATCCAGCCATTCTTACAGAGTTCCACTCCTGATGGCCAGCTCAAAACTAGTTGGGTCATCATCTCATGATGCAATCCTCGCTCCCACTGTCATAGAGAAACCGAAGTATCTCTCAGGTGGGTGAGGAAGCCTACTAGATCGGCGGAGAGGCTGAGGTACGTTGGAAACTATTGAATCCTTTGGTTCTACCAAATCATCAGCTGCAGTTTGTATAGCTGGAACCTTTCCAGTTTTACATAACAGACTTTGCCTCGAGCTTGTCCGGATTTTGCTTTTTGACATAGGCCGGACAACCCCAAATCTTAACAAACTTAAGATATGGGCTCTTCCCTTTCATATCACATATGAAGTGGTAGACAACTGATTTGATTTAAACCCTATTCAACAGGTATGCAGCTTCTCAAGTGCATAACTCCCAAAAGGAAATAGGAAACTCAGTAGTACACATCATAGAGCACACCATATCAAATAGGGTGCTATTGCTCCACCCCGATATACCATCGTGCTATGGTGTATACGGAGGAGTAATGCTGAGAGAGAATCTCATTCTCCTTTAGAATAGTCCAGGATTTCAGTGCTCAAGTATTCTCCTCCTTGATCTTATCAAAGGACATAATACTTATACCCGTATTTCTGGTTCTCTACTTCTAACTTATATTCTGTGAATATCTCAAAAGCTTCGGACTTGTGTTTCAGCAGGAACATATGTCTGAATCTTGAGAGATTATCAGAGAATGTAATGAAGTACAAAGAACTGATCTTGGCATGTGTAGACAGGGGACTTTCATACATCAGCATGTATCAATCCCAAAAGTTCACTAACTCTTTCTCTGTTTCCAACAAACAGAGCTGTGGTCATCTTATCTTTGTGACATGACAGGCAAGTTTCACAAGATGTAAATTCAAACTAATTTGAATATGCATCTTTATGTAACTTCAGCCAGTCGGGTCGCATTGATATGACCTAGTCTACAATACCTCAAGAAGGATTCATTCATTTCTGAACTCTTCCTCTTGTGTGTGTTCCGTATACTAAGAACTGTAATTTGATTTAGAACGTCAATGCTTTTAGATAACGTGCATGAACCGATCAACTCTTGATATAGGAAATGTTCAAAACATTATCCAACAATACAAAATTATATCCTTTCTTTACTAATAAAGAGACTGATATGATTTTGTATATCAGGTTCGGTATCTAATAACATTTGTTCAGAATCAATGTATTCTGGTAATACTGGGTGATAGTGACCAACAGACTTGGCTGCAACACTTGCATCGTTTTCTGTCTCATGAAACTTATCACCCGTTCTCAGTTCTTTACCTATCTGTAGCCCATGTAACAAATTACATATGCGGGATCCTGATCCGGTATCACATACGCAGGACGTAAAGGATACTGAGAAACAGTTCTCTGTAATGAACACACCCGAAGATGATGCATCAGCATGCACTTTCTTCGTTTGGGCGGCACGGGAAATCTGCTATTCCCCAATTTCCTGCTCTATCTTATAACAATTATAAGTTGGAGCGGGACCAACGTTCCCCAGCTCAGTATAACAAGCGGGTTCGGTCAATATATCCGTTTTTTTATCTTGATTAAGGCGTGATATGGTCGCTTTCTGGAGAGAGAGAGAAGAAAACACTCAGCGTATGCTCTTGCAAGATTAGATTGGTTATCTAATATATCTAATCAGGATGTCTCCCACTGTTTTAGTCAAATCTTCCTTCAAACCCTAAAAGTAAAGACTAGCCGGGATTAATTACACGCTACAAGTTCGCCAATCTTTCAGCCAGGCCAGTTTCGGTGCTTTGAGGGAGGTCCCCCGTGCTCTCGCACGAACCTAATTAAAGTAAACCTCGTTTTCCCAGAGGCGTAACCCCGTTAACACCTTTCTAGACACCTACTTGATCGACTAATTGTAATGTATAAAACTCTCCCAGGAGTAACTCTTACTCGCAGCGGGTATTGGGATCCAACTATCTCATAGAAGGTATACAATCTCATTGCAAATTTCAACACTTGAAATTCCCAATAATCTTTTGCCCCTAGCATCTTATGACCTTGGCTAAGGTCAACAAATCATAAGTGCTAGCCAAGTTCAACCCGTCATTTCCCGATTGAATTAAACCCACCCGCACGACCCTTGGCTAAGGTCAACAAAGTCGCACGACTACCCTAACTCAATCGCATCATATGCTTATACAGATAAGCACTAATCAGCTACCGCACACTACGCCTTGGCTAAGGTCAACAAACGTAGCACGAATACTAACCAGTACTTATCTGAAATGACGGAGGGCTACGACGGGTTTTTCAGAAAACCCTTTGCGTAATGAACTTGATATCGTTGTAGAATCGAGTGATTTTAAATGGAGTATTTTTGAGGCTTTTCTAGTTTTGCTAAAGGGGTCACTCCCGGTGAAGGGATCGTCGGCCCTTTCCTCATCGAATAAGGTGCAGGATATATCATATATACCGCTGTGCAAAGCAAGAACTATAGAAGCAATCAAAAGACAAACCGAGTTTGTAGCATCTGCCAGTTATTGCTAAAGGAGTCACTCCCGGTGAAGGGATCTCGGTCCTTTCCTTATCGAATAAGGTGCTGGATGTTCTACAAGGAACACCGCTATGCAAAGCAAGAACTGTAGCTACCAGTTTTTATAAACAAGTTTCTACAACATCTTAGGTTTCTTTTATTTCATTAATCTCATTAATGAAGTCCCATTTTAATTATGCTTCACAAGCATCTCTTTTGAAACGAAATCTGCAATATTACATATATCTCATATATATAATATATAAACATTCGTCTCAGGCAGTAATATGATCTCATCACAGAACATAGCAGCAGAAGAACATATATGAAATATTGGATATACTAGGACGTCCGTGTTTTCAATACGAGCCAGTATAAAACACGGATTCCACGGTCGCGATGAATAGCCAAACCCACATCCCTAGACCCCTACGAGAGCGGCAAGTAACACTGCCAATTCTAGGGTTAGGAGACCCGGTCTCGACTCCTCGAGATGGTCTCCCACTGGACCCTAGAACCCGGTTACTTGTGCTCCCCTCCTTGGGTGTACCTAATGCGGAAAAGTAAATAATATACAACGGTGACATCTTCCGCTACCTGGAAGTGCCCCAATAAAAGAATATTACATTACAAATGAATTTTACATGAATGAAAAAGAAAAACTCTCATCTCACATAAAACCCCCGGCTATTCAATCGCGACGATCCAATATAACATATCGCAGCAACACATAATATCACATATCATCAACGTAAGCAAGTATGCGTATCCCGATTGTCGTTGATGTATAGCAACGAAGCCGGCGATACACCACATACTACGCTTACGGTCACAGAAAATAAAGTATAAAACTACAACTGTTAGAATCCGCAACCTCCTTAGACATCGCATGCCTAACCAAATGAATTCCTTAGACATCACATGCCTAACAATTATAAACCCAGCATTTTAGTCTCATTATCGAAAACACTTTTCAATATCAAGTCGGGGAATTCAACAAGATTCCCGAAAAACTGATCGAATGCTCGTCGCAAACTTTAGTAGACGGCCGCACCCCCGATACCGTCGACGAAGTGCACCAAGGCGGAACACCGCTACCGGGAGCACCCGAATGGATGCTTTCGGCGACGGGGTTCTCCTACAGTCACTTGGTCGGGGCTATGGAGTGAGGCTGTCTATTAAGTTTACCCGGCAAGTATCCGCGTACGCTACGTGATTGCGACGGACTTTTGATCACATCAAAATTCCGTGGCAACCGATCATCTGAGACTAAACTGCTATATTTATAATATTCAAATTAGTTATCACATAACTACCTGTGGATTCCAATTATTGTATCACATTCCAGATAAATAGAAAAAGTTAAACTTTCCGATCGAATCATCAAGCACCCAAGATTTCTCCAATTTATCTCAACACTTGAAATCAGTTTAAAAACATCCATTACATGCCACAGTACCAATGGTCCAGCCGTAGAAGGGTCAAGCCAACGCCTCACATGTGGCACGCCGTACTGCCCCAAACCCTAAGGTTCAAAGGGCAGTTCAAGACGGTCACATAATCGAGTTAAGGTTTGTTGTCTTCTAGAGGGTCCATCGCGTTACTTGCACGACTTAGAACGTTCTTAAACACGAGGAAAAATCCAACTTTTGAAAAATTTTCCGACAGGGGAAAAATTGAGTTATTGATATCCATTCGAACTTTTTAACAGTTTCTAAAAGTTATCCGGAAAACCACATAGACAAAATCTGATACTCCGATCGAAACACCGAATCCCCAAAACAACCCATGAAAACTCAACTGTAGAATAAATATTAAAAATTCCCAGAAAATCCAGCATAATAAAATAGGAGTTACTGTGCAAACAGGAGTTGATGACGTCACCTTTCAGCCGCGGAACCGCCGCATAAGGCATGCTTCTGCCGCGGTTCCGCCGCGCTTTTTACTGTTCACCAAAAAATTTTTGCACCGTAATTCTTAGAATTCCCTGCTGAATTTTTTACGCATTTTTAATTTGGAAAAATCCCACGTTTTAGAAAAAGTCCAGAAAGCATGTTTCGGGTTATCTTTTTGGTTCGATCGGACTTCAAACTCCGTCTAGACTTCGCCTAAAGCTTTAGCTTGGCTCTGATACCACTGTAGGGTTGCTATGCACCCGCACAAGGGTCTACGAGGCATCAACCATGCCCGATTTAAAATTTAGCCGTGCCGAACAACCCGAATACGGAACTTTAAACTAGAGATTAGGCGAAAACAACATGCTAAACACTTTAACACTAAGTGAGAGGGATTACAACCTTTGTAAATCCGGTCCTTCACTTCATATGCTCCGAGTTGTGGTCCCTTCGCTGCGATCATCGGGATCCGGACTCTCGAGAGGTTCCACGAAAAGAAAGACGCAACCTTTGCTTCCGATCTTCGATACTAAGATGATCTACCTTGAAGTTTCTTTAACACAAGCTAACACTCATGAAATGATGTGAACACCCTCATCTAAATGGCAAGGGAAGATGAGGATGATGAAGTAGGATTTTTGCTCTATTTATTTATCTTTTTCTCACTATTATTCATCACCTTTGAAAAATCAAGCAAGCTTTTCATGGAAGAATGAAGGAGGAAGAAGATGATTAATCATTTGTGATGAATAGAAAGAATTGATATGATAGAATTATGCAACCATGGTTCACTTAACCATTGTAGAGAATAGACTAGGGTTAGGGTTTGGGTTTGGTTAAAAGCATGAGTCACACACAAATATCTTTCACAAAACAAAATGAAAAGCTTCTAGAAACATCTAGAAATCTTAACCCTAATCCAAACCCTAATCATGTTTAAACTCCACTAAACAAGTTGCATTAGTTATCATATCATGTTACAATATTATATATCACATATATAATATTTATCGTAACAAAATAAAATAATACATTTAACATATATCGCATATATATCAATGTATTACCCGAGTGAGAAAAAGAATCTTTTAGTGAGCTAATATTAGTTAATGTCTTTTAATATATCATATATATTATTATACATTAAATTATCGAATTAACACTTGATCCGACAATCCGGCTATATCGCATATAACCGACTAATATTTATCCGTACCGATTCATCGAATCAACACTTGATCCGATGACCCGGCTGATATCAAATATCGCGAGAATAGAATACGGTATCACATATCGCATTATCCTCGGTCCCGCACATATCACATATGTGCTCCTACTCCGTTTTGCCTGAGTCAAGAAACCTCTGTGTAGGACTCTAAAGAAGCGTCAATACGCCGGCAGTAGGTGATGATCATATCAAACACCCACAAGCTGCAAGCGGTCAGCTAAACGTAACAGCTACCCAGGTATTGAGCGCTCAGAAGATCAACAAGCAAGCCTGTAACTTCTCCTGTGAATCCAAACAGTAACACTCCCGTACAGTCCGGTCTCGTCGTCTGATATGTCGCATATCTTGCCTAGGGGTGGTAAACGTCAGACCCCAGTAGCTCGATAAGTCGTGTCGATATGAGGTCTATAACAGTTCGAGAAACTACTGATAACACTTACCAGTAAATCTCAGCAACCCTGGCCAGGGATTTCCGGTTATAGCCAATCGAACACAGCACAACATTAACTCCCTATACCGGGAGAGACGAATCCCCTCCTATCGCTCATTGCCTCCATATGATTCGGGACTGTACCCAAAAGCCACCTTTTTGCACGCCCTCTTGGACATGGTATGATGGAAATCAAAGCACAGTGGGAACCACACAAGACTCTACGACGATCTCGGGTCAACAGACTACTCTGTACCAGTGTCACCGGAGAACTGCCATCTGACGTATGGTATAATACCATCTGGGAGTTCTCGGCGAGTCCGTCCAGTGTACCCAGTCTCCACTGAGCACCCATACACCATCCTTGATGTCAAACACCGATGGATATGGGATCATCCATCGCCCATCATATGGGTCAAGATGCGTATACGCTAGTCTACTCTGGTGCATCGATGCCCTGTCTCGATACACCCTCGACTAGGAACAGTTATAGGATGTACTCGTCGACTACCGTGGCCCCACTAGTATGATCTCATCATAGTCCCAGTAGTAGAGTACAGATCCTAAGGGCGTTATCAACATGTAACATAGAGACAAACAGAGTACATGTTAAGATAAAGTACAACCAGATAGCATACTATCATGTTGAGCAAGAAAGTCCTCCCTATATATGTCCAAGCATCCATTACAATATACATCGTATGTACAGTAATGGCCTCTAGGGCATACATATAACTAACAGCGGCGGAGGGGGCCTCTGGAAATTGTTGCCTTGGAATTGATTCTGATTCTGATTCCATGCGAAATTGGGGTGGTTCCTCCAACCGGGATTGTAGGTGGAAGAGTATGGATCATTCCTCGGTCTTTGCTGAAATGCAGCGTTAACCTGATCCTGTCCTTGCGATCGTGGATTATAAGGACACTCTTCGGTTAAGTGAGAAGGATCGGAACAACAAGCGCAGATGGTGCGAAGAGGGAGAATATGGGCAGGAGTAGGAGAAGAAAATTTGCTCTCTATTGCTTCAAGCTTTCTCGTTATTGCAGCCATTTCAGCTTTCATCGCAATAGAGACATCAAGTTGGTGAATTCCTACCCTAGACTGACCGGTAGAAGTGGAGGTAGAAGAAGAAGAAGTCGGTCTGGTGCTCTCCCATCATAGCGTTTGCTCCGCAAGGTCGTCAAAGAATTGCCACGCTTCCTCGTCAGATTTCGATAGGAAGTGGCCCTGATAGATGGTTTCCAACAACTGCTTCGTTGCTGGGTTCAGGCCCTCGTATAAGGTTTGGCAAAGTTGCCATTTCTCTATACCATGATGAGGACACTGAACAAGAAGGTCTTTGTACCGGTCAAAGCACTTCCAGAAGGGTTCAGAAGGAAGCTGAGAGAATTGGTTGATTTCATTGCGGATCCTTGCGGTTTTATGATTCGGATAAAATTTCTTTAGAAACTCTTTTACAAACTCGTCCCAACTGGTTATGGAGTGGGAAGCGGTGCTATACAGCCATTTTTCAGCAAGATCGCATAAAGTTAACGGAATGACCCGTAGACGTATAGCATCGTCCGACAGCTGGGTGGTTTTCATCATGGCACAGACGTTTTGAAATTTATTGATGAAGATATAGGCATCTTCAGATTCAAGCCCATGAAATCGTGGAAGCATGTTGATGAAGTGGGGCTTAATTTCAAAATTATCCCCATTGGCCGGTGGAAGAGAAAGGCAGGTGGGAAGTGCAGAACGGGTAGGATAGAAACGATCCTGGAGCGCGATTCGCTGCGGCGCTACAGCAGGCGGTGGTGGTTGGTTATTGGTCTCCGTAGGTGGTGGAGCCAATCCAGGGGTAGTCAAAGAGATGTTCGGATTAAATTCTGACATCGCGGAAGAAGAGGTTGGTGATGGTGAGGGTGAGGATGTATGAACAGAATTCCGGTCAACGTCGGAGTTGGCCGGCAAAGGAAGGGGTGAAAGAGGAGTGGACGGAGTTTCGACGTCTGAGTCGATCGCGTAGTCGGTAGCGACTAACGTAACGTGGACTAGGCGGGCGCTATTGTCCCGAGTCCAAGCGGACATACACTAAACGAGTTTAGTATAGTCAAAGCGGAGAAGGTGAGGGTAAGAAAACGTCAATGGAGAAAAATGATGGGTGGTGGGTGAAAAATGGGTTTGGCGACAAAGGGCAAGTTCTTATAAAAGTTTTTGATTTTTTTCTTTTTTTGTGTGTTTTTTTATAGAAAGAGCTTTACAGAAATATGTACGGACTTACGGCTTTAAGCAATCACAAACAAGATATGCACAATCACACCTAGATCTAGGGTCACCTAGGTCTGGTAGACAGCTCCTAACTGTTCCAGAGGGCTAGAAATAGGACCACAAACCACCTCTTCTCCATCTAATGCGGCCAGATAAGTGCCAGGTAAGTGGAAGGTTGTCCAACGCTTTCGCGAAGTTCCTTAATTAAATAACCACTTGCCTTCGTCACACTTGCCTAGGCACCGCAAAAGTCAGATAGGATAAACGGCCGATGCCTGTAACTAGTCCTCTGTCCTATTGAGCGCGAAGTCCTTAGGGCTGAGTCTAGTATTTTTTTAATTTTAACAATGGTCAATGCATATGCTTTTTGTGTTTTTTGGGGTCCTGGGAAGGGTGATGAAATCGCCACCCAATCTGAATTGGTTTCAAGCCCCTTAAGTCCGTATTAATGAATGCAAAGCGATAACAAATCAACTGCAAACAATTTTTATTTTTAGCGCGGCGCAAAGAATCCTGCACAAAAACAGTTTATTGGAAGGGGGAGAGAATTTGCGTAAAGAATGCTGCAGGAAACACAGTTCAGTGGAGTTCAGAGGAGTGGGGAATAGGGTAGAGAGACTTACAGGGAACCAGCCAGAGAAAATTTGGTTGCTGATGTCAGCAAATGACCGCGTTTCCGCGGCCAAACAAGCCTTTAGGCCGCGGAAACGCGGCGGTATAGATGATTTGGCCCTCTGGATTTCTTGAGTTTTCTGTATAGGGTGTCCTCTTCTTTTCTGGAGCTCCTGAATTTGGATTTGCTCACTGGAACTGCTCCAGAATTTTTCAGTAGACCGTTTTATCCGTCTTGAATCTGCCGCGGTGTAGCCGCGAGATATAGGTCTATCTTCCCACGTCTTTGGCACTGAACTTGAACTTCGTATTATCCTGCACACTTGCACAAAAACTAATCAAAAATAACAAGATGGTTTTTTTTTACAATGTATATTTTTTTGTTTTGTTTTTTTCGGTTATATTTATATTCACAAATTAACCCGAAATTACACAAAGAAATAAACTACCGTCTCCCCGGCAACGGCGCCATTTGACTGGTAGAGATTCTGCGTGTTCATGTTTAGTTAATTACCGCAATCAACACGGTTTCGCTTGTAGCTAGCCGGTTGAGTACGGGTCGTCCGCAGAGAGATGGGAATCTTTTTCTAAGTGTTTTAATGAGTTAAGTCCAGTTTTCCAGATTTTGTTGTGATTAATTAAGTGTTAAAATGATATGTAAAGAGAGCTTGTTAGGGTTAGGATTAGGTTAGTTTAAGTTAGGAGTCGCTCACCTCTTTCGTTGCCACTCTTAATATCGGTGTTACGGTAATCGGCAACAACGGGGATTAGCACGACTAGGAAGGAACTTGCGAGTATAAGCTAGGCTTTCCAACGCATAAGTTCTTCCTTTTGGTTCTTGTCCGTCCGTTCTTGGCTCTTAGCCATAACCTCCGGTTAATTCAACCACAAACGGTCTCACTACGGAATCACCGCTATCATGTAGGATAGGGTGCCGTAAGGAGCGGATTGTGCTTCAATTAACGGGAGTCGATTTAAGATGTTGGGCAAGGAAAGAGTGAGAGAGATTTCCTTCTCTCAAACTTCTCTTATCCTACCCTAACAAGTATGAAACTACTCACACATCATAATGAAAAGAAAACAAAACAAAAGAGGAAGATAGAAAGAAAGAGATTAGAAGATAACAACTTGCTATTTGCGACCTCACCTTGGCAAGGATCAAGCGTAAGCATCATGGTTGTTTTAAGGATAAAGGAAAAGAGAAAACAAAGAAACAACAAGAAATAACAACAACTAAGTTAACAAATGAAAATTACAAGCAATAATAAGAGAACAAGACAAGCATAATAATAAAATGAACTTCTTTATTCATCATTCTTCACTCACAAAAGCGTACTACAAGTTTTTCAATGGAGAAGAGATGAGAAGAGGAAGAAGAACAAGTATTCTAAAACCTAGAAAAATACAAGATTATGCACCCTTGGCTTTGGCAAGTTCTGGACTATTTATAGGCAGGCATTAGAAATTCTAGGGCAACATTCTGGACCCATGTGAAAAGACCCAAATTGTAAGTGCACGGCGGCGCCCCGGCCTCCATCTCGAGGCCAAAATGCGGAAGCGGTGATAAACTTTTTAATTTTGCGAACTTAGCAAACCGGCACCACCGCGCACTAAAACCCGGATCGAACCATTAACTAGTCCAAGCTAACTACAAGATTGGGAATAGAGATATACCTACTGATCCGAGTCCTCCGGTCTTCTCGTCGTCGTCCCGATCTCCCGCGGAATGTCCTGTCTCCACCTCGTCGCCGGAAGTGCACCACATCGCCTACATCTTTTACGGGCTCCCACCTCAATGCCGAGGCAACTCGGGCACGAAGCTGGCTAGTCGACGTGCCCAAGGTTTGCTGTAGAATCTAGAGTAGAGACTTGTGTCTCATTTGGGGTTGTAGGAGGTGCCATTTTGGTGGACGGATGATACAAGAACTATATGGAGGGACTTGGGGATTTTTGGAGCATGAAATGAAGCAAAAACCCACACTCAAAAATTTGGACAGCCCCCAATGGGAGTGGCCGGCCATGCATCTTGTGAGGGGGGGAGTGAATGAGAGAGTGACCAAACTCAAGAGAGTAATGCAAGTGAGAGGAAGAAAAGGATATCATCAAAAGAAATGATCACAAGCCTTAACTAACACTCCAACAACCTCATTATCAACAACCATGATAACCAACAAAGACCAACACTCAACCACTATATCATAACCCATCATCAAGCATGATGACTTCAAAAAGTCAAGCCATCATGAAGAAGTCAAGAAGTCAAGGTCAATGGATGGTGCAACCATCATGACACAAGAATATGCAAAGACCCCCTTCCAAATTGCTTATTTGCACAAATGCAAATAAGCCCTCCTCCACCAAACTTCGGCCATTGAAAGATACAAATGAAAATGGCCGAAACGGAAAGCAACTGGCAACTCCAGAAAACTGGTCCCGTAATAAATTACAGGAAAACCCCGATACTGTGTATACACACCTGCATTTGTATTCCGACCGAAATACAAATGCAATGAGACAAAAATCTACACTGTACTATACTAGGATCCGGCTTAAACCAAAGCCGGCTAGTAATATCCGTCCGATCCTGATCCGTGCAATACCGCACGTATCTGATCGAACTCTGCCATATATCCATACGGCCTGTAGTACAAACTGTCCGATCCTGATCCGTGCAATACCGCACGTATCTGATCGGACCCTGCCATATCTCCATACGGCCTCTACAGCTTTTCGCCCGAAAGCTTGAGTAACAGAAAGTGTGGTGGACTCTAGAGACTCGTCAATATTATGGCTGTGGATTTAACCATTAGCACGTCAGAGGTATAAGCCAATACGTGACGGGCCACCAGCTATTGACCAAAAGGGACGTCGATGAGCGAACTCACCCTGACACCCTACTGAGCCTGTCAGTGACAATATCCGTACAGTCCGATCCGTTCGTCTATGAGCATCGCATGGCGGGCCTAGGGGGTTGGTAAAAGTCAGACCCCTAAAAGCGGTACAAGTCGTGTCGGAGCGTAGCCCATAACACCCTGAGATACTACTGAAATACCTACCAGTAAATCTCCTGCCTCGGCCGAGGGCTTCGTGTAATGGCTCTCCTAGACACAGCGCGACCTCACCCCCAATACCGGGAGAGACGAACCCCTCAAGATCCGCTCACTGCCTCCATATGGCTCGGGACTGTACCCAACTAAAACCTGTTTGCACGTCTCCTTTGAGCGTGGTAGGGTAGTAATCAAAGTACAGTGGGAACTCACACGAGACAAATGACGATCCCCAGGTCGATGAACTAACCTGTACACATGTCACCAGGGAACTGCTATCTGACGTCAGGTATAAGACCAACTAGCATGTTCCCGGCGAGTCCTGTCCGGTGTACTCATAACCCAATGAGCACCTGTATACATCTTAGGTGATCCAACTGACACCAGTGGCTTGTGAGACCGGCCACCGCCCCTCGTCGGGGTCTCGAATGTACACACTAGTCTACTGTGGAGTATCGATGCCCTATCTCGAAACTCCTATGACTAGGGACAATTTAAGGATGTGCTTATAGACTACCAGCTTCCACGTATATGATCACCCTCATACTGCTGGTGGTCAAGCAAGAATCCTAGGGCTCTATCATCGTGCAATAGTGACCTGTCAGGTCACCTAAAGCAGTACACGATGATAAATATAAACCAGATAGCATACTATCATCTTGAGTAAGATTGTCCTACCGGGATAGGTCCTCCATCAATCATTGCAATCACGTGCCTGTGATCCAATAATTGACTCTGAGGGCACTATCTCCAACAATCTCCCACTTGCACTCAAGGCTAATTATTGCGATGTCGCATACTCACAGCCCGTGTGATACCGAACACCCAACTCCTCTACTAGTCAGTCTCACAAAGCTCGCTTCCGAAACTATTGCGTTCGAGGAATAGCCTTAGTGAGTGGATCCGCCTTGATGTCTCTTTCTATGTCTCTCTATATCTCAAGTTCGCGGAGAAACCCATCTCCCGAAATGAGCAATACCTGTCTTAGAATGTGTCTGGATGTCTGATGGGACCAAGCTCATAAATGAACTCTAAATCCAAACTTCTTAGACTGTATCGTCAACTGAACTTAATCAGTATCCAGCGCCATGCCTCCCTCAGTATTGCTATGGACCACCAGTCCAAAATACTGCCCTCGTCAGAAGGAAAACTATAACCCCGAAAACCTCCTTGTCGTCCATGTCACCTTGGAAGCCTGGAATGATAACTGTCTCTCGAATGAGGCTGTCGTTATCATATCCCTAGAACATCCACTTATGTTCTAAAACTGCTTCCGACTGTTTCTCCAGGATTGGATCAATGTCAACTATTGCATCTAGTGCAAGAACAACATCTGGTGTGGTACTTGACATCTTATGATTGACTCAATTGCCTGAGCAAGTGATCTGCCAATCATGCACATCCCTCTCCCCTTTAGTCTGTAAGACACCTTTAGAGAGGGTGACTCCATCACCTGCAGGTACACTACCGTGCCAGGAGTCGTCCATTCTAAATACTCTTAGAATGCTGTCTAAGTACCCAGATTGGGAAACCACCCAAATCTAGATCTAAAACCATAGATCTAGTAACCAGTATGTTTTATATAATGTCCAAGTCCCATATAAAGAAACCACTATGTGACGACCAAAGTATAACCGATTGTAGTATAGGAATGTCACTTCCAACTTTGAGTATGTCATCCAAATACCAGGACAGCACACTATACTACCTTCTCAATAGATCCATCCCCTATTCTGATGAAGTCAAACCTATGATTGTCACGTCAGAAATAGATGATCTTTCTCCGCTATTTTTGCTTTAGTTTATAAATAGACATAAGCTACCTGTCCACCAATGCTTCCGCTGCTCCCACTGACTACGGCAACCCTCTGGCAAAGTCAGATAGACGTACACTTCTAAAGCCAGTTCAGAACGACGCTATACTCATCCTCCTGCCGGGTCTCGCAGCCTGGAACAACAGCAATGGCAAGTGTGGGTAAACAAGAACCTCCATGTCACCGTCCTTGAAGCTACCGGAGTACCTCTCGGGTGCCTTAGGTTACCCACCTTATCTGCGGAGTGGCCAATGGAATATCAATCCAGATTGAATCTTTAGGTTCCTTATCAAATCTTCAGTAATCGTTTGCGGTTCTGGAATCACTTCCAGTTCTACCATACTCCCACTACTGTTTTCTGAAAAAAAAAATTCCATTTTTAATAAAACTGTGGCGAGTCTAGAACAATATCACTATTGATCTTCCAGATGGTAGAAAATCAACCCTCGTCATAGTCTGGGTCAACCCACAAACAGCCATTACAGAAACGTGCCTTGAGTTATCCAGAGTCTGGTTTTAATCATAAGCCGGACAACTCCCCGTACCTTAACAACGTTAAGATATGAACTGTTCTATATCCAATATAGAACCAGAGGCACTGATTTAATTGAACCAGATTCAAATCATGCAGCTGTCTCCAGTTCATGTCAACTAAATGGAAAGAGGCCGATCAGCGTTACTCAACTTAGGAATGCTTCCAATTATGAATAACCTGAAAGAGAAGCAAGATCTCTTAATCATTACTATCATCTGAATACCATACTCAAGTATCTACATCTTCGATCACTTTGAAGAATCCCGATACTTGCAATATCTGGTTCTCTACTTTATTCAAATATCTACAACTTCTTAAAATTCAGACCCTGTGTTTCCACGAAACACTTGTCTAAAAACTAGAGAAGTCATAAGTAAACCGAATATAGTACGAGGACCAACCCCTCTGTCCTGATGGACGCTGGACAACATATAATACTCTGTATAAGTCTCTTGAGTCTGATAACTCATTCACTGTGTGTCGTAGGTTGAAAACTGTACTTATGGTTAAGAAGAATTACACCGCTGTTTAATGCTCCTTACCTAACCATCCACTGATATAGGTAAATGTCACAGACATAATTTCAAAAAGGTATATCTCACTCTATGAAAATAGACGTACAGATATATCGATTTGAAATTGGTGCATAACAGCGGATATTCAAAACCAAATATTTGCCGACCGGCAAACAATCCAGGTGACTTCCTCAAATATCACCGATTACAACGAATCCCGATATAATGAGGATGATCACCCAATTCCCAATAGCTTACTCCCACTCATCATCTGTAAAACCATACAGATGTGAGAATCATACCTGGTAAATACATACCCTGGAGCAAGTGTCTAATTGGGAAATCAGTTTTCTTTTAACAGTACACAGTGAAACTGAAACATTGAAATGTTTCGATGGGGTATCCTGGTATTCTTAGTAATGCCTCTTCCAGATTCACGACTGTAACCGCATAATTCTTTGCCACCTCTCCAAATCCCTTCATATGTCTTTAGTCATTACCTTCTGCACACCCCTTTAGGCCAATTGGTTTTCTTCCTTCCCTACCGTTCGGCACCAGCCTATGGTTTGGAAGAAGACTATCCAATAAGCATAATGGGTGTACTGTCCTAATCCTAGGAGCACTCGCAATGCGAGAGAAGGTGAAGATAAAAGACAACCGAATAAACCTTATTCCTATTTCTCCTGAACCAGAATCCATCCCCGAATTGGAACAAGTTCCTTTCGAGTTCGTATATAACCATACGATGGAGTATCCAATAAACTGTGGATCTTCGTAGTGATACGGAGTGTTCTGGAGAAATACAAAGGTGATTTTAGGATTGGCGAAGAAATACTTGGTTTGGTCGTGAATAGCAGTCGTAGTTTACTTTGCCCTCTTACTAATCCCTTGCTTTGTCTTAACTTAATACCTTCTGCACACCATCGTTATGCTAATTGGTTTTCTTCATTCCCCACCGGTCGGCACCAGCCTAAGGTTTGGAAGAAGACTATCCAATTTGCGTAATAGGTGTACTACTCCTAAATCAAGGAGTACTCACAACCTGAGAGCAGGTAAAAGGAAAAGACAACTGAATAGTCCTATCCGTTTTCTCCAGAACCGGAAACCATCCTCGAATAAATCCCTTCGAGTTCGTATCTAACCATACGATGGTTTTGTCCAATGGAAGTGGACGTTCGTAGTAGTACGGGGTGTCCTGGAGAAAAGGGTAAAAGTAGGAGTGGCAATGAGGTTCGCAACTCTGAAAATCCAAAAGCCAGTGTTAAGAAGGTTCGGTCAATTTTGGTCACTGAGTCATAGTCTTAGGGTCGGGTCAATGGTCGCTGCCAAAGAGAGAGAGAAAAGAAACACTCAGCGTGCACTCTAACCTAGATCAGAATGGTTACCAATTTATCTAATCTGGAAACCTCCCACTGTTCCGTCAAATTCTCCTCCAAACCTGAAAGAAGAACTAGTCGGGGTCATCCGAGGAGTAAACTAACTCATCAGTGGGAATCGGGATCCAACTATCATCGCATGATAACGTGACGGAATCCGCTCACAGTGTCACACTCCAGAAGGTATGCGCATATCTGGCAAGTTTCAGTTCTTTTGAAACTCCCGATGTGGATTTTTACCCCATGCTCTTATGACCTTGACTAAGGCCAACAAATCATAAGTCACATGTCAAGTTCTGCCCGTCATTGTCCTGGTTGATTTGAACCCACCCGTACAAGCCCTTGACTAGGGCCAACAAGGCTATACGACTGTCCCAAACCAACGCATCTATCTATGCAGCAGAAAGGTAACAAGCAGCTACCATTCACTATGCCTTGACGAAGGTCAACAAACATAGCATGAATACTACGTGCTACCCGTCTGAAACGACGGAGGGCTACGAATGGTTTCTGGCGAAAACCTTTAACGTAATGAACTTGATATCTTTGAAGGAACTGGATAGCTTTTTGAAAATATAGTGACGAAAACCATTGCTAAAGAGGTCACTCCCGGTGAAGGGATCTCGGCTCTTCCCCCGTAGAATGAGGTGCAGGATATTCCAACTGAATACCACGGTGCAAAGCAAAAGTAATCGGCTATAGTGAACTTAATGCCCTGACGCAAACTTCTGTCCAAGGGGTCACTCCCGGTGAAGGGATCTCGGCCCTTGCCTCGTCGAATGAGGAGCAGGATATTCCAACTGAATACCACGGTGCAAAACAAAAGTGAACGTCCTTGCAATAACAGCTTTTTGAAAAGTGTTCCAACAACATCAGATAAGGTTTGTTTTTAACTTGCATTGATCCGAATCAACGCAGTCCCATCAATTGATCACACCAGAAAGAACGAAAATATACTGATGTACGTATATGCCATCCACATTCGCTACTGGGTCCCGTCATTACCCGTTAGGTTAGCTAACTAACGACAGAGCGGGGACTGGACTAGCGCGGATGTAAAACATATACAACATCTACTAATATATATACCAATATATTATATTTCTCTCAAGGCGTGATAAAAATGCAACATCACAAAAATGTACAGCATCACAGAACAATACAGATATCTGGGATCCCCGGGTTTCACAGAGCCACTACTGAAACCCGACGTTCCCCTGGTCGTGTGGATAGCCTGTGCAATGAAATCCTAGACCCCTACGGGCGTGGCAAGTCACCCGCCAAAACCTGAAGCGAGGCAGCCCCCTTCAGTACCGTGAATGGACCACCCAGCACTTCACGGAATCCGGTAACTTGGGCACCCCTCCTGGGTCAACCTGTACCCCCTACGGGTGCGGCGAATAGCCCGCCAATCCTAGAGTGAAGCCCCCTCCGTCTCAATGCCATGAGATGCGGGCTTGTTGCCCTCTAGAACCCGGCTATCCGTGCACCCCTCCTGGGGTAATCCTAGTACAGAAAGTAAAATATACATACAACGGGTACATCGACCGCAACCTGGTCGTGCCCCAAAATAATAATACAATCAGGCAGTGACGGCAGTCCACATGTCGGACGCTCGCCCCGCAATATCAAATGTACATAATACAACCAAATCTGTACTAGCATTGCATCCAGGCTATCCCCCGCGACCGATCCGCATCCTCACAGCATAACACAGAACATCAACGTGAAAGTCACGCTCGTAAATCCGTCTAACCGGGCTATAGCAGTTAGACAGGATTTACCGATCAAGTGAGATTCACGGTCGCAGATATAATGTAAATACTGTGAACTAATGTATTTAAAATATCCGATCGATCAAAATTTAACAAGTGGGCCCCAAGTACTACTGTAGCACATCAAGAAAATCTGGGCCCAAAATTAACATTCCAAAAACCCAATTTTCACCTCAGAAAGATACTGTAGAAATATGGTACAGCCATCTCATCATTGTGCGGCGGAACCGCGGCCGAAAGGGGGGTTTGGCCGCGGTTCCGCGCTCCCATAGACGAATTACTGTATCGAATTTTTACAGGACCCTTAGATATTCCAGTACATCACTTTTCTGTAACCTGAAAAAATTTTCGACTCCAAAAAATTTCAACAGAAAACTGATGCAACCAAAACGCGGATTTTGGAATTTTGGTCGATCGGAAAAGTAAACACATTAAACAAAGCTAGACTAAGTTAATGGAGAGGCTCTGATACCACTGTAAGTGCACGGCGGCACCCCGGCCTCCATCCCGAGGCCAAAATGCGGAAGCGGTGATAAACTTTTTAATTTTGCGAACTTAGCAAACCGGCACCACCGCGCACTAAAACCCGGATCGAACCATTAACTAGTCCAAGCTAACTACAAGATAGGGAATAGAGATATACCGACTGATCCGAGTCCTCCGGTCTTGTCGTCGTCGTCCCGATCTCCCGCGGAATGTCCTGTCTCCACCTCGTCGCCGGAAGTGCACCACATCGCCTACATCTTTTACGGGCTCCCACCTTAATGCCGAGGCAACTCGGGCACGAAGCTGGCTAGTCGACGTGCCCAAGGTTTGCTGTAGAATCTAGTGTAGAGACTTGTGTCTTATTTGGGGTTGTAGGAGGTGCCATTTTGGTGGAGGGATGATACAAGAACTATATGGAGGGACTTGGGGATTTTTGGAGCATGAAATGAAGCAAAAACCCACACTCAAAAATTTGGACAGCCCCCAATGGGAGTGGCCGGCCATGCATCTTGTGAGGGGGGGGGGAGTGAATGAGAGAGTGACCAAACTCAAGAGAGTAATGCAAGTGAGAGGAAGAAAAGGCTATCATCAAAAGAAATGATCACAAGCCTAAACTAACACTCCAACAACCTCATCATCAACAACCATGATAACCAACAAAGACCAACACTCAACCACTATATCATAACCCATCATCAAGCATGATGACTTCAAAAAGTCAAGCCATCATGAAGAAGTCAAGAAGTCAAGGTCAATGGATGGTGCAACCATCCTGACACAAGAATATGCAAAGACCCCCTTCCAAATTGCTTATTTGCACGAATGCAAATAAGCCCTCCTCCACCAAACTTCGGCCATTGAAAGATACAAATGAAAATGGCCGAAACGGAAAGCAAACTGGCAACTCCAGAAAACTGGTCCCGTAACAAATTACAGGAAAACCCCGATACTGTGTATACACACCTGCATTTGTATTCCGACCGAAATACAAATGCAATGAGACAAAAATCTACACTGTACTATACTAGGATCCGGCTTAAACCAAAGCCGGCTAGTAATATCCGTCCGATCCTGATCCGTGCAATACCGCACGTATCTGATCGAACCCTGCCATATATCCATACGGCATGTAGTACAAACTGTCCGATCCTGATCCGTGCAATACCGCACGTATCTGATCGGACCCTGCCATATCTCTATACGGCCTCTACAGCTTTTCGCCCGAAAGCTTGAGTAACAGAAAGTGTGGTGGACTCTAAAGACTCGTCAATACTATGGCTGTGGATTTAACCACTAGCACGTCAGAGGTATATGCCAATACGTGACGGGCCACCAGCTATTGACCAAAAGGGACGTCGATGAGCGAACTCACCCTGACACCCTACTGAGCCTGTCAGTGACAATATCCGTACAGTCCGGTCCGTTCGTCTATGAGCATCGCATGGCGGGCCTAGGGGGTTGGTAAAATTCAGACCCACAAAAGCGAGACAAGTCTTGTCGGAGCGTAGCCCATAACACCCTGAGATAGTACTGGAATACCTACCAGCAAATCTCCTGCCTCGGCCGAGGGCTTCGTGTAATGGCTCTCCTAGACACAGCGCGACCTCACCCCTAATACCGGGAGAGACGAACCCCTGAAGATCCGCTCACTGCCTCCATGTGGCTCGGGACTGTACCCAACTAAAACCTGTTTGCACGTCTCCTTTCAGCGTGGTAGGGTAGTAATCAAAGTACAGTGGGAACTCACACGAGACAAATGACGATCCCCAGGTCAATGAACTAACCTGTACACATGTCACCAGGGAACTGCTATCTGACGTCAGGTATAAGACCAACCAGCATGTTCCCGGCGAGTCCTGTCCGGTGTACACATAACCTAATGAGCACCTGTATACATCTTAGGTGATCCAACTGACACCAGTGGCTTGTGAGTCCGGCCACCGCCCCTCGTCGGGGTCTCGAATGTACACACTAGTCTACTCTGGAGTATCGATGCCCTATCTCGAAACTCCCACGACTAGGGAAAATTTAAGGATGTGCTTATAGACTACCAGTTCCCACGTATATGATCGCCCTCATACTGCTGGTGGTCAAGCAAGAATCCTAGGGGCTCTATCAACGTGCAATAGTGACCTGTCAGGTCACCTAAAGCAGTACACGATGATAAAGATAAACCAGATAGCATACTATCATCTTGAGTAAGACTGTCCTACCGGGATAGGTCCTCCATCAATCATTGCAATCACGTGCCTGTGATCCAATAATTGACTCTGAGGGCACTATCTCCAACACAAATACCCCTGAAGTTTTATCTTCTGAGGAGGCAGTACGGCCGCGGTTCCGCGGCGTAAGAATGCTTAGGCCGCGGTTCCGCGGCCATATTGGAGACTTAGGTCACCAAAAAAGGTCAGTTGCCCTGGTTTGTAGTGCCCTTTAATCTGGTATATGTTTTTTCTCATATTTTCTCCATGATTTTTCCAGAATTTCTGTAGACCTGCAGCTCGACCTCTCTCTACTGAATCGTACCACGTCTGGGCAAGGCCCTTCAGACGAAAACTCGCGAACTCCACCCATCGATCATCAGAACAACTCAACGAACGGCAAATCTTAGCCATCCTATCAAAAAATGCCTGTGGGTCCTCGTTCGCATTCGTACCGGTAAAAGCTAGAGGTCTCAGTCTCATAAACTCCTGTAGTGAAACAGGGATAGTCGCAGTAGTAGCAGGAGTAACCGTCTGGGCAGCAGGTACAATCATGGTCTGTATGGTCGAAGGAACGTCCTCGGATCTCTGTGCCCGACTGGACTCTACCAAAGATCCCATAATCTGTCGCAACTCCTGCATACCGGCCTCTAATCTGGCAATACGGTCTGAAAAGGGCAGATCAATCTGACCCTGCGGGGTAGGCGAATCATCCCGTTCGATCCTCACCTCAGACGAGCCCGCTCGAAGCTCATCCCTAGCGGCAGCCCGCTGAGCTCTCGTAGTCTTTGGCAATATCGAAGCTGGAATGAGAAACAGGAGCGATAAGAACATTGCAATTGAATCAAGGAATGCAAGGAATCAAGAAGAGAAATACAAGCAATTATGTCCTAAGGTCACTTAGGCGGAGTACCGTATCGTAAGTATGCCGCGGAACATACCCACGCTACGCCACTCTACTTAAGTTACCTACTCCATCTACCAAGGGTCATCCTACACTCAGAAGGGTAAAACCTGGCTCTGATACCAACTTTGTCACGCCCCGAAGGTACGGAACATGACTGGCACTTAGATTACGAGACGTCTAAAGGCGTAACGTACACTAAGTCAGCCAAAGCCCAGAAAATTTAAACCAAAATCAATAAGAGTGAAGGAAACTTTTCATGAAAACGACATTAAAATCAATTAAGTTGCATTCACCCCCTTTTTTAAAAACATCAAAATTTTCCGAAAATTTCGGCAGAGTCTCCTTTGTAAATACTAGCCCCCAAAAATGGGTACAACAATATATATAACCTGTAATGGATAAATGGAATCCCCAAGCGGGAGCTAGCTATTCGCCCAAGGAGGATCACAACTACGCGCAATATATATGCAATATCAAGCAATAAGCATAAAGAAGAACAAAAAGAAAGAAAACACACCGTCGGCTCAAGTGAGCTTAACCCTAGAGAAACCACATATACACAGATCTCTCAGTCTCATCACTAGGTCGCATATACAAATAAGAAGTGGTAGATGGAGATTACTAGATACAATGATAGTACAAAAAAAGAGATAAAGTGTCCTCGCAACCCACCTACGAGCAATGTCGCGAGTCTGAGCAAAAGAAACCAATGATAAGATAAACCCGCCGCTACAAGACTGACGGGTCCGACCTGCAAGACACTGTGGCACAACTGGGGAGAGTTGCCAGCTCGTGAGTAGAATATAACATCTAGTAAGGCTATCGTAAGAATGCACGCACATGCGTCACAACATGTATGTCTAGATGTGATGTAATGCCACTAATATGTATGCACATGTATACAACATCAATACGAAATCTTTAAGTATTTAAATACGATGATTCTCTGCATTCTTAACTTAGAAAAAAAAGGAATATCTGTGCAATAACTTAAGTACCATCAATGAAATCATCTGAAAACCGTGTCGAGCATCGACACCAAATATGGAAATACATCTGTCTCAATATCTCACTATATCAATGTCTCAATACATCGGGCTCCGTCAGTTCGGATCGGCCCATATCATCAAATCTCACGACAACGATTGGTATCCTCCGGATATCCGCCGCGCCAGACATCACCGGTAGGTAGTCTTTCCCTGCCAGGCTCATCGTCTACAACTCGATCTTCTTGCCCCGGGGTACCATACCGGGCCCACCATGTACCCGAGACGGTTCATCCACTCCTCGAATCGGGTCTCGAAATCCAACAGAAAACATGAAAACTCATGGTGGACGACACATAAATCATGAGAAAACCGCAACTTTATTTTAAAAATGATAATAATAAGCTTTTGTTAAATTCTTGCGGTTTCCCTCCAAAATCCAGAAATCGCAGCAATACTGAAATCCTCAAGAAAATCATAATACCCAACATGTTGTATATGATAAATGCCTATGATATCAAGGTATGCGATGTGATTTGTGGTTAGAAATCTATATAAGCATGATGATGATGCGAGGTATATACATGCTATGCGATTCAATATATCATGTATAATGCAAGTGGTGATACTAAACTAAACAGGTTCTACAGTGCTCGTGGCATGGCAATTACCAAAGGCATGTGTGTTACATGAATAGTGCGCGTGCAACATGAGCCAATGGTAATGGTGTACGTGTCCTAATGTGTATATGGATAACCATGCAATGCTAGCAGACGAATAGCTATAAAGGTATGCAATGAATGAGACGGTTAACTAACTAACTAGGCATATAGTTGCAAGTAATAAAGTGTTCCTAACTATGGGGCACCTCGCGCCATCCAGACGATTACCCCATAGATGTATACATCTACTCACCTGGATGCCTCGCTAATTTGATCCAACCACCGCTTTGCCTTTGCGCGCCGCGTCCGATGTTTCCGCAACCGATCCTAAAATTGCATAACACCCAATATAAGATTACACCTCATGAAACAACGCAAGTCACAATATGAAAAGATCAACGCCCACAAGTTAGGCACAACGTGCACTCGGTACACGGAAAACACACGAAAATCGCTAAAACCTTAACTAAAATCGTCGTTTCGGGGCAACCACCAAAACTAAAACCCGACTAGACCAAACTCCGCATTCGCACACCCTATAAGTCATAGTAGATGATAAAAATATCATCACGATAACGCAATTAAGTCACTTCCTAATAATTTATAAAACATAGTAAGCATTCGCGTAAAAATTCCGATGCAAACCTCGCGGATCAACGACTTAGCGTTCGCAATATCGCACAACCATCCAACTCAAGCTACTAGATGGCCACAACACAATTTACAACCCACTTACAAAACTTCAAACCCTAATTAAAATTCCAAACCTTTACTAGAATTTTCAAAACAAACCATTACAATGAAACTAACACATTAAAATTCTAAATTAGCTTATTTAAACTACAATTAAACAACTTGATTAGAACTTATACCTCCCAAGTGTTGATTCCCTTGCACTAAGCCTCCAAAGATATCTTTTTTCTCCTTGTTTTAAACAAATTAAGGTTTGGGAAGAGGTGGAAAAGGGTTTTTGTTTGAATTAGTGAAGAAAAGTGTGTATTTTTGTGGATTTTTGTTGATTTTAGCAAGAATTTTGAAGCAAGAAAATGGGGAAAGAGAGGGGAACCTGCAGGTTGAGCTCGACCTGAGCTAGGAGGAGAGTGTAGTGAGAGATTTGTGTAGAAATTTCTACACAAAAAGTGTAACGTTTCAAAATAATAAAATATTATTTTTGGGAATTTTTTTAATTTAATATTATTTTAATGAATATTTTAATATTCCGGTATAGTTAAATACAAATAAATGGGGGGAAATTATGGAAAATTCTAAAATGGGGTATTTATTGGAATTATGCCATTTTTATGTTTTTGTGATCATTTATATGCTAATTTAGTGCTAATCGCGATTAAAAATCGCTAATCGGATTTTTAGCAAATTTTGTGCAAAACATGCACATATCTTTTCCTACACCTGTATTACATTTTTCTTGCCATGGTTGTTCATTTGGGTTCACTATTTGAGTGTGAAGGAATTTGAGGGAAAAGAAAATGCAAAAGTAATATAATACGAGGGTTGGTGAGAGAGAGAGAGAGAGGTATGGGTTATTTTGACCAAAGACTTAGCCATCGTTTTCATTCTTTCCCTCATTTCTCTCTCTCTTTCTCCATTACTGCTGTTGCTCTTGCTCCTAATTTTCCCTCCATCTCCAAGCCACAAAAACACCTCTAAACCATCACCAAAACCCAACCCCCATTTCATTAAAAGTGTGCACAAGATCAAGATCTACACATGGGACCAAGAAAACAAGGATTTTGGCCACTAGGGGCAACTCAAGAAAATTCTTGAGTTGACAAATAAGGTAATTTCTGGATCATTAGTTTAGTTTTAGCATTACTTATACCCCCATGCTAGTTTAGAACCAATATTGTGTGTGTTTGTGGACTTAAAGAAAACCTAGTTAGGGTTTGAAGGAATTGTGAGTGGTAAGGTGAAATTGAGCTTAGTAGAGGCCGCACAAACACCCTAGTGATGTTATTTTGGACCCGAAGCTGAACTAGAAACCAGAATACGGATTTACGGAATCGTTATCGGGGAAAACTGTAAATCTAGGAGTGTATTTTGTGTTAGTTATATGTATCCCCTAGAGGCCATTACTGTACATACGATGTATATTGTAATAGATGCTTGGACATATATAGGGAGGACTTTCTTGCTCGACCTGATAGTATGCTATCTGGTTGTACTTTATCATAACATGTACTCTGATTGTCTCTATATTATATGTTGATAAAGCCCTTAGGATATGTACTCGACTACTGGGACTATGATGAGATCATACTAGTGGGGCCACGGTAGTTGACGAGTACATCCTATAATTTTTCCTAGTCGAGGGTGTATCGAGACAGGGCATCGATGCACCAGAGTAGACTAGTGTATACGCATCTTGACCCATATGATGGGCGATGGATGATCCCATATCCATCGGTGTTTGACATCAAGGATGGTGTACGGGTGCTCAGTGGAGACTGGGTACACTGGACGGGCTCGCCGAGAACTCCCAGATGGTATTATACCTTACGTCAGATGGCAGTTCTCCGGTGACACTGGTACAGAGTAGTCTGTTGACCCGAGATCGTCATAGAGTCTTGTGTGATTCCCATTGTGCTTTGATTCTATCATACCACGTCCAAGAGGGCGTGCAAAAAGGTGGCTTTTGGGTACAGTCCCGAATCACATGGAGGCAATGAGCGATAGGAGGGGATTCGTCTCTCCCGGTATAGGGAGTTGATGTTGTGCTGTGTTCGATTGGATATAACCGGAAATCCCTGGCCAGGGTTGCAGAGATTTACTGGTAAGTGTTATCAGTAGTTTCTCGAACTGTTATAGATCTCATATCGACACGACTTATCGAGCTGCTGGGTCTGACGTTTACCACCCTTAGGCGAGATATGCGACATATCAGACAACGAGACCGGACTGTACGGGAGTGTTACTATTTTGATTCACATGAGAATGTACATGCTTGCTTGTTGATCTTCTGAGCGCTCAATACCTGGGTGGCTATTACGTTTAGTTGACCGCTTGCAGCTTGTAGGTGTTTGATATGATCATCACCTACTGCCGGCATATTGACGATTCTTTAGAGTCCTACACAGAGGTTTCTTGGCTCAGGCAAAACGGAGTAGGAGCACATATGTGATATGTGAGGGACCGAGGATAATGCGATATGAGATACCGTATTCTATTCTCGCGATATTTGATATCAGCCGGGTCATTGGATCAAGTGTTGATTCGATGAATCGGTACGGATAAATATTAGTCGGTTATATGCGATATAGCCGGATTTTCGGATCAATTGTTGATTCGATAATTTAATGTATAATAATCTATATGATATATTAAATTACATTAACTAATATTAGCTCACTAAAAGATTCTTTTTCTCACTCGGGTAATACATTGATATATATTTGATATATGTTAATTGTATTATTTTATTTTGTTACGATAAATATTATATATGTGATATATAATATTGTAACATGATATGATAACTAATGCAACATGTTTAGTGGAGTTTAAACATGATTAGGGTTTGGATTTGGGTTAAGACTTCTAGTAGATTCTAGAAGGTTTCTTTTTGTCATGATAAAGATATTTGTGTTGATATTTATCTATGACTCATACTTAACCCAAACCAAACCCTAGCCCTTGGTTAATTCTCTACAATGGTTTAGTCAACCATGGTTGCATTATTCATCATATTAATCCTTTCATTATTCATCACAAAAGAAATGGATCACAATTCTTCTTCTTTTTCTTCTTTTGTAAAGCTTTTTTGCTTTGATTTTGTGATGAAAAATAAGTGAGAATAAGAAAACAAATGAGAGCAAAAATCCTACTTCATCATCCTCATCTACGCTTGCCCTTTAGATGAGGGTGTTCACTTCAAATAATGAGTGTTAGCTTGTGTTAACGAAACTTCAAGGTAGATCATATTTGTATCGAAGATCGAAAGCAAGACTGCATCTTTCTCTTCGTGGAGCCTCTCGAGAGTCCGGAACACGATGATCACAACGAAAGGGCTTCAACACGGAGCTTTAGAAGTGAAGGACTGGATCTACAAAGGTTGTAATCCCTCTCACTTAGTGTTAATGTGTTTAACATGCTAGTTTTCGCCTAAACTCTAGTTTGAAGATCCGGTTTTGGGTTGTTCGGCATGGCTAAAGTTTTAATCGGGCATGGTTGATGCCTCGTAGACCCTTGTGGCAGTGCCTAGCAACCCTACAGTGGTATCAGAGCCATGCTAGAGCTTTAGGCGAAGTCTAGACGAAGTTTAAAGTCCGATCGAACCCGAGAACCCCGATAAAACCCCTTCTCTGGAAATTTTTCAAAACTGTGATTTTTTCCAAATTAAAAATCCTTAAAAAATCAGCATGGAATTCTATGGACATGTGTGCAAAATGACACTCTGAATCGCTCAAAGCGCCACGGAACCGCGGCCAAACTAGGGTATTGGCGGCGGTTCCGCGGCCGTACTTGGGGATTAATGGTTAGTTTTTGCACTGTTATAACCGTTGGTACTTGCTGATTCTTCTGGGAATTTTTATTTTCACTCAAGTGTTGAGTTTTCTGGGTTGTATTGGGGACTTGATTATTCGATCGGATAATTTAACTTTGTTTAGTTTTTCCGGATAATTTTAGAAACTGTTAAAAAGTTCGAACAGATATCAATAACTCACTTTTTCCCCAGTTGGAATTTTTTTCAAAAGTTGGATTTTTTCTCGAGTTTGAAACTTTCTAAGTCGTGCAAGTAACGCGGTGGACCCTCTAGAAGACAACAAACCTTAACTCGATTATGTGACCGTCTTGAACTGCCTCAGAACCTTAGGGTTTGTGGCAGTACGGCGTGCCACATGTGAGGCGTTGGCTTGACCCTTCTACGGCTGGACCATTGGTACTGTGGCATGTGATGGATGTTTTTAAACTGATTTCAAGTGTTGAGATATATTGGGGAAATCTTGGATATTTGATCATTCGATCGGAAAGTTTAACATTGTCTATTTATCTGGAATGTGATACAATATTTGGAATCCACATGTAGTTATGAGATAACTAATTTGAATGTTATAAACATAGCAGTTTAGTCTTAAATGATCGGTTGCCACGAAATTTTGATGCTATCAAAAGTCCTTCGCAATCACGTAATATACGCGGATACTCTCCGGGTAAACTTAATAGACAGCCAGGCCCCATAGCCCCGACCAAGTGACTGTAGGAGAACCCCGTCGCCAAAAGCATCCGTTCGGGTGCTCGCGGCAGCGGTGTTCCGCCTTAGTGCACTTCGTCGATGGCATCCGGGGGTGCGGCCTTCTACTAAAGTTTGCGACGAGCATTCGATCAGAATATCAGGAATCTTGTTAAATTGCCCGACTTGATATTGAAAAGTGTTTTCGATAATGAGACTAAAATGCAGGGTTTATAATTGTTAGGCATGCGATGTCTAAGGAATTCATTTGTTAGGCATGCGATGTCTAAGGAGGTTGCGGATTCCAACTGTTGTAGTTTTACACTTTCTTTTCTGTGACCGTAAGCGTAGTATGTGGTGTATCGCCGGCTTCGTTGCTATACATCAACGACAATCGGGATACGCATACTTGCTTACGTTGATGATATGAGATATTATGTGTTGCTGTGATATGTTATATTGGATCGTCGCATTTGAATAGCCGGGGGTTTTATGTGAGATGAGAGTTTTTCTTTTTTCATTCATGTAAAATTCATTTGTTTGTAATATTCTTTTATTGGGGCACTTCCGGGCTAAGGATGATGTCACCGTTGTATATTATTTACTTTTCCGCATTAGGTAGACCCAAGGCGGGGAGCACAAGTAACCGGGTTCTGGGGTCCAGTGGGAGACCATCTCGAGGAGTCGAGACCGGGTCTCCTAACCCTAGAATTGGCAGTGTTACTTGCCGCTCTCGTAGGGGTCTAGGGAAGTGGGTTTGGCTATTCATCGCGACCGTGGAATCCGTGTTTTATACAGGCTCGTATTGAAAACACGGACGTCCTAGTATATCCAATATTTCATATATGTTTTTCTACTGCGATGTTCTGTGATGAGATCATATTACTGTCTGAGACGAATGTTTATATTATATATATATATATATGAGATATATTTTATATTGCAGATTTCGTTTCAAATGTGATGCTTGTGAAGCATATGAAAATGGGACTTCATTAATGAGATTAATGAAACTAAAAGAAACCTAAAGATGTTGTAGAAACTTTTTTAAAAACAGGTAGCTCTAGTTCTTGCTTTGCATAGCGGTGTTCCTTGTAGAACATCCAGCACCTTATTCGATAAGGAAAGAGCCGAGATCCCATCACCGAGAGTGACCTCTTTAGTGAAACTAGCAGATGCTACAAACTCGGTTTGTCTTTTGATTGTTTCTATAGTTTTTTGCTTTGCACAGCGATGTTTGTGAAATATCCTGCACCTTATTCGATGAGGAAAGGGCCGACGATCCCTTCACCGGGAGTGACCCCTTTAGCAAAACTAGAAAAGCCTCAAAAACACTCCATTTCAAATCACTCGATTCTACGACGATATCAAGTTCTTACGCAAAAGGTTTTCTTAAAAACCTGTCGTAGCCCTCCGTCATTTTAGGAAGTAGAGTACTTAGTATTTGTGCTGTGTTTGTTGACCTTAGTTAAGGCACAGTGTACGGTAGCTAAGTGATGTCTTCCTATATAGCATATGATGCGATTAGTTTGGACAGTCATATGACTTTGTTGATCTTAGTTAAGGGTTATATGGGTGGGTCTAATTAATCAAGAAATGACGGGTAGAACTTGACTAGTGCTTATGATTTGTTGACCATAGTTAAGGTCAAAAGTCACTAGGGGTAAAATATTATCGGGAATTTCAAGTGTTGAAATTTGCAATGAGATTGTATACCTTCTATGAGATAGTTGGATCCCGATACCCGCTGCGAGTAAGAGTTACTCCTGGGAGAGTTTTACACATTACAATTAGCCGATCAAGTAGGTGTCTAGAAAGGTGTTAACGGGGTTACGCCTCTGGGAAAACGCGGTTTACTTTAATTAGGTTCGTGCGAAAGCACGGGGGACCTCCCTCAATGTACCGACACCCGCCTGGCTGAAAGATTAGCGAACTTGTAGCGTGTAATTAATCCCGGCTAGTCTTTCCTTTAAGGGTTTGATGGAAGATTTGATTAAAACAGTGGGAGACATCCTGATTAGATATATTAGATAATCAATCTAATCTTGCAAGAGCATACGCTGAGTGTTTTCTTCTCTCTCTCTCTAGGTAGCGACCATATCACGCCTTAATCAAGATAATAAAACGGATGAATTAACCGAACCCGCTTGTTATACTGAGCTGGGGAACGTTGGTCCCGCTCCAACTTATAATTGTTATAAGACAGAGCAGGAAATTAGGGAATACCAGATTTCACGTGCCGCCCAAACGAAGAAAGTGCATGCTGATGCATCATCTTCGGGTGTGTTCATTACAGAGAACTGTTTCTCAGTATCCTTTACGTCCTGGGTATGTGATACCGGATCAGGATCCCGCATATGTAATATGTTACATGGGCTACAGATAGGTAGAGAACTGAGAACGGGTGATAAGTTTCATGAGACAGAAAACGGTGCAAGTGTTGCAGCCAAGTCTGTTGGTCACTATCACCCTGTATTACCAGAATACATTGATTCTGAACAAATGTTATTAGATACCGAACCTGATATACAACATCATATCAGTCTCTTTATTAGTAAAGAAGGATATAATTTTGTATTGTTGGATAATGTTTTGAACATTTCCTATATCAAGAGTTGATCGGTTCAGGCACGTTATCTAAAAGCATTGACGTTCTAAATCAAACTACAGTTCTTAGTATACAGAACACACACGAGAGGAAGAGTTCGGAAATGAACGAATCCTTCTTGAGGCATTGTAGACTAGGTCATATCAATGCGACCCGACTAGCTAAGTTACATTTAGATGCATATTTAAATCTGTTTGAATTTACATCTTGTGAAACTTGCCGGTCATGTCACAAAGATAAGATGACCATAGCTCTGTTTATTGGAAACAGAGAAAGAGTTAGTGAACTCTTGGGATTGATACATGCTGATGTATGAAAGTCTCCTGTTTATACATGCCAAGACCGGTTCTTTGTACTTCATTACATTCTCTGATAATCTCTCAAGATTCAGACATGTGTTCCTGTTGAAACATAAGTCCGAAGCTTTTGAGATATTCATAGAATATAAGTTCGAAGTAGAGAACCAAAAACGGGTATAAGTATTATGTCCTTTGATGAGATCAGCGAGGAGAATACTTGAGCACGGAATTCTTGGACTATTCTAAAGGAGAATGAGATTCTCTCTCAGCATTACTCCTCAGAATACACCACAGCACCTCGGTGTATCGGGGCGGAGCAATTGCACCCTATATGATATGGTGTGCTCTATGATGAGTACTACTGAGTTTCCTGTTTCCTTTTGGGTGTTATGCTCTTGAGAAGCTGCATACTTATTGAATAGGATTCAAATCAAATCAGTTGCCTACTACTTCATATGTGATATGGAAAGGGAAGAGCCCATATCTTAAGTTTGTTAAGATTTGGGGTTGTCCGGACTATGTCTAAAAGCAAAATCCGGACAAGCTCGAGGTAAGGTCTGTTATGTAGAACTGGAAAGGTTCCAGCTATACAAACTTCAGCTGGTGATTTGGTAAAACCAAAGGATTCAATAGTTTCCAACGAACCTCAGCCTCTCCGCCGATCTAGTAGGGTTCCTCACCCACCTGAGAGATACTTCGGTTTTCTCTATGACAGTGGGAGCGAGGATTGCATCATGAGATGATGACCCAACTAGTTTCGAGCTGGCCATCAGGAGTGAGACTCTGTAAGAATGGCTGGATGCTTATCGATCTGAGATGGAATCCTTATACACCAACAAAGTATGGACTTTGGTTGCTTTATCTGAAGGGTTAAATCCCCAACAGGAGTGAGTATATCTTGAGAAGATTACTTGGTGTACATGGAAAAGTTGAGACTTTCAAATCTATGCTTAAGTCCATCTAGATCCTACTTGCCACGGCTACATACCATGACTACGATATCTGGCGGTTGGGTGTCATGACTGCTTTTCTAAGAGATGGTTTAGAAAAGAGCGTCTATAAGTACACAGCTAGAGGGCTTCGTAGACATTGGGAGCAGCGGAAACGTGTGCAAGATGTTTTATGTGATAAAACAGGTATCGCGGAGTTGGAACGTCTGTTTTGATGTGGTAGTCAAAGAGTTTGACTTCATCAAAATGGTAGATGAACCTTGTATATACAAAAAGGTAGTAGGGAGTATGGTGGTGATCCTCGTAGAGTACGTGGATGACATACTCTTGATAGGGAAGGAGTTTCCTATGCTATGCTCGGTCAATCTCCGCTTATCATAAGGATTCTCCATATAGGATCAACGTGATACCTCCTAAATCCTGTGTTTTTGGATATGAGATAGATCAAATTGGATGTTAGGATACTCACTAGTTGTAGTGAGATGGTATCAATCGATCCTGGGGAGAATCACTGCAAAGGTTCCAGGGTGATAAGGACGACTGAATGTCAGTCGCAGGCTTGTCTGTACCCTCAGTGGAGGGACGGTATGTTGAAAGAGTTCCAAGCTAGATACCGTGACATACTAGACGATTAAAGGCAAGATACATCGTTACCAAGGATACTACCAAAGAGGCAGTCTTGATATATATAAGTTCATGAGAAGAACTTCGTTCCTACCATTGTGTGACAATGGAGTTGTGGCTTTAGCCAAGGAACCCACGTCCCGTCAGAAATCCAGATATAATTCTTAGGCAGTATCACCTGATCATGGAGATGGATGATCTCCAGGGAGATCGAGGTTAGGAGAGTAGACACAGAGGACAACAGTGTGGATCCACTCACAAAGGCCTTTTTCCCTGTAGAGACTTTTATGGGATGGTTGAGGATGAGATACTTCAACCGCAGCTAATTGTTGGGTATGCGATACCACAACAGATGGCCCTAGTGCAAGTGGAGATTGTTAGTTATATGTATGCCCTAAAGGCCATTACTGTACATACGATGTATATTGTAATGGATGCTTGGACATATATAGGGAGGACTTTCTTGCTCGACATGATAGTATGCTATCTGGTTGTACTTTATCTTAACATGTACTCTGATTGTCTCTATATTACATGTTGATAAAGCCCTTAGGATATGTACTCGACTACTGGGACTATGATGAGATCATACTAGTGGGGCCACTGTAGTTGACGAGTATATCCTATAATTATTCCTAGTCGAGGGTGTATCGAGACAGGGCATCGATGCACCAAAGTAGACTAGCGTATACGCATCTTGACCCATATGATGGGCGATGGATGATCCCATATCCATCGGTGTTTGACATCAAGGATGGTGTACGGGTGCTCAGTGGAGACTGGGTACACTGGACGGACTCGCCGAGAACTCCCAGATGGTATTATACCTTACGTCAGATGGCAGTTCTCCGGTGACACTAGTACAGAGTAGTCTATTGACCCGAGATCGTCATAGAGTCTTGTGTGATTCCCACTGTGCTTTGATTTCCATCATAGCACGTCCAAGAGGGCATGCAAAAAGGTGGCTTTTGGGTACTGTCCCGAATCACATGGAGGCAATGAGCGATAGGAGGGGATTCGTCTCTCCCGGTATAGGGAGTTGATGTTGTGCTGTGTTCGATTGGATATAACCGGAAATCCCTGGCCATGGTTGCTGAGATTTACTGGTAAGTGTTATCAGTAGTTTCTCGAACTATTATAGACCTCATATCGACACGACTTATCAAGCTACTGGGGTCTGACGTTTAACACCCTTAGGCGAGATATGCAATATATCAGAAGACGTGACCGGACTGTACGGGAGTGTTACTGTTTTGATTCACAGGAGAATGTACAGGCTTTCTTGTTGATCTTCTGAGCGCTCAATACCTAGGTGGCTGTTATGTTTAGCTGACCGCTTGCAGCTTGTAGGTGTTTGATATGATCATCACCTACTGCCGGCGTATTGACGATTCTTTAGAGTCCTACACAGAGATTTCTTGGCTCAGGCAAAACGGAGTAGGAGCACGTATGTGATATGTGTGGGACCGAGGATATTGCGATATGAGATGCCGTATTCTATTCTCGCGATATTTGATATCATCCGGGTCATCGGATCATGTGTTGATTCGATGAATCGGTACGGATAAATATTAGTCGGTTATATGCGATATAGCCGGATTGTCGGATCAAGTGTTGATTCGATAATTTAATGTATAATAATATATATGATATATTAAATTACATTAACTAATATTAGCTCACTAAAAGATTCTTTTTCTCACTCGGGTAATACATTGATATATATGCGATATATGTTAATTGTATTATTTTATTTTGTTACGATAAATATTATATATGTGATATATAATATTGTAACATGATATGATAACTAATGCAACATGTTTAGTGGAGTTTAAACATGATTAGGGTTTGGATTAGGGTTAAGACTTCTAGTAGATTCTAGAAGGTTTCTTTTTGTCATGATAAAGATATTTGTGTTGATATTTATCTATGACTCATACTTAACACAACCCAAACCCTAGCCCTTGGTTAATTCTCTACAATGATTTAGTCAACCATGCTTGCATTATTCATCATATTAATCCTTTCATTATTCATCACAAAAGAAATGGATCACTATTCTTCTTCTTCTTCCTCTTTTGCAAAGCTTTCTTGCTTTGATTTTGTGATGAAAAATAAGTGAGAATAAGAAAACAAATGAGAGCAAAAATCCTACTTCATCATTCTCATCTACCCTTGCCCTTTAGATGAGTGTGTTCACTTCAAATAATGAGTGTTAGCTTGTGTTAACGAAACTTCAAAGTAGATCATCTTTGTATCGAAGATCGGAAGCAAGATTGCATCTTTCTCTTCGTGGAGCCTCTCGAGAGTCCGGAACACGATGATCGTAGCGAAAGGACTTCAACACGGAGCTTTAGAAGTGAAGGACTAGATCTACAAAGGTTGTAATCCCTCTCACTTAGTGTTAATGTTTTTAACATGCCAGTTTTCTCCTAAACTCTAGTTTAAAGATCCGGTTTTGGGTTTTTCGGCATGGCTAAAATTTTAATCGGGCATGGTTGATACCTCGTAGACCCTTGTAGCAGTGCCTAGCAACCCTACATTTTGTAATCTGCTATCACCCGAGACATCCTAAAATAAAATTGGTTAGACAGTGAGATGTGCAGGCACCCTTGGACCACCACACAAAACCCCAGCCCCCAACTCGTTCTTCAGGCCGCAGATTTATCCTGTTTGGCCACAAATTGTGGCTTGGACCCCACCATTTTGCCTCGTTCTGGTTCTGTAGCTCCTACATGTATAGATTAGACCCCTAGCATGTTTATATTTGTCTAATTTGACCTAGGGTGAAATCTGGAGCCTATTTCCTTAGTTGCTGTTTTGGATTCGTGTTTCCGTATTCCGTATTTGTAATTCTGAATTTGCGTATGGTGTTTTACCTCGACTACTTAGCGTTTATACGATGATATCGAGGGTTGTTGATGGCTTTGGAAGGCGTTGTCCATAGGATCTAACCTATAGACCATAGCGTATCGTTTTGGGGTTTCGTATGCCGTTTTAGTTTTGAATTGGTTTTGATACGCATTTGCGATACGTTAATATGTAGGTACACCATGAAGACTTCGGAACGACATGTAAAAGCGTGGTGATGTCGACAGATAAAGACGCAAAGGTGAGTAGATTATATCTACGGGGGAAGTCGGGTGGATGGCGTAAACCACCCCCGCAGTTCGGGGTGATGTATACGAATACGTATACACACATATATTTACTATATGTTCTTTGAAATTATTAATGATAGGATGGATTGATTTAGTGTAGTGCGAAACCCTAGAGTAGGGGTTGCACCCATACACGCACGCACACACTTGCATACTTACTTTCTTTCGCATGTGTATATGGGAATATATATATTTGTATGTGTTCACATGGGTATTGGACTATGTGTACATATACTAGATTATGAGGATAGTACTTGGGATGTGAGTTGAGTCGATGAGATTCGATTTGAGGCCGTGAGATTGGCGATATGACAGGATTCGTATGGGAGATACGACGGAATGCTTTGGCGAACTTGGGGACGTGTGTTTACACACGCATTTATATAGATGGTATCGATTGTACTAGACTTAGATCTATACCCTAGACTATGTGGTATGATGGTAGTGATACCTGATATGTGATGAGATAGTGTGATATTGACCCGTACCCAGCTATTGGGATGCCGTACGACGATTTACCCTACGAGCCTATATTGATGATAGATTCGTGCTCTTGACTCGAGGATGTTATATCGTTTGTGATACTATTGAGGCGGGATTACTGACTATTATATTTATATATATCGACTCAGATGTAGGTGGTTTCATACCCCTCCTGTTTAGATTACTTAGTAGACATTAGACTAGACCCGAGTCATACCTATTTCAAAAGTAATGAATCGGGGATATTTTAAAGATTGGCAAAAGGGATTCTACGGGTATTTTCGAACGAAGCATCATTTCTTAAAACACCGTAGCCCGTATTTTATTAAAAACCCCGATCCGTCTTATTTCCAATGGCAAGGCTGCATGATATATTTATTGAGGTAGATTCTTTACTATTGCGTTGATTATTTGATTACGCATATTCATGCTATTTGCATTGCATCGCTTGTGTTGTTGATATATTACAGTCATGCTGCTAGGACACCAGCACCATTATCGATGATGCGTATGTTCCACGTACACTTGTTTGCCGGCTCACTCACTTCATCATCGATAATTGCCATGTCACTACACTGTAGTACTGTCAGGATATGACCCTTGCATGACATACTGATATGTTTACAGTTCTTTTACATGTCGCATACATCATGCTTTCTGATTATACGCATTGAGATATGTTGTTTCCATGATATTTATGGATTTGAGAACCGTGGGTATTTCAAAAGAGAATATGAAATTGTTTTAAAATCCCGGTTACCCTTGATATGATATTTCAGTGCGTCCACCATGTGTTTTCTCGGTGCTGAGAGCTACATGTGAAACCCGATTCGAGGAGGCGGATGAGGCCGATTGCGGGTACATGGTGGACCCGGTATGGTACCCCGGGGCGAGAACAGATCGTTGTGTATTAGACGATGAGCCTGGCAGAGGGACTACCACCTACCGGTGATTGGTTGGACCTGGCGGTTATCCGGAGGAAACCGACCAGAGTCGATAGATTGATATGGGCGTACTGCTGGGGCCGAGGGCCGATTCCACAGACGGAGCCCGTGGGCTGATCCGGACCGACGGAGCCCGATATATGACGATTTATGTGCCGATGCTGGGCACAGCTTTCATGGCGTTTTCGAGTGTCGATGCTGGGCACTCCGGTTCCATTACTTTGACGTGTCGCGAGGGACACAGATGGTTTATATCCTCATATTTTCCATGCATATGCTTTATAATATTTGCATTCATGATGCTTATTGTCATTGGGTGACGAGTGGATGGGATCCACGTACATGCGGATTGATTACATTGATCATACCTCATATTCATGATATGCTATTACCTGAGGCACTGGCACGAGCACTTGGCACTACACTTATGTATTGAGGTTACATTGCCAGTTTGGCATGCTTCAGATTTATTCATATTGAGGTTTATATATCTGATCGTATTGACCTAGGATGGGTCATACATTCGATCTCTACTTGTAGATATTTTCTATTCACGAGTTGGCAACTCACCCCCGTTGTGCCACAGTTCTTGCAGGTTTTGCCTTACAGATTCCATAGCGGCATTTCTGGCACACTACTTCTTTAGGGGTGACTTGCTTTGGTAGGTGGGTTCTTTTGTATCTGAACCGCCATTGTACATGTATTATTCATTGTATCTAGAAATTCCATCAACCAAAACTTGTATATTGTTTCAGACTTAGTAAAACAGTGATGTACTATTTCGACCTTAGAGTCGCGCTTGTAATATTCCAGTTTTCTGGCTGTTTGAGTTTCTTTTTGAGTTTTGATCCTCGCCCTTTGGCGTTGTATATTATATTGCTTGCGAGGTTATGACCGTCGATTGATGAAGAGATAGCTCCCGCTTGGGGATGCCTTTTTCCTTGCATATATATATTATTGTTGTTGTACCCCATTCGGGGCCAGTTTTTACAAAGGAAACTCTGCCGAAATTTTCAGGAAAGATTACACATTTTTAAAATGCATATTCGGCTTAGTTATTTAAAAACTTTGATTTTCAAAACATGTTTTCTTTACTTCTTAAAACAACTTTTCCTTATTTACTCCTTAAAATTGTTTTAGATTTCTGGGCTTTTGGCTTACTTTGATCAGATGGGGTCCTATAGACTTCATATGGTTCAAGGGCCAGTCACGTGCTCTTTCGGGTCGTGACAAAGTTGGTATCAGAGCGCTAGGTTGACCTTGGTTCGAGTCTATGTTGGACTATGTGGAGCCTAGGGCGTTTATATATATACGGAACTTAGGCTTGACCTTACGGAACTTAGACTTAGTCGAGGGGGTATTACACCCGAACTTTCGTCGCATAGGATGAACCTTGGATGATGGAGTAGGTAGCTTGAGTAGAGTGACGTACCGTACGTATGTTCCGCGGCATACTTACGACACGCCACTCCGCTTAAGAAACCTTAGGATGTATATTTCCTTGCACCGTATTATATTCCTTCCTATGATCTATCCTTATAGATACTGGTTATGGTTTTGCTGCCACGATTGCACGGGCAGAGTGAGCTACGGCTCGAGTTGCGTCAGCATGATCTCGTCGTGGACGAGGACTGACCAGGGCGTGTTTCCAGAGACATACGATTGCATATAGAGGCGTCGTCTTATTGTGCTTTCGCGCCATGAGCGTTAGACAGACCGCTTTTACGAGATTTCTCTGACGTACCGATCGGTACCAGAGGATTGAGCCACTGATAGAGTTCAGCCAGGATGTGATGACCATTGATATATTGCTTATTCATGATGATTGAGGAGCTGTTCAGCGTACGGATGGATGAGCCAGTTGTTGCTGCAAATGACGAGATATCACCAAGATGATTGGAGCTACTGCAGCTTGAGCAAATACTTAGAGATTTGATGGTGAGTTGCTAGTCACCCGAGGATGAATGACTAGGACATGTGGTTCGTTCGCTTGCCCTGATGCGAGGTCATCAGATTGTTTGATTCCAGCTAGAGACGACTTCACGCAGATTCGTTGAGAGTCGATAGCGACGATCGAATGTTAGAAACCCATATTCCAAGTTTAAAGTATTCGGAAAGACATGCAAGCGATTCTATGGACCCTCTAGAAGAATGAAACCCTAACTCGACTTAATGACCGTGTGAAAGCCTTTGAACCTTAGGGTTTGCGGAAGTTCCGCGGCGCCATTAGTGAGGCTTGGGTTTGCTCTTCTACGGTTGGACCACGGATGCTGTGGTATGTACTCGATACTATTAAACTGAACCCAAGATGTTGAGCTCTTGGGGGATTATGAGGTTCTGACGAGTCGATCGGATGGTTCGACATCATTCGGATATTGTGATGGGGACACACCGCTTGGGAGACTCCAGATACGAGTATAGCCATTGGAGCGTAGTCCATGCAGCCATGAGTAGACGAGTCCGAATCATTCTACTTTGGAGCAAGTGGAGTAAAGAGTCCGCATGAGATTTCGACGAGATGACGTTCCACTCCGCTGACATCAGAGATGCGATATGCACGCTGAGGACGTGTTCGGCTAGATATCTTCTACTAAGTGATGAAGATACCGAGTTCGTGATTTCGAGTCCGTGTGAGGGACTTCGGATGGACCGTAGCCGAGGGCATTGCAGTGCGCAGATAGAGACGCGACGTCGAAATGGACGATAACACAGACAAGCGGGACAAGAAGTTCGCACGAGATGCAGACGAGCTGTTACTATTCCCCGTTAAGATTAAAGGTCGGATATGCATACAGAGGCGCAGGGATGCGTCCAGCTTCCGAGTAGATGTTGTACTAAGGACGCGGATGTCTAGAGAGCGAGAAAAGATTATGCCAGAGTACCAGCCTTCGTACAGTTTGGCTTAGACGAGATCAGAAGAGACCTTGAGCAGGATTCCTTCCAGTGCACTGCTGCAATAAGATTTGCACCAGGAGCAGATGTGTGATGTGCATTCAGAGGACCAGAGGTCGGCGCCAGAGATGTTCTTCCTTACGGGTAGTCATGAGGATTGACCGAGAGATGACCAGAGTGGTGCCAGAACGGAATCGCTTCCGTTAGCACACCTGACAGAGCCGATGTGCCGATAGATTGCGAGATTGGCAATCCACAGGGAAGATAAGGAACCAGAGGCAGAGGACGCCAACCATGAGCAAGAGGCAAGTAGATATCTTGCGCCGCCGGCATTGGATGTACCGACACCTTCTCGACTTCGAATGAGGATATACCGACGGCGGTATCTATGATTTGTGATTTGTGCATAGTTATTACGCTTGAGGTATTGATGGTGATTTCATGCCTATAGTATGCCTATGATTTGATATATGCTTCCAGCATCGTTTTCATGCACTTTTAGTGTTTTGAGTTGATTTGTGCACGCTGATGCACATGGTTGTGAGCTTATACACCGCGGTATACCTGATTTAGATTGAGCCGTATTGTATACCGTCGACTTCGATTCTGATTTTGATGATTGATTTCGTGATTTCGTGCATGATTGATGAACCGATTTGGGTTTTCGCGCATGTTGGGCGCATGTTTTGAGACACGATTTTGATGCACACCAGATGCACTAAATCGAGATTCTTCGTGCATGTCAGATCCACCTGATTTGGCTGTCAGGCACACACGTTGCCTATGACAGATACTTCGTGCACACCCGTTGCACCTAGATGTTGTTTTGTGCACTTGTATGGCACATATATGGATTTTGATTTCCGTACGCACCAGACGCACAGGGTGGTGTTATATGCATTTTTGGGATTTATTCCTTTTGGAGCAGTATATTTTTATGATATTTGATAATTGTTTTGTACTGAGCAGGACTGGTCAGAGGAAAGTACCTGGATATATTTTGCATGCATTGATAGTTATCGAAGGAATTTCCAAAAAAAAGGGGGCGAGCTATAGTCTCAGTATATATACCTACGTGTCCGATTTGACACGAAACGTTTTAAAAACAAGGAAACCCTTCTAAATTGTTTTCAAAACGGCGGAACGTATATAGTAAACAAAAGATATATAGATATATGGTTATTTTCTTATGAAAAACGTCTGCCACTGTGCAGTGTTATGCGCCTCGCACAGCGGCCTAAAAAGATTTGGCATGCATTTACATCAGCTATCCACATGTATAGATTGGATGTCGACATGTATAATTCTGATCTATATCATATTGGTTTTGTATTGGATTTGACATTTGTGTCTTTAACATGACTCCGATGATTGCGGGATGCTTGACGGAGTTTTGATTTTGAGATATCTGCTCAGTACTCATGCGCATGCATTGCGCTATTATGTTTTATGTATTAATGATTCGGAGCCCCGACGACTCGGAATTTGTATCGAAATATTTTAGTAATGGGGGGTTTAAATTTAAATTCGGGGACCGAATTTCTTTAAGGAGGGTAGATTGTAAAGTTTCAAAATAATAAAATATTACTTTTGGGAATTTTAATAATTTAATATTATTTTAATGAATATTTTAATATTCCGGTATAGTTAAATACAAATAAATGGGGAAAATTCTAAAATGGGGTATTTATTGGACTTATGCTATTTTTAAGATTTTGTGATCATTTATATGCTAATTTAGTGCTAATCGCGATTAAAAATCGCTAATCTGATTTTTAGGAAATTTTGTGCAAAACATGCACATATCTTTTCCTACACTTGTGTTACATTTTTCTTACCAAGGTTGTTCATTTGGGTTCACCATTTGAATGAGAAGGGAATTGAGGGAAAAGAAAATGGAAAAGTAATATAATATGAGGGTTGGTGAGAGAGAAAGAGAGGTATGGGTTATTTTGACCAAAGACTTAGCCATCCTCTTCATTCTTTCCCTCATTTCTCTCCCTCTTTCTCCATTGCTGCTGCTGCTCTTGCTCCTCATTTTTCCTCCATCTCCAAGACAAAAAAACACCTCTAAAACATCACCAAACCCTACCCCCATTTCATTAAAAGCGTGCACAAGATCAAGATCTACACATGAGTCCAAGAAAACAAGGATTTTGGCCACTAGGGGCAACTCAAGAAAATTCTTGAGTTGCCAAATGAGGTAATTTCTGGATCAGTAGTTTAGTTTTAGCATTACTAATACCCCCATGCATGTTTAGAACCAATATTGTGTGTGTTTGTGGACTTAAAGAAAACCTAGTTAGGGTTTGAGGGAATTGTGAGTGGTAAGGTGAAATTGAGCTTAGTAGAGGCCGCACAAACACCCTAGTGATGTTATTTTGGACCCGAACCCGAACTAGAAACCAGAATACGGATTTACGGAATCGATATCGGGGAAAAATGTAAATCTAGGAGTGTATTTTGTAATCTGCTATCATCCGAGACATCCTAAAATAAAATTGGTTGGACAGTGAGATGTGCAGGAACCCTAGGACCACCACACAAAACCCCAGGCCCCAACTCCTTCTTCAGGCCGCAGATTTATCCTGTTTGGCCGCAAATTGCGGCCTGGACCCCACCATTTTGCCTCGTTCTGGTTCTGTAGCTCCTACATGTATAGATTAGACCCCTGGCATGTGTAGATTTTTCTAATTTGACCTAGGGTGAAATCTGGAGCCTATTTCCTTAGTTGCTGTTTTGGATTCGTGTTTCCGTATTCCGTATTTGTAATTCTGAATTTGCATATGGCGTTTTATCTCGACTACTTGGCGTTTATACGACAATATTGAGGGTTGTTGATGGTTTTGGAAGGCGTTGTCCATAGGTTCTAACCTATAGACCATAGCGTATCGTTTTGGGGTTTCGTATGCCGTTTTAGTTTTGAATTGGTTTTGATACGCATTTGCGATACGTTAATGTATAGGTACACCATGAAGACTTCGGGACGACAAGTAAAAGCGTGGTGACGTCGACAGATAAAGACGTAAGATGAGTAGATTATATCTACGGGAGAAGTCGGGTGGATGGCGTATAGCACCCCCGCAGTCCGTGGTGATGTATAAGAATATGTATACACACATATATTTACTATATGTTCTTTGAGATTATTGATGATAGGATGGATTGATTTAGTGTAGTGCGAAACCCTATAGTAGGGGTTGCACCCATACACGCACGCACACACTTGCATACTTACTTTCGCATGTGTATATGGGAATATATATATATTTGTATGTGTTCACATGGGTATGTGACTATGTGTACATATACTAGATTATGAGGATAGTACTTGGGATGTGAGTTGAGTCGATGAGATTCGATTTGAGACCATAAGATCGGCAATATGACAGGATTCGTATGGGATATTCGACGGAATGCTTTGGCGGGCTTTGGGACGTGTGTTTACACACGCATTTATATAGATGGAATCGATTGTACTAGACTTAGATCTGTACCCTAGACTATATGGTATGATGGTAGTGATACCTGATATGTGATGAGATAGTGTGATATTGACCCGTACCCAGCTATTGGGATGCCGTACGACGATTTACCGTACGAGCCTATATTGATGATAGATCCGCGCTCATGACTCGAGGATGTTATATCGTTTGTGATACTATTGAGACGGGATTACTGACTATTATATTTATATATATCGACTCAGATGTAGGTGGTTTCATACCCCTCCTGTTTAGATTACTTAGTAGACATTAGACTAGACCCGAGTCATACCTATTTCAAAAGTAACGAATCGGGGATATTTTAAAGATAGGCAAAAGGGATTCTACGGGTATTTTCAAACGAAGAATCTTTTCTTAAAACACCGTAGCCCGTATTTTATTAAAAACCCTGATCCGTCTTATTTCCAATGGCAAGGCTGCATGATATATTTATTGAGGTGGATTCTTTACTGTTGCGTTGATTATTTGATTCCGCATATTCATGCTATTTGCATTGCATCGCTTGTGTTGTTGATATATTACAGTCATTCTGCTAGGACACCAGCACCATTATCGATGATGCGTATGTTACACGTACACTTGTTTGCCGGCTCACACACTTCATCATCGATAATTGCCATGTCACTACACTGTAGTACTGTTTCATTCAGGATATGACCCTTGCATGACATACTGATATGTTTACAGTTCTTTTACATGTCGCGTACATCATGCTTTCTGATTATAAGCATTGAGATATGTTGTTTCCGTGATATTTCTGGATTTGGGAACCGTGGGTATTTCAAAAGAGAATATGCAATTGTTTTATAAACCCGGTTACCCTTGATATGATTTTTCAGTGCGTCCACCATGTGTTTTCTCGGTGCTGAGAGCGACATGTGAAACCCGATTCGAGGAGGTGGATGAGGCCGATTGCGGGTACATGGTGGACCCGGTATGGTACCCCGGGGCGAGAACGGATCGCTGTGTAGTAGACAGTGAGCCTGGCAGAGGGAATACTACCTACCGGTGATTGGTTGGACCTGGCGGTTATCCGGAGGATACCGACCAGAGTCGATAGATGGATATGGGCGTACTGCTGGGGCCGAGGGCCGATTCCGCAGACGGAGCCCGTGGGCTGATCCGAACTGACGGAGCGCGATATATGAGGATTTACGTGCCGATGCTGGGCACAGCTTTCATGATGTTTTCGAGTGTCGATGCAGGGCACTCCGGTTCCATGACTTTGACGTGTCGCGAGGGACACAGATGGTTTATGTCCTCATATTTTTCCATGCAAATGCTTTATGATATTTGCTTGCATGATGCTTATTGTCATTGGGTGACGAGTGGATGGGATGCACGTACATGCAGATTGATTACATTGATCATACCTCATATTCATGATATGCTATTACCTGAGGCACTGGCACGAGCACTTGGCACTACACTTATGTATTGAGGTTACATTGCCAGTTTGGCATGCTTCAGATTTATTCATATTGACGTTTTTATATCTGATTGTATTGACCTTGGATGGGTCATACATTCGATCTCTGCTTGTAGATATTTTCTATTCACGAGTTGGCAACTCACCCCCGTTGTGCCACAGTTCTTGCAAGTTTTGCCGTACACATTCCATAGCGGCATTTCTGGCACACTACTTCTATAGGGGTGACTTGCTTTGGTAGGTGGGTTCTTTTGTATTAGAACCGCCATTGTACATGTATTATTCATTGTATCTAGAAATTCCATCAACCAAAACTTGTATATTGTTTCAGACTTAGTAAAACAGTGATGTACCATTTTGACCTTAGAGTCGCGCTTGTAGTATTACGGTTTTCTGGCTGTTTTGAGTTTCTTTTTGAGTTTTGATCCTCGCCCTTTGGCGTTGTATATTATATTGCTTGCGTGGTTGTGACCGTCGATTGACGAAGAGCTAGCTCCCGCTTGGGGATGCCTTTTTCCTTGCATATATATATTATTATTGTTGTACCCCATTCGGGGCCAGTTCTTACAAAGGAAACTCTGCCAAAATTTTCAGGAAAGATTACACATTTTTAAAATGCATATTTGGCTTAGTTATTTAAAAACTTTGATTTTCAAAACATGTTTTCTTTACTTCTTAAAACCAATTTTCCTTACTTACTCCTTAAAATGGTTTTAGATTTCTGGGCTTTTGGCTTACTTGGATCAGATGGGGTCCTATAGACTTCATATGGTTCAAGAGCCAGTCACGTGCTCTTTCGGATCGTGACAAAAATCCTTTCCCAAGCTTATTAAATGACCATCACATCAATTTTTTTTACAAAAAAAACCCATTTTAATGCATTTTTTAAACCATAAAACCATAATTTTTGTAATGTTTTGGTAAATTTTTGTTACTACTATATTTTAGTTTATAATGTTTCCTAAGTGTGTAATTTACCCATTTAAATTTGTATTTATCACTAATTTAATGTATTTTTAAAAGCATAAAATAATATTAAAAATAATTAATTAATGATTTTTTTTAAATAACTAGAAAATTTTTAGTGACAATTTAGTGACCAATTTCTAGCAATATCTTATCTAAATTTTTTATAATTAGACCTATATTGAAAAAATACATATTTTGACTTTTTACGGAAAAGACTGATTATTTTTGCCAATTATCGAAAAACTTCCGAAACGATTTTTGAAGCGTTACAGTATCGCTGGTTTCATTGCTATACGTCAAAGACAATTGGGATACATATATTTACTTGCGTTGATGACATGTGATGTTATGTGTTGCTGTGATATGTTATATTGGATCGTCGTGTTCAGAATAGCCGGAGGTTTTTTTATGTGAGATGAGAGTTTTTCATTTTCATTCATGTAAAAGGTTGTATGTAATATTCTTTTATTGGGGCACTTCCGGGTTGAGGATGATGTCACTATTGATGTATATTATTTACTTTTCCGTATTAGGATAGAACCAAGGAGGAGAGCACAAGTAACCGGGTTCTAGAGTCCAGTGGGAGACCATCTCGAGGAGTCGAAACCGGGTCTCCTAACTCTAGAATTGGTAGGGTTGCTTGCCGCTGTTGTAGGGGTCTAGGGATGTGGGTTTGGCTATTCATCGTGACCGTGGAATCCGCGTTTTTACTGGCTTAATTTAAAACACGGAATTCCTAGTATATCCAATATTTCATATGTGTTCTTCTGCTGCTGATATTCTGTGATGTGATCACTTGATATGTTCTGAGACGAATGCCTATATTATATATATGATATATAATAACCATTACTGCTTTCATTTCTTCTGTAATGCTTAGGAAGCATAAATGATGGGACTTCATTAATGAGATTAATGAAATAAAAGAAAACTAAAGATGTTGTAGAAACTTGTTTTAAAAACTGGTAGCTCTAGTTCTTACTTTGCTTAGCGGTACTCCTTGTAGAATATCCAGCACTTTATTCGATAAGGAAAGAACCGAGATCCCTTCACCGGGAGTAACCTCTTTAGCGAAACTAGCAGATGCTATAACCCACCCGGTTTGTCTTTTGATTGCTTCTATGGTTTTTGCTTTGCATAGTGGTATTTGTGAAATATCCAGCACCTTATTCGATAAGGAAAGAGCTGAGATCCCTTCAACGGGAGTGACCACTTTAGCAAAACTAGTAAAAGCCTCAAAAACACTCTTTTTAAAATTCATTCGATTCTACAACGATATCGAGTTCATTACGCAAAAGGTTTTCTTAAAAACCTGTTGTAGCCGTCCGTCATTTCAAATAAGTAATTTTTAGTATTTGTGTTGCGTTTGTTGACCTTAGCCAAGGTGTAGTGTGCGGTAGCTAATTAGTGCTTATCTGTAAGCATATGATGCAATTGAGTTAGGGTAGTCGTACGACTTTATTGACCTTAGCCAAGGGTCGTACGGGTGGGTATAATTCAATCAAGAAATGACGGGTTGAACTTGGCTAGCGCTTATAATTTGTTGACCTAAGCCAAGGTCATAAGTTGCTAGGGGCAAAAGATTATTGGGAATTTCAAGTGTTGAAATTTGAAATGAGATTGCATACCTTCTATGAGATAGTTGGATCCAGATACCCACTGCGAGTAAGAGTTACTCATGTTCGTTATGTATATGCCGTAGATGCCATTATTGAACATATGATGTATATTATAGTGGATGCTTGGATATATAGAGAGAGGACTTTCTTGCTCGACATGATTGTATGCTATCTGGTTGCTCTTTGTCTTAATATGTAGATTTGTATTATGATACTTTCTTGCTCTCACATGTTGATAAAGCCCTTAGGATGTGTACTTGACTACTAGGACTATGATGGAGATCATACTAGTGGGGTCAGGGCAGTCCACAAGTACATCCTATAATTGTTCCTAGTCGAGGGTGTATCGAGACAGGGCATCGATACTCTAGAGTAGACTAGCGTATACGCTTCTTGACCCATATGATGGGCGTTAAATGATCCCACATCCATTGGTGTTTAACATCAAAGATGGTATACGGGTGCTCACTGGAGACTGGGTACACTGAATGGACTAGCCGAGAACTCCTAGTTGGTATTGTACCTATCGTCCGATAGTAGTTCTCTGGTGACACCGGTACATGTTAGTCTGTAGACCCGAGATCGTCATAGAGTCTTGTGTGATTCCCACTGTGCTTTGATTTCCACCTTACCACGTTCAAGAGAATGTGCAAAATGGTGGCTTCTGGGTACAGTCCCGAATCACATGGAGGCAATCAGCGATAGGAGGGGTTTCGTCTATCCCGGTATTGGGGGTTGATATTGCGCTGTGCTCGATTTGCTATAACAAGAAGTCCCTGGCCAGGGCTGATATGGAGATCTATTGGTAAGTGTTATCAGTAGTTTCTCGACCCATTATGAGCCTCACATCGGCACGACTTATCGGTTACTGGTGTCTGACGTTTACCACCCCTAGACTGGATGTTAGTTATATATATGCCCTAGAGGCCATTGTTATACATATGATGTATATTATAATGGATGCTTGGATATATATAGAATGGACTTTCTTGCTCGACATGATAGTATGCTATTTGGTTTTACTTTGTCTTAACATGTTGACTTGTATTAGTTTACTGTCTTACTCTCACATGTTGATAAAGCCCTTAGGATATGTACTCGACTACTAGGACTATGATGCAGATCATACTAGTGGGTCCAGGGTAGTCTAAGAGTACATCCTATAACTGTTCCTAGTCGAGGGAGTATCGAGACTGGGCATCGATACTCCAGAGTAGACTAGCGTATACGCATCTTGACCCATATGATGGGCGATGGATGATCCCATATCCATCGGTGTTTGACATCAAAGATGGTGTACGGGTGCTCAGTAGAGACCGAGTACACTCAACGGACTCGCCGAGAACTCCTAGATGGTATTATACCTATCGTCAGATAGCAGTTCTCTGGTGACACTGGTACATGTTATTCTTTAGACCCGAGATCGTCATAGAGTCTTGTGTGATCCTACTGTGCTTTAATTTCCACCTTACCATGTCCAAGAGGGCGTGCAAAACGGTGGCTTTTGGGTACAGTCCCAAATCACATGGAGGCAATGAGCGATAGGAGGGGTTTCGTCTCTCCCGGTATAGGGAGTTGATGTTGCGCTGTGTTCGATTGAATATATGTCACGACCCGAAGTTTGGCCCGTGATCGGTACTTAACCACGTAACGTCTACAGGCGTAACGCAGCTAAGTGAACCGAAAACCCAGAAACCAAACCAGTAAAAGTATATAGTGTTTAAGTTTTAAATGGAAGTATTTATTAAAGTGGCAAAAATTCTTAAGTAGATAATCACCAAGATAGCAATATACGACGCCATAGCGAAGATCAAGATCCATAAGTGGGAACTTCACAGATAGAATAAACTGCTAGTACAGTCGGCTCACAACGAGCTCGATACCAGAATACAAATAATATACATCATCGTCCTCACACTGTCTCTAAGTCAAATACATACATGGTAGATGGAGAATACTAGATACAACAATATAGATAACTGAAAGATAAACAGATACCGCACAAACCCACCTATCAGAAAAAGAGCTAGTACACCAACTATGGGGGTATCTGTGTCAAAAGATGCAAAACGCAGCCGGCCGCAACTACTCCGAAGGGCAACCTGAAAACACTGTGACACAACGGGGGTGAGTTGCTAACTCGTGAATAGAGATAACATATAAAGGTAATCGCGAGCATGCACGTACTGCGCTACTCTATCATATGCCAACAGATAATATCAATGTGTGATAAGCAGTATGTGCAATAATCATGCAAGTGCTCTATCAGGTAATATAACTACAGGATGAGATACTATAATGAATGCTGATGATGGGAAGTATAACATCTACACGGAATGTCAACGTGGAATATCTAATCGGTGTCCATCAATGCACCCCAAATCCCAACAACCCAGACGCCGGCACTCCCATCGGCCCTCAAATCCTGTACATCACTGAGAATCACGAGTGCCCAACATCGGCACCCAAATATCATAAATACTCGTGTCTAGCATCGACATGCAAATCTTCCTATATCGGGCATCCGTCAGTCCGGGTCAGCCCCCTCTATCATATGTATATCGGGCATCCGTCAGTCCGGGTCAGCCTTCTCTCTCTTATATATCGGGCATCCGTCAGTCCGGGTCAGCCCCCTCTATCTTATATATATCGGGCATCCGTCAGTCCGGGTCAGCCCCCTCTATCTCATATATATCGGGCATCCGTCAGTCCGTGTCAGCCCCCTCTATCTCATATATATCGGGCTTTAGCACCGAGAAAACATAGGGTATACGCACCAAAATATCATATTAAGGGAACCGGGTTTTTAAAAGATTACATGTTTGAAATAGCCACGGTTCCCAAATCCAGAAATCACATGTAATCCAAACCAATATGCAAGTCAATGTGATGTGATATGTGCATCAAGTATGAATATCATGTCAAGTCATATAAAGATGAGATACAACATAATGATCCGATGTGATATATGCATCAAGTATGAATATCATGTCAAGTTCTACAGTGTGAGTGTCATGGCAATTACTAACGGTGTGTGTGTAGCATGCATGATAGTGCTCGTGCAACATGAACCGTTAGTAATGGTGCGGTGTTCTATCAATTCTAGTTTATATACATATATCAGGGAATGTGATATGCACTAAATAGTAGCCATGAACAGTCAATTTATGGAAATGTAGCTACAAGATTCAATCAGCCCTGACGTAGAATGCCATGCGGGCGATATCCCCGTAGATGTTAAATCTACTCACCGTAGTCTCTCGCTAGGTATAGCCGATGACTTGTTTCCCCTTCTTCGCGGCGTCCGTTGCACTTGCCTGCGAACCTAGAATTCCACAGAATATCACGCATACGCTCAAAATCATACAAACACGAAATTTAAGGTCATCTAGAAACCCGTGTCGCAAACCAAGCGCGTGTGTGCGCGATACGCTAAAACGTGTGATTAAGCGCCTGAAGTCGCTCCGACGCGTCGCGATATGCAGAAACCCCAAACTCACACACACGTATCATGTGTGTCGCGAAAGATTAAAAATACGGGAAATAGGGTAGTCTACTCCAGATTTTGCTACAGAACATATATTATAAAAATTGATATACCAAAACACTCCACATAGCAGCAGACTCCAGTGGCCCAAACTCCAACCCAAAACACCCCCATATGGCCGCAAATTGCGGCCAGAATGCTTATTTCGGCGGCCTGGGTAGGGAGAGGGACTCCCAGGTTTTGTGTGTGCACTCTATACCCCCTGTGTATGCTACAGTAATTCCAACTTCACTCTGCAACATCTCGGGTAGTAGCAGATCCTACAGAGCCTTAATCTAGTTAAAAACCACTCTTTTTGCACTAAAATGAAACTTTATAGTATTTCTGTGCAACTGAAACAAAACCCTGGCTTAACTAGCTTTAATAGCACGAAATAGAGTTAACCAAGCCAACAAAACCCTAATCTAACATATGAATCACAAATATCCCTCAATATCACTAATAATGCACAAAAACATGATTTTTGCTAAAGAATACTACAAGTTTAAGGAAAAGGAGTGCTAACATGATTTAATACCTTCTAAAAACCTTATAAAACACCAAAAGTTCCAGCACTTTTCTCAAGTGTGCAGATTTGCCTTCAAACACCTCAAAAAGCCCCTTTTTCCATGGTTTTGTGAAGGAAATGTGTTGATTTGTGTAGGGTTTTGTTTGGGGATCAAAGGGAAATGAAAAGAAGAAGAGATGGAGAAAATGATAGGGTTTTCTGCTGGAAGCTGCAGAATTCAGAAGTGAGGAGAAGAGAGAGAGAGAAGGTCAACAAAAGTCCAATTCTTACCTAACACCCATACCTCATTTTTTATTAGGATTTGAATTATACAAAGGGTTATGACATGATTAAGTGGTGGGGATAAAACAATAAACCATGCAAGAGTGAAAGAAATTGTTAACACTTTAACCTAGATCACAACATGGCTCAGTGTGCAAGTGTACACTACAAAGGAAAATTTTCCAATTAGTTAACACGACTAAATATAATTAGTAAACCCTAAAGTTACACCTATATAATAACACGCACAATTACTAATTATCACGAAAACATTCTAACGAAATTTGAAAGTGTTACAATCTACCCCCCTTAAAGAAATTCGGTCCTCGAATTTAAAAATCTAACTACACGCACCTTCAAAAAGATGGGGATACCTCTTCCTCATCTCGCTCTCGGTCTCCCAAGTGACCTCCTCGCCGCTCTGGCCACGCCAAGGTACCATGATTGACGGTATGTCCTTCGATCTCAATTTCTTCACTTGTTGATCCAAGATCATCACCGGCTGCTCTGCATAGGAAATGTCACGCTCAAGCTGGATCGTCGGGTGCTGAATCACATGCGAAGGATCATGAAGATATCTGCGGAGCATCGAAACGTGAAATACGGGTGCATGTATGGAAAACTGGACGGAAGGGCCAACCGATACGCAATTGCACCAACACGCTCGAGGATCTCGAAGGGGCCCACATATCTGGGACTAAGCTTCCCCTTCTTCCCAAACCTCATCACACCTTTCATTGGGAAGACTCTCAAGAAAACATGATCACCAACAGAAAACTCAAGTCTGCGCCGACGACGGTCCGCATAAGATCTCTTCCTACTCTGGGCTGCTCTCATCCTATCACGAATCAACCGGATCTTCACGGTTTTCTCCTCCACAATCTGCGGCCCTAACTGTTGGAGATAGTGCCCTCAGAGTCAATTATTAGGTCACAGGTACGTGATTGCAATGATTGATGGAGGACCTATCCCGGTAGGACAGTCTTACTCGAGATGATAGTATGCTATCTGGTTTACCTTTATCATCGTGTACTGCTTTAGGTGACCTGACAAGTTGCTATTACACGTTGATAGAGCCCCTAGGATTCTTGCTTGACCACCAGCAGTATGAGGGCGATCATATAAGTGGGAGCTGGGGTCTATAAGCATATCCTTAAATGGTCCCTAGTCGTGTGAGTTTCGAAACAGGGCATCGATACTCCAGAGTAGAATAGTGTATACAGTCGAGACCCCGACGAGGGGCGGTGGCCGGTCTCACAAGCTACTGGTGTCAGTTGGATCACCTAAGATGTATACAGGTGCTCATTGGGTTATGAGTACACCGGACAGGACTCGCCGGGAACATGCTAGTTGGTCATATACCAGACGTCAGATGGCAGTTCCCTGGTGACATGTGTACAGGTTAGTTCATCGACCTAGGGATCGTCATTTGTCTTGTGTGAGTTCCCACTGTACTTTGATTACTACCCTACCACGACTCAAAGGAGTCGTGCAAACAGGTTTTAGTTGGGTACAGTCCCGAGCCATATGGAGGCAGTGAGCGTATCTTCAGGGGTTCGTCTCTCCCGGTATTGGGGGTGAGGTCGCGCTGTGTCTAGGAGAGCCATTACACGAAGCCCTCGGCCGAGGCAAGGAGATTTTCTGGTAGGTATTCCAGTAGTATCTCAGGGTGTTCTGGGCTACACTCCGACACGACTTGTACCGCTTTTGGGGGTCTGGCTTTTACCAACCCCCTAGGCCCGCCATGCGATGCTCATAGACGAACGGACCGGACTGTACGGATATTGTCACTGACAGGATCAGTAGGGTTGTCAGGCTGAGTTCGTTCACAGACGTCCCTTTTAGTCAATACCTGGTAGCCCGTTACGTATTGGCTTATACCTCTGACGTGCTAGTGGTTAAATCCATAACCAAGGTGTTGACGAGTCTTTAGAGTCCCCCACATTCTGTTACTCAGCTTTCGGGCGAAAATTTGTAGAGGCCGTTTGGAGATATGGCAAGGTCCGATCAGATACATGCGGTATTGCACGGATCAGGATCGGACAGTTTGTACTATAGGCCGTATGGATATATGGCAGGGTTCGATCAGATACGTGCGGTATTGCACGGATCAGGATCGAACGGATATTACTAGCCGGCTTTGGTTTAAGCCGGGTCCTAGTATAATACAGTGTAGATTTTGTCTCATTGCATTTGTATTTCGTTCGGAATACAAATGCGGGTGTGTATGCACAGTATCGGGGTTTTCCTGTAATTTATTACTGGACCAGTTTTCTGGAGTTGCCAGTTTGCTTTCCGTTTCGGCCAATTTCCTTTGTATCGTTCATTGGCCGAAGATTGGTGGAGGAGGGCTTATTTGCATTGTTGCAAATAGGCATTTGTGGAGGGGGTCTTTTGCATATTGCCATGTCATGATCACTTGACTACTTCATCATGGTTGCTCTATACCTTGACCTTTTGACTTGACTTCTTGTCATGACGGCATGACTTTTGTGGACATGATTGTTGATGATGAGAGATGGTTGTTAGTTGAGTGTGGGTTTGATTTTGTGATGATTCTTTTTGCATGATAGCCTTCTCTCTCTCTCTCCCTTGGATTATTGGATGGCTCTCTCCTTCTTTTGCTTCACTCCCTCACTCACTCACTCACCCACCAAGAGAGGCCGGCCATATTAGGCAAGGGCTGTCCAAATTTTTGGGGTGTGGGGTTTGGTTCATTTCATGTTCCAAAATCCCCAAAGTTCCTCTACATTGTTCTTGTATCTTCCCTCCACCAAAAATGGCATCTCCATGAACCCCAAATAAGACTTTCTCACTACTCATTCTACAGCAAATCATGGGCACGTCGACTAGCCAGCTTCGTGCCCGAGTTGCCTCGGCATTGAGGTGGGAGCCCGTAAAAGAAGTAGGCGATGTGGTGCACTTCCGACGACGAGGAGGAGACCGGAGCTTCTGCAAGAGATCGGGACGACAACGAGAAGATCGGAGGACTTGGATCAGTCGGTATATCTCTCTTCCCCATCTTGTAGTTAGCTAGGACTAATTAATGGTTCGATCCGGGTATTAGTGCGCGGCGGTTTGCCAGTTCAAGTAAAATTTAAGTTTATCACCGCTTCCGCATTTGGCCGTCGGATTGACGGCCGGGGCGCCGCCGTGCACTTTAAGTGGTATCAGAGACTCGCCATTAACTTAGTCTAGCTTGGTGTAATGTGTTTTTCAGTTTCGATCGACCGAATGTTCCAAAACCCGTATTGCCTTCACATAAGTTTCTGTCAAATTTTTTTCGAGTCCAAAAATTTTTCAGGTTGTATAAAAGTACTGTGCTGGAAGACCTAAGACTACTGTAGAAATTCGAGACACTGATCTCTTCAGGGGAGCGCGGAACCGCGGCAAGACCCTACTTTTTGCCGCGGTTCCGCCGCAGTAATGATGGATCAGTGTGTACAATTTTTCCAGTAGGCTTTATAGGTGATTTTAGGGGTTTTCGAATAATAACATTGGGCCTAGAATTTCTTGATCTGCCACAGTAATGCTTTGGGGCCCACTTGTTAAAATTTGATTGATCGGATATTTTAAACACATTATTTCACAGTATTTACATTATATCTGCGACCGTGAATGTCACTTGATCGGTAAATCCTGTCTAACTGCTATAGCCCGGTTAGACGGATTTGCGAACGTGACTTTCACGTTGATGTCTTGTGTTTTACTGTGATGTTGCGGATCGGTCGTGGGGGATAGCCTGGATGCAATGCTAGTACAGTTGTGGTTGTATTATGTACATTTGATATTGCGGGGCGAGCGTCCGACATGTGGACTGCCGTCACTGCCTGTTTGTATTATTTTTTGGGGCACGGCCAGGTTGCGGTCGATGTACCCGTTGTATGTATATTTTATTTTCTGTACTAGGATTACCCCGCGGAGGGGTGCACGGATAGCCGGATTCTGGAGGGCAACAAGCCCGCATCTCATGGCATTGAGACGGAGGAGGCTTCACTCTAGAATTGGCGGGCTATTCGCCGCACTCGTAGGGGGCACAGGTTGACCCAGGAGGGGTGCCAAAGTTACCGGATTCCGTGTAGTGCTGGGTGGTCCATTCACGGTGCTGAAGGGGGCTGCCTCGCTTCAGGTTTTGGCGGGTAACTTGCCGCGCCCGTAGGAGTCTAGGATTTCATTGCACAGGCTATCCACACGACCAGGGGAACGTCGGGTTTCAGTAGTGTCTCTGTGTAACCCGGGGATCCCAGATATCTGTATTGTTTCTGTGATGCTGTACATTTTCTGTGATGTTGCATTTCTTTTCACGCCTTGAGTGAATATAATATATTGGTATATATATTAGTAGATGTTGTATATGTTTTGCATCCGCGCTAGTCCAGTCCCCGCTCTGTCGTTAGTTAGCTAACCTAACGGGTAATGACGGGACCCAGTGGCGAATGCGGATGGCATATACGTACATCAGTATATTTTCGTTCTTTTTGGTGTGATCAATTGATGGGACTGCGTTGATTCGGATCAATGCAAGTTAAAAACAAACCTAATCTGATGTTGTTGGAACACTTTTCAAAAAGCTGTTATTGCAAGGACGATCACTTTTGTTTTGCATCGTGATATTCAGTTGGAATATCCTGCTCCTCAGTCGACGAGTCAAGGGCCGAGATCCCTTCACCGGGAGTGACCCCTTGGACAGAAGTTTGCGTCAGGGCATTAACTTCACTATAGGCGATTACTTTTGCTTTGCATCGTGGTATTCATTTGGAATATCCTGCACCTCATTCTACGGGGAAAGAGCCGAGATCCCTTCACCGGGAGTGACCTCTTTAGAAACGGTTTTCGTCACTATATTTTTAAAAGTTATCCGTTCCTTCGACGATATCAAGTTCTTTACGTTAAAGGTTTTCTCCAGAAACCATTCGTAGCCCTCCGTCGTTTCAGACGGGTAGCAAGTAGTATTCATGCTATGTTTGTTGACCTTCGTCAAGGCATAGTGTATGGTAGCTGCTTGTTGCCTTTCTGCAGCATAAATAGATGTGTTGGTTTGGGACAGTCGTATAGCCTTGTTGACCTTCGTCAAGGGCTTGTACGGGTGGATTGAAATTAACCTGGAGAATGACGGGTAGAACTTGACATGTGACTTATGATTTGTTGACCTTCGTCAAGGTCATAAGAGCATGGGGCAGAAATCACATCGGGAGTTTCAAAAGAACTGAAACTTGCCAGATATGCGCATACCTTCTGGAGTGTGATACCGTGAGCAGATTCCGTCGTGTTGTCATGCGATGAGAGTTGGATCCCGATTCCCACTGATGAGTTAGTTTACTCCTCGGGTAACCCTGACTAATTCTTCTTTCAGGTTTAGAGGAGAATTTGAGGTACAGTGGGAGGATTCCAGATTAGATAAACTGGTAACCATTCTGATCTAGGTTAGAGTGCACGCTGAGTGTTTCTTTTCTCTCTCTCTTTGGCAGCGACCATTGACCCGACCCTAAGACTATGACTCAGTGACCAAGTTGACCGAACCTTCTTAACACTGGATTTTGGATTGTCAGAGTTGCAAACCTCATTGCCACTTCTACTTTTACCCTTTTCTCCAGGACACCCCGCATTACTACGAACGTCCACTTCCATTGGACAAAACCATCGTATGGTTAGATACGAACTCGAAAGAATTTATTCGAGGATGGTTTCCGGTTTGGAGGAAACGGATAGGATTATTCAGTTGTCTTTTCCTTTTTCCTTCTCTCAGGTTACGTGTACTCCTTGGTTTAGGAGATAGTACACCTATTACGCAAATTGGATAGTCTTCTTCCAATCCTTAGGCTGGTGCCGACAGGTAGGGAATGAAGAAAACCAATTAGCCTAACAATGGTGTACAGAAGGTATTAAGTTCAGACAAAGCAAGGGATTAGTAAGAGGGCAAAGTAAATTGCAACAGATATTCACGACCAAACCAAGTATCTTTTCGCCAATCCTAAATCACCTTTGTATTTCTCCAGGACACTCCGTATCACTACGAAGATCTACAGTTTATTGGATACTCCATCGTATGGTTATATATGAACTCGAAAGGAATTTGTTCCAGTTCGGGGATAGATTCTGGTTCAGGAGAAATAGGAATAAGATTTATTCAGGTGTCTTTTATCTTCACCTTCTCTCGCTTTGCCAGTGTTCCTAGGATTAGGACAGTACACCCATTATGCTTATTGGATAGTCTTATTCCAAACCATAGGCTGGTGCCGAACGGTAGGGAAGGAAGAAAACCATTTGGCCTAAGGGGTGTGCAGAAGGTAATGACTAAAGACATATGAAAGGATTTGGAGAGGTGGCAAAGAACTATACGGTTACAGTCGTGAATCTGGAAGAGGCATTACTAGGAATACCAGGATACCCCATCGAAACATTTCAATGTTTCAGTCTCACTGTGTACTGTTAAAGGGAAACTGATTTCCCGATTAGACACTTGCTCCAGGGTATGTATTTACCAGGTATGATTCTCACATCTGTATGGTTTTACAGATGATGAGTGGGAGTAGGTTATTGGGAATTGGGTGATCATCCTCATTATATCGGGATTCGTTGTAATCGGTGATATTTGAGGAAGTCACCTGGGTTGTTTGCCGGACGGCAAATATTTGGTTTTGAATATCCGCTTTTATGCACCAATTTCAAATTGATATATCTGTACGTCTATTTTCATAGAGTGAGATATACCTTTCTGAAATTATGTCTACGACATTTACCTATATCAGTGGATGGTTAGGTAAGGAGCATTAAACATCGGTGTAATTCTTCTTGACCATAAGTACAGTTTTCAACCTACGACACACAGTGAATGAGTTATCAGACTCAAGGGACTTGTACAGAGTATTGTATGTTGTCCAGGGTCCATCAGGACAGAGGGGTTGGTCCTCGTACTATATTCGGTTTACTTATGACTTCTCTAGTTTTTAGACAGGTGTTTCGCGGAAACACAGGGTCTGAATTTTGAGAAGTTATAGGTATTTGAATAGAGTAGAGAACCAGGTGTAGCAAGTATCGGGATTCTTCAAAGCAATCGAAGATGTAGACACTTGTGCATGGTATTCAGTTGATAGTAATGATAAAGAGATCTTGCTTCTCTTTCAGATTACTCATAATTGGAAGCATTCCTAAGTTGAGTAACGCTGATAGGCCTTCTTCCATTTAGTTGACATGCACTGGAGACAGTTGCATGATTTGGATCTGGTTCAGTTAAATCAGTGCCTCTGGTCCTATATGGGATATAGAACAGTTCGTATCTTAACGATGTTAAGGTACGGGGAGTTGTCCGGCTTATGATTAAAACCAGACACTGGACAACTCAAGGCACGTTTCTGTAATGGCTGTTTGTGGGTTGACCCAGGCTATGACGAGGGTTGACTTTCTACCATCTGGATGAACAATAGCAATATTGTTCTAAACTCGCCACAGTTTTATTAAAAATGGATTTTTTCAGAAAACAGTAGTGGGAGTATGGTAGAACTGGAAGTGATTCCAGAACCACAAACGATTACTGAAGATTTGATAAGGAACCTAAAGATTCAATCTGGATTGACATTCCATTGGCCACTCCGCAGATAAGGTGGGTAACTTCAGGCACCCGAGAGGTACTCCGGTAGCCTCAAGGACGGTGACAGGGAAGTTCTTGTTTACCCACAATTACCATTGCTGTTGTTCCAGGCTGCGAGACCCGGCGGGAGGATGAGTATAGCGTCGTTCTAAACTAGTTTTAGAAATGTACGTGTATATGACTCTGCCAGAGGGTTGTCGTAGTCAGTGGGAGCAGCGGAAGCATTGGTGGACAGGTAGCTTATGTCTATTTATAGGCTAAAGCAGATGTAGCGGAGATAGATCATCTATTTCTGATGTGACAGTCATAGGTTTGACTTCATCAGAATAGGGGATGGATCTGTTGAGAAGGTAGTAGGGTGTGATGTCATGGTATTTGGATGACATACACAGAGTAGGAAAAGAAACTCCTATACTACGATCGGTTATACTTTGGTCGTCACACAGTGGTTTCTCCACAAAGGAAATGGATTTTATATCAGACATACTGGTTACTAGATCTATGGTTTTAGATCTAGATTTGGGTAGTCTCCCAATCTGGGTACTTAGACAGCATTCTAAGGGTATTTAGAATGGACGACTCCTGGCACGGTAGTGTACCTGCAGGTAATGGAGTCACCCTCAATAGAGGTGTCCTACAGACTAAAGGGGAGAGGGATGTGCATGATTGGCAGATCACTTGCTCAGGCAAATGAGTCAATCATGAGATATCAAGTACCACACCAGACATTGTTCTTGCACTAGATGCAATAAGCTGACATTAATCCAATCCTGGAGAAACGGTCGGAAGCAGTTTTAGAACATAAGTGGATGTTCTAGGGATATGATAACGACAGCCTCATTCGGGAAACAGTTATCATTCCAGGCTTCCAAGGTGACATGGACGACAAGGTGGTTGTCAGAGTTATAGTTTTTCCTTCTGACGAGGGGCAGTTTTTTGGACAGGTGATCCAAGGCAATACAGAGGGTGGCATGGCGCAGGATACTGATTAAGTTCAGTTGACGATACAGTCTAAGAAGTTTGGATTTGGAGTTCATTTATGAGCTAGGTCCCATCAGACATCCAGACACATTCTAAGACAGGTATTGCTCATTTCGAGAGATGGCTTTCTCCGCGAACATGAGATATAAAGAGACAACAAAGCGGATCCACTCACTAAGGCTATTTCTCGAACGCAATAGTTTCGCAAACGAGCTTTGTGAGACTGACTAGTAGAAGAGTTGGGTGTTCGGTATCACACGGGCTGTGAGTATGCGACATCGCAATAATTAGCCTTGAGTGCAAGTGGGAGATTGTTGGAGATAGTGCCCTCAGAGTCAATTATTAGGTCACAGGTACGTGATTGCAATGATTGATGGAGGACCTATCCCGGTAGGACAGTCTTACTCGAGATGATAGTATGCTATCTGGTTTACCTTTATCATCGTGTACTGCTTTAGGTGACCTGACAAGTTGCTATTACACGTTGATAGAGCCCCTAGGATTCTTGCTTGACCACCAGTAGTATGAGGGCGATCATATAAGTGGGAGCTGGGGTCTATAAGCATATCCTTAAATGGTCCCTAGTCGTGTGAGTTTCGAAATAGGGCATCGATACTCCAGAGTAGACTAGTGTATACAGTCGAGACCCCGACGAGGGGTGGTGGTCGGTCTCACAAGCAACTGGTGTCAGTTGGATCACCTAAGATGTATACAGGTGCTCATTGGGTTATGAGTACACCGGACAGGACTCGCTGGGAACATGCTAGTTGGTCATATACCAGACGTCAGATGGCAGTTCCCTGGTGACATGTGTACAGGTTAGTTCATCGACCTGGGGATCGTCATTTGTCTTGTGTGAGTTCCCACTGTACATTGATTACTACCCTACCACGGCTCAAAGGAGTCGTGCAAACAGGTTTTAGTTGGGTACAGTCCCGAGCCACATGGAGGCAGTGAGCGTATCTTCAGGGGTTCGTCTCTCCCGGTATTGGGGGTGAGGTCGCGCTGTGTCTAGGAGAGCCGTTACACGAAGCCCTCGGCCGAGGCAAGGAGATTTACTGGTAGGTATTCCAGTAGTATCTCAGGATGTTCTGGGCTACACTCCGACACGACTTGTACCGCTTTTGGCGGTCTGACTTTTACCAACCCCCTAGGCCCGCCATGCGATGCTCATAGACGAACGGACCGGACTGTACGGATATTGTCACTGACAGGCACAGTAGGGTTGTCAGGCTGAGTTCGCTCACAGACGTCCCTTTTAGTCAATACCTGGTAGCCCGTTACGTATTAGCTTATACCTCTGACGTGCTAGTGGTTAAATCCATAACCAAGGTGTTGACGAGTCTTTAGAGTCCCCCACATTCTGTTACTCAGCTTTCGGGCGAAAAGTTGTAGAGGCCGTATGGAGATATGGCAAGGTCCGATCAGATACGTGCGGTATTGCACGGATCAGGATCGGACAGTTTGTACTATAGGCCGTATGGACATATGGCAGGGTTCGATCAGATACGTGCGGTATTGCACGGATCAGGATCGAACGGATATTACTAGCCGGCTTTGGTTTAAGCCGGGTCCTAGTATAGTACAGTGTAGATTTTGTCTCATTGCATTTGTATTTCGGTCGGAATACAAATGCGGGTGTGTATGCACAGTATCGGGGTTTTCCTGTAATTTATTACGGGACCGGTTTTCTGGAGTTGCCAGTTTGCTTTCCGTTTCGGCCAATTTCCTTTGTATCGTTCATTGGACGAAGATTGGTGGAGGAGGGCTTATTTGCATTGTTGCAAATAGGCATTTGTGGAGGGGGTCTTTTGCATATTGCCATGTCATGATCACTTGACTTTTTTACTTCATCATGGTTGCTCCATACCTTGACCTTTTGACATGACTTCTTGTCATGATGGCATGACTTTTGTGGACATGATTGTTGATGATGAGAGATGGTTGTTAGTTGAGTGTGGGTTTGATTTTGTGATGATTCTTTTTGCATGATAGCCTTCTCTCTCTCTCTCTCCCTTGGATTATTGGATGGCTCTCTCTTTCTTTTGCTTCACTCCCTCACTCACTCACTCACCCACCAAGAGAGGCCGACCATATTAGGCAAGGGCTGTCCAAATTTTTGGGGTGTGGGGTTTTGTTCATTTCATGTTCCAAAATGCCCAAAGTTCCTCTACATTGTTCTTGTATCTTCCCTCCACCAAAAATGGCATCTCCATGAACCCCAAATGAGACTTACTCACTACACATTCTACAGCAAATCTTGGGCACGTCGACTAGCCAGCTTCGTGCCCGAGTTGCCTCGGCATTGAGGTGGGAGCCCGTAAAAGAAGTAGGCGATGTGGTGCACTTCCGGCGACGAGGAGGAGACCGGAGCTTCCGCAAGAGATCGGGACGACAACGAGAAGACCGGAGGACTTGGATCAGTCGGTATATCTCTCTTCCCCATCTTGTAGTTAGCTAGGACTAATTAATGGTTCGATCTGGGTATTAGTGCGCGGCGGTTTGCCAGTTCAAGTAAAATTTAAGTTTATCACCGCTTCCGCATTTGGCCGTCGGATTGACGGCTGGCGCGCCGCCGTGCACTTACACTAAGATACTGCTCCACTGAGCTCTGTCCAACAGGTGGGCGATCTGCATCTCCTCCCATAAAAAGCCTCAAACGGTGCCATCTGAATGGTCTCCTGGTAGCTGTTGTTGTAGGAGAACTCTAATAAGGGCAAATGATGATCCCATCTACCTCCAAAGT